>JANVCC010000038.1:8686005-8931506 GCA_025345505.1 Todiramphus chloris collaris
CCCCCCTCGGCTCGGCCGGCCCGGCTCGGCGGCTCCCAGGAGCAGGCGGCACCCAGGTGCGTCCGGACGGGCCCCGGCAGCGCGCCGGGCACCGGGAAGCGAACAACCTAAAGGCAGCTGCGTTGCCCTTTTCCCTGCACTCCGCTCTCCAAACGTCTGAGCAACCAGTTTGCTGCTAGAAACATGTTAATTGCCAACGGAGCTCATTAAGGCATGCACATGCAAAACACAGCGAGGGAGATTAAATGGACAAAAGCGCAATAATGAACTGTCAACAATCGGACCCATCTACACGACCAGGAGCACTCAAGAATGAGGCATTTAGAGGCAACAAAGGATTGTCTGGGACAGGAAGAAAGGACGACCTAGACTTTTGTTTAGTCAACACAATTGATTACAAATGAGAGATTAACAGGATAGCTTCAGAGTTTTTTTGAAGGAGGCAGAAGAGAAAAGTCCAATTAAGTGCACCGAATGTTAACTACATTGATTTCCACGGCCAGCCCTAGAGAAATTCTCATTAAACCATCCCTGGCTATCCCTTTTGGAAAGTAATTTGTCTCCCTGATGGAGCAGAGAAAGGGAGCCGTGTAAAGAGAAAGAAGCGCTAGTTCTTGGCACAATGAGCTTAGGAGACACACTGGAAAGAGCCAAAGGGGGAGTTAATGAGCATCTGACAAGCCGCTTGGACCCGGGCCTGGAGAGCAGCGATGAAAAGATGGAATTGGCCAACAACTATTCTTTATATCAAACATAAAAAGGCCAATCTGAAACAGGGCTGCTCAAAGCTGGTGGGGAAGAAAAGAAAGGCCCCCACTGGGGGGTGGAGTGGAGGACTCAACTGCCCCATTGGGACAGGAAAAAAAAAAAAAAATCACTAGCATGTCCCTCTCCCGAGCAAGCAGAGCTGGCGGAACTCGGCACCAGTCCCGAACCGGGCACAGCCGAGGGGGTCCGGCAGCCTCACTGCAGCCATCCCCGGCCCGGAGGCGTTTGCACAGCCTGGCCCTCACCCCACACCGACCCCCCGGGAGAGCGGACCCCAGGCCAACCGATCTGGGGACAGTTTTAAGGGGTCATCCCGGAGAGGTATAATGCCGGCCAGCTCAAACCACAGCGGCCCGGCTCTCCCCAGGAGGCAGCACCGCCCTGAAATCCACCTTGCTCCCCTTCGGGGTTGCATTCGCCCATCTGCGCTCCCGCTACCCCGGGCTGAGCCCCCCTTCCCACCAGGGACTGGGCACCGCGGAGCGCAGCGCAAAGCAGCGCGCCTCCTCTCCCCTCGTGTAGACACGGCTCGCCCGGAGGCTCTTAAATCAGATTAGAGCTCGTTAATAACAATTTTGGCTTAAGTCTGTATTGACTTAGGTTTAGGAATGGCTTAGCACTTTCGCTTAAGTCAACACGACGGCTAAATTGACACATGCCTTTCCCAACACGCTGGGTCCCCACGGGTGCCCAGGTGCCCACAAGACTTGTCCTTCGCTTGCGTTAAGCCGTTTTATGGAAGTGCTTGCATTATTTTTAAGCGAGCCCGTCGGGCCTCGAGCGTGCCATCCCGCCCCCGCGTGTCGCCCACGATGGTCCCCCCACGGAGAGGCCTGGCAAGTCTCGCCAGCTCCCAAGGATGGGGTGTTGCTATCTTCCGGGCTCTCGCCCTTTCCACCACCCAGCCTCTGAGAACCTTACCCGGTGCCCGACGACGCAGCCCGTGCCCACTCCCTAACGCCTTTTTCTCTTCTCAGGCCCTTCTGAGAGCCCTTCAGATTTGGACTCCCGGTATCCCCCAGGGAGCCGGGGCTGCGCTGCTACCCGCGCCCGAGATCCGCGGAGAGAGGAAGGGGCCGGAGCAGAGAAGTCAGCACGGCGGGTCCCGGCGCAGACATCGGCCTTTCAGCAACGACAGCGGCCATGGCGAGGGCTACCGGCCTCCCGGCACCGTTTGACCGCCAGAACAGCCAGATGCGGACGGGACAGGGAAGGGGGCAGGTAGGCCCTGGGGCAGAGGGGGCGAGCGGCATGCCATGGCGGTGGGGACGGGTACCCGCCCCTCGGGCTGGGGTTGCTGTCGTACTGGGGGCAGACTGTTCGGTGACACGCTCACCCCGTGCCCTTCTTCTCCCGACGGCTCCTGCGGGTGGACCTCGCACCATGACCAGCTTTTCTCCAAACCATTCGCCTTCCTATCACCGCTCTTGCTACCACCTTCTCCCGGGCCACCAGTCTAGGGCAGCCCCGGTGTTACCGGCTGACTCTCCTGCAGCCTCAGCGCTGCGCTCACCAGCACTCGGCACCGTGACCACGGGTCCGCAGTAAAGACACATATAGAGGAGATAAAGCTCTTACTAGCTCGCCTCTACCGTCCACTCTGACTCTCCTGGTGACCCTTGAGCACCTTTTAACCCCCCTCCTGACCCACTCTCACCACGCACGCTCGTGTTTTCCCCGTTTATCTCATTTATGTCTTGCACTTGTTCAACTGATTGAATCACGGAAAGGTGAGCTCTACACGTACCATCAATTAAAACAAACAAAAAAAAAAAAAGTGCGGGAGGCCGAAAGGAGGATTTGTACCGCTGTGCTCGCCCTTGGGGTGCAGGCTGCCTTTCCCCAGCAGGTGTTGAGGCAGCGGCCGGGCCGTGCGGCTCAGCCCGCGATGATCGCCAGGGAACCACGAGGAGCCGCGGCTCCCCTGCTCTCTCCCGCCCCTGGGCTGAGGAAGCAAGAACAGCCTTTCAGGGCTGGTGCTGAAAGCCACCGGTGCTCGCTTTAAAGTGACTCCGTGAAGAGCGTGTTTAGTCACGAGAACCCCTTGCTGTGCCCAGCAAATCCACTCAGATATGAAGCGCATAAAAAGCTCCCAGAATTCTGAATTTGTAAGTCCGAAACAACATAAAACTTTGCTTTTCCTACAAACGTTTGCACTTTTGCCGTCATCTACGTTTGCAGAAGTCGCAGGCTGATGAGTAACTGTAAAAGTGATCTGGTCCGCGGCAGGAGTACTCCTAAGAAGCTGATGGGCCAGGGACTCGGCATACCGCCGGACCGGCTCCTCGGACCCGGTTTCACCTCTCCCAGAAGTGAACGGCCCCCGGCTCTCTCCGGGCAGGAGCAATGTAGTATTTCCCCAAATTGGCGTCGCTGCAATGGGAGCGATTGCCCTTTGATGGGTTCAGGCGTTTAATTCGCCGAGAGCACCTGAGACCTCCTGCAATCCCGTTCCCAGAGTCCCGCTGTCTGATACTCCTTCCACTGTCTTCCTCGCTGCTGCAAGTTGCCAAGATATTTCACAGAAATAGAAGCTTTTTGATTTATAATCAGCCTCTTCCTTCTGATTCATTATGTTAATGAATTGAGATATTACCAACATTGGATTATCGCACCACTGAATGAATCCAGCAAAAGAAAGCTGATTATAGAGGAAAAAGCCAAGTTTACCCGGAAACTTAATAAAAGGAAAAGTCCGAGAAATAGTGTAAAGCGGCTGCGGTTGTTTAAACTCACTCTAAACACCGCTCACAGATGATGGGGGGATGCGACAGTTCCGCTCACTTACACAAACCTTTCCCCCGTGGATTTACGGATACGTTTTCCACCGTCACGGTTATTATCACCAACATTTCTAAGGAGTCAAACCCGCTGCCCAGAGCTTCCCTGGGACCCTCGGCGCCGTTAAGTGGGAGAGGACACACACAGCGTGTTCCTCGCTCCCCTCCTCAACCACCGCTCCCGACGGTGCGCGGCCCCGGCACGACCGCCCGCCGCCCGCCCACCCAGACCTGCCCCGCGCCCCACGCTCTCTGCTTCCACCCTGGGAAACGACACAGAAACGCTCTTCCCCCCACCCCCCTTTCTCACTTTCCCAAGCCGCCTGTCTCGGGCTTTCCCCAGTCGGGAGCAGCCCTGCCCTCGGGCAGGCTCGGCAGAGCCCGGGAGCGGCAGCGAGCAGCCGGGCAGCGCGCAGTTAGATCGCGCCTAACAGAGCTGCGGGCATGAGGTTCGCTTAAGCGAATTATCCTCCGGAAGCTTTTCTTGAGCAACAGTTAGAGCACCGTGAATGAAACTATTGGGAACACCTACAAACTAAATGGGTAAAGAAATGCAAGTCTGGAAGCCAAAATTACGTTTCCCACCACCGCTGTGAGGCAGGTAGTAATTTACCGCGGCTTCAAGCTATGTAATTAGTCAAGGAGACTGTAATTTACCTAAAGGACACCAAAAATCTTCATTTTATTAATCTGCAAGATATTTGTAAAATAATCTCACGGCAGCTGTCTCTGCTTGAATCTGTTTCAAAAGTGTGATGTAAATACCGTCTCACACTATTTTGTTGCCTATTAGGGCTTTCTGGTAGGTGATACGACTGAGAGTAAGGAGAAAGAACACCACACATTTATTTTTAAGATCATCATCACTAGTGATAAAACTTAGGGGAAGAAGCAAGCGTGCTTCCTATTTGTATGCGTTAAAAACAAACGTATGCAAAGTAACTCCAATGACAAAGATACAACTGGAAGAATACTTACGCGGCAGGTACAATGTAAGGCATTTTCAAGAGCTGTTTCAGCAAATTCCCAAACTAAATCGCCCTATTTACGGCAAAGACAAAGAGCTTCACACAGCAAGAGGATGCACTGAAAACCGGGTGGCTTTTCCCACCTGTTTCCTTTGCAAGTGTTTAAGTATCTCTATCCATATCTTGCTAGTAATCACGTATCTAAAGTAATTTAGCTCACAGTTACAGTGAAACAATAGGAAGAGTGAAAATAATCGATCTGGAATTCATTACATCGTGATTTTTCAGCAGCAAACTTCTAGGATTCTAATCTTCACTCAGCAGATTAGTATTTCAGATCAGCATCAGAAGAAAATAAACACTATGCCCAAGCAAGTATTTATCACTGGCCTACTCGCTGTCCACACACAGGGCTATAGCAGGCGCCAATTTACATCCAGCTCATATATGCAATATATCACTGAAATCCAAGAGACTGGGACTACAGCATAAAAGCTTTATTTCAAACGTAACACATATTTTATCCATGGATTATAATCCTTGAGCAAACAAAATATTACAGTAATGAAGACTTTAGCATTACAAATATGTTAAAACAGCTTGCATTTGGGGTGATATTTAAGGTCAGGTTGTATCTGAACACAACTATTAAAATATTATGAAAATTACCATTATGGAGTAAATAATGTTTTCTTTCAGATGCAACCTCTAAAAGTACATTCCATTTGAAATTTGGTTTTCTTATTTTTTCAGTACCAACAAGCTCAAACTGAGTATCTACATCCCTGACCTACTCTATGTGAACAAAAAAACCCGAAATGAAGAAGTATAAGCTCAGCCTAAAATCTATCTCCCAACTTCTGTGAAAACATGACCCTGAATAAATACAATTAAGAGGATACCAGAGTAAGTGTCAAATATCATGTGCCTGAAACAGCTTATTATTTCCTATGTACTCTCGAAATTAATAGGCTTGAGAAAGATTCTGTGGAATAAGAAATTTCTTATCCTAGTGAAAACTAACATGCCTTCTGCTACTGCCCCCACAGCCAGAATAACTGAGAAAGTAAAAAGCTCAGGAATGTGATGGTAGAGGTGACAAGATGGGTGAACAGGCTGTGCTCCTGGGGTAGTACTGTGGTTACTCATCTGTGCATAAACCTATAAAAGGATGATTAATTATCTCTTCTTGTAAGACAGTCAAAGATTAACTTGCACACAAGCAAAACATTTGGTTTTCCTCACTGTTTTTCTCTCCATTGCTTTTCCCTCACCCACCAGAAAAGCAAAAGCAACAACAGGCACTTAGGACCGACCACTGCTGCTTACGTGCATGTGTATTTTAATGCAAAAGGGCAAGCAGCAACTCAAGAATGCAGAGTTACAGGTTATGTTGTGAGGGGAAAAAAAATAACAGTTACCCAGGATGAGTAGGAAATTACATAAGAAATATATATAATGTAATATATATAATGTATAATTTATATTTTTATATATATAAAAACTGGAATACGAAGGGGTATAACTACACAGAATTGATATGCTTGAAGTGACAGCCTTGACTTGGTGAAGAATATGCATTCAAGATCCCATTTAAAGCCGATATTAAACCATATCAATATATTTAAGTTTTAGGGATTTTTATTTTTTTTTTAAAACACATCAAAGTTTAACATCTGCTTTCCCAAATTTATCTCTACTGCAAGGCAAGTGGCAAGCCAGCTCTGCCATAGTAAATTCAACTGTGCGCTCAAGAAATCTAAGTGTAACAGGAGACACTGTATAACTATGTTCCCCACCACTGCTTGCCCCAAGGCCTGTGCCAAATCAGGAAAGGCTCGTTGCCATACCTTCCCAGCTCTGCTGCTCCACACTCAGATGCAACTGCATTTATTTATATCAGACCACAGGCCAACATGAAGGTCTCTCAGAGCAGTCACCTATACACATTCCTGCTTTAAATGTTTCTCTCCATTTTTTTCCTTTTCTGAACATGCTCCTGTATAGCTTTCCATGCACTAGTTGTCCTGTTTTTTCTAAAGCTATGCTAAAAAAAAAAAAAAAATTAAAAAAACTCATGTTAATCTTAATCGCTTTGCCCAATAACAAAATAATCAGAAACATACTGTCTGAGCAGTTAACTGCAGCACAGAAACTACACTAGCACTGCTCTCAGGTGCCTTTCAGAATCCTCCCCACGCAGCTGCCATGCCCTCGCAGTCCACACACCTCGCCTGCCTTCCACGGGAAATCAAAAGGGGCAAGGAGACAGTGATACAACAGTGAGCATCTGCATTGTGTCCTAGTGTTTAGGTGGAGTCGAAAGTGATAAAGACCCAGATTATTCACACCTACAAGGTACTTACTTAGGGGCCCAGATTTCAGTTGAAGTGATTTCCCTTTGGATGCAAAGACCAGGACGAATCCTAGTCTTTGTTAGCAACTAACTGCTCACCCATCCCTTCATTCCACGCATCATGCGTAATAGCTTTCCCCTTCTCTGCTCAACTGGTTCCAATTATTTGCTTTTTAAACGTGAGCTCTACTACACTCCTAAGATCCATACACATTCCCGCTAAATCAGATTGAGAACCACATTGTGATTTTACAGAAGAAAATATTGCCAAGTTGTCTTTGTGACAGAACACTGAGTAGGTATAAAATTGCAGTGGTCTCTATGCCAGGATTTTTTTTTTTTTTTCTTTAAGCTCCCTTCTTGTAAGATGAAAGCCTAATTTGATATTTTTGTAGTTATATAACAGTTCTAATATTTTGTGACATTTTGTATTGTGACACTATAGATGAAATTGTCATCGGACTGACACCCTTTACTGTTTATTCCTTAATTACAACTGTTAACAACACTGCAGAGAAGCGTGCTAATCTGCCATCACATATTATGAAAACAACGTTATTGTTACAAACACCAACACCCACTCAACAGGATATTTCTAAGATGGCAGTTTCTGTAAAAACTTATCAGTTTAATGGACACTTCAACAGGAAAAGTTTTAAATGAACTCCTGATATTCCTGGTGAAAACACACAATGATTTCATATCACAGATGAAATTTTGCTTTTATTGTGTCAGTGATTCTTCATGCTACAGAAAGACTTTTTTTTTTTTTAATAATAGGGTATATCTGTATGTAGCATGGAGATGCATGGATCAGTTCACTAGTAGCCTAGCAAAATTTGTAATCATTACATTTTCCTATCTTTGAACACTGGCAAAGTGTTTTTTCTCCTACTTCATCTCCTACAGTCAGGGGTGGAAGCATGTTTTTCTAAGAAATTAAGTTTTAACAATATATCAAATCAAGTTCAGGTTCTTAATTAAAAAAAAAAATTAAAAAAAAAAAATCAAGGATTCCTTTGCTTAGGAAGGATTAAATTTCTGCAGGCCAAGTCAAACACCTGGAAGGATCTTTCACTGAGCTGATACTTTAAAAAGCACTCGCTTAGACCAGTGACATTTTCATACCAAGTTAGCCCACTGTGCAAGCAAAACTCACTATACTGCTGCACCTCTGCAGGAGGAAACTGAGGAGCTGTTCAACGGCTGAGAATGAAAATGTTATCTCCTTGGCTCTTGGACAGCCACTGCTAGCTACCTTTCAGTTTGCTTCTTTCAAACTTCTCACGTCTAAGCAAAAGTTCTCACTTGTAGATTATGTCAACAGAAGGAAAATAGAATTAAAAGCAGCCTAGAAGTAGCAAAAAACCCTAGAGATTTGTTTACTTTTTCTTGACTTTACCCACTCGTTATATGGGAAATACAAAGTAGGCAGCAGGAGGTTGGGAAAAGCAGCCGTGGTTACTGGAGTGAGGTGCCGAAGTGATGAAAGTGGCAATGACAAAAATCAGGGAAAAAAAAGATGCAGAAATTCAAGGTGTTCCTTTTACAACTGCTATCCTGAACATTTTTAGAAACATTTCTGGTGCTAACCCAAGGCTATTCTGTCTGACACAAGCAGCCTGCCTTTCCTGTTAACAGAAAATTCCTACTTTCTCTCTCAACTACAAAGAGGCATACTGCACAGACGACTGCAGTGAAAAAAGATAATGCACGAATCTGTCTTATCACACTTATATGTACAAGCAGAGGATTAAAAATATCCTAAAACTCTTCTCATACTGAAAAAGCAATTGCCTTGGTAGGTTTCTATACACCAGTGTTTCTCACTTTTGATCCTAGAAGCCCTTTCGAGGATTGCTTCTCTAATACAGAATAAAAATAAAGACTTGTATACAGTGTGACAGCGGAAGAAAATTATCAAATACAGTTAATTTTCATTGAAATGATTACCATCACGATTTAATGGCATGATACTCTATCGCCTGATCTGGATGATCTTGTCTGCTTAAGTTATAAATTACACACCAAAATGAAAATAGTGTTTATTTTTGTGAATCTTCTTCTGGGTAGCTTATGTTCTGCTTTGTAGTTTTCATTTTCTTAAAACCGATAGGAACTTCTGCTCTTCCTAAAAGAAACTGTTCCCACTTGGGTAGAGATTCTTTTATTGATGCCCAATAGAGAGTCTAAGAAAGATATAAGAAAAAAAAAAACTTTATTTCAAAATATATGTCAGCCTGTTTAAAAACAATATAGATATGCAATGCATTATTAAATCTTGCCTTTTCTTATCAGAAAAGATCAACGTACTTACACATGCAATTTCAAACCCCTTGTATGATACAAAATACCAGCCTGGAAAGATTTCATTCTGCAGCATGAACTGTGAAGTGACTGAATGTGCCCTCTCGTGGTAAGCAACAGAGTAGTTTAGAGCCTCACAGTACCTTTAATAAAATATTCTTCTGTGATAACCAACATTTCCAAAAGCAGTTTTTATGTTTAAGTATGTATGTTAGTGGAATTTAATTTCGAAGTGGAAAAAAATTGTTAAATGAAAAGTGCTATGTAAATTGGTTATCCCAGAAAAGACTGCAGTAACATAGGTCAAAATATTTGAGTAAAATTTCAGATGTGATAATTGACTGATGAAGTAGCTGGTTCCAGTATTTGGATCACAAAATAAAAAAAAACCAAAACAAAAAACCCCAGCAGCTGTATACTTACCCTGTGGTCTAGAAAAATCACTGTGGATTATCTAACCCTTTTTCTGCATTACCCTTGTGTCCCCAAGTAATAAGTTCAACTTCTTTTTTACCTGTGGAATGGACGTACCATTCACCGTTTTTTGTCTTGGTATCCTAAGAATAACTTTGTTGTTTGTAGGATTTCAAAGAATATTTTAAGTGTCATGTATAATTTATTTTCCACAGAATAACGTGGTGAAAGAGTTGTATCAAGCCAACACTTTAATCCATCTACCAATATATGTATTTTTAGGCAAGGATTCAATTCAGAAAAAAAGTAATTTTGTAGAAGAAAACATTTACAGTACACATGTACTAAGCCTTTTTTTCTTTAAGCATATAATGTAGAAGAAGCATATGAGAAAACTGAACATCTGCCTGCAGAGTATTAGATTCCTGGCTAATCATTTTGATCCTTACATGTATCTCAGATATAACTATGGCTCTTGCAGATTTACAAAAATATTTTCTTCAACAGATTTACTCAAAGAATCTTTTTTGACAAGCATATGTGCTGTCACACAAAACTACTCCGACTTAGCAAGCTGGGGATCCATTATAGCCATAACTTTCAAAGTATATTAATACAGACACATATATGGCTGAGTGAAATATGCTCAGAAGTGTTTTGGAACAAAGCATGCACAAGAATTTTGTACCATGAAAGAAAGTTTTCTTTTTGCACTATTTATAGCACTCTTCTCTAGAAGTATAAAAAAGGCTGAAATAGGATCTTCTCCTTCAAATAGTAACTCTGTTCTCTCTAAAATTTAACTGCTGCTTCAGAGTGTAGGCATCTCTGCAGCCATAAGCAATTGCTCTGCACTCTCCAATTTGTACGGACTTCGGTCTCCGTGGCACGAGCAGCTTAACACCTAATGCAGGACAGAGGGAGAAACAGTCCAAAACTGACCCAAACAACTCTAGAGGTGCCTTGCAAGTCCTGGAGGAGTCTAAAACTACCTCTGAACACAGTCCAAACACAGGTTCAATATTGGTAGCTTGGCATCTTTCTTAGCATCATTCAAGATACACAGGTATCTAGAAAAAAAAAAAGTACCGCTTTGCTTAAAAACTCTACAAAAAATATTTTAAAAACCCATGGACTGGCCATATTCAGTCTGCACCCTGTCACAGTGATAGGAGCAGACTACTTACAAAATGCAAAGGCAGACACAAACTTTAAAAGTAACCAGCACAAGAAGTGATGCCTCTTATTTAAGCAATAGCCTAAGCATTACACTTGCCCAACAGGTGTGAAACTAACACAAAATACACCTCTTTTCACAGCCTGCCAGCACTAAAATCTACACCTTTCCCCTCCTTCGATAGTGCCCTAGCACATAAACCAGTGTGGGACATTCTGTGCTACTATGCCTGCGGAAACTAAGCCACCATACAACAAAGAACCCACAAAACACTGGTGCAAGAAATAAGCATGTGAACCTGACTCTGTGGTCTTTGGTCCAGGTGTTTAGTTTGCATCAGGAAGAGCTGTGCTCCAACTTCTGTTCCCAGGACTGTTTCTTTCCTCATCATTCATTCATCACTGTGCAATACTGATAAAACAGTCTTGAGACTACGGAACTAAACTGGTTATGTTGTATCAGGAGAATATTTAGTTCTCAGAGAAACTTGCTGTTCAAAAGTTTTATCTTTAAATAATGTTTTAGGGACTACAGGTTGAGAAGTAAAAATGGAGTGTTCCTGCTGTAGCTGTGCTTTTCAGAAACTCCCATACAACCATAAAATAACTCTAAGAGCGAAGATTTCTCCGTTCATGCTGATAAACTGTTGACCCTGAAATGTAAAGATGACAATGTGTGGCAAGCTGAAAACAGGGTGACCATATAAACCAAACTAAATAGCTCTGACATAGGAAATACGGTAATATTCTGATATTCACAATATTCATTTTTATATATGACTTCATTTTTAAATGGAAATTTGTATAGATCTGAAAGCTGCTAAATATTTCCACCAGAATGCTCCAGAATCTAGGGACCTTGCCCCAGAATTTAGGTTCAGCTTGCTACACAGTGCACAGGCCTTTGGCTATACCAGTCACTGGATTTTAAAATCAATTATTTTCACTTTAAGAACATGCTTCAGGGGGGGAAAAAAAAAGCAAAATATTTGGTAAACAGCACATGAAAAGACAGAGTTCTAGGACTTACTTCTAACTTAACAGTATCAGGATGCGGAAGTAAATACACTCTTTCTTGCATCTTTTTTTCTGCTGCTTCTATATCCTAAAACACAAACAAACACTGGGAATTTTAAAAGGAAAATGTACACTCACATAAAGACATTTAAATTAACCAAATAGATCTCTTATAGCTAAATAGACAATAATAAAGACATTCAAATCCTTCTGTTTAGTCATTCTGAAATCCAACTTGTAAGGCTAACATCCTACAGTTTCTAAATATGTTTGCTCTACCTTTTTGATACAAGAATAAATTTCATGACCACACAAGACCATTGCTGTAAAACACTGTTATTCTCTCTGGACACCAGGGTAAATTGCAGTTAAATTCTGTTCAGTAAAACTTAAGGAAATAGAAAGGAGCAGAATGGTTTTCTCTGTGCTTCATGAAGACTGAAGGATGTATTCTAGCTACTGTAACTGTAAAGTAACTAGGCAAATTATGTGCAAGATCTTTACTCCTCAAGACAAAGATGACTTGCTAATATGCATGCATAACATGTGCACAAAAATGTAGAGCTGCAGCAAGCTGTTCACCAGACAAACTTGGATGACAATGCACCTCACAGAGCTTTCTTACAAAAAACACAGTATTTGGGTCTCTGCTTGTCCAGTGGATGTGTGCTGGATTCGCAAAGGCCTAAATAATTTTTTATTTGAAAAAGAAACGAAAAAAAACCCAACAGCAACAAACAAATCAAAACATCCCCCTAAACTAACCGCCCTCCCCCTTTAAAGTTCTGACCCATTCTTGTGGGCTTAGTTCCATACCCAAACATTGAAGAGATTGAGTGGTGGGCAGATGAAGAGAGACAGAAAGGGACGTGGGAGTGGGGTGTGAAGAAGCCAAAGCTGAACAGAGTGGAGGGGGAAAGAAAGTATAGCAGATGGCAGAGTTGGGAGCAGAGAGCGGGTGTGAAGAGTACAACAGAAAAACTAAATGAGAGAGGAAATTCCCCAAAGGGACTTCCCAAATATTCACCACCACTGTTGCTGAAAAGAGTGAGATTCTGGAGAAGCATATCCACAAGAGAGACCAAACATGATTACTCTCATTGAATGATAGCCAGTCTGAACCCATCAATAAGTAAACGGTGCTCGACAAGGTTATTTTGAAAAATATGACTCAAATTCAGTAGAGTATGATTAATAAAAGCAAAAAACAGCCTTGCTGTTAGTTGAAGTTCAACTTGGTGATACAGATACACTCAGTGCACTCCACTTAGTGTTCCCCTTACTTCATTAACTCCTTTTATATCACAACTGCAATTCCTTGTACACAATTACAAACCTAATCCAAGCAAAACTGTTCTCCCTTGTCTACAGCAAAGTGCATACCCTTGTAGGAAGATAAAGGATGTCTGAGAAAGAGCAAACTAAGTCTCAGTTTTATCCAAACTCCGAGAAGTAGCAAGAGTCTGCCCCCTTTCAGGTGAGAAGACTAACAGGGGATAAACCCGAAGGGGGGATATGAGCAAAGATGGAGGCCATTTGAAATCACAGTGTCTAAACAAGAGGAAAACAGAGATTTAAGTAATCTAAACAAGAAATTTCTCTGTTGCACATACTTAGAACAGGTACACCATAAATAGCACCAAATGAAGCTCCTATCACTATGGCTTAGGCCAAGTCTGGAGGAGTTATCACCATACTGAAAAGAAGGATCCATCAGTAACGTTCACTTGATATTCTCCCATAGGATCTTTCTCCTCTCTGATTCCTTCTTCCTAATTCCTCTAGGAATTTTCACAGGAAGGAAGAATATCAGTCAATATCATTATTTCTTTATATACTCAGCTAAGTCGTTGGAATGTTTATGGTGATAGGAAAAGAGTGTCTTTCAGGCAAGAAAGGAGACAGCAGTTGTGCATATATGTTTAGCAGAGAAGGTCACTTTGGCATAGCCTAGATATAGGATGTGTCTTTTCATTGCTCACTCTAGTTTGTATGTTGTGCAGTCTATTGTCATTCAGAATACTGATTTAATGACAGACAGTGAAAGAAATTTTTGCTGGAAGGTGCAGCATGCTTTAGAAAATAACTGGAACTACTGAAAGATTAGATGGCACTTCTTGTGTTTGTGCACAACTGGTAAGCTTTGTAGGAAGAAAGAAATCCTCATCAATATAAAAATAAATACATCAGCAGTGTAAATGTCTTTGGAAAAACCAGCACATCTAGTGTGTCACAGCAGCGAAAAAAGAGAGCATCTTACAACGCTTCCCCTAAATCCACAAGGACTAGAACAAAAATAATTCAAAACTCTTCCCCAGAGGTAAAATGGAATGCATGACACATGCATCACTTTTAGGGGACCAAATTCAGCTGTCACTTATATTGATAGCTGTCTGGCAGAATCCCACTTAAATACTTCTAGAATTACATGCCTGTGAAGAAATAAATGGGTCTAAATCACCTTCCCACTATTAAGTACTCATAGCATATTATTTATTTTCTATTTAATTTCAGAAGCTGTTGCACAGTAATACATATTTCTAAACAAAGGAAATACTACTGACAAATGTCATAACGTAGATTATAAATAGTAGTCTAATTTCTGCTTTTATTATGACATCATATAACTACCAAATGATACAGATTGCCCTAATCTGCAGTCTCCCTCGAAAGACATTGAGGCAAACACGCTGATAATTATGTTAAAATGCTGAACAAGTGCTTATAATGTTATAATTTAAATTTAAAAAAATAAATGTTTAGTTTCTTGCTTCCTACTGATTAGAAAATAAATTAATTTTGAAATGCTTTCCTGTGCATAAATATCGACTAGCACAGAGAAAGAAAAATGTCTTTTGCTATGATCACATACTGAAAACAACCGATTTTGCTTACACGCAGAAAACCAGAAATGCAAATAAAAAAATAACACTTCATCATGTCCATGTATTTTTGAGTAGGCCAAATCAACAACTCTCCACATGGTAACTGTGAAATGTACAGTGCCTGGTATCAGGAACAATATTCTGAAGCTGGCACATTAATCAGTCTTGTTTTCAAGCTTCAAATATATTATTCTGCATAGATTTTTTTTTCCCCCTGTTTTCTTCTGTTATCAGAAAGCATCTGCAGGAGTGCATGCCTGTTAAAACTAGTATAAAATTAATAGATTTAAACTGATTTATGCTACTTTATCCTGCAACAGAATTTGTTTTGATACATATGTTTTTGCTTTTTTTCCATACAAACACCAACATTTTTGACACTTGAAAGGAACAATTTTGAGGATGTGACAGAAGATGGCAAATATCTGTTTAACTGCAAAAATATTTACACTCTGTATATGTCTGAACTATTGTTAACATTTCCAAT
Source organism: Todiramphus chloris collaris (assembly GCA_025345505.1). Lineage (NCBI taxonomy): Eukaryota > Metazoa > Chordata > Aves > Coraciiformes > Alcedinidae > Todiramphus > Todiramphus chloris. Next base: position 8,701,164 of record JANVCC010000038.1, read on the forward strand.
ACAACAAGCTTTCAGCATGCAGAAACACACCCTGCATTTATTATATTTGCCTGTATATGTAAACTGAGAATGCATTTATAAAATACAAATGATTCATAAAAAACTGTATTTATGAAAGAAGAATCTATTACAAAATGCATATGGAAAATGGAAGTCATAACGGCTGAAATTACTAAATTAATGGAGTGTGAACTAAAGAAAAAATAAACACAGCATCCACTTCTCCCACTGAGGCACCCACACTTATCTATACCCAATACAAAGGGGTTTGATTGCCTCAGCCCAGAATGCACCAGTTTACCACAGTCCAAGCTGAAAAATCTTCCTTGTCACAGAAGAGTTAGGAAGGCAGCCCTGGTTAACTGTTCTGCCTGGTCTGCCATTCCCTAAATATAACTCCCATTTAAATACAAAGAGGGTTTGCAATAGAATTATACCCACACAAAATGTGGACAGTTAAAATCTTAACCAGGCTCTGCACGAAGAAACAAAAAAAAAAATTCAATGACACAAATTAATCTTGGAATTTTCTACAGTACAACTTATTGTTCCAATAAACACAATACATGCAATATGGCCCCTTAATAAGTAAGAATTTAAAGAAAATGAAGAAGAGGTATTGTTTTCTGCCGTTTCATGAACAACAGACAAATGTCTTTCCCATACACGCTCATGTCTGTGGTCAAGTGCAATCTTTTTACTCAGATGCCTAAGCTAGGGGTTCAAAACCAGGTTTTAGCATTCCAGTCCCTGATATCAAACCTAGATCTTTTTAATTGCCCATTAAACACAAGTCTTACCTAAATATGACAACAGGTATGTAGAACAGCTATTAACATTGTTAACAGTATCACCCCTAGGAAGAGGCAAAACCACCAAATGCTGCTTTTACAGACTTGCAAGTGGGATTCTTGACGTAACTCTACACCTCTTTAAAGCAGAACATGAAACTGAGAGTTTCTTCCACAAATTCACATAATCCTACTGGGCGAATAATTCCTGCCCTGGACTGAAAGCATTATAGGCTGGCCAACTCCTGTGTCCAAACATACCTCTGTATCTTGAATCAAAGTGTAGAGGTGCTTTGAGTCTTGTCAGACTCTTAAGTTCTCTTAGGCAGACATGTATAGCATGTGCTGCATCTCTACACGTACTGAAAAAAAAAAAAATAGTAGCAGCTGCCACCATGAGGCTCACGTAAGAAGGGCATGGGAAATAGGTAGTGATGCCATCAGATAATAAAGATTTGTCATTTAATACTTTTGGTCAAGTTCCAGAAGAGGGAACTGTATATAGGAGAATTCAAATGATAACTACAGAGCAAACACCTTTTTTTTTTTTTTTTTAAATTCTCTAAGCTACATAACCATGACATTTCAATGCAGTTCCTGGTAGCTGCAGAAACTTACATTTAAAAGTGCTGCATTCCTTTTACGAGCTGCATCAGCTGCTTGAATTTGCCATGTCTTTTTAGTCTTTTTGTCTCCTAGATGAGTCTCCATCTGCTGTAGCAGCTCTGATCTCTGAGACAGTCTACAAAGGAAAACATTTTGCTAAGTGGGTAGAACATTTTGCTCAGGAGCTAGAAAATAACCTTTTTACCTTACCCAGTTTTCTCAAAACTATGGGGCTAATTAAGCCGGCTGTAGGGTGGGTGTGCTGGGGGAGGGAAAAGGTACAGGCAGACACCACCTGCTGCGCTTGTATGAAGCTATACTGCTGCAACCAGCAGTCCTCATATGCTAAGGTGCTTAGAAGCACTGAATTTCCCAGAACAGGAAAGACAGGGTGGGTTGGGGTGACTCGATCAGTACTACTCTTGCTCATTGGCAAGTACTAGTTGTTATAAGAAAAGCAGATTTTCCTGAATCATTACTGTATTTGCTTCACAGTCTCAAGTTTACAGGGCAACAAAGAAGCGACTCTATAGTTGAGGCATAGAGTGACAGAATCCAATTACCTTCCCCAAAATAGTAATTTAACACTGACAGGAGGTTAACAATGGAGATCTTAAACCAGTACCACCACTGGAAGTCAAAAACCTCATCAACCTCAATACCCTTAACGGCAAGCAAGGATTCCAATTCCAATAGTTCATGAAGGAAGAGTGCCACCTCCTGGAACACCGACCCCTTGTTGAAATATCACTGTGCTCTGCACAGAGCTCACATTCCCTGTTCACAGGATGTTCGTGTGCAGTGAGGGAGGTCTGGCAAGACCACACCACCAACTGCTGTGAGGCAGGGCACAGCGCTGAAACGATTACTTACATCTCTTCATGTCTTCTTGCAAGGTGAACTTCCTGAGCCAAATAGGATGACATTTTCAGCTAACCCCAGTTTTGTAACTCTATAAAAGGAAAACCAAGCGAAATTAAAAATCTTCCAATGAACATACACTTCTCAGTATTAAACAATTCTGTGTTAAAAATCTGCAAGCATATTTATGTATCAGCTATCTACACAAAACCTGCCACAAGACATTGCTACACTATGCTTTGAATACATGCACACTGCTAATGTGCACAATATGTTTTAGGAAAATCTGTGTTCTAATAATTTATGAGAAAACGTGACTTTCAAGTTTCAGATTTAGCATTGTTTCAGATGCTTACAACCACATAAACAATGCGCTCGCATAATTTGTGTATTACTGTCTACGTTAAGGGTTTCTGGCTTTTGTCACATTGCTTAGAACACAAAGTTATACTTGTAAATATAACTACCTCACAGATACAGTGCCCTGTTCATAGGAAACTACCTTTAAGCACAGGTGTGATTAAGCTACTAAATCAGTCTCATTTTTTGAGTACTTGAAAAATTAAGTGAAAACTTATTGAGCTCAGCTCTCATGCAGCGTAATACAGTACATGACAGAATACAGTTTATGCTGTTTACATCTTTAGATATGAAGATCAACTGCCCACTGCATGCAAATCAAGATCCTACAGCATTTTTCAGAGGGCTTAAAGTGTTTTACAGCCTAGTATTTCTTCACTTCAGAGGTGACTGCATTGTTGTCACATTAAGTAAAAATAGAAAAAAAAAAAGAACCTATCACATGTTCACAGCATTGACGGGTGGGAGAACGAGATCTCAAGATTTGAGAACATTAGGAAAGGTCTCTCTGCCAAGAGATTCATGTGTAACTTTGAAGCAAGTCATTTACACGTCCACACTGACAACAGCAGAGGCCACTTTCCAGGGATGCATGTTTCAGCACGCTCTGAAGAACACTTTTATGCAACTGGCCTGTAGCTAATGCCTTCCCTTTGCTTAATAAGGAGCGCATCCCCTCCGTGTTCTTCCCCCTCCGCCAAGGGACTTCACTCTGTTTGCAAGATCTCTGCGTCTGTGGCAACAGGAGGATCGAAAGGAGGGGGAGCGCAGCCGCCCGCACCTCTTCGCTTTAGGGGAGCCTCGCTCGGAAACGGCAGCGATAAACAGCCCCCCAGGGTGAGCATCCTCCGCCCGCCGCACCACGGGGCCACGGCTTCACACGCAGCTTCCCTGGGCGGCTGCCGAGGCGTGAGGCGAGCCGAGCCGAGCCGGGCCGCTGCAGGCAGGGCTCTCCCCCAGCAGCCCCACGCTCGTCCCGTGTCAGCGGGAGGCCCTCGGGGCGGCGGGAGGCAGCGGGCCCGTCCGCTCGGCTCTCAGGCCCGCACCCCCCGGGCAAGCGGCCCCGCAAGGCACCGAACCCGACCCGCGGCGGCGCGCGCGAAGGGGCACGCAGGGGCCGCCCGTGACCCTACCACTGGGAGGGAAGGGGGGGGCAGGATGTAACGAGCCCGACGGTATGTACCATTCTGGAGGCCTGAGGGAGGAGAAGGCAGGCAAGGAAAATAACTGCAAACGCAGAGCGAGGTTACCTTTAGCCTCGTCGGCTTCGAAAGGAAAGCAACCACCCACCATGGTCTCCGTGACACCTCACCCCCCCGTTCCGCTGCCATGGAGACGGCCGGAAAGGCGGAGCCCCCCCGCAGGCGCTGATTGGCCCCGCCGCGCCTCGGTAGGCGGAACCGGACGAGGTCGAGATCCGCCTTCTCCGCTGCGATTGGAGGAGGGAGAGGTGACGGAGCCCCATCGTTGCCGACGGGCGGGCGGTCCCGGGGAGCGGCCGTTAGCGCTGAGGGGCCTGCCCTGCGGCGGCAGGCGGGAGCTCAGCGGAGAGCGGCAGCGCTGCCTCTGCTCGCCCCTCGGCCGTCACGGCCCCTGTCTGTGGCAGGCTCGGAGTCGAAGCCCACCGTCCCTCTGCCCTGGGGGCTGCCGGCGTGGGAGGCATGCTGATGGCAGCCCCTCCACGGGCCTTCCCCAGCGCCCTGCTGTGGTCTTGCCCTCTGTATATTGAGAGCAGAACTTCCTCCGGACCTCAGAGCTGAAGAGCTCCTGAGGTTACCTGTAGGCCTGTATCGCCAAACTTTCATCGGAACGTACTTTTAAAACACAGTCCAATTCTTTGTGAATGTTTTCATGTGTTGCAGACAACATAAAAGCAAACTTCTAAGACAAATTACAGCCGACGGTTGATATTCCTTCATTTTTTCCATCGTTGCCTGATAGATTTGCGCACATTTGCAGGCGCAGGTGATTTCTAAAAGCTGCTCTGAGAGAGATTGTCTTCGTTTTCCTTCTGAACAGTCTCTGATCCTGAAACTTGAAGATGCCTCATCATAAGCCTTTCTAATGCTGAACATTTTTTTTCTTGTGATTCTTCAGCTTCTTCATATTTTCTATTTTATTCCGTTCTCTGATTTTATATTTCTGCAATAAACTGACAATTGACTTCATGACATGTAATTAAATAGAAGTTCTTTAATGTACTTGTCAACTTACCCCTGCAGCAGTCAGGAGAAACAGTACTTAAAATATTGTTTTTATATTTTTTTACCATTGTGATTTAAAGACAAGGCTTTCCAATAAATGATACAGAGAAATACAAGTCTGTCCTCATTTCTAATTGTGTGAAAAGTTAACGGTTACGGTCTCACTGAATTTATCGTAAAGGCTGTTTGCGTGCTCCACTTTGAGCTACACCAGTTCTCTGTAATGGTGGTGATCTTTCTTTCTTGTAGCATTTAATGAATTTTAGAAAGAATAGAGACAAATTGAAGTTTGGTTTACATCAACCATTATATATGCCATTTGTGGAGAGCATGCAAAGTGTATTTTAGTTAAGCTGCAGATACTATCAATTGCTCAGTGTTGCAGAAACAAGAGACAGGATGGAAGCCATAATTTCTTAATGACTTTTATGTGACAGTGGATGAAACACTCTGCAAGTTCATAGTTAATGAGCTATAAACTCCATCTTTTGTTTTTCAGTATTAACGTTCTTTTTTTTTCATTAGAGAACAACCTAACCTAGATCAGTTCTGAACTTGTCAAGAATATAAGCTTTAAACTTTTTTTCTAGTAACAGCCAGAAATCCCCAGTATCTGGCTGGTTTGAATAGGTACTGCGTTGTATCTGCAAAGCGCCTGCAGTGCAGTCACAGAACCACTCAGGTTGGAAAAGCCCCTTGGGATCATCGTATCCAACCATTAGCCCTACTCTACAAGTTCACCCCTAGACCACGTCCCCCAACACCACATCCAAGCGATGTTTAACCACATCCAGGGATGGCGACTCAACCCCCTCCCTGGGCAGCCCATTCCAATATCTCACCACCCTTTCTGTGAAGAATTTTTTCCTCATGTCTAGTCTAAACCTACCTTGGAGTCTTGGCCTTGAGGCCATTTCCTCTGGTTCTATCCCTAATTACCTGAGAGAAGAGACCAGCACCAGCCTCTCTACATGTCCTTTCAGGGAGTTGTAGAGAGTGATGGGTCTCCCCTCAGCCTCCTCTTCCTCAAACTAAAAAGGCCCAGCTCCTTCAAACGATCCTCATATGATTTATTTTCCAGTCCCTTGCCCAGCTTCGTTGCCCTCCTCTGCACCCGCTCCAGCACCTCAATATCTCTTGTACCGAGATGCCCAAAACTGGACACAGTGCTCGAGGTGAGGCCTCCCCAGTGCTGAGTACAGGGGGACAATCACCTCCCTACTTCTGCTGCTCACACTGTTTCTAACACAGGCCAGCTTGCCGTTGGCCTTCTTTGCCACCTGGGCACACTGCTGGCTCATGTTCATTTGCTTGTCTGTTATATCCCCCAGATCCCTCTCCGCCAGACACTCTCCCCCTCTCCAACCACACTGCCCCAAGCCTGTAGCTTTGCGTGGGGTTGTTGTAGCCCAGATATCCATGAGGGTCGGTGCAGAAATGGGGCCTTACAGGTAGGAATCACCCAGGGAAAGGCATTCTCTCTTGCACGCTTAATGCACCAGCACCTACCTGTACTGTGCTCTACTGTTATGTGTGCGTCATGTCATCTTGTGTGTGGCTATCCTTGAGCTCCCAGTTATACTGTGCGTCTTACAGAAGAAAACAAAACAAAAAGTCCTTCACCCCCCCCGAGATACTGTATCACTGTTAGACACTTCTATCTTTATGTGAATTTACTGTTGGATCACGGGTATAAAAACACGAAAGACTAGATGCCTGCAAGTGAGACCCTGGGATCTGTCTGGAGTGCCTGGTTCTGCTAATGTGACCGAGCGTACGCTTGCCACCGCTGTCACCTCTTGCTTGGTCACAAGCTGCAGCAGAAGTGTTGTGCCTGAGACTGTGTGCTGCATGAGTGCCTGAACAGGGATTAAGGACTTACTGTTGGCACCGAAGTGTGGGCACTGCCACCCTAGGTTTTTCTTAACCCTGCAATTTGGTTTTCTCTGAAAACGCCAGAGGATTTTTCTGAGCGAAGTTGGTGAGTTGCAACGCTAGGTGGCACTTAAACACAACTAACAAAGACTTTTTTATGTCTTGCAACACACAGAAACAGTCGACCACATTCTGTTCTAACATGCAGTTAATTATATCCTCAAAATGATGTCTTGGATTGATATTACTAAACAAACATGTATAAAATGTAATTACAGACAAGTGAAATAAATACTGTAGGCTTATAATTGCAAGATATGTTTTTTTGCTTGTAATATGCTACACACCTGTGCATAGTTTATGCAGCTAGTATTTTATTTTGTCATTTTTACTAACATTTAACATGGCACGATTCAACTTTATGTGCTTTTATTTACTGGTACCAATTTTTGCCATATGTCAGTTTTTAAAAAATGGAATGTTGTTATGTATTGGGATTCTAAACCTGGAGTATTTCAAAGGGAAATCAATAGGAAATGAGTTTTTTATATGAAGCTTAAATTTTATTTTTTTTTTTTAATGCATGTATTTTAAGTGTCTTTCTAATTGCTTAGCTTTCCTCTTCTTTCTTCACTTACCTTTTGGAGGTACATCTCTATTGCTATATCCCCTTGGAGCTTCAACCTCTATTTGTTCATAAACATTTCTGAAGTCATACCATTGGTGAAATATACCCAGCCTATGGGACAGTCTAGGAGCTGTGAAATCTCATCAGATCACCTTGTGTCAATCACCTCAGGCTCTGGCAGTTTTTCCTATCAACTGCAGAATTGTTCAGCAGCTTTTCAGTCCACTGCACAAGCTGTGTGCGAAGTTGCTTTAAGTTACAAGCAGCTAAAAGGCAAAGTGGTGTAAGGAGATGTCCTCCCAGTGCGGGAGCGAGCTAATAATGTATCAAACCTAGAAAGTGCAAAGCCAGACTTCTAATTTCTCTTTCCCTTCACATTCCAATATTCAGGAAGCTGCTGTCAACCTGCTGTTGGCAGGTCCCATACCATTCTCTGTTCAGGGTTATAAATAGTTGTCTTCTCTGTAATAGCAAGATTAGAGCCGAGATGAAGCTCGTGGTTGGTAGGACAACCCAACAACATGCTCTTGTATTTGCATTTTGTTATTTGGCAGCTGAAGATGCGTATTTGGCGTGGGAAGGACCTGTGAAAGTCACACTGTTGAAAGGAAATTGCCAATGCATTAGTGTGTGCTTAGACAAACTAATGTGAACAATCTGTGCGTGCCTGTTGGAATTGCCCCTAGAAATCAGGAGACCTGTTTCAGGTGAACCAGAACTTAAACAACAGACCAGGATGAGCTGAGCACCCATCAGCAGGTGCAAAACTAGTTAGCCAGACTAGACACAGTTTGGTCACGTTCAGAACAAGAGTTGGAAGACCTGTGGGAAAAAGAACAGGCAGCTGTGAGTGTGAGGTCACGGAGGTGGTGGAGCTCTAACGGGTTCGTGCGCCTGTGAAAGTGCGACATAAAACTGTGGACTAATCCAGACCAAACTCTGTCCAACATCATGGGAAAAATAATGGATGTGGTAGAACAACATACAGAAGAGAATATTTTCTTTATGCTTCAAGTAGAGATATAAACCTGATAAAGAAGGCAAAGCTAAGAAATCAGTATTCAGTTTGAGGGTTGGATATTTGTGTGTGGTTTTGGTTATGTTTTGTTTTGTTTTTCTTTTGAGAAAGATTCTTTTAGGTTCTGGAACAGTCTTTCCAGGTAGTAGATAGAGCTGTGAATTATATTCTAATGTGGACAATCCTTCAGACAGTTTACTGGTACCCCCCCTTGGTATTGTCATACATACCCTAAGGGGTGCTTTCCATCAGTACTTTCTGTGGCATAGCTACTTGTTTTTGAAGATTTCAAGAAAATAGTTTGTCCCTTGAGTAATAACACAGTAAGCCTTCTATTTTTCTTCTTCTTCTTCTTTTTTTTTTTTTTTTTTTTGTTTTGTTATTTTTAAAATGTTTTTATTTTGTTTTTTGGTTTTTTTTAGTAAATCTACAAGCCTTGACTGACTTCAACAGAAGTACAGGTAGTAGAATGTTTTACAAGTAATTATAAAAACTATTTACAGTAATTAGCTTGAATCTAATTGCTTCTCAGCATGTTAGGATAGTAAATTGCAGCTTTATTTCAAACAACTCCTGTTGTCTGTTTTCCCTAAACTGAACACAGGAAACACAATAAAAACAAGCACTTGGAGAGCCACCATTCTCAGTTCCTGTTTGAAGTATGTCAAATGGGGATGTTTATCTTTGATCTCTCAAGCAGCATTTCACTTACCCATGTAGACAACTTTCTTCACTTGTGCACCACAAACATACTCCTCCTGAGAGCAACAAGAGGATGCATGTGGATAAGAGGGACAGAAATGCACCTTTTGGCTTTTGAGAGAGTCATGTCAGATGATTTATACACAAGAAGGTCACTTTCCCCAGGCTCTCTCCCTAGTCAGTGCAGAAAAATAGGCTCTCCTTGACATTGATATAGGGTGTGAGGATGAGCATTTGGAGTTGCTCTGAAGGACCAGAGGTATCTTTACGGGCTCTATTGGGAGCTTTGAGAAACTGGCTTCCTCAGATTGTTGCCTATGTACCTGATGTACCTGATCAGTGTCATCCGATCACAGAATCATAGAATACCAGGTTGGAAGATACCTCAAGGATTGTCTGGTCCCACCTTTCCTGGCAAAATCATGGTCTAGACCAGATGGCCCAGCACTCTGTCCAGCTGAATTTTACAGGTGTCCAGTGTTGGGGAAACATCATCTGCTTCAAAACCAACCACATCTTATGTCTGTCACACCTTAGTGGTTTATTGGAGTTCTTCAAGAACTGATCTTTGTTCCACATGGACAGAAAGCCTGTCAGCTTTGGCCTGATTTGAGATTCCTATCTGAAACCATAACAAGTTTACTGAGGAGCAAGTCGGTGTGTACCAATGTTCACATGAATCCAACCACATGCAGGTACCACTGGTTATTTAAACAGTCTTCCAGGGGCTTTCCCACACTGCTTTAAATGGACTGGACTATTTAACCTAACGTCCACTCTTGCTCTGGGATGGTGATAAACACCATCTTCCATTTTAGTCCCTTTGCACTGGGTATACAGGTCAGGCTATAATTTTTACCCACCGTAAGTAACACTATTGCCATCTGGTCTTGCATTAAAATTGTCTTATTCTGTAATGATGATACATCTACAGAAGCAAAAAGTACTTTGGATTTTAATATATGCATTGATGTGACTGTCAAGATGCCTGATATTAATAGCTTGACTTTTAGTGTAAGCAGAGGTAGAAGAAATAACACCACCTTCACAGTTCTGGCACAGTTTCCTCATGAGATGAATTCTCAGCCCATAGTTTCTGTCTCTGTTTTTTTGCCACACAAACCTGAGCAGGAGTGTTCTATTTTTTATTTCAGTTCAGGTTTTCAATGCTTTTATTATGAGTTTCTTCAGTCCCTGAGAGAAATTAGAGGGGCAACAATGCTTCTCTTACTGCATAACAACAACAGCTATTGACAATAAAAATAACTGAACTCGCACAAGAAGCTGGTTTCTAATAAACCCTTTTACTAGGTTGTTGTTACAAAGGTTGAGCTTTTCATTTTTTACAAAAAACCCCGCTCTCTTTAAAGAAAGGTCAGTCAATCTTTCTATAAAGATTTAATAAATGACTTTTTCCCCCTTACCAAATTTAGTCTTTTGTTGAATTGTTTCAGTTCCTATTAAAGCTTCACAAAAATGTACCTTCTATTATATTTCTTCTAATAGGTTTCTCAGCCTTATAACTATAATAAATTTGTCAGTCTAGCTTCACTGAACACTGGACTTGAAAATCCTACCACAACAGATTATAAATATAACTATTTCTAAACCCTTTCAAGAAGTTTTACCCTTTCTTTCAACACATTTTATGAACTCAGCAATTCAGTGAAAATAACCTTTCAGAGTCATTATTTAAACTCTCTTTCTTTGTGATAGCACAGTCAAGTCATTTGATCAGTCAGTCAGAAAACCCGAGTTCTGTTCCCCTCTCTGCCAGGGTGGATTCATAGTCTGAAAGAACTCACTTAAAGCCAATGTTTTCTTAAGTGTTCATTCAGAGTAAATGTCCAACTTGGCCCATATAGGGCCTGATTTTTCAGAGAAGCTTTGCTCAGAGCTGCAATTTAAATAGTTTTGAGTGGTGCCCTGAGCACTGCTAAAAAAAAAAAAGCCTAGTGGAATCCTGTTAGGTAACCAGAAATTAAGACCCTCAGAAGCAGCTTTTGTAGCAGATTTTAAAAGATATGCAGATATCTTCTTTTGCCTAATCTCTTTCCTCTGTTTTGCTTCTATGAAATTCGGTTGTTATTTTTTTTGTTTCTTTGCTTTGTTTTGTGTTTTGATTGGTTGGTTGTTTTTTTTAGGAGAGAAGTTACATTTTTTTAGAAAAATAAAATACTTTTTTGATAAACACTTCTCTTCAGGACATGTTTTAAAGTTTAAATGAATGAGTATAAACAGAATGTAACAAACCCTTTAGAACATTAATAACTGTACTAAAAGCAGAGAAGCAAGCAGCATGATCATATAAATCTAAGAAAAGCAAACAATCTAAATATCTCAAGCCTTGTGTCATAAAATGAATCAGCTTTGCTTTGTAAGACTATGTAAAGAATAAAGAGCAATGTATCATATTTTCTTTGTATGAATGAATGGGAAGCAGAGAGAAGCAAGGGTTGTTTTGCTCTGTCCTCTCAGTGGAGACAAGGAATAGGCATGTAATGAGAAATGAGGAGGTAGGGCCAGTTGTTGATGTTTTAGAAGTCAGGGAAGTATCTGAGAAGCATCTGGTAGGAAATGAGACCCACACTCACAAAAAGGTGCTGGGATCATTAGCTCATCTGAAGTGCATCTATACCAATGCACGGAGCGTGAGCAACAAACAGGATGAGCTTGAAGCCATGATGAAATGGGAAAACTATGACATAGTGGCCATCACAGAAACGTGGTGGGATGCCTCACGTGACTAGAGCACCACAGTTGATGGATACAAGCTCTTTAGAAGGGCTAGACAGGGAAGGAGAAGTGGTGGGGTGGCCCTGTAAGTTGGGGATTGTTATGAATGTTCAGAACTTAAGCATAGTGATGACAAAGTTGAGTGTGTTTGGATCAGGTTAAGGGGCAAGGCCAATAAAGCTGACATTGATGTGGGTGTCTCCTAACCAGAGCAATGAGGTAGATGAAATATTCTATAAGCACTCAGGAGAAATTTCAAGGTCACTTGCCATTGTTCTTACGGGGGACTTAAAACTTCCCAGGTATCTGCTGGAAATACAACACAGCAGAGATGGAACAATCCAGGAGGTTCCTAGAATGTGTAGGGGACAACTTCCTCACACAGTTGGTAAGTAAACCAAGCAGGGAAGGTGCCCTGATGGATCTCTTGTTTGCAAACAGAGAAGGACTGGTGGAGGGTGTGGTAGTTGGAGACCATCTATGGAATAGTGACCATGAAATTATTAAGTTCTCTGTTCTTAGAGACATTAGGAGGAGGGACAGCAATACTGATACTCTGGACTTTATTAGGGCAGACTTTTTTAGGCACAGAAGGACCTGGGGGTGTTGACTGACAACCACCTGAATGTGAGCCAGCAGTGTGCCCAGGTGGCCAAGAGGGCCAATGGCATCCTGGCCTGGATCAGGAATAGTGTGGTCAGCAGGAGCAGGGAGGGGATCATTCCTCTGTACTCGGCTTTGGTGAGGCTGCACCTCGAATACTGTGTCCAGTTTTGAGCCCTTCTCTACAAGAAGGACATTGAGGGGCTGGAGAGGGTCCAGAGGTGGTCTACAAAGCTAGTAAAGGGGTTGGAGCATGTCTCTTATGAGGAAAGGCTGAGCGATCTGGGGATGTTTAGTCTTGAGAAAAGAAGGCTGAGGGGAGACCTTCTTGCTGCCTACAACTACCTGAAGAGAAGTTGTAGCGATGCGGGAGTTGGTCTGTTCTCCCTGGTGGCAAACAATAGAACAAGAGGAAATGTCCTGAAGTTGAAGAAGGGGAGGTTCAGGCTGGATATTAGGAAGCCTCTCTTTCCAGAAAGGGTTGTCAGGCATTGGAATGGGCTGCCCAGGGAGGTGGTGGAGTCACCATCCCTGGAGGTGTTTAAGAGCCAGTGAAATGTTGTGCTTAGGGACATGGTTTAGTGGTTTTGATAAAGCTAGGAATAAGGTTGGACTTGATGATCTTGAAGGTCTCTTCCAGCTGAAACTGTTCTATGGTTCTAAGTAATATAAAAACCCAATTAATGAATACTTCCAAAGGACACAAATAATCTGCACTAATCCCAAATTACAGCACATTCTCTATCCTTCAGTTTAAACCCCCTTCTCAGGTTTACCATAATCAGCAAATAGAGGAAAAAATGGACAAGATCACCATTCTTTCAAGAGAATTGTTCCAGACGAACTCCTTTCAAGCCTGTTGTGGATCATTCTACTTACTTGACCATCTGTGACTGTTACGGTGTGTTTCTGGTCACCTGAGTTCAAGAAAAACAAAGAGGTGTAGAAATAGCTTTTAGGGTGATTGAGGTAGTGGAGTGAACTTGTTTTGTGAGAAGAGATTAAAATGTTTGGCTTATTTATCAAAACAAAGGCAGGAAGAGTATTTCATTGTTTTATACTAATGTGTGATTAGTGTTAACATCAGTGGAAAAAAGCTTTTTAAGCAAAAAAGATAGAGCTAGCAAAAGGACAATGAGAGGTCATGAATAAACCTTCTCTTCAACAGAGAAGCTTGAGGAAAGTGTTTAAGCATCAGGTAAGTGAACTACTAGGACAGCCTCCTAAACAGAATAGAGGGGGAGAGAGCAAGAAAATGGGTTCATTTTAACACAGACCTTCATCAGTTTGTGTCTGGGAATCTGAGACATGGCTTTCTGCACATCCTTCAGAGGGAAGCCGGACCTGCAGAGCCTTTCCCATGGCAAATCCTTTGTAGCAGCCACGTTCTGCTGAGCAGTGCTGGTGAAACTCCAGAATCACATCACCAGCGTCGATATTGTAATCAGCTGCTAGTTGTCTTTGAGAGAAAACTTGGAAATTAAAGCTCCAAGTCACCTGCTGCTCGATGCCTCTGGCTATGAATAGTAATGCAGAGGGAAAATAGGCAATAAACCATTTAATGCGGGACTTCTGCAGTCTGCTTGGCTTTGCCTGCCAAGCCAGCCTGCTTGCCGTTGACACCAGTGCTATGGAGGGTATTGCTACAGCATTCGGGCATTGGAAGGAGACTGTTTTTAACAAACTGTCTCCGTGTTGTGAAGATCTTTTTGTCTGGGTAGGCTTCCTAATGTAAACTTCTGTTCGCTGTGATCTCACGATGAGCTTTACATTACAAAGTTCTACGTGACATTATTTGTAGTTGGCTGTTTGTCTGAACTTATTTCATAGCCTAAGGCTCAGAACGGCAGGTGAATTTAAATTTTAGTTTTCAGGTTGTTTTTCAAATGCTGTCAGTTTAAAATATTAAAATACCAGGAAGTTCTAACAACGTTCTCAGATTTTCTTGCTCAATTGCCTGTGTTTGGTTTTACTGAGCAGGGTTCTGTTTGTGATCAGTTATGGACAGCACTATAGAGTCCAGGCTTTAAAATAACTAGGTAAAAATGTCAGTGCTGCCATTGATGTGGAAAGGATCAATGCTTGGTTTTCTGTCATTTATGTTTCAGCTTAGCAATAATGCAGTAAAGGAGATTTTCTTTGGAAAGAGGAAGCTGTAAGTTCTGTAAGAAATATAAGAAAATTAATACATTCCAAGGAATAAGAAAATGTCTTTCTTTAGGGAGTATAATTTATTTTCTTCATTAAATCGTATCACAGAAGGATATCAGTTGATGGCTTGCTCTTCAGTTTCTGAGAATGGGCATGATTCTAGCAAAAGCTGTAGAGTTACAGCAGTTTATATCAGTTTTTTGAAGAGCATGTTTTTCTAATTAAATGAGGCTTACGCAGTCGTGCTCGGTGTGTGTACATGTACGTAGCTGTGCATGCATTGTACGCATAGCTTTCACATCTCTTTTTTCATTAATTTTTGAAATTGCCCTATTGCAGACAAATTCAACACCAAGGCTACTAGTCCTGAAGATGTTGTTCTAGAAGTTTTGTGAAAATAGAGGCTATTCATTGAAAAAAGAGAAAGGCTATAAGGAGAACTCACTACTTGCTAGATGGAGGATCCACGTAGGAATTTTTCTTACCAGCTCAAATCCATAGGATTCTTATTCATAGAGCTGCTTATCTACTTACAATTTTTTTTCTCTGTATTTAAAGCAAGTGAAATGAAACCAGTTTATATAAGCAGTCAAGCGATCTGTTTTTAAAATATGGACTGCTGTATAAATCAAACCATTAGTGAGATGCCCTAAATTTCCTCTCTGGAAATGGCTCTCTGTAATTGGCTAATTTCTCAAAATAATTTGTGATACCTTTTTACACATTGTGCCAACTGGGATAATCAAACAGGGCTGACTAAAATTATGCTTCCCCAGTTGTATTTAAAAAATGTACTTCATAACTTTTATATGCTTTGAATTGTCTCAGACTGTTATAGACTCTCTGCGCTAGAAGACTTATAGCCAAGTGAAGGAATGGTCATTAGTCTCCGTTCATGTATGAGAGCCTCTGGGTGTTACCTGTAGGAAAGGTCACAAGAGCATTGTTGGGATCCATGGCCTAAATCCCATACAGTGTGCTGAAGGGAGCAAGGTACCTCACCATAAGGTGCTGAAAGTACCTCCCAAAAATGTAGTCTCTGGCAGTAAAGGATCATTTTCAGTGTAACCTGAGTATTATTTATCAAGCACTTTTGGATACTAGAAGTCATTTCTGGAGCATACCCTCCACTGTAGATCTAGCATAGAATTAGGAATAACATTCATTTAAAATCAGAGACCAGATGAAGAATAGAAACTATAGGAATTCACTTTTACAGGGGACTGAGTATTTTAAAAAAGAATAAAGAGCCAGTTAATTTGGGAGACTACAGTTGGATTTATACAAGTTAGGAACTATTCAGTCACTGGGCCTTTTTAGAGACACACTATGAGAGAGAACCAAAGTGAATCAGTAAAGAGAAATTTTAAAGGACTTCAGCTCCCACATTCTGTGATTCTACTCCATTGCTTTTGGCTCTTCAGCTAGCTGTTCTTTTCCATGTGCCTTCAGTCTTAGCCAGTGGGGTGGTAGGAGTGGAGAAGAGCACACACACCAAAACCCACTACCATGCTGACCAGAAGCTGCATCTGGTGATCCACTTTGTCACTCCACACCATCTCACGCTAGCGTCCGTGTGTGTGATTAAAAACGACATACTGCTCTTGATCTTCATCCTTCCTTGTGCTCTGCATAATAGTTAAACCAAGGGAAACCTAAAAGCCCCCAGTACCACGTACAGCAGGATGTACTTGGGACCACAGCTTGAGCAGCCTCATGCCAGGCAATCTCTGTTCCTCTGTGGGAGGAACAGAGCTGTGTGTCTGACCCCAGGCTGCATGGCAGTGTCAGGAGCAGCTCTCACCATGCACTTGGACCAGCAGCTACTGAAGAATTTGCTCCTCTCAGCTAAGATAATGTTAATTGCTAGTGTTTAAAATAAAGCAGAAGGTAAATATCCATCTAAGGATGTGTTCTTCATCTTATTTTGCCCCCCCTGCCCTCTTCTTCCAAGCTAAGGTGCTTATACCACAGAATCGAAGTGCTCACGTTTCAGCTTGATAAGTAACCCTGTATAAGGAATTATCTTCGACTGAACTGTGTGTTTGCAAACTTCTGAGAAACATAGGTTCTGAGAAAAAAGAAAGTTTTCTTTCCCCCTATAGTTTATTGAGAGTTTTTGTTTCTTTTTTCGTCTCTTTGCATATGCTTTTACAAAGCTATGAGGAAATACAACCCTTGGAAGGCTGGGAAGTTATGATAACACATACCTGCCTTCTCATCATCTTCCTCATGTAGTCTGTGGTTAGATTTCTTTGGCTTGCTTATAGAAAAGAGACGGGATTAGCTTTAGAAAATGACTCAGCATGATATTGGGGTGAGGAGGAAGAGAGACAATGAAAGATCTCACAGCCACAAGACTGAGATTTACAATAAATGTGTCTTGGGAAAATTATTTGTTTACTTTGAGTAAAGTTTTTAAAAGACAGTCAGACTACTAGCCACTATCTCGAGCAAAATACATTTCTGAAAATCAGATTAATCTCCGTGGAAACACTACCTTAGAAATGACATCATTCTTTTTAAGAATTGTCAAAACGTTCCACAAACCCCCATTTGTAGCTTTGGAAAAATTAAGCACACATCATAGAAGTGCTTTAGAAAGAGCCATCCATTTACAGCCAGAGTGCAGGATTCAGATCTGTTTGCCATGACACCGCTGATGTTCCAGACAGATCTCCCCACCAAAAAGCAGGCAGAAAAGCCTGCATTACTGAGTATAGGGATATTCATATTGTGTCTTGTTTCCCAAAAGGGACAATAGAGAATATCCAGGAAAGGTGATAAGGAACAATGGACATTAATTCTTACCAGGCTCTGACAGGCTGTAGACCTGGCACATCCTGAACCAGAGATCGTATCCACATCTTTGTGCTTGCTCCTCAGTTTAAACTCCTTTGCGTAAATGTCTGAGGCTATAGAGCACCATACATAAATAAAGAGCAAACCTATCTCTTTATTATGCATCCCCACACTGCTACTGATGATGCACATGGGTCCGCAGCTAAGGTCCCAGGATACTACTACAACAGAGTAATTACAATTCATCATAAATATTGTTGTCAGAAGACTGAAATAGATATGCCTAAAATTGCTCAGGAAAATATGCAGCAATGCTGAAAGCCAAGAGATTTAGTGATAAGGTGACAGTAAAATCTTGGCTCTGCTAAAATCAAAACGAACTTTGGCAGTGGCTTCAGTAAAGCCCAGATTTTTGCCCTGAGAATCTGCCCCGACCAGCTGCTCTTCCTGGATGTCCTGTGAGCATGTCCTGCCTGAAGGGGCTCCAAGGAAAGGTGTGCTGTCATGAATTCAGAAAAATGGATTTTAACAAGCATGCGTACATGAATGGCTATGCTATTCTTCCTGTGAACAACCTACTCCTTCCAACTTTGCTGTTAATTTTCACAATATGAGATACTGCAGCTGAACGTTCACGGTTGTCAGTGTTTGCATTTCACCTTCGGAGGGAAAACTGACAAAATCATTCAAGTACAGAGGATTTTGCAAAAAAAAAGAAAAAACCCAAACAAAAAACTTTGCTTGCTATTTAAATAGCACTGGAAAGGTACTGTTGTGAAAAGTGAAAGACTTGTGCATAACACACTGGGTTTTTTCTAAGCTTTCCACCTTCTGTACATACAAATCAGTAAAAGGACCACTCCCAGTCCTTCTTTAGCAATTTCTCCAGCCATTTTACAGTGAGTGCTTCTGTTTGTAGGTTAAGTACTTTGTGTTGTGACCATTTCAGTGAAATTAATCTATTAAGAACATGACTGACACAGATGTGAAACATGGTTTAGTGTACTTGTGAAGCCATATTTTCAGGCACTAGACAGAGCTGTGAAAGCAGGATTGAAGGTAGCAGTTCAAAGATGGGGATGAGAGCAAAGATGGCCATCACTGTGGCCTCACCACTGCATTCATACCCATAAATCTGTGTAGAGCTCTTCTGACTCTGAAGATTTAGTAAACTCTTGGTCTTCTTCCCAAATCTGTCTATACTGATACAATGGCAAGAGCTAAGCTTCTGCTACAGGCATCATTTGCCATGTGGGAAAATGCAGTACACAGATTATTGATAACCATGTCCTAGGAAGAAGTGGAGCTGTCCAGAATATCAACAGCATATGATAAAATCTAAACAAGGAATGCATAATGAAGCTGATATTAGCTGCATGGAGTACTTCAGTACTGCCTGTTTGTGCTGTAATCTGTCACAGTCCATACTACAACCTTATAATGAGGTTAGTTTATACATTATTAATAGATAAGAACAACATGGGTTACAAGCTCATCAGCAGATAATGCTCTATTGCAGTAATAATCAACCTGCTGAACTCTGTAATCACCTATAACAATTGAGACCTATTTGTGAAAATATCTATTAATTCTTACAGTTATAAACAGAAGTTTAATACAAAACACGGTAGTAATGGGCATATAATATGAGATCAGTTTTTTAATACTATTTTGTCTTTCAGCACTTGCTTATGCTTGACAAAATACTTCTCTAAATAGGAAATGTATCAGCTAGAACTCACGCGTGAGGAGAGAGTTATTTTTCTTCTGTTGCATAGTTAGGAAGCTCAGGTTTTGAGCTGGGTGGAGGCAGTAATGGTTTTATGAAGAAATGGTTTGTTACAGCAGTGCATAGAATGACTGTGCAGGTAAGTTAGGTTGTATTTCATGGCAGCCTCTGGAAGTCAGCCCCCTGCAACAACTCTTCCATGCCAACCAAATTGTATCCCCTAACCATAGGTGGAAGCTGGGTATCTACGCAAGGCAATGGCCTCCTGTGCCAGCCTGGTCACTAAGTACCTCATATCTACCTTAGATCTCAGGTTCACACAGATATCTGAGAAAGACTCCGGGGTTTGTGTGCTTAACAGAAAAATCGTAATTGCAGGAAGGCTGAAATTGCACTCTCCTGAAGCTCATTACCTTCTGGATTGCCTCAAGTCTGGGACTCAAAATAGTGCTTTTATGCTATAGTGTAAGCTGTAATAGTTGTAATGACACGGTGTGAAACCAATTGTCACCCTGTTTTACACAAGTTGAAAATGAATTTTTAAAATCCAGCAAGAAGTTAAGAGCAAAAATAAAGTATCTGGAATTCTTCCCTTTGGAGATCTGCTGCCATTCAGTTCAGGAAAACAACAGTGCTCCCAGGGCTGTGGAGGTACCACCCTAGAAAGCCTATGGATTTAGTGCTACGGTTTTCCAAATGCAGTGTGGAGGTGCTGAGTATATAGTTTTACAGATATATATACATATATATAAAAATATATATATTCTCCAGGGAGAAACTGAACTGCAAGGATGATACCTGCTCTGCACTGTAGCTGTGTGGATGCAGCCGACCTTTACCGGAATTACTGTAGATCTTTCTTCATATTGCTTTGCAAAAATATCCTTCACTTCACATCGTTCACTGGAAACTGAAGTCAACAAAGGAATAGATAGGAAGGATTTTAGTGAATAAATGGGCTTATCTTCTGATATTATAGCAGTATATAAAATGAAACAGAAAAACCCTCGAACCCACAAAACCCAGAACAACCCCCTTCCCTCAAGCAACAGCATTTTCAACCATTATACTGGGAATAACATCCCACAATAGGATTATGATGATGGCAAATGTACCATATTGAAATAAAATTAGTTTAAAAGGCAGGAACAATATCATCATCAGGTAGCTTTCTTGCAAGGTGGAAAATAGCTTTAATAACTTTATTGTTGGAACTAGTCTAAAAAATATAAAGGCTTTCCTCCCCCCTCACTACAATGGTGATTGTGTTAAAAGCAAGATCTTTTGGTCCAGAGGGCTCTTTTGGTGTTCCCAGACGATGAAAAACCAAGGCCTATGGCATGCAGCTGAAAATCAGCAATGCAGAGCGTTGAAATCTCATTCAAAGATGGGTGCATTTCGGAGTACGGAACCAAACAGGAATATTCATTATACGGAAAGTTAATGCATCATGCTGCCTAGGAAGGACGCTGAGAAGTGGCACAGGAAAATCAATAAAGATTGAAGTCTCTATAAGCGCAGGCAGAATGTGGAATAAGAGCTCCAAAGGCAAAGAATCCAACTGCCAAAGTTAATACTACCTTTTTGGGACATGCTTTTTGGACTTACTAGGGAAGAAATAACGTAATGGGACTTGTCTTTTTGTTTTGGAAAGGTACCACTGTATAGTCTGAGGAATAAAAGAGAATGAGATGATTCAGGAAGAAAATTTTGGTGGGGTGGTTGCATCCTCTGGAAGACATCAGCCCTACGCAGGGCTGTTCATTACCGAGGCTGTGATTAAGTGCCTGTTCATAACAAATATCTGGTGAAAGCACACAAAGTGGTGTTTCTTATGCCATGTAGTGTAATGTCTGTGGGCATACAGCTGCCCCCAAGCAATTTTTTGAACAAACCAGAAACCACCAGGAGGGCATTGGACTGGGTCAGTTTTTTGTGTCAAGTTTCTGTGACTTTGTTCTTATGCTCCTGCCAATGTATGTAGCTGGGATGAAGCCCACGTTCCACAGTATCATAAAGCTAATTTTGCAAATGAACACAGAGAGCATCTGAAAGAACTAAGAGCATAAAAAGTAGGTGTGGGGGAATTGCTAATAACCCTTATTTGTGACCTTTGGTGTAATTTGAACAACTGTATGCCATTTATATTGAATCACTGTGTTCTTTTTGCCTGTCATTTTGGAGCTTATTCTTATTCTTTTTGTCATACTTTTTATGTGACAAACTCCAGCTTAATATTTTTTTTGGCAGTTACATACTTAATCTTCCCGATTCCTGTGGATACTGGCAAAACAATGTGTTTCAAAAACTATTAAAGCTGATGAATCAGAGACTAGTCATTGATCTTTGTTGGGGACTGGAAAGTGCTGAGCCCTGGCGTATCAGGCACCCATGACTCAAACAGGAAAATTAGGAGGAGAATTTTGGCAAATAGAGAAAACTGGTTTGCGACAGGGCTCTGCTTACCTGAGCAGGTTAGCTTGAATCAGTTACTTCTCCTAACACACTCCTAAAATGTTCTCCCAGTTCACTGGGTGAATGTTATGAAGATATAGTGACATAAGAGCTGGATATAGCACTCTGCTATTGTGGAGTTGCTATGATGCAAGAAAGATACAGGACATTTTTTAACACGTGGAAATTGTAAACACAAATAATGAGATAAACAAATGTTGTAGAACTCTCTATACTGATATCCTGCATGAAACCAATTAGATAAGTTTGTGGTGTCCCTCATTCTTTCCAAATACATTACACAGTGGACTACTATGAGATATGTAAACCTGTCAGTTGAATAAAACCCTGCCTATTGCAAATGTACTTGTGATGACAAAGAACAAAGATTGAGAAGGATTTAAGGTTTTTGTTACGCAGTGGCATTATCAATGAACACAATGATCTGAGCTTCATAACACAAAAGGCTACTGCTACAGATTTCAGGAGCTACACCATTGCTAGGAGGTCAATAGCATTTCTGAAGTGCGTACAGGATCTATAGCCTGATAGTAGACAAGCCACCTCCATCCTTTTTATTTCAGAAAAAGACAAGAAAATAGGAAAAAAAAAACCAAACCAAGGAGCACAGATTTACTTATGGCCAATTTCACAGGCTGCAATCAATTTACAGGTCACTAGGAGACTTCCAGACAAAGGCATAACATATGCCTAACAGGCTCAAAGTAAGAAGCTATCTAGAAAATTGGATTTAAGTAATAAGGAAGCTTATTTAAAGCACTAAAATTCCGAAGGCAGAGCCTTTCGGTTACTAAACTTTTAAGAGTTTTTATTATTCCCCTGCCCCCACTTAATGGTGTTTTTTTCATCTTGAAGGCTAGTATGAAGAAAACTAAGGACATTCTTTGCTAAATGCAAGTGTGACAACCTTTCTATACTTAGCTAAATAAAGTGTTAAATAGCTTAACCCTTTTATTCCCTGTCACCTATTTTTATACAGCTTGCTTTATTACAGCTACAGTAGCCAACAGCTTGTTTTGGCCACAGTCACGCC
Source organism: Todiramphus chloris collaris (assembly GCA_025345505.1). Lineage (NCBI taxonomy): Eukaryota > Metazoa > Chordata > Aves > Coraciiformes > Alcedinidae > Todiramphus > Todiramphus chloris. The sequence goes on from JANVCC010000038.1 coordinate 8,723,738, forward strand.
GATGGCATTTGAAGATGCTGGATGTTCTGCAACGTGATGATCTCTACAAATGTCAATTCACAATGTCATGAATGAAATGATATTTAATTTAAATGACATTAAATTTTATTTTAAATTAAAACTACAGTTCAGAATGTTCATCTGACGGTGAGGCTCAGTTTGTTCAGGAGTTCTGACACTGAGCCAATATCATTAATGATTTGACTCGGTACAGAAAAATTCCTGGAGGGTGAAGCTGTGTGGTACTGATGGTCCCATCGAGCTGCATGTAATGAAGGCCTCAATTTATTGTTTTTCTATCGTTTTCTAGTCTTCTTGATTGTCTGCTGATGAAACCTGATAAGCACCTTGTTACAGAAAATTGCTCATTTATCTAGTACATGCAGGACACCCCCATTCCATCCCTCTTGTGCACCACATACGAACCTCTTTGCAGAGAGAAAACGGCCAGGCTTTCTTTAAGAGATCATAATTTTTCTCCATTGCATTGACTGAGAGAACACTAAAGATCTCATTTTATCCTGCAATCAAGCTTATCAACTCTCCCCTTGCTTTTTCTTCTTGGCAAGAAACTGAAGAGGATTGCAGCCTTTCCTCTCTCACAGAAAGAAAGAGCATGCAGCATCTCAGAGCTCTCGTGCTGAACTACAGAACTTGCTGTACCATATATCAAATGGATATTACTGGAAATAGAGTTCTTTATCCTTCATGGTGATCATTGTGGTCACCAGTACTTGCTGCCTCACTAAAAGTCTGTGTGAAGGAAGCACTGCAGCCAATGGATGAGAACAGGTTGAACACTAAATGACTGTGGGACATGCTGATTTCTTAACTCTAGCAGAATATCAAGTTGTCATCTATGTCCCACACAAGGCCTACCTATGATTACTCAGTGTGAAGTTAAAATGAATGGAAAATGTGCTGGTCAGATGTTACTGCTATTTCCACCTAAGAAGTTGCTGGAGCTGTCATATGCTCCTAGCAGCACATGGAGATGGGGCAGGCAGTTGGGCAGTGGATGGTGCACGGGGGGGCTGTGTCTCTGTGTGATGCATGGCCAAGAAACCACACTTTCTCTATTAGGATGTAAAAGTATTTTTCAAGAGTGTGCACTAGATTTCTTACAGTATCTAGGGGTTTTTTTTGAGTCTAGGTTTTCTTTGGAGGTTCCCCTTGTTGCCTCGGTGTCTCACTCCCCCCATGTCTGGCTTATGGGGGCTAGTGTGACACCAGCTAACAAGACTGGACATTACCTTCTGTACACATGCAGTACTTATGACCACAGCAGTGATACATTTTATGGAGAAGTACCAAAAGTAGCCATTAGCTGTCTCAAACTCGCTTTAGGTCAGATTCATGTGTAGGAAAACTTTAGTTCTCTGCTCACTCCTGGCTGCTGGCATTATCCCCTGATGTACCCAGAGCTGGGATCCATAGAGCATAAGCGGTGCAGAAAAAACATCTACATTACATAGGAGCCTGCTGGCCCTCATCTTTCAGATAGGTCATCATTTTAAATAATAAAAAGTCAGAAAAACAGCTGGTGGAGGATTGTGCCACATTCCCTTCTATCAAACCTTGGGCTTCCAGCCAATAACGCTCTCCTTCCAAGACAAAACACACATACCTTCTGGTTTTCTTCTGATGTTGACACAGAAATTCTCTCTTTCATCATCTCCTTAGATAAAGGAAGAAAATATTTATGATTAGATATTGTGCAAGAATATTCTGTGATATGGGACATAAACCCAACATGGTTTGAGTTTGGGAGTGACAGAAATTATGAGCCATACAGAAAGCATGGCTCACAGGCACAAAGACAGTGAAATATGAAATATTGGAAACTGCTCCCATAAGAAACGTGGAACTGAAATGCAGAATCTTTTCAAAATTCAAAAACATAACATAAAACACCCGCAAGGCAGGCATCATCTCCTAAACAAGGATTTCAAGACATAAGGAAGATAACAACTTTAGAAAAGAAAAGCGAGGCCAGTGACTGTCAGATTAATTGAACACAGCATCAGGAAAGATTGCTTTGTGAAGTGTTGCTTCTTAAAGCATTACAAAGTCAGAAAGACATCAGAAACATTGATTGGCAGCAAAGGGGGAACAGAAACCACAAGTGATCAATAAGGCAGCTGCCAGCAGGTGGGGGTGACACGACTGTACATGAAGCACTTTGTGGAGCTTGAAGTGGCTGAGTAATAGGACTGGGACCAAAGCATTGATCAAAATTATTTTTATATTGCAAAAGGTCTTGAAAGTACACCTTCTGGCATTTGAATCCATTTAATAAAAATGCCTCTATTATTTGTGCCTGCTTAGCATGACTGCTAGCAGCCTCTGGAAGCCTTAAAGGCTAAACTCATTAGCTATCTATTACGGAAGAAGCTGGGATCTCCTGATACCACCAATTAATTCAGGAGTATTGTGAGTAGTGAGAAGTGCTTGTAAATCAGATCTTTGTTGCCGAAGCATTAATGAACTACTTACTCTGTGTTTCCACTGGATATAGGTCTCGGTTGGGCTTCTTCACCAGCATAAGCACAGAATCCAAGTACTTCTCCTTTTCTCCTGTCCTCCATTCCTGCCTTTATTGCTCACCAAGATGGCTCAGGAGGACCAAGGACTCCCAGACCAAACACTCCCAGAACCTTTGCAGTTTTGGGAGCTGCTGCTGAGGGTAATATAGAGAAGAGCAGTCACCCTGTATCCTGCAGCGAGCTCTGCCTTCTGTGTTAGCTGTGCACATGATGATCTGGCTAGTGGGGGGTGGGCTCCATCTCAGAGCTGGTGCTAATGGAAATGCACTTTTTCATTTAAGGGGCTGCCTTAGGTTGTTCTGATTTCTGCAGCTGCTATGGGGAAATCTTTTCTTGTTGCATCACTGTCCCAGATGGTGTTCCTGCTGCCCAGCCTCTGCCTTCCTTGTGGCTGTTCAAGCTCTATTTATTGCCATATCTACCAAAGATGGAGGAAGATTACACCCTTTCTTTCAGAGTGGTGTTTTAAATACCAGGAGACTAAGCCCCATAGCCTCTTCTCCACCTCTCCCTCTCCCAGGCCATCTCCCTCACTAGGCAATGTCCCAGTTCATCCTGTCTTTGCTCAGATTTCCAGATTGCTGGCCGTTCCTGTTGCTTTCCTTTTGCACACCTTCAGTGATGTTACTCCCCCCCTCCGTTTGTCTTTTTCTTGCAGCAGGTAGTGTTGTGCTCAGCTTGCCATCAGTTCCATCTTTCAGGCACTTCCCAGACAAGTGAGATATTTAAGCAGCTTTCTTGTGCTGTTACTACAAAGCACTACACACCCACCTACCTGTGTGTGCAGGGGCTGCCCTTTTCTCCACGGAGATGTGGCAGCCAAGCTGGGCAGAGGAGCCTTCCCTGCGTGCCCAGCTTGGCTGCCTGCCCCTGGCCTGAAGGCCATGCAGAGGGCACTGGGCTCTGCTGTAGCATCCCCCAGGGCACCTCCCTGCCCTCTCACATTGGTTGCTTGAGCAGCAAGGCCTCTGGATCCTGTCCGTGGGCTACTGTTTGGCTGTTCTTGGGATGCAACTCGAGGCAGTGTCCAGAGTGAGGGCTGGAGCAAGCGTGCTGTGGTCAGGGGCTCTGCTGGAGTCAGCAGCCTGTGCTGCTAGCACTGCGGTGTCACACTAATCACAGTCTAGCATCCCCAGCTCCCCCTTTCTCACAGAATACGGATGTTACAGGTGAGAACGGAGTGACACGAGCGAAGGCAGACGTATAGCATATTGATTTTAACCCGCAATTTTATGTCAACAAGCAATTTCAGTTATTGATGCTGTTTGTCCATGTGCACGGCAGCGGTATCAGTATTGCCACGCTCCTGCTCCGGAGGCTGCGTGCTGCCTTGATTTGCAAGGCTCCATCAGCCCAGGCAGCTGTAGGCAGGGGTGATTCCGCACCTCTCCGCCGGCAGCAGATCCGAACGAGAATGCATCCACAAACCCAAGCTGTTTTCCCACAGGAACAGCAAAAACCATACCGTACGTGCTCAGCGCAGAATCAGCACGGGAGGCGGCGTGCGGACCCACCGAGGTTTTGGTGCAGAACACCGAGGGTTGATGGTGTAACGTGCGCCCGTTTCACTGGCAGCTCTTGGCTCGGGGGTAGCAGGGAGGCTCTGACTACTAATGCACTCTGTGGGGAATATTTGCTGCTTTATTGCTAGGATTTGGAACATCTGTCCCTCCCTCCCACTCTGTCCGAGAATGGGGATGAGGACTTTTGCGTTTTCTGCCACAGCTCTGGGGTAAGTTGAGCACTGAGCAGATGCAGGTTATCACAAGAAATCAGGTGACAGTGGCTCGGTGGAAGCCCCTGTTTCTCCAGGCAGACGTCTGCTGATAAACCAGAATTAGATCCAAGGGAGGGGACACCCAAAGGAGATGGCAATAAAGCTCAGGCTCTGAGGTCCTGTTCTGAATGGAGACAATCCCCCTTCCAAAAGGCATTTTGATGGGTCATAACAGCCTGGGGAGGACCAGTGATGGAGAGGGAAGCAGGTTACCGGCAGCTCTCTAATAGTGGAGACAATTAGGAATGGTGATCTCCACTGTCAACTGACTGAGACAGTTCCCAGCTGAGTACCGCTTGGAAATTTGAGATCTAATTAAAACAGGCCCTGAATCTCATCATTCTTTCTGCACGCCTGGGACAATGAAATACTGACTCGTGCATCTGTTCTGTATGTGTATTTGATGCAAATAAGGAAGAAGTCTGTAAATACATCAAAAACCATACTTTATTTTATGTATAGCAATACAATTTACATATTAAATAACACTATAATAGAATGATTTGATATAGTTTAACATAACAAAAAAAGAAGATTCTTCAAGTTACAAAAACCCCCCAAACAAAAACCAAAACAAAACGAACAAAAAATCTCCCTCAAAATACTCCCTCCCACCCTCTCCCCAAACCAAACACCACATTTTTTTTTTTCTTTTTCTGAATGGATCAATGAGACAAACGTATCCAGTGACTGGCTAAGTCTAATTCCTATTGCACACACTGACAATGGAATAAAAGAAAAAATAAATCCAACTTTCACAATCACTGCCTCAAAGAAACGACGTATGGAAGTCTTTAGTGGAGTGTGATGATGGTGTCTCACTACCTCGGTACACAGAAGGTATGTTTTCACATAGCCACCACAGAACTAGGAAGGAGGTGAAACTAGAAAAAAATTAGCTTTATATGAAAATATAAAATTCTATGATTATATACCATAGATACAAAGTTCCCAGAAGATGCTTATCCAAGCAACAAAATATTTACAGTTTTAATGACTTTGCTATTTTAAAAATGAAGGAAAAGAAAACAGGAGTACACACGAATGCTTCGGTCTTTAGAAACAATGGCTGCTTGCTAGTTTCAAATGTTCTAACAAAACAAAAAAAGTCACTACCCCAAATGTTGGAGAGTTGTGACATTGTATAAAATTGACTATCTCCTCTTTTGGAGACGTTTATTCTTAAAACTCAAGACATTTTTCTTGAAATTAATTATCCTCTGTAGAAAATGCTTCCCTTTGCAAAGAGTTAACAAAAACACTAAAAACACTTTAACAGCTAAGACAAAGTAGAGGCCAAATCTCTTCATTACCGTTCCTTCTCTTTATTTTTGCATTCCTTCTCCTTTGATAAGTAAAGCCAATGTTGTTCACATTGCTAGAATGGCAACAAAGAGGAGAAGAAGAGCAAAGGGGTAATAGAATTGAATTACACTGAAAAACAAAAAAACAAACAAAAAAGAACAAAAGAAGAAAAGCAGTGCAGTGGATTAACAAATAGGCATTTTCCCTTCATATAAAAATTCACTGGCACCATTTGAACATAAGCTTCAGAACACAAGATCTGATGTCAAAAGACATGAATTTGAGAAAGACTGCTAAATCTTTAAGACAACTATGTTTAATATATATATTTTTTTTTAATTAAGTTGGTTTTGTTTTGCTGAGAATTAGTAGTATGTATCTTTGGTAGAATCAATATCTGTATTTTTTTAGCTTTTAAATAAAATATATCAGCTTAAAAAGAAAAAGATTGTTAAGAAGGCAGTTGTGCTGTGTCATAAAGATTCTTCTCCTAATGTTCCAATGTATTACTCTGGGTTCAAACAATTCAAGCAGTCAGAAGCTGGAAAAACAACTGAAATTTTGCAGATCCTGTAAGTGATTTCACTAACCTAGGACAGACCCACAGTACAGAAACAGTCACAAACAAGAAGTAGCTTAAAGGTTTGGGATTTTTCTTTTTCCTGTTCCTAAATTAGTATTTGGAAACAGACACTGTGAAATGCTAAGGACAAATGCTGCTTGAAATGAATGTTCTTTAGACCTTGGTCCTGCAGAAGAATCGATGCTCAGCCTGCACGCCTGAGCAGTCCTGCTGGCTCGCCCAGACCTGCCTACTGATGCCAAGGAGTGTCTGTAGGATGGGGCATTTGTCTGAGACTGTCACCCGTTTTAGATGTTAAGATGACACAGCAACTTTCCAAGCGTTCCCTCTTGGAAAGCTTGGCTGCCCTTGTGGGTTCAACGCACAGAAGTCTTTTATGTCTTTCACATGGTCTGCAGGCACAGTTCACATGCAAGACATGGAGAAACAGTATTGGCTAAATGTAGACACACACATGCACGTGTACTTCAGTCCTTTATTTCCTTATTTCTTGGGGCTGGTGCTGAGGACCACATTTTATAGTGATGTGATATAATCATGTCCTCTTAATTTTCAGGCCTGCACATTGTCTGGGAACTTCTGATGCTTGAAGGACATCCCGACCGAATGCCAAGGTTACCGTGGGAGGGGGTGGGAGGTGGCATGGCAAAAGCAAGGCTGCGATGCACTGAGAGGGAACTTGGGCCAGACAGTCATGAGAACGTCTCAGCGGAGCTCTGCGAGTGCGCATCCCTGAACACACACTCGCCCCATCTGCCAGTCTCTCTCAGTCCCAGGGAAAGGGTGCAACTCCATATACGAGAGCAGAACTGCAGCTGCCTACAGCAGGGTAGATTTGGCACTTCCGTGCTCTTAATCCTGACCTTGACAAGCGATTCCTAGCTTCATCTGCTGCAAGCCTAATGCATCACTAACTGTCTATTGGCTGACTGCACAGTGCTTAACACACAGCTGGAGACCCCTTAAGAAAAAATCCAGAGAACTCAGAGAACATCAGTGTAAATTATTTCCCTCATGGATTAAACCCCAAGCAAATATTTCAGGTGTGGGAAAAGGCTAATGCAAATGCATGGATATCCAAAGCACCTACCAAAGTTCAACCTCCACAGCTTTCTTTCATTGAGTTTTAGAACTTGTGAGAAGGTAAGGGATTAAACCAAGGATATTCAGGCAGTGTATGACAAACCACAGTATCTTACATCATGCCAGTAAAATGAAAAGTAATCAGCTGAAAGTACTGAACAAATCCAACCCTCTTGATGCCTGCAGTAATCTTTGTCATCTGGCTCTTGTCAGAGTTTAAAGTGTTAACTTCTCCCTGCACCTCCCCAGGAACTTAAATACTTCAGATTGAACTGACCCAACTCATCAAAGTCCCTTTGTGCCACCAGCTGGAATTGCCTGGGGCCAGGATCACTGCTGGGGGCACAAGGAGGGGTTCCCCAGCCTCTAGCTGATGCACACTGGCCAGCAGACCACTCAGCAAAACCTTCCAGCTCTTCCAGGCAGCGCTACTTGAAAATTTAAACAGTTCTCCTTACTGGTGTGTAGCAACTGGAGGGCCAGTCATAACTCCTACCAGACACTGACTGACTCCTCCTCGGCGCTGGGTTGTCCCAGTGCAAAGGGGATGCAAACTACAAAGCATTCTTTTGAAGTATTTCAGGCAATTATTTGGACTAGCTGGAGCTGAACATGGGATTTCCTTACTGAAACCATGGATGTATTATACTGTTCAGGATTAGCAGTTATTTGGATCACTTGTATGGAAGGATTCAACAAACTGAGAAGCAAAAGGTGACTCTGTAAAAGGTTGCTGATGACTTCTTAACTACTTAGGAGTTGGAATTAGTTAGGCGTATCCATACTAGGAAACCTTTCCCTTATTAAAAATAAAAGGCCAGATGTTAGTGCATACCAGTTCGCATAGCTCCTCTGCTCTCAGTGAGGCTGTTATCAGCTCGATCCCTCATGAGGTTCCAGAATACCTACTCTCAATATAATTTTAAGCAGTTTGCTTATCAGCTTCCTTGTGTGTGAAAATGCACATTTGCTCTCGGCTAAACTTCCTCCCTGCCCTCCCCTCCAAGAAAAGAAGTGGGGTTTACCTTGCCAAATGTCTATTTCAGCAAGACTGGGTTGGCAAAAATTAATAGGGTTACATTTAAACAAAAAAAAAAAAAAAAAAAGCCGTAACATTTTGACAAGTCCTGAAAAATTGCAATGCATGTTTTGTGCAGTTGAAATTTAAAAGTAAAGAAACTAATGCCATATATAAAGGACAGTGCCTTCAGCTGTACGCCAAATGTCAGGGTGGTTGAAATGATATATTTCCTTTTCAAGGCAGATGCAATAACCTCTCCCTATTCAGATTCAGCTGATCTATGAAGGGCTTGATTAGCTTTAATTTTCAGGAGAATTAAGTATGTGCTTACTACTGTTGTTAAATAGGGATGGACCTTGTTGAACTGCGACCAAATATAAAGGAAAAGGGAGCTAGTGATGATGTATAGTTAAATGCTCCAAACAATAATCCAATTATTTATATCATCTGGGGGGAGCCATTTTATCGGTCTGGGAGGGAAAACACAATAAGCTAGGTTTGTGCTAAAGAATTAGTCTGGCAAAAAAAAGCGGGAGAATGTAACTTTATAGGTAGTTTTTTTTATTAGTTTGCTTCACCAGTAAATATGGATCAGTACTTTATGTTTTAGCACTAAAGTATGAAAATTACACACCTGTAAAAATGGCATCTAACAGTTATGAAATTAAGAAACGCCTGTCATCATGTAACATACCATTAGGTGTGAGGTCATATTCAAGAAATAGTAAGGAAATTAATGTGTTTAAAAGATCGAATAGCTTAGTACTGTAAAATATTGCTACCTTCAATATATCTGAAAACAGGTCTGATTTTGGGTTGTAGCAGGTTTCTCACTGTATTGGCTCTGATGAGAATAAAACCAAAATACTTTCCCACCACAGGGCTGGTTAAAAACTACAATTAACATTTTTCTGAATACATGGGGAAACTCGGAAGCTGTAAATTCAAAACCTATCACTGTGTCCCACATATGAATTGCATCTAATTTATAGTTATATTGTAGATAATTTATATATTCCATGTGAAGCAAGTCTTAGGCCTTTGTAACTGTACAAAACAGCAACTTGAAACAATACAGAAATAATTGTTTCAGCTCCACAAGGCTATTACACCTTCACTGTAGCTAATAATCACCTGCCACGTTTTGTCAAGAAAGGATGAACACTGCTCATCCACTCCACTGGAATGCAGAATACCATTACCAAAACTGTGATGTGATCATTAAAGTAATAAATATGGTATGAAGGGGTACAGTATCTGTTGTAGAAAGAATCCATCTGGTCTAGCACTCAAGATTTAAAATTCGAGGGTCACTGTAGATCGCAAAACTTCACTGCGTTTAGACAAAACAGAAAAAGCATATGTTTGTTGTCATGGAATGTCACATCAGGGCTTGTCTTGTATTAGAATATTATAGGCAGTAACACTGATCATATAGTGCAAACTAGATAAAATTGCGTTTCACTGTGTGAAATAAACAGAGGTGCAAATGCTCAGTAGGATACCATTAAGACATAAAATGGCAAAAAATAAATATCAAAACTTTTATCAGTGTAAAAAAGTAATTGGGTTATTGTATAACCTAGAGTCTGGCAAAAAAGGCCTCAAAAAAGTTCACTCAGTCTTCAGAAGTTCTACAAATTAAGTGCCTTTTCAGGTTTCCAATTAGACAAGAGACTCCATGCTTTCTGCGGGATCAGATTCATCACTGGCCATCACAGCACCGTTTTTGTCCAGTGTCATGGGACCATTTCCATTTTCCTTAGTGCTGACCAAGCTTAGCATTGCCTTATAAAGAAACTGGTACTGTTCCTGGAAAAGAAAGGACAAGTTATTTCAACGCTTTCAGTGTACAGAAATGAGTGTCACATTTGGCATTTCCAGGGAAGGTCATGGATATTCATTACTAGAAACATATATATAGCAAAGAAAAAGACTTAGAAAGCAATTGCCTCTTAGTCTAGTTTAACCTTGTCAACACAAACCTCCAGTTTTGGGTAGATTATATTATTCCTGATACATTATTAAACACTACAGGAGAGCAGGGCAATACTGGAGCCCACAGCTCAGCCCCAGGTTGTTCCCTGGTACTGGCAGAGCCATGCAGAAAGCTGCTCTCGCTGCGCACCGAGCAAGGGAGAGCCCCTCTCTTGAAGCTTTATCTCCTTGCAGCTCTACCTGCCCTGCTGCATCCCTTCAGATCACAACTGCCAGGTTTAAATAGCAGAGCTTAACTTACAGGGCTGGCAGGGGGATGATGACAAGCTCTAAGGTCCCCCTCTGCTATGGCTGCCTGTACAGTGGCTCCCTAACTGCATGAGAAATAAGCTTAGCTGCAAATCAGAGACTTACAGTGTGGGTTTGAAGCTTACAAAAGATATGACAACTATACAGAAAAAGCCCAAACGCGAATTCTGCTTGGTAGCTGTTGCAGTAGGGCTTGATAACACACACACAATGTGTATTTTAGTTCATGCTTCAGATGAAAACCTTGTAAGCTATCTATTTATATTCCACTTAAGCACTTACAATGTCTGTAAATACTCCAGGCCGCATAAGATTTATCATCTTTGCCACCTGGAAAACATCGACAGCATTTTCATTCTCCAGCTGCTGGGACAGAGTGGTAAGGGCACATAATGTTCCCGCTGACACAGCTCCATACCTGAAAAAACACACCAAAATGATCAGATACTCAGAAATACACCCGAGCACCGACACAGAGCCACGAAAATGTTGATATAGTATTATTTGTTTACTGTAGTTCATCTTTGTATCTATTAAATGCTTGTTTTACACTGGCTAATTTGTAGTCATTTGAATTTATAACAGAAATTTGATGGTACACCAGTCATCTCAGGATATCTGCAGTATTCAGTACAAAGAACGCTATCAGCAGAAGAACGTGCGCCATTTCAAAGCTCCCAGTCTGGAGAGTAGAACACTGAATCAGTTCTCAACATGCCACATGTCTTGAAAGCATCTGCATTATAGCCGAGCGTATTTTAAATTCATTAGTGGGAGCTCAAGCAAAACATAAACGATTAGAAAGAAATGAGACTTTGCCTCTTCCTCCACATCTGACAATTATAGAAAACTAACACGGATATGAGGTGCTCGCGAGTAAATGGGGCACATCTCAAAGTCTTCCTTAGGTCTGATTCATCGGCAAAAGGCAGCATCCCTGAGTCGGGCACCCAAGAGACATTACAGATTCTGAAGAGTTGAGCTGTGCTGTCATTTAGTAAGAACCCGAGCAACAGTTATTTGTCAGAAGCATAACTCAGTGTGTCCTTGAGATACTGGTCAGGTAGAAATCTTACTGCTGCTAAATCTGTGGGTATGCTTCAATCATGAGTGCAGTTGTGGGGGATGGGATAGAGGATCCTAAGCAACAGGGCCTTGTACCTGCTCCTGAGATGCCTCAGCCATCCCCTGCTCTCCCAGTACTCAGGATACTGAAATTCTGTCCTGGCTGTGCTATGGGACTGCTTTGTGACTTTGGGAAAGTCTGTACCTAAACGTCCCCCACCTGTGAAAGGGGACATCAGTGCTGACTTGGTCTGTAAACCCTTTGGAGAACTGAACAAGGAATGTTAGATAATCAGCAAGCGCTGCAATGCCATCTGGTACCATAAGATTACCAGTAGGATTTTTTTACAGCATTCCTGTGGAAATCCAGACATATGCTGACTTCATTTCATATGATTTTTCCAAACTCAATTTGCCTAGAAATGGGAAACAGAAATCAGATCACACTAGATCTGCTATATTTGATGAAAAGTCTCCAGAAGAAGAATTAGGGGCTTCTGCAGGACTATATAGATGGCTGTGACTGATCACCTACAGGGATAGTGGACAACGTGGCCAGGGTGTGTGCGCCTGACGGGACACAACTAAATGCCTCTGAGGGTATAATGGCCTCATTTCCACTTGGGCTGACAACCTCCAGCTCCCAACAATCTGAAGGCTCTTCTTGTGAAAAATGATGCAGCAAATCTTTAACTAGATGCCTACGTATGGTCAGTTATATTTTAAAATCCCGACAACTGTCTCAAGTTGGAATTTCTAAACTTCTTTGAAATGTTTTTATCAAGTTCATCCCACCATGTACTTCCTGAATACCACATGCATTTAGTATCTGCAAATTCATATATTTGGAATTAGTCTGCAGTTGTAATTATTAAAGGATTATGTGATATAGTTGTTGCATGTAGTAAAGGGAAACTTTCATTTTCAGCTACATTTGCTTAGGCTCCAGTGAAAAGCAGAATCCACATTATGTATTTGGCATAAAAATAAAATCATTGAATATGACAAATAAACCAAAAAACCAATTTACAGAAAGAATGACTCAGCACTGTTAGGAATGCGATTTTGATTATTATTTTTTTTCTGGTCTAGCATGAAATGCCCAAATCAATAATGATTCTAATTTTGTAAAACATAATCTTAAATACTGCAAGAGTAGCAAAACCTCACTTCAGACTACCCAAAGCATGAATATTAAAACTAGCCTGGAATTAATCAGTGCTGGCAAGAGGCAACAGAGCTTACGCTGTGTGTTAGCAAGGCAGGAGATGGTGGGAGAACAAATACTTGCTGCAGCCCAAGGCACCATTTGCAGGAGTTGGTTGGGAAAAACCTGTTGCAGCAGTTACACACTGTTAGGAAGCAAAAGCTCTTTCAGCAGCAGCAGATACCAGCACAAGACTGCGCATCGGCACAAAGGCTGATCTGAACACTCAAATACCAGGTATGGCAATAACGTTCCTGCACAGAAGGTGAAGATTTACAAGACTTTCCCAGTAATCCCATTTTGTAGCAGTGACAGAAGGTCTAATGGACAGGGGGGTTGCAGGTACAGCAGTCACTTATGCTGGCTCGGTGTTTGCTCTAAGGATGACTCAAGCAGTGTCAGAAATTTGGCTTCCTTGGGATTTTAATGGCAGAATGACTTTGGGAAGTGCTCTGCCCATCGGGAAACAGTCCCTCCAAAGAGATCCTGTTAGACCCAGGCTCCAGCTTCACTATAATGGTATACTGCAGCTCCATAATGTGTGAAAAGTAATAATATGCAATGTAATATGTGCATCCTTTATAACTGGGCATTCAAGCATAGCTGGCAAGACAATACTCACCACTGCACTACAAAAGAGACAAGTGTTGGGGCATGCTGGCTCTGTGTTAGCAGACTCCCTCTCCCCCTTGGCACCATATGGGCCCCTTGGAGTGCTTTTGGGGAAGCAGGAGGAGGAAAAATAAATCTACTCTCAGAAAAACTGGGCCCTTTGTTGCAAGAGACTTCTGCTGCTCATCCTGGGACAGAGCCGAGACGAGCTTGTTCTGTCTTACATGGCACATTAAGCCTGAGCTGTTAGACAGGAGGTAAGGCTGTTTTGAAACTGGTTTTCATAAGCCTGCACTGGGCTGCTTAAGACCCTTATCTAAACCGTGGCTCTTCTGGGTTCTGAAATAGGTTTGTGGGATTTAAGATTCTTCCAGGTACAGAACAACTCAAAGTAGTTACAAAGAAAACACTGCCTCACTTTCTGAGTCCACCGAAAAGTATGACCAACATAAAAGCTACACTAAGCAAAATGTATTCGACCTCAGATACCAACCAAAAACTCAACCCTGGAAGTGTGAATATTCTGATCCTGTTCCCTAGACTGCTAAACCCCATCCACTCCATTCAAGAATGGACATCAGTCCTAACAAGTGTCCTGTAGCTGAGTAACGCCTTGTACAACCTGCACATAAACAGGAGAAAAGAGATAACATACTCATCATGAACTATGGTGGGGCCATCCCTTGTTAAGGCCTCTTCCTTGATTACATTGATAAGTTCAAAGGTACTGCTTATGGGAGCATCTGGGTTTGGCCATTTAGGACACTGAAAGTGGCGGACTTCCAGAACGTAGTCATCCTGCAATGAAAAACCAGCCTGGGCATGAGCTACTTCAGTTTCACATTTACCCACTCCAGGTAGAAAGAGGGAAGAGAGCCTCACTACAAACTGAAGAGAAACCTTCTTCCAAACAGTTTATGTAGAACAAAGACAACACACAGCTTTAGCATCTCTGGAACAGTGAATATCCTAAAATAATGCAACTTTAACAAAATGTGTAATTGATAGAAGACTTTTGAATTCAGGGCTTATATCCATATAAACCTCTCTGAGAGCCCTTATAGCTCAGAAGTCAAACAAGAGCAACCAAGGAATTCAAATTTAAAAGGGCTTGCAAAACCCAGCTGCAATCTGGATAGCCAACCATATGCAGGTTTACAGCCCAAAAGAAATATACTTATATAAACCCCCTTAATTAAGACCCTCAAACAATTAAACTATAAATGTTCAATTTTATAAGCAGAAATAGGACAATGAACCATGGTGTACTTTACACAGAATAATTCAACCTACTTGTGTGATTTCAAAATGAAAAAACAATGTCTTCCCTTATAAATAAAACAAACAATTAATTATACAGTCTCAATAGCTTTGAGGAAATCTACCTGGAAGTAGAAGATGTGAGAGGGAGAAGGAGCCAACCAGAATACCTTTCCCCTGTGAGCAACATGCATGCACATGCATTTACAAGTCAATCTTTCTCAAAACTGTATTTGAACTCTTCTTCCATATTCAAATGACATCAATAGCATTTTGGTGAAAAACCAAAGTCCATATCTGGAGGTTTATTTTACCTGGGTAGCTTCAAGGATAAAGTCATGGATGATAATTTGCTCTTCGTTAGAGAGGCACAGTCTGTCTTTGCTGATAAGGGTCACAGTAAAGGCCTCACAGTTCATGGATTCCTCACGACTTGGCCAGTACACAAACTCATCTTCTGCCTGGAGGGATGAAACAACACACTAGTGCAGCCTTTCAGATGCCTTGTGTGTGACTCAAAAATCCAGTGGATCAAAAAATTGGACTGAAAAATAGAGATGATCGGGAGCTGACCTTTAAAACCTGTTTCTGTGCAAACCAAATTTACTATTACAGTAGGCAGTAAGCTTGCCAGATCCTTCCTGTGTCCAAACAGGTAACGTCTGCTTTTTAATTGGTTTCATAGGGAAATGGTTATCTTAGCTCACTCCTACTTAACCTTCATATTGTAACGCAGGCTTTATTACCTCCTGCCTACACAGTTTTGCATGAAAGTCAGACATCTGTTTAGAAAGAAACTTACTGACCTTTAAGAATTAATTGCTTATTACTTTTAATTTGTGTTTATTGTGGTCTAATCCAAAATTCAAGGTGTGTGGATCAGGTCTAGATAGAAGATCGATGGATACTTATGTAGGGTTTGAATTTTTAGGAGTGAGGGGAGGTGTGAGGAGGAAGGAACACACACAGATATTCTTACCCTAGAAAAAAAAATTGGCTTAACTTAATGCAAGTTCTTCAGCAAAACTCAGCTACTGAAGGGACACTGTAAAATCTCAGTGAGACTGAATGGTTGAAGAAGCTCAGTGCTTAACTAGCCTAACTGACAGGATGTAGTAACATAGTGTCAAAGCTATCCTTTAAAAAATAACTGTGAATTCCCAATTTACTGCAAAGAAAGGAAACTAGGCTCTGTCACCACATTCATGCAATGCCTGTTTCACCTCCTGGCTTCAGGGGTCTGCTGTCCTTGCAGTGTAAGCACAGAAGCTACTCTGGAAGAATGCACAGCATTGCACACCTCCATCTCTGAACAACTCATGTTTTACTCATGAGAAAAGACAAACTACAAACACACGGCATCCTGCTGCAGCCATGAGCATGTCTCTAAAGCCAGCCTTATTTCTGTGGATGGAGCCTTGATGCACATGCCAGGCAAGATACAGTTGAAATCTGGGCCTTAAACATATATTCTGAAAGTGAGACTTAAGGTTTTAAGTCCCTTAGTGCCTTGACAATCCTGGCCCAAATAAGCAGAGGCACCAGCAAGCAGTGTAATATTGCTGAGCACAGAGGAAGTGCCCTGCCCTGCCATGTGACAAGTCCTCATGCAAAGCAGGTGGCTTGTCTTGTCCTTTGGCATTACACATTCAGCACCTTGATGCTATCTCAGTCCTGTGCTGCCACTCCTTGCCAGCCAACAGGACCCCCACCAAACACTGACCCAATGCATGGATGCTACTGCCCTGCTGGCCAACCTCCACCCTGGGAACGCTGATGGAGAAAGAAGGGACCAGGCATCCTTGCAAGGGATGTGGCTGAGTTCAGCATTCCTCCTTTACCCTTTAATCATTATTGTTCTGCAGAGCAATTTCATGTACTTGTAAAGACAAGATCAGCCTCTTCATTTCCACCTGACGCACTTTCATTTCATTAGTGCTTTCTGATTCGATCGGATTTCTCTGAACGCTCCTTGCCTTGCAGTGCCTGCAATCCCTTTCATCACACCACACAGGAAACATATTGACTGCTGCCTCTTTAGTAGCCCATCATGACTGCTAGTTTCTTGCTCTAATGAAGGTGGTTTCTCTTCCACTTTTGGGTACAATCTTCTACTCACCTCAGTGATGCATGCATGTAGAAATGAACTGTTTAGTTCTTAATCCTTTTCAATGCACCCTCTTGAGACATGCTAGTAAATCTGGAAGTAGCCATGAGCACTTCACCTGTGTCTCCTTACTCTCTCTCGGTCTCGTTATTTCCACTTAAATTAACATACATGTTTGCCTTTTACTTTCATCAAAATTAGCATCTATAACCTTGCACAGCCATAGTCTTGCATGGCCTGAGTCCTAAGTCCCTGGGCCAACAAGCAACCATCCTACTGACCCTGCTTCACATGTCTGCTCCTCTCAAAGTCCTCACACGTGGCCCTGGCCACCCAGTAATCTCAGTGCCTTGCATCCTGCCAGCCAGGCAGCCCTCCAGAGCTTTGCAGAGGTCATAATCACTGGCGTGCTGCCTGTGAGCACTCTGGTTCATCCAGCTCAGGATGGTTTTCCCAGGGGAGAAGATAGAAGCAGAGAGAAAAATCAGGCCTCACACCTCAGAACTTGTCTTTTTGTAACAAGCTTATGGCAAAATTTGAGATTGTGACTCAGAAACTGTCTTTTGCTTTCAACTAGAAAATAGCCATAGCGCGTAATGAAGTGGCCCTACACTGGTGCCCTGCTGGGCTCGGTGACCGTGGTACTGTGAAGGGAGGGACACATTTAACTCACCAGGCTCTGGTTGTCTGGCAGCATGACGATGATCTGTGCATTGTGATCCCAGATCATCCGCCAGAAATCCTTAGTCGTATGTGGCAGTGGATGTTGGGTTATGATGAATTCGTTACTCCTGTAGTAGCCCTTTTGCAGCAAAACAAACCACAGTTACTTACTGCCTTTAATACTTTTAAAGCATTAATTTAATCTTTGGGGACACATAATGACCCTATTTCATTTTATTCCACAATATTTTCACACAAAATATAATTTTAGAACTTCATTTCCATTCTGCAGAGTCCTTGTTCTTTCCATTTACTCTAAATCCCAGTATTTATTTGACTGTATCTCATGGAAATACACATTCCATCCAAATGCATCTTGTATTTAATTTTTTTAGGCACCAATCTTTAATAAAACACAGTTAATAGCTTTACATTATGGAGAAGGTGTTAAAATCTCATCTGTTAATACACAGCCATTACATACAGAATTAAGACAATTACAGGCATCTGGTATTTAGCACCTTAGAATTGATTTTACTTTGTAATTAGGTGTTGGCTTCCTCACCATGATATAAGAGGCATTAATGTAATCTGTTCCCTTCATTCCAGGCAGCGGTGCCAAGCCCACTCTAGCACGCTCAGCTATAAGATTAAAAAAAAAAATAGGAAAAAAAAATCAAAGTCTGGTCATGGCACAATGCAGAAAGTAAGAATTTCTCAGACGTTAACAAACCAAACAGTGTGCAGCTCCCATCTCCCACAGGAGCAGGCCAGCACTTTAACTGCGTTAAAGCATTGCCTGCTAACACAGGATATAAAAGAGAATGTTGCACAATATTCCCACAAGGACAAAGTAATTTCAGGAATCAAATTTTACTATAGCAAAGATTTTCACAGCAGGCTGAATTACCAAATAACAGTATATGCAGTGATGACAGGGGATTTCAGGTAATTCTTGACTGTAGTGTTCCATTTGTCTCCAGCAGCACACAAACCCAGCTGATTTATTTTGTTCCCCCTACCAGTCTGTAGCACTACCATCACTTAACTCCTCCCAGCTGGAGGGTGAGAGAACCTCCAGAGACAAAACCCTTCCCTAACGGGTAATCACCCAGAAGTGTGTGTGTATGTGGGGCATACACACATTTCTCTGTGTTTGAGGACTGGTTCAACAACAGCCTCAAACCAACTGACAGGCTCCCAGTGCCAAACCAGAACCGCTACAGATACGTGACAGAAAGCACGCAGTCACAGAAACTATTCCTGACCCGTTCACTTTTGGTTTTAAGATATTACCTGATGACTTCCCTTTTTATTGACAGACTTCACAATGGTCTGTCTCTGTGCCATTATTACTTTGTGCTAGCTTGGCTATACCTCTTCTGTACTCTGGGTAATGTGATGGTCATGACGTTGTGCCCATGCTAGGTCTGCTGCAAATTCATACTGCTTGGCAACCATGCACAGATTCCACATTAATGACTGTGAAACTGTGGCCTTGGGCACTAAATACCCTCACATGCAGAGACTGAGTGTAGTAGCTGAATTACAAAGAACTTGTGACAACAGCACTGGGAGACCTCACCTGAGCGGGGATTGGTATCAAGGTAATTTTCTCAGTATTCCTCAGATTTATCTCCTATCTAATTATTCAAATTCTTAAGCACCTCAAATTAACATTTCACTTGGACAGTATATCTGGCTGACATTGTAACTATTTTCTTTTGTTCAGTCTCATCAGGGTAATTCTGGAAGACAAGACATCTTGGCCTGAACAAATGATTACATTTCTGCTTCCTAGTGGCTATGCCTTTTCATGCATAACACTGGGAGAATTCAGTACAAAAATGTTATGCTAGGCAGTAATCAAACTGGAGATGTGATCTTACACGGCACGACTGATGAGTTCCTGTTCTTCTCTTTGTTGCAGTCTTTCTGAGCGCTGAAGCATTCCACGTATTTTGCATTACACTGTGTAACCAGCTGAAAAAGAATAAAGTAGTAAGTCAGTCCTCATAGCATACTAAATGAAGAGAGGAGGTTTCTTTGCCAACTCCTGTGAAGATGCATCAGTAGAAGAATAAACTGCATTGTTAAACTTGTTTAAAGTACTCAGGATACCAATGGAAATCATCCTTTCCATACAACGTGTTTAATGGATAAAAAGATCTCTGCTGCTCTCAGCTTCGAAACATCCTGAAAATGAAGTTCCATCCAAATGTATTTTCACAGAACACTACATTTCGTTATCTTTGAGAATATATTTCAAAGACTTGTAGATGTGTTCAGTCACAAGCAGATCTCAAGGAAGAAAAGCTACCAAAACAAAAAAACCCAACAAAACTACTTCTATGTTTTTAACATTTAACGTGTAACTTTTATGTTTTCTTCTAAAATAAAAGCCAGATCATTCCTGCAGAATGTCTTTTTCTGCCAGGTCTCTGTGGAACCCAGCACACTGGTATCTGAGATCTGAGGATACAGGATACATTCTCTGGTCTGCCAAGTTCATTCTGGGCTGCTTGTGAGGCACCGAGAAAAGTCAGGTAGGCGGATTTGTATTTGAGTACTGCCCAACGTATGAGGAAACTACCAGAGCAAAGAAGGTGAAGGTGGATTTTTCATCTCTTACACTAGCCACTCATCAGTCAGCATAATTTTACTCTAAGATGGTTGAATGTAAACTACTGCACCAGAGCATGAGAGCAAGTTGTTTTCTGCTGGTTCTGTGGTACCAGCAAAACCAAGGAAAGATGTAATACTTGATGCTGGTCATGTTTCAGTTTCAAATGCTCTCCAGACAAGATAGCACTCAACTCACCTATGCACTGGCATAAGCCCCAGTAGAATTTATGGGGTTTCTGAATACCTGCGCAACGTTGGCAGAGAAAGTAATTTCTGAAAATGGTACTTAGGTTTTTGAAATTTTGCCACAAGTCATCCAAAAATATCTTTATACATATAATTTACTATTGTTCCTAAAAGTGCAAACACTTTTTTTTTAATAAGAAATCTTTTTCTCCTGCTGCATTTTGTGTTCGTATGCGTGTGCTCATGCTTGTTTTTTAATTTAGTAATTAAGCATCTGGAATGCCTTGACTGACGGAGAAATACCGAGATTTCTACAAGTGAATTCAGAGAAAAGCCTGTTCATTTTTTGAATAGCTTGGCACCTGGTGTAATTTAACAGTTTCAGTTCCTTAGGTAGTTATTAACTGAGTGAGTTTAGCTATAGAAACAGATGTCATGTATAATATTCTTATGATACACAGTCTCACAAAATATTTTTAAATGCATTCAAATAAAATACAATCAGAAAAATTTAGGTTTCAAATAGGAGATCTGGACCAAAAAGAAAAAAAAATTACTTTGGACAGAATGAAAGTAGCTGTGACAGAGCAGGGAAAATCAGCAAGCATAGTTATTAGCAATGAGACATATTGAGTTTCCTGGTCTTAAAACATTTTAAATTCTTTATGTATAGTGCTGAAATAGTAGGTGATGCTAAGAACCTCATTTCATGTCTTTCTCCATATGCATGCATGAGAGTCACAGTTTGCAGGAAGACTTGCAGTCAAGCTAACCAGAGACCAAAGAACATTCAAGACCCTTTCGGAACAGGGAGACCAGCAGCACACTCCTAACCAGTGTCCATGGCCCTCTTTTCTCAGCTCAAGAGCGTTAGCACTGATTTCCAGCAGCATAGCTAAGACCGTTGAGGACTGAACTTCTCAAGATGCTGTGCTAATCAAGTGTTCTGGTTTGGTTCCTTGTCTGTGACAACTGACAGTGAAGACATGCTATAGCAAAGAGAGCAGGGAAATTAAGTCCCTCTGGATGGCAGTGATAAGCCTTACCTTGAACTGTTTTTCTAGTCGTGTCTTCCCTCCTATGCCAGGTATGAGGATGCTGTTAACATAACTATGCAGCTGGTTTGCAGATACTTCAGTCTCCTTCCCAAGGATGGCTTCCAACAAGGCATCATGAATAAAAATGTACTGCTCCTAGAAAAACAACAGCATGTCACACAGGCGCTTGGAATAAACAGCTGGCTTTACCTAAGGTATACAGCACACTAAAGGAAAGGATGTGCAAAACAAGGCACCCATGCAACTATTGCCAAATCCAGAATAAACATTTACAAGTGTAGCATGTACAACTGAGCAAGTCAAAAGCAAAAACAGAAGTTTCTGGTCTAGAAAAAGAGAGACATTCCAGTGCAAAAAATGCTGGGTAATACATTCATTTTTTACAGGGATATAACTGAAAAATCCATTTTCTCTTTGATTACAACATAAAATAAACACGGATTTAAATTCAAGCCCACTGCAATCTTTACCTCTGTCTGGACGAGGTAGTTGCGCTGTGTCCTGATATGTTTCAGGAAACCCAGGACATTAACTGTGCTTTTGTCTTTTATCTGTTGCAGCATACTGTCTATCACAATGTAGGTACCAGTTCTGCCCACACCAGCGCTACAGAAGACACAAGAGAAAACTGTGTAAACAGATGGACCGAAGTAAATGTTCACAACAGCAGATCAGAACTAAGCGAATATTCCTGTTGACAGACTTTCATTTCCCTGCTAGTCCCAATCATGAAAGTTTCTAAACAAAATTTTTTTGGTTTCTGGGAATTTCACCAGGTGCGTATTTCGTGATCTGACACTTACTTGTCCTGTCTCCACTGCTGTTGTTACTGGCGTTGGCTAGAAGAAGCCATATAGAGATCCATCTTATGCCAAACTGCTGCTATCCTGGACCACCAAGGTTGCTGCAGGCTGTGGAGCTAGCTCTGTATCCCCCCTGGTTGGCTTCAGTCTTGAGGAAAGGTTTAAGCTTCACAGTGAAGCTGTAATCCTGACCTGGAAGTGCAAGTGGTACCAGCACTACAGAAAGGCATAAGAGGGGGCTAAGCCTGTGGAGTCAGGACTCCTTCAAGGTGGGGAGGATGGTCCTAGGCTTAACAGAATGGGCAGAGAGGGGAACTCTTCAGAGCTTCTTCATTTCTACTCAGGAAGGAGCTCTAATCCCTATCATCATCTTCTCTTTGCCGTGGTGCTGTACAGCCCCCGCACACACAGGGGTGGAGACCACATCCCTTAACTCATTGAAGGGAAATCCTCTGTTGACTGCGAGTGCTGGTGATTGCGAGTGCGGTTCAGTGGCAACAGCATGCCCAGGTGTGTCTGTCTGTTCACATGGCTGGTTGGCTGGTTGCCAGCAGAGGTGATCCTGCCCTGCCCACACACTGAACCAACTTTCAAACAAGGAACTGCACAACCACATCAGTGCAATGCTCGGCAGCTCAGTATCACGACACAGGATTTTGCTAAAGCAACCGGGAAGCTTTTGCATCAAAGCTGTCTTAATCTGTGGGCAAAGCAAGCTCACATCTACCTGGGGCTGGCACCTCCTGTGTTACTGACTTAGGGCATTTGTCCCAGGCAGCATGTAAAAGCGCAGGCTGTGCACTAGGCGTGCTTGCCATCAGGAGTTAATCACACCCATCGTACCTGCAGTGCACCACCACTGGTCCCGTGTCCGGGGTTCTGGCTGCGGAGGATCTCCTAACGAAGGTCAGCACGGGCAGAGCGTACTCTGGCACACCCATGTCAGGCCACTGAGTGTAGTGATACTGAATAACCGTCCTCTCGTTCTGCCGCCCTTTGGGGTTCCCTTTCTGACCCTGCGTGCACAGCGTGTGCGGAAGGAAAAGAAAGATTAGGGAAGAGGAGCATCGAAAGATACCCAATCCCACTGCCTTGCTCAGCTGAAAAAGTGCTGGAAGAAATCTTCTGCAGCTCTGCCTCCTGCTAGGTGGAGACAGAGTTCAAGGAAAAATACATGTGGGAACAGGTAATAACAGCAGTAACTGTGACACGAAAGCAGCAGTGAACTTGAGAAAAAGAAATACAGGCTAAACCTTCCACCAGGTTCCTTGTAATCCTGGCTTTGCTTACTTATTTCCCATCCACCTGCTACTTCAAGTTGCTATGCAAACGCTGAGTTTTTCTCCTGTGTGCCTGGCCTCCTACACAAGCCAGAAGGCATTTGGATGAGAACAGTGGAGGCTTCACTCACCTTTTTCATCTTTGTGTTTCTGACTGTAAAGCGGCGAACAGTGTAGCAGGCATGAACGTTTGTGCTCTTCAGCGTGACGATTATGTTGCCATACTCCTCACTGTTCTCTGATGGCCAGTACTGATCGCATTTTCTCTGAACAAAGACATAGTTGGGTGGGTTGGCTAAGGGTTTGAGCTGCTTCTTTACATTTGCATCTACAGCTTTTGAAAAATGTCAAATCATGGCTAGCTCTGTATCCCCCTGTTCTGTTAGTTACGCATTATACAGCAATACATATCATCCCAAACCGTTTAAAAACAAATTCTGCACACGTGAAATCATGGAGGTGATATAAGGAGCAACTTCTAACAAACTAGAAAATCTCTTACTCTTCCTTTTTCAACAAGATTTGTGATCATGACAATGATTCCAGTATTTTGTTCCCAAATCATCCTCCAGAAATCTTCAAAGGTAGACTTTAAAGGTCCCTGGGTAGCAATGTAGGCTTTCGCTTTGTTGTAGCCCTTCAAAGGAAACCATAATGCCAAGTCAGATGAAAGCAACATCATGGCAGACATATTAATATTTTAAAGGTAACAAAGAAAGGTGCCTTTCTCATTCAGAATAGCGAGGTATTTGTAGAGAAATTTTGGGTGAAGTTGCAAAATGCGATCACTTCACAAGTGGCAAAATCCTTGTGGAAGGATTCAGAGTCAGAGAAGAAAAAACAATTCAAACAACTTACATCGACATAATTAGCATTAATGTAGTCACTGTGCTTAGAATCTTTTCCTGGTAAAGGCCTTAGCTTCACCCTGCTGTGATCATCTGCAGGATAAAATAGAGCAGAGCAGCATTAAGAAAACAGTGCAGAACTGCAGGTAAAAATCCCAGTGCCTAGGTATTGGAGTAGCCCTTATTAATTAATACATGGAAGAAACTGGCCTTGGACTGGAGGCAAGTGGGGGGTGGGAGTACCTGCTCTTGGTCATCTGCTTATGTTAGCAGGTCCTCAGGCTGCATATCCCCTAAAGTACATGGTTCGTGCTGGGACAGCTTCTCTTTAAAGGCCACTGGAGCCTCAGGAGCACGATCTCTAGGATCATCCACATCCCCCAGTGCAGTGTGACTCAAAGAGCCCGGGCACCCCACGGGGCTGTGTAACGCTGCGCGGAGGCACCAGCTCAGCTCTCGCAGGCAGCAAAGCTGCCGCTGCTTGGCTCAGTGTCTGAGCTCATTATCCTCCACTCGGTGCGGGGCTCAGACAGCTTGGCTGGCTCCGGGAGCTGAGTGAATGTCCTCACTCCTTCACCACCCTCATCACATCAAGAGGACGGATTTTAGGTCACGCTTTTTAGCTCCTCTTTTTTGTTCCATCCAAATGCTTGACTTTGGTTTAAATCAGAAAAAAAAATGCAATCCTTCTCCTGCTCCTAGGCAGCAGCACTGGGCTGGATGGTGCTTCCAAGAGATGCAGAGATGAGACATGTGGGCTAACTTTAGGCATGAAGAAGCTGGTTTCAGTTGCCCTCCCTGAGCACCAATGGAGATAAAGAGGTTCCTCCAGGGGCAGCCTGGAGGACTGAAGTGCCTGCTCCAATTCTCCTCCAACGGTACTTCCCTCTTTGTGCCTGGAGAGGCCAGACTTCTATGTCTAAAATCAGAGCTGGGACAACTGCAATGAATTGCCTTGCCCAAGGCCACACAACAGGTCTTTTACAGGCCTGGGACTTGGTCCTCAGCTGACACCTTGATTACTTGTGTTAGAGACATGCATTTCCTTCCTGTGCCATCAAAAATATTCAAGATTTATTGCAAAGTTTATGAACATGGTTAACATTTTATCAGGGGCTCTCCATCTTTGATCCTAAACCACAGTGACTGCTGCATCTGCCGTTCCTTCCACATCAGAGAATGATATGGAAAAAGTTACATTTCCATCCCAGACCTGCAATAATCTGCATTCTAGAGCAGAATCCAGATTTGCAGTTCTCAGAGGAATACAGGCAAAGCTGGCACTGTGCTACAAAGATCACTGTTTGTCCAAGTCATACACACAGCCGAAGCAGTTTGAAATACAGCAGATATTCTGTAAGATTTAGCACCTTTGGGATGATAAGGGAATCCCAGGGATCATCAATAAAACCCTGCTCCACTGTGCCCTTCCCTTAGGCCAGTTTTCAGACATCAGCAGGCATAAGAGCTCATCGATTTATCCTCTACTAAACTTCATACCAAACTGATACTTCTAAAATTACATTTGGACCAATAAACTGCAAAATATTTTAAAACAAAAGCCAGAGTGAAAACCTGTCCCCAAAGAAGTAAAAAAATCCACTGCCTTTAAGTAGGGAAATGACCTTCCAGTCACACTTTCACATATCTATTAATTACTGTGCCATTACGTAACTTAAAGCCACTTGCCTTTTCCAGTCACACACAGACATGTTGTGAGAGAAGACTGCTTTTTTGGGTTGATTCATCGTGCTTACTTACAGGCTAAGATGTTGATGTATCTGTTCTTGTGCTTGTTGTCGGGGTGGTTGGAATGCTCTGCAGTGATGTTCATGTCGGCCGTACAGCGCTGCACTTCCTAGGCATAAAAATTATTGGAATGGAAACTTGTAAGTCCAAAAAATTTAAGTTTTATCCCCTTTTGCAACAGCTTACAGATATCATGATTAAAATTTCATTATCTTAATTGAACACGCAGTCCTTCAGTAGTGTCCTGTATGACATACATAGTCTGCTTACAAACGGAGTCATGTTGGCTGCTCCCTGGTGTGCAGTTATCCTCTCCACAGACTGGGGGACAGAGGCACTTTGGGCACCCTGAGGGCCAACTGTCCCCTCTAATCAGCAGTCCAGCTGTCTTTGGGAATGCATCTCCTGTGATGCCATACTCTGTCCCCTCTTGGGAAGGGAAGACAGAGTCCCTCAATGGCGAGAGTGGCCTGTGCAATGTAAGAAACTAAGCATAAGAACTCCTTCAACAGAAGCCTTTTACCACTGGACAACTTATTTGCTTATAACCTCTCAAAACAGGGTTTCTGACATTTAACTTTGACACTGACCTTTTGTTAGTTCTCGGTAGAGAGATGCCTTTCATAAAATATAAATAAAATAGATCTCTGAAGATAACAGCGAGTGCTTTAAATACCACTGCTTGGACACTGATTAACAGCCCGTGATACAGTGAAAAAGATAAAAAGATGTATCTACGTATATATACATTTACAAAGCAGAAAGAGGCCAGGCTTGCCAAGGTGCTCATGAAGCTAGAGATGCAGATTTCTGTCTAGTTGAGGCTGTAGGTTAGAAACTCAATTCCCATTGATTTTTTTTTAGTTCTTAACCTATCCTTTACTTACATTTTCCAACAACAGATCTCTTCCCCCCAAAAGCTAAACTCCTTTTTATCACTAGCATAAATATTCTTAGTTTAAAAACACATTTAAAAAAGCCATATCAATGTTTGGAGTTTACAGAGTTGTAGAAGAAACTATATTTATTCAAGTCTTTTGCAAGTTCCAGAAATCTCACCAAACAGAACCAATTTCCCCCAAGGATATATGGGGAAGTGCCAAATTACTTTGTACTTCAGGCTTTAAAAATAACAGTATAGAACCTGTCTAAGAGGGAAAGTCATTAGGAGCTCACAGCTGCTACAAGGATCACGAGCTAAGTGACAGAGAAAAATTATCAAGAGAAATGCTATACAAACAGCAGATGTAACAGAGTTTAGCATTATGCAGAAATTTCTCAAAGGACTTGCATAGCAATTTTGGTATCTTCCCCAGCATTTACAATTTAAAAGTGCAAAGTATACTAAAATCTTGAAAATTTTATAGCTTTTATATTCACATGACACTCCCAAATAACAATTGCTTCTCTCTCTCCTTCCCTCTCCCCCATAGGGAGAAACACACTACTTTCAAAGAGATGAGCTGAGTGAAGAGAAAGAGGAATCAAGCAAAACTCTCAGCTGGCCCTAATAGAATTTTCATAGTTCCATTTCTATCACAGAAATAAAAAAACCATTAAAGTGTGCACTTCCCCTAATTCTGCCTGTCAGCTCCAGTAAGCAAGGGACTTCTGATTACACAATGGGAAAGATCAGTTCAGCCTAAGTCATAACTGGAAAAGCAGCATTACTTACATGTTAGGTTGATTTAATGTAATTTCTTTTTTTTTTCTTTCATTTAGAAACTATATAACATCATTGCTGTACCATTGTAGGTCTATCCTAAAAAATAACCCCTTGCTTCTGAAAAGCCTCACATCAAACTCTACATCCCCGCATCACTACTAAATTCTTTTTATAAGTTATTATCATTGAAACATTTATGCCAAATGCTGTAGAATTTAATACAAATGAATCTAATAAGGTTCTGTAGAGAATACTCTAAAAAGTTATAGAATTTAATAGGGAATTACCTCCCTGCTAAGGAATATTCTCTGACAGTTTAAATACTGCATAGTAAATGTATCACTATCTATTAAATTCTATAGGATTTTTCCTTAAGGGAATTGTTGGTGAGGTTAATCATTTTAATTAACCTTTTTATGTTGATGCCGACTGTTTTCTCAACTGTACATGTTCCCAGCTGGCCAATATAAAGTTAATAGAAGAGGAAGATTAAGCTGAGACGGTGACAAAACACAGCAATAGAAAAGAAGGTCTGACGCTGTGAGAGCTGATCGTCTGAAAATGGCTTTCCTTAACACATAACATTCTAAATGATTTTTAATACTCTTGAAAACTGCTATAATGGTGGATTCCTATGTCTGCACACTGCAAAGCATAGCAAAAGGAGATCGTTCAAACAAAGCTCTCTGTTGCCAAGGCATCTTGACTCTTTTTGTCTCTTTGAAAATCAACATAAAACAATAAAAAGCCATTTTGACTTCACCTCCTCCTCCCTGCCCAGTCAAGGACACAACCAATGCTGAAACTGTCCAACGAGAAGAGGACCAAGGACCTCCTCTAGCTCCACGATGGCCACTGACAATGTTTGGCTGTGCTGCACGGACGGATCAGGCTGAGAGCCAAGGGTGGTTATCCATGCTCTCTTACTCTCCTAGGTTCATATCTCCAAACCCTAACAGCAAATTACTAAACCACAGGCTCAGCCCACCAGACAGCAAGGCAGAAGTTAACATTCTGTTGTTATGAAAGTGGTTGTCTTTCAGCAACACACAAAATGCCGCAAGAAGACAAGGCTAGTTGCAGCCTGTTATCTCTGCCTCCTTTGAGAGTATTATTTACCGTTCAGCAGAAAAGGACATCCTGGTGCTAATAAATACCACCCTGGAGAAAGTTCCAGAAAGTCACTACCCTAATTATGCCATTTTACCACATTTATGTATATTAAGTATTTACTTTCCCAGCATTTTCTATTGCTTTTGCAATGAACATCCTGGGATTTCTAAATCTTCCTGGGTACCTAGTCTTTTACATTGCATTTAAAACACTGGCATAATTATAGAACTATTATAACTTCAGTTTGCAGGCAGGCCACAAGGTCAGGTCTGATCCCAGGCTGCTCAGTGCAGCCTAAACAAACTCATCTCCAATTAATTAGCACAAAACCTGCTACTTGTGCCTTGGAGTAGGACAAATAGTGTCCGTATCACCACATCCATAATTATTCCACAAACACTGCATCTCTAGAGTCTTTTCTTGATCCTGCTCAGTCTCGTTCAGTGATTTTAATGGTGGCTGGCTAGCACAGTGCTGCTCTTCTCGTTTAACTTCGCAGAACACATTACCGTCCAAAGATGAATGGATACAGGCTCTTACTCTGTCCTTTCAACTTATCATTGACAACCCAAGAAACCAAAGTACATGGTTTCAATTGACCGTTAGTTACTGTAAAAAGTGTTCTAGTCTATGCTATTATGCCTAATTTACCTTTTAATTATATTGTCCATGCTAATGCTAATTGGAATTTGATACACCCAGGTTTAACGACCCATTTTCATTGCCTTTCTGAAACAAGTTACAGATTAGTTTCTTCTAAACTTCAAAGAATTTCCATTTAAGTGTAAAATCAAAGTGCTCCAGTGTCTTGCTGGCAATATAAGGGTCTGAGCGAGAAATTTTTGCCACAGTGACTGAGCAGGAACTCAGTCTCTTGATTTGGCCTTATGCAGTGCTGCTGTTGTTTCCCATTACTTCAGTCTGATGTCCTAGCAGGGGCTGAACTGTGAAAGCCTATGAATAGCAATGAGGAGAAATCATGAACAAAGAAGAGATCCTAATCTGAAGGACTAAATTAGAGAAGATCCAAAGCTATATTTTGATATTATTCTGATTTTTCAGCATGAAAGCGGCTAGTTCATCCACCCAGTTCATCCACCCCTAAAATCACTTTTGATCTAGTATTTTAATTCCAAATTAGAGAATTCTGTGGTAGTGCTCTTGCTGTTTGTTTTATCACAGCAAACATGCAGACAGCATACCAACAGAGACAGCAGATAGTATCTGAAGATATCCCACAGGAAAAGGGTAGATTTTTGCAATAATTTAGCACTAGTATAAACTCTCCAATGGCACTCAAGAGAGAGGTGAGCTGGGGACAGCCTAGAAAGAAGAGGAAAACAAACAAACCAAAAGGACTCAACGCAGGAATAACAGCAGAGGAGTCACAAAGAGCAAGCTAAAAATTCATGCAAAGAAATGAGAGGCGAGAGGATGGTGGAGGATGGTTTGCTTGTGGTATCCTGCCCTTCGTTAGGCAGGGAAACCCTGCATTGCCCGTGCGGGGCTACGGCCCCTGAGCCTCGGGGCTTCTGGGCAGAAACTTTCAGCATGACTGTGGTACTATGGTTAATAACAGGAAGCTCAGAGACCTTAGCTTCTTTTATTGCTTCTTTTTATCTCTTAATTTGCAGCGCCAGTTTCTCAGGGTAGGTCAGGTGGTGAGGTAAGTATTGAGAACTCTAGGAAGACCCTCTTCTGCAGCAATCCTTCCTCCTCCAGCTTCACAGTGCTGCTTCCCTTTGTTTTCAGTACAGCAATGCACAGGCTGAGAATATCTCTAATTGTGGCAATTTTGGTCCACGGTTATAAAACATTTCTCAGTACAGTACCGTCTGCTAGCAGCATGCTTTTGAAACGGCATCTTTCTACTGCCAGATTCCTTGGTGTAGATGCAGTTCCTAGCATGTGTCTAATCTGTAAGGGATGACAGTATAACTACACACTGTTTTTAGTGTCCCAAGAAATGCGTGAAGTGCAGCGTTATCTGTCTTCAATGCAGCCCTTCGCTGGAGAATTACATTCTGAGGTCACCGGTTAAAAACCGCTACTGACCCCTGCCCTGAGCAGCAGCAACCGTGAGAATAACGTTAGCAAATCCCTGCCACATCACCGAAGATATAGATTTATGTTATTTTCTTACATTTCAGGACATTCAGAAGAAGGTGCCACTGGAGTATAAAGATATTTTCAATTTATGTGATGAGGGAGCTAGACAGCCTGCCTCCAAGTTCAGCGAGCCTGTTCAGCCTCCAAATTGGCAATGAATCATTACACTCACACGGCCACAGGCAGCAGAGGTCTGCGGAGATTGCATTCACCCACTCTAATCGCTCCTGCAGCAGCACTGACCAACCTATTCCAGAATTAGGGAGGAGGGAAATAAAACTGTCTGCTCTCAGAAGTCCAAATACTGCATTGTACTATAAAAATTCACAGTTAGCTTTGGGGATGCAGGGTGATTTCTTGGCTTAGTGTTCCTCTCATAGAACAAAAGGACAAGACTACTCGGGGAGGGAATGAAAAGCTTTACCGAGGGAGGTGGCACTTCACACTCTTTTTGACACAAGAATTTGGAGGGCACATGCTCTGTGTAGTCAGGCCATCAGGGGAACAGAAGATGACAAATGTGACATCAGTTTTTACAATGAGATCCAGAAGGGATTTTGGGCACTATAGCCCACTAAATCTGACTTCTCTGTGGGGAAACTGCTAGACACTGTAATAAATAGCAGAGCTAGTGAATGCTTCTAAGACATCGTGGAGAGATCCCTGAAGAAGGCTATATAGGCAAGAACAGTCTGGAAGAGAACAGTGCTTTGGATTTCCAAAATGTTTGTGAAAAAGCCCCTCAGAAAATGTTACTTTAAAAACTGATCCATCTTGGAGCAAAAGGAAAACTTGCCATGTATACTAAAAGGTTAGAGGTGGGACTCACCTGCTCAGGAATTGTCAGTATTCAGATTTCATGAGTGGGACCTTATGAGGACCTAATCTATTCATAAATGGACTGCAGAGGAGACAAAGTGTGTTTATGATACAAAATTATTCAGGATAATTAGAAAAGCTGCTTGTGAAGACGAACAATCTTGCAATACGGAGTGACTGAGTGATAAAATGGCAAATGAAATTCAATGTTGAGAAATGCGAAGTGATGTACTTGGGAAAAACAACCCTAACTATACATACACACTGACAGGCTCCCAATTTGCTATTGCCATTCAGTGACAAGACCTTGGGGTCACAGCTGATCGTTTTCTGAAGGTGTCAGCTGAGTACTCAGTAGTTGTTGAAAACACAAATAGTATGTTAGGAAGAAGTGAAATAATAGAAAACCAAAAAGAAAACTACACTGTGCTCCCACCAATCTCTGCAGTAAACCCACTCATTAAATACTGTTCACGGGTTTGGCCTTCCCATCTTGAGCAGCATTTGGTAAATGAGGAAAAAAAGGTACAGTGGGAACAAGTCATCATAAGTCTAGAATGGCTTCCTCAAACAAAGTAAATAGTTTAGACTTCTTCAGATTTGAAAACAAAATCATGTGAGGCATTTAAATGAACATGGATGTACTTTGTATGCAAAAACTAGGAGCACTAAGAGAAGTTACTAGGTATGAGTTAAAAGAAAAAGGAAGTTTGTTCTCGTGGAACAAAATGTAGAATTCACTGCCATGGGATGCTCTGGACAACAGAAGTCTAAAAGAGTTCAAGAGGCAGATAGAAATTTATGAAAGAAAGGTCTATCAAAGACCTAATGATGCCAAGAAAATCTCTGGCTAGACAAGGAGCAGATATAATCTCTGGCTCGGGAAGCCCCTCAATCTCTGTTTAGCCTTGCCACCAGTGCTGTCTTGTAAAAATGTGGCACCTCACCCTGTATGCCATAGCAAGAGGGTGCTGGAGCAGCCAAAAAACCTCCTTGAACTTTTTTCAGTATTAGGTTGAACACATTCCAAGGTAGAATACAATAAGATATATCAGAGACCAGCACTGGAGATGCAGGATCGTGGGCTTTATTTAAAAAAGCTATTTGTTATTCAGTATTAAATTGGGCCCTATATTTCTAGTTTATATCAAAACTTGAAAATTCATGGGACTCAAAGGAAATCTTAACAATTTTGTACATACAAGGAAACCCACCCATCACCAGACAATAAAGCTGGCTACTTGCACTATGATTTCCCAAAGTGAATAAGGATTAATTTTGGATGTACTTTCCCAGGAAAGATGTGAGTTCAAAGTCCTTTTTCCCTCTGCATGTAAAATGCTTCCTAGGAACATTCGTAAGATATTTAGCTGTAATTACAGCTCATTTTAAGCGAAGGAGGGAGTATTCACACAATTTACTTTCAAAGGAATCTTCTTCACGTAAAAAACAACTCAATACAACCCATAACACGCTGCCAAAAGCGCAGGAAGAGACTTACTCCAAAAAAATGGAGAACATTTACTTTCTACATTAGGCAAAGTCTACGTGTGCTTAACTTAGTCTTTCCTTTCACAGGTTCCACCCTAAACTTCCTGCTACAGAACTTTCTGAAGATATTTTAGATCCTTTTTTCCTTGAAAAAAAGTCCCAGGCACTGGCTATCTTTAGGAAGATTTATTTATTCTATAGTACTGATCACACTTTTTCAGCATCTCCTTGCCTTCCTCTTCCACGTAAAAAGCTCATATGACTGCAGAACCTTTATTGCTGGCAGATACAATTCCAGCACATATACCACAGCTGGATCTGACCAGACGTGAGCAAGTTACATCACTAGCCAGTTCCAATAGCTATTGTATAAATGTCACTGCAGGCTCCTCTACCTCTTGGCCACTTTCAAAAGTGGGATTTGATCTCTTATCTGAGTGCGTTGTGGAACTTGAGAAACATTTTACCTACAGGCTCTGTGAGAAATCTGTGTTTCACTCCTGTGAACCATAACGAAGAAAATCAGGCCCACGAGGCATCAGCAGGGCAGAACATAAGCACTGAAAGGGAGCTGGATGGTTTATCTCACACAGTGACTGTCTCGTTCCTATTCCTTCTCCTTATTGTAAGAGGAGATTTCATTTACTCTTAAGGAAGCTGGGACCTCAGCTACGGATACACACATCTGGAGTAGCTATACTGACTTCAAAGCAGACACTCCAAATCTTGAGCCAGCACGGAGAACGGAATTTGGCGTGTGCAGTGCAGTCAGAGGAGTTTAACTTCCCTTCAGAGGGGACTCCGTGCTCCCCAGCACAGGACTAATTGGCCAAAGCTCTCTCTCCAACAGCCTGCCACAGCATGGCACTCGCAGCAGGGAGCTCCAGCAGGAAGAGTAAAATAAGGCTATTAGAGCAGTGTTTTTCTTTGCTAAAACACAGGCGGAAGGTGTCCAACATTTGTTAATAGCAGTGATTTTGCGACAGCTGAAGCAAAGCCTGCTTAAAGCCAGACCAAGTTTACAGATGTGCTGCTGATTATTTTGAATAATTAAATGGTGTAAAACCCAGCTGTGATGAATAGCGCTGGGGTCACAATTCATAAATAATTGAGAAGAGTGAGTCGCATTTGATCATCCTGATCAAATTCTACTCTCCGGAGAATAAATGTTTGTCCTGAATACCATCAACATTGTTAAATGCCTCAATATTCCTGCTCAGCCATCCAGCCAGCAGTCAATTGAACTAAATCACTTTAACACCTTACACATTTGCCTTCCTCATGAATACAAAATGTTTCTAACTTGCACAACGGTTTTTGGGCGTCAGACAAAGCAGCCACTCTTTATAGACAGTAACCAAACAGCAACAATAAATGTTTTAAATGATCCCATTAAAAACAATTCCTGCATACAGTCTTGTCTTCACTGCAGTAAGTGAAGAAGCCACAGATATTAGGCTGCCTATTTTGGTTAACTGCCTTGTTTGCCAGCAGAGCGAGCTGCCTCTCTGATTCCCACGCAGCACACAAACACCCCTCCTTTTGCTGCTGAGGAAGCCAGTAGCACAGCTCCATGAAATTTCCCGTGGCTCCTCCTGCTTCTCAATACTTCCAAAAGTTCAGCAGTGCCTGTGATTAGACTGAGTGAAAGAAATACCTAAACACTAGCCAGGGAATACTGATTTGTGCTTATTAAGGCCTGGCTCTGCAGCCCTTCCTCATACTGTGTGGTATTCAACATGCTTGCACAATATGGGTTGTGGTAACCCAGAGGTGGAAAACTACTTTCTCTTAATTGGAATTACCTCCGATTTATAGCAGATTTATAGGTCAGAATCTGTTCTAAATAGGTAACCAGATGCAAAATTTAATGTAATCACACTAGGTAAATACCACCAACTAAATACTGAAGACATTCTCCTTGGTTTTATTGGAACAAAATAACCAACGACTTCAACAGCAATCTTTCCTGGTTGAAGAGACCACGAACACTAGGAACTAACCCATAGTCTGAATTTTCATAAAGGAACAAATTCTACTACTCTTACTCATCATGAGCATTACTTTACTCCTTTTGAGCTACTCAGGGTATATGTGGCTTCTCAGTGTGACTAAGAGGAGCAAATTCTGAGACTAGAGTACAATAAGCCGCAGATTATAAGAAAACCCTAGAGTTAAAATGACCTGCTTGTATCTTCATGTTGCTCCCATGGGACTGCAGGCAGCTTTTTCTATTTAATGAAAACCTAGGAGCGCCTCCCCTTTAGAGTCACCCAATCTGTGGTGAGTAGAAAACATCTGTAAATGCCCAGTGCCACACTGATCATACCTGGTGGCTAATTGGTATTTCACCATTGCTTCTGATAGATTTGAGCATTGCATTTACCTGACATGACAGCATTCCATAGATGTCAACATGGCCCCTATCTATCAATACACAATTAACTTTAGGAAAACAACATTTCATTGGTGGATCATTAAATCGTACCTCAAAGTCTTCTGAGAACCCATGCTGGTTATTAGAATACAGCTCACTGATGTGTTTAACGAACTGCTTGACTGGAATTGCTTCCATATCATCTGTAGGAAGAAAGAGATATTCAGAGTTGCTATTTGTCTCATACATAAAACTCCAGGAGAGAAAGTCTTCACTCAATATCACTTATATCTGAGTTCCCAGGGGCAGAGCTAGTTCAATATGCAGTCATAAGAAATCTTGATGAATCTGACCAATTTTGAGGCAAACTCTTCAAACTGTATTTCTAATTCTAATCATTACAACCACGAATACTGAGAGTCTATTCCCTGTGATGCTAATTTACAAAGTCCAATTGAAGTTCAGGGATTGTTTAGTTCTTGTTTGTAGTTTGAAGATGGGGTGCAGAAGTCTCCTCTCCATACACGTTGTATAAAAAGAAGAGACCCAGAATATGAAAGTACAGTTGACAAATGCCCCAGTAAGTTTGTACCAGACTGAGCAGATGCGGGCTTTTCTCCTGAAAGTTATTAACTTTTTCCTTTTTGCATAATGATGTAGAATCCAAATGGACTTATCACGAAACTGTCTCTGAGCAAAAGAACAGGCAACACAACACCCACGCTAATTTGAGTTCTCTCTCATGCCAGACACTATTCATAACATCGAATATGTATTCCACTGGACCATTTGTTCTAGCTCAGCACAGTGCAAATTCCACCCGATACACCAATAAATCACCCACAGACATGTTCTTAAAAGAAGGAATTAAAAGGCCTGAATTGAATTAAAGACAAACAATACTGTTTTGAGCACCAGGGATTCTGGACAGATTCTAATAAAGCTGTGGTATAGGATGGCTGCCTTATTTCTCTCTCTCTTTCTCTCAAAAAAGGCCTAGATGTTGTTATAACCACCACTGCAGTTGCTAGAAACACTGTGCTTGCCAAGATTCATTAGTTAATATTTTAAGTCTGGCATTTAGAAAACATAAATTGCTATACAACTGTGATTACTTTCAGCATGTGAAATAATCTATTGCCTGATGGCTACTATTGTCTGATTGCATGATTTTATGGCAATACTCTGGTATTTATATATTCCATTTAATATTCTTCTGAAGATCGCATCCAGTTTATGTTTACTCCTAGTAATTCAGTGGTGTATTTTTGTTCCCATTTAGCGGCCATATGGTTTGGTGCTACAGCTGCATTATAATCTGGATTCCTTCCCCTTTAAACATCTACATTATGATAGAAAAAATCCAAATATTTCTACAGATACTTAGCAAAATTTAACGATAAATAAATAGATGTGACATTTACTGTATTCAGAGTGAAAGATCTTTGGCAGCTAAAACCTCTAAGCTGTCACATATGCTTTTCTTAGCAAAGGGTATGAAGATCTGTATGTGTAAATGAGGTTCTACTTTGGCAAGAATTTTATAGATCCCTGACAATCTGATTTCTTTCCAGCTGATGGCAGTTAATATTGACCATGTCATTACTTCTCTACTCTTATTTTATCAGGTAACGCTCTAAAGTGGCTTTCTGCATCTATTGACATTTTCAGATTTCAATCAGCTCTCTCCTATTTTATTTACAAGAGCCAATTGTTAAAGATATGTTTGCAATCTGATCACCTCCCAGCATAGTAATGCTACTTTAATTAACCACATGCTCATTTACTGAATAATACAGAATTCAAAACATTTGACAAGTGCATGCTTATCTTAGCAAAAAGCTGCAGCATGCAGAAATGCTGGCACTTGAAAATATTTAAGTGATAACATTTATTCTATGTAATATTGAGAACATCATAATCTCATAACAACATTTGTATTAATATTTTTGCAGCCAAGACACTTGAATGAAATGATCTATAGGAACAACAGTCAATGGCAAGAGCCTGCAAAACAATCTTTCCTCTCCTGCAAAGTAACCTACACATCCTAGATTTCCTTGAAAGCAATTTGTGCTATGATGGCAATTTCACATACTCTCACTAGAAAAGTTCCATAGTTATGATTTGGTTTCTTTCTTGAGTAGTTTGGCTCAGCTGAGACCAAGTGAGATCAAGGACTCACTGCAGCAAACCAGAGTGTCCTAAAATTTAATTTTGCAGAAGGCAGAATTTAATTTTAATTGTGATCTGTGAGCCAAAAAATACATTAGAGATAACGTGCTCTCTGGTCCAATGAATTCCCACCAATTTCAAGGATGTGTCTGCACCAGAGATCCATGGCAAAATATGGTTAGTTTTCTTTTTGTCATCATCACTGCATGGTGGCAGTATGTCTCCACCTTCATAACCACTGCTAATTCACTTCTTTGTTGTTCACTAGCCTTTTTTGTTTCTCCTCCCTTTTTTCCTCTTCTCTATTTTCACTTCTGATCTCCTCCAGAAGCATTAACTCAATACAGCTTCTTACCCTATGTGATAACATGGGCAACAATTAAACATTAAATAATCAGGAAATACTGTTGACATATGAGCTCACTGGGTGAGAGGAAGTTTATGCCTCTGAAGCTGTTCATAAACTCAGGAAACCCATGTTGCAGTAAATGTAATTGTTTTGTATTAGGATGATGAAAATCAGAACCGTAAATGTTAGAAACTCAAAAAAAGGCTTATTTCCAGCTCTCAAACTGCTGGGATAATGTGGTCCTACCGACTGTACAAGATCTGGCAGCTACTACACAGAAGCCAGCTGGAGGCCACCCCTTGAGGGACATGAGCAGCCCTGAGGAGATGGGCAGCCCGTGGCTGGGTACTCCTGCCTGCACACCCATCTTGTCCCCTGCTGAGAGCCACAAGAAAGCAGCTACACCTGAGATATACACTCTTACACTAACCAGTGAAACAGAGAAGTGTCAAAGTACTTTGGGCCTGTGTTTTTCTGTTCAAGACCTCCGACTCCAAACTCCCACACAGGAACACAAATTGCTTTATCTGGGGTATATGTATGCTTAGCCATGGGCAGCTTGTCAGACCTCCAGTAAATATGTTCTAATATACTCAGCACTCTTGAATGATACCACTTGTGACATTATCTGGAGGTGCTGTGACCTGCTCTAAGAAAACCAACAGATGTAGCTAGATGTACAGAATATGCTTTTCCTTGCACTATTGTCAGTCCAAAGGCTTTGGTTAAACCTTCTTTCCATCTTAAGACAAATAGACTTCCATGGCTATAATTCTTTTAGTCGATTGAAGAGATTAATGGAATCCTATAATGGCTAATTAGGTGCTCTCATAGTTATGTACGTATTCCCTTTTGCACCATATACTTTTTCCCATCCAAAAGCCTGAGTGACATTTGATAGTCAGGTTGATGCTTACATTTTTCAAGACCTATACATGATTAAAAGAGAAGAGAGAAATGTTTTAACAACATTAGATCACCTCTAACACACAGATATAATTACAGTTCCTGTCTAGCTTGGCTTTAGCCATCTGTTATATCAGTGTCAATGAAGTGATTCTGATTCATGTCATTACAAAATACGAGCTGAATCTGGCACCATACTAACATGCTAACCCTTTGTGTTATGCAGAGAGTAATCTTAGATGGACGGGGGCAAAAGTCTTCAGAATGTTAAAATAATGATATTTATTTATTATTATTACCAATATAAGATAATATGCTTTCTAATCAGACACTACTGAAGCTGAGAGGTGTGGGGGGTATGTTTAATCACTATGCTGGATATTTAACACTTAGGTGGAGTTCCCATCTTCATTTCCTCATCCAAGACAAGCACCTGAGAGGAGTTTCAAAACCACAAAACTGAAGAGGACCACAATGGAGCTCATTCCCTGCCACAAATGGAGAATTACAAGAAAGTCATGTTTGCTTGAAAAAATGATGGTAGAGGAAAACGTTCACTTGCACCTCATTCTTTAAGAAATGGCAATTGACAATGCAGAACACCTAATACATTCCTTCAGAAGTCAGCCACCTTCAAAAGAAGCCCGAAGTGTACAAAGGCAATGAAGTTCAAACAGGGTTACCTTTTGAGTTTGGATAATTAGTAATCCTACCAGGAAGGATTTTCTCCAATCTCCCACTTAATAAGCTGCCTTTGTAATGTTAAAGCAATAGGGGCCAATTTCAAAAGAAAAATGGGATATCGTATCAGAGATGGCATTTTCACATAATAAGATCTCAGATTCATTTTGATTCATTTACAGCCTGAGACCTCACTGGATAGTTTAGTGGCATTGGATTGGAATAGATGGTTTTGGGTCAGAAATTAATCCAGAAGGTCAAAACCAAAGTGCTTCCTCATATTACCCTTGTCTAGTTTGTAGTTTTGGTATTTTTGAAGACCAGATGTCTGAAACACACAAAGTAGTCTTGGTAAGAAAATTCTCCAATGTCTTTTGTTCTGTTTGTAAATGCTTTCTGGTTTTTAGCTATTATCTTACCCCATCTTAAAATCCAATATACTCCATGTATCTCAAGCTTTACTTTTAATGTGGAAACTTATTCCATTTGTTTGTAAATCACTGCACTTCAGTCTTTCATTTGCAAAGCCCCTGGATTCATGTGCCATAGCTGTCATGTGGCTTGACCCATCTAATCCAACAACAGCCACTTACTACACTGCTCAGCAACCCTATGCCATCCCACATATGTTAGAAGCACCTCCAGTTCTCAGTGTGCTCTTCACAGCTGGCTTCAGCCAAAGGACAAGGGGATTCTCCCACTTCCTTCTCCTT
Source organism: Todiramphus chloris collaris (assembly GCA_025345505.1). Taxonomy (NCBI): domain Eukaryota; kingdom Metazoa; phylum Chordata; class Aves; order Coraciiformes; family Alcedinidae; genus Todiramphus; species Todiramphus chloris. Next base: position 8,764,162 of record JANVCC010000038.1, read on the forward strand.
GCCTGCAGGGCTCAGCAGTTAACTGAATCAGTCTGCTGATCTGGCTGATGAATATAAGGAAGGATTAATTGACTTGTAGGGATGGGGAAGAAAGATTAGAGTATATGGGGTGGGGTCAGTGGTGTATATGGGTAGACCCTATTCATTACCTACTATATGGGTAGATCATGCTCATTATATGGATAGATACTATTCATTACCATGAGGAACAGTAAAGTGGCACAGAAATTGACCCTTCTGATGGCAGCACAATCCTAACCTAGCTCAGGACATCATGAAACCAGGGACATTATTAGCGATGTCAATCCTGGATAATCCACTCTCAGTAGCATATACTCACAGTTCTCAACTTCTGCAAAAAAGTTTTCCCAACTGGAAAGAAATATCTACCAGCAGGCTTATAGTAGGATTGGATTTAACCTCCTAATTCACTGAAAAATAATATATCTGACAAATGATGTTCCATGTCCATAGCAAACAAGCACCTTTCTGTTCCCAGCAGCACTCAACCTGGGGATGACCATTTGTTTTCTGCCCTCTTATTCTCCACTTCTGGAGAGAACACTGAATGAAAAACCAGATTTTTAATATTTATTTTATTGTTAACCACATTCAGTGGGGGTCATAAAGTTTTACTTTTTACAAAGAGGGATGGAAAAATCCTGCTAGCAGCTGGAATACCTAGCATTAAGATTTAGGATGCATATTACTTAAAACTGAATCTAACAGTCATCCCATAAGCTACGATACATATCAGAATGAAGGCTGCAGAGCTATAGCAAAAACCTGCCTTCACATGCAGCACTCTAACCAAGTAACCACGTGGACTGCAGTTCCAACCAGCTCATTTCCACAGCCAGCAATGGGGCACTCCTAGCCCAGATTTAAATAGATATATGCAGCTGTAGCATGCAATATGGAAGTGCATACAACACACAGTGCTAAATAGGGATGTAAAGCCCAAATATTGGGTCTGTCTCTAGAATAAAGTGGCCAGTCATAAAGAATTTAGCAAGGGTTAACAGTGTACCCTTGGGTAAACGTATGTCCCAGTAGAGGTTATTGGAAAACTCCTGTTAACTCCACTAAGGTCAGGTGTTCACCTCTACAGAGAAGCTTAGACAGAAATCTCAAAACCTACAGACTGAGTGCATGCTCTGAAGTGCACACACTTAACGGGGGTCAGAAACTTCACATGCAGCTCAGATTTTTGCACTGACTTTTGAGCAGGCAACTCCATAACCAGCTCCTGCCCTAACTCACATGAATACTGGACTCCAGGAGTGATTCCACACATAAAACTGGGTGGTGCCCAGCTTTCTTCAAACCATTTTAATGCATTTGAATGGTACATGTTTATACAGTCAGAGACTTTAATTCTGCAGTATACTGGCTTTCCTTGTTTAACTATTTAAATAAAAATGCAACTGAAGCCATTGTGCTTCATCTGGAATAAATAACTATTCTGACCGATCACACTGCTTGCTGTATAAACAATAGCCAGAATTATAAGAACAGCTTTACTTGTATAACATGGATATCAATTAATTTATGATAAAACAAAGTCATTAAAAACCCCTTAGTATCGAAAAGGTGTCAGCTTTCTGTGGAGATCCTGTCTGCATTGATACTAAAAATGTAATACAGTAGGTTTCATTCTAGAAAATTAAACTACCTCCAGAAGCCCTGAAGTCATCCTCCTGAAGTCACTGACCTCAGTAACTAAGAAAAATTATAAATTAAAATAAATTAAGGTAAATAATAAATTACTAAGAGTTGATTATTGGGGACCCTATTCCTCATTAATGCTCACATTTTCATAATCATGTGTTTATCAAGTAATTTCTAATAAAAATGCCTTTCAAAGTGAAAAGGCACAGAAAACACGATGAATACATTTAAGTCTTGAATAGGTGGGCATGTTGAAAGAAAAAACACAGAAGTTCTTCCAGCAAGATAATTGCTATTATTTGTTATAATCGAGTCAAATGAACACAAGGGCAGGTTTCTGATAAAGGGGAGACACATGAAAAAGCAGAATATGAAAAATCACCTGTGTAATATTGTAGCTACATTCATCTCTCTTGCTTCAAGATTTAATCTGCTGCAATGCTATTAGCCATGTGTCAGTCAGGAATATGAAGATGTTAATGATAAAATTTTATATGTGTCAAAATAAGAGCTCAGTTTAAATCTGCTTGTACAAATCTTACATTAGGTTATCATTAATTATAAATATAATAGCAATACACTTCTTCCCTTTAAGCAAAAAACCAATTTCGGTCCAAGAGAAGGAAATAATGTGAATTTTCCCTTAGCACAGACATTAAACATGATCTTATTTGATATCGCCTGCTAAGGAACACAATTTTAATCTCACACATTTCCATCCTCAGGTCCCAGTTGTGCCATCAATTACATACATGCTGTATATTTAAGCACATGGAGGTTCAACTTCAGGACTCTGCAGCCCAGTGTGATGACTCTCAGAAAAGGATCTATCCAGATATCACAAGACCACTACAAAAACACAGTTTTGGGTGATTCAGCCAACTCCTGAAGCTTCCATTATAGGTACCGTGATTAGATACCATGCCATGAATTCTTTATTGTGCTGCAGGAGCAGTAGTTTTTAGCATAGAAAGAAGGTGGTGGATGTTCCCTAAAATACCTTGGTATTTTCTTGGCTTCAGAGGATGGCTGTGTTTGCAATATTGCATTCATGAATTTAATTGAAACTGAAGATAGGTACAATTCACAATATGGTGCTGGAACATAAATCCGCAGGGAGCAGAAAGCAGAAATAAAGTCTTAAACAGCTGAAGAGCACTACCTCTGTGCTCAGTGAAGAGCTTCATGCCCTTGAGAAATAAGTCCTCAGCTGCAGTTAGCACTTTTCCTTGTACCTCGTCAGTCTCTAGCACAGAGGATGACTGTTCTCAGTACACTGTCACTGCAGTGGCCACAAACACGTCCTGGTGCGGTTTTCTTGTCAAATGAGATACCTCTTGGTACAGTCTCTTAATAAAAACAGTTTGTCACAGGGTGGATGCTACTGATATCAGAAGAGCAGGAACTGAGCTTGTAAAAAGCACATCAAGTCTAACCACTGATGTTCATCAGGAAAGGTTGAAGGCAACAATGGTTATTGAACGAATAAGGAAAAAGGTTTCAAAATTCTGCAGAGATGTAACAAAAGCTAAGTTAATAGGACGGACTCCCGAGGGACTTCCTGTTGTAACCATGAGAGGACAGGGGGAAATGAGGGAAGGTCATGGCTGCACTGGCCCCACACCCTTGCATGACTGCATGAAGTGGTCAAGACACCTTTCCACTGCAACGTACCTGGCTCCTCCACTATTCCTGGGCTCACGCACACACACTGAGTCATTTGTGAAGACGCATGAGGGTGTTTCGCCACCAGACTCTGCCAGTGGTTATTTTAAATACAGTACTCATAAACTCCAGCACTGTTAAAAAATATAATTTACTGCCCTTTACACCTGAAACTGAATGCACATTGATCCAAGCCTTGAGCTCTGCAGTCTAGACAGAGCTAAAATGGCTGGCATCACATCTGAGACATTTTACCTACACTAAAAATGGTGAGAGACATCTGGAAAAATAAGCTAAATGAATCAGTTGCATTGGCCAGCTGTTGTGTTCTTTTATGAGCCATGTTTCTGTGGACTGTGATCAAGACTATGCAGAGTTTTGAGTTCTGCCATAGGGCCAAGCCTCAACTGTCTCTGCACTGATCTCACAAGTCCTGCTGACACGAGTGCCCCAGTGTCCACAGTGTCCACAGGCTGGGCAAGGAACCAGTAAAGCCCCAACAAGCTCCAGAACAATGCACCACCCAAGAGCAGGAAAGCTCTGAAACAAAGGATAGGAGGAAGAGGATGGAAGTGAAATGTGTGCTGGTTCTACTATCTGATAGCATCTGAGTGGCACAGAGGTGTGCTTTGGCACCGCTGTAATGGAGCAAGTCTTGTGCTAGGAAGAAAGGAAAGCTGATAAGGGATGCATTCTGTTTTCCAGCGCTGCAAAATATACAGGTCTGCAGCTATGATGCTGCTATTGTTCTTACTCATCCAACTGTACTGAAAAGGATCAAGTCCAGAAATGTTTTAACCAGACACTGACCCAGCTGTGGGAAAAAACCAAAACTGAGCAGGAACAAGAGCCAGTTTGCCAAGAAAGAGATCTTCACAAGACCAAATGTTATAGTGAGGAGATCCAGGCAAAGGTGATGCAGACATGGCCAAAATTAACTGAGAGTGGTGACAAAGACAGAAGATGTGGAGAAATAATTTTGTTGGGCTGAATGGCAGGGGAGTTTCAGAAATCTGCCACTGGTTACAGATGCATTACTGTCAGGCACAGGGCTTAGGTGAGTTTAGATTTATACCTCAGTTGTAATATACAGTGGGTGACTCGGTTAATGATATGTCCTTTGTCCTCTGTTTCTCTAGATCAAGCAGTGCAGATAATTATGAATAATGATAATGATTTGGGTCTCAGAGCAAATTTGCACAGATAAGCACATGCCTATGGGTGATGTGGCTTCATGCACAATAATTAAGCACGTACATCATGGGAAATGAAATAGAAAATGGGCAAAATAATTCCTTTGCAAGAAGATGTTTTTTAGATTTTTGGACCTGAAAAGTTGTACTGTGTGCCTATCGCAGGTAGCTGGCAGGTTGATTTTGGAGTTCAGAGACCCTGAGAAAACAGAGGGTTTGCCTGAACAAGAGCAGAATGTGGCACTGAAATAAACACGAAAGCTACCTCTGAGGATGCTGGCACGTCACGGAGCAGAGCGGTGGCACGCAGAGGCACCAGCATCACTTCTGAAACCTCTCAAGCTTCACCAGAACATCACTGTGCCTGGCTCCCAGACACCTGGCAAAGCCACCCCATACCTGGGCAAGAAGCAGCCAACCCAAACCCGCTCAGCCTCCCCTGACTAGCAGCTCACTGCATGCTGTAGATGGGCCTTGGCAAATGTACTAAACCTCTTCAGATACACTGCTCTAAACTGCCATCAGTGGGGCTGCTTGATCCTAACTGACAGGAGAAGTTGGTCCGCTGAATTGTAGGAGGTAGATGCACGATCCCATGGAAAGCTACTCAACTTTTTTCTTCAAGGACAGGGTTTCACAACCTAAAAAGGTTACTTTGAAAAATGCACTTTTGTGAAAATGCCACTTAAATTTTGCTTCTAGGATTAAAATAGCAAGTAAAACTTCCTCACACCCCCTGGCAGCTTCCAGAGGAAAAGTTCAGAGGTTTATCATTTCATCAGTTGCAATCAGTTCAAAGGAGAATTGTGTCATTTAATGTTTTTAAGGCATTTCAGTAGGCTGCCTATGTGGGAGCAGCAGCTGCCATCAAAGACTGTCATTTAGCAACAGGTATATGGGGAAAAAACAGGCCTCTTCTACATCTCCAAACAAGGAAAATGTTTAGGAGAGCTTCAAGATCTTTCCAGGCACTATCTCCCGCTTTCAGAAAAAGCCAACAGAGATGGAATTTATCTCTACTAATTTTGAGCTTCATGACACATTCCCAGTACAGGTAACGATTAATAGACACAGAGAGAGGCACATCACAAGAGTGATTTGGCTTTGGTGGTCTGAATAGCTTTAATGTCAGTGCCACAATCTTCAAGTTCATCTGTTCATTCTCTCTTAAGACCTTCTGGGCATGATACAGCTTCAGATGAAGGCAGCTCCATTTGGATGTCTGTATGCAGGTGTCTAACTGCCAATTATAGCCACAAAAACCTTGTCAGCAAATTGGGAATTTGATGGCTGGATTCACCTTTGCAACCAACTAGCTAAACCTCTGCCTAAGGCCCAGTTCTTCACATGCCTTAGGCTCGTCCTGCAGATTTTTAACTACAAAGCTTCTTGAGGTGCTTGCAGCACTTGCTCAGCAGGTGCCTTAACCTGCACTGCCCATTATCAGGGGTGACCAGATCTTTCGTAGCATTACCAAGCTCGAGTAGACCACAGTGGGCACTGCAGTGATGGTAGCATCACGTAAGTCCCAAAGGTGCTGTGGTCCACCAGTATGGCTTACTCTGTTCACAGGAAGGTGTTCCCAAAAGGCAATGTTCTGTTCTCAGTCAGTTGTTACACACTAGAGTGCCTGCTGGAGAAGCATTAGTGCATGTGCTGGCCTTACAGTGCCTGACACCTGCAGTTTTAATGGAACTTCTTCAGCCTATATTATAATTTATATGTATATCAGCCAGCCTTTAAAAGACTTATCACCAAAACATCCCTGGGAAACAGGGAAGAACCACTGTCTCAACCACAAAGACCACAGCATGAAAAGATGGAGCTTTCTGCTGGTTTCTTTATCTAAGAAAAAATTGTCTCAGTTACAGTAAAAGAACTCATACATTGGCCAAAGGTACTTCTTGCCAAGGGGAAAATTTCTTTCCTCCCACTGCCTTGTGTTCATAATCCCCCAGGTTTTGACACTGCTCTGCACAATGTCCAGGTTTGCCCACCATCCCCTTCCTCACATGCTCTAAGGAGGTATCACGAGAGTAGGCATGGCGGGACCATTAAACTGAGTGCCAAAAGCAGCCCCAACTGGGAAGTACTCCTCCTGGTTTTATAGTAGGAAGAACAGAGTTCTCTGAGTATTTAGGTTCTTTTGTGAAAGCTCATCCCAGGTGGTCTAAGACTAAAAACTCCCATCTTCTGCTACCCTGAAGGAGAAAGGTAGCTTCTTGCTAAGGATGTGAGGTGGCCAGGACATGCATCTTAGTCAGCCACAAAAAGGAGAAGAGATGATAGCATGTTTTATTTTTCAGTGGCACAGCATCAGACTGCAAGGCAAACTGCCTAATGTTTTCTGTAGGAATGTAATAGCTAACCTTTCATATTAGTTCCCATGGGTACTTTGAAAGACTCTTTCTAGAAAGAAGTCACTCATGTCTGCTGAGTAAAATCAAGGAAACAATAAATACATTATTTCACTTTTCTAGGAAGCGTGTTTCTTCAGTGTCTGAGATGGCTTTGAAGGCTTTTTGGTAAAATGAACCTAATTAGCTACAGATTGAATCCTGGATGAACAACACAAATCACAGAATACACCTTGAAGCAACAAGTACCTGCATTTGACAGACTAAAAAATACAACATTTTGGGTATCTTAATTCTGCCTGTGAAACTTAGCAATATCAAACAAGGCAGCAGCTGCAAGGGCCACTGTAACATCAAGCTGCTGTCTGTCATCATGGCTTAAAGGAAGCTGGATCCCGCACTTAATAATTCCCAGAGGAAATGCCTCATGAAGATAGAATAGTGCTGAACACTGCTTCCAGCTTCCCTCTCAGCAGAGCTGAGAGGAGAATTTGACCTTTGGTAACTTGATTAATACCAAATTAACAGATGGCTTTGGACTTCATTTGAGAGTGTTTGCTTATCCCTGCGTCTTGCTTTCCTCCCTGAGAACCAGCAGACACCACCTCTGCACATGCTGAAAGTGGGGGGCAAGTTCCCCAGTCTCAAGAGAACAGTGGAGCTACAAATCCCTTGTCCACAGCCTGCCCTGATGGAGCAGCTGGTTTCACCCTGGATGCAATGTCTTAGTGTTTTTAAGAAGTGTTGCTCCTGTTTTTGACATTTTATAAAGGTTATTCTGAAATTTCTATTAAAACAATGTAGGGGAGGTACCTGTGGAAAAATGCAGCACTTGGAGCCCCATTGCAAAGCACCTTAAATTAAATGAAGCAGCACTGATACAACAAATTTCTACCAAACCCCCATGATTTATCACAAGTATAACCTTCTCTTCTTCATGTAATTAAACCAGACTCCACGTAGCACAGAGGACATTAAGCCGGTCTTACCTGGGATAGGTATAATGGGAATACTTTCATTGGGGACCACACGGGGGGAACTGCTGTCCTCCACATAGAAATGGGCAGTCTGAAAACACTTTCTGTTAAAGACAAAAGGAAAAAACCAAAATAGATTCAGTGTGTGAAAAACTGTCCTCTGAAATAATAGCTGAAAACTTCTGCACATGTTTTGCTTTTCCATTTCTGTTCCAGACTTTCAGACATTATAGGTTTAAAACATTGATGCACGAAAACATATGCGTGTTTTCTACAATCACAATCCTAATTCCAGATTCTGGTGTGCTCTAATTCATTGACATCTGACATCCACCCACCATAAATGCCTCTGTATATTATTACCAAGCACTACTTAATATGAAATTATAGTCACAAAAGTTAGTGGTTACAAAAGAGTTTTCAAATACATCGTTCAGAAAAAAAACCTCTGCACATGAGAAACATATTCAGCATACAGTTCAAACCAAAATCCACCTAAGACACTCCCATTTCCAGGGAAAATAAACTTACTCTAAGTTTTTGCCACATAACAGACGACAATAATACAGCATCTGTAACTGCTGCATGTTGTGATGTTCTTCTATGAAAGTTATCCTTCAAACATTACAATTTTCTGTTTGTTTTTTAGCACTAAACACAGAACCCTCATCCCATCCTCCTCCTGCAAACTCATATTACATATGCTGCTACAGAAAAATGCAAGAGATACTCAGCTTGTGCCCCAGGACTCAACTCTGAAAAGGCCTACAAAGAATAGGAGAACTTAAATCCACTTGACTCTTTTTTACCTGTATTTAATGCAAAGCAGAGAGCACAAGCTGGTCATCACAGAAAAGGTACTGAGCAGAATAACATCAAGAGATCCGAGGAGACTCTGCATGGTGATGTTAACTGAGGCAGGGTTTTCCAACACCAGCGTCACTGCTCATTGCTGACTTAATGAGCTGCTTGAGGCTGGAACTGAATATTTAATGAGTCTTGCCTGGTGTGAGCAGCTATTGTGGCAGGAGAAGGGTCTGCTCTCATCTGTCGGGGTGCTTAACAATAGCGTCCGATTGCAGAAAGATCCCCCTCGCTGCAGCCCTCAGTGAACTGCTCTTCCACACCTGAGCAAAGTTTGCAGGCGGCCTAGGGAGCTGTGCCTTTTGTGAAGTTGCTGGTTCTCCTGCCCAAACATCCTTGCACGTCGTGGCTCCTAAGTTTCTGCCCTGCAGTCTGCTCCTCTGTAATCTGGGCACTGTGCTCTCCATAGAGAGCTCACTCTGCAGAGCTGACTTTGGCAAAGTAATTCGTGCACCCCTTGTTTTCAACATGCCAGAGAGCAAAGATGTTACTGAAAATCAAACCACTCTCTTAGGCAAAACCAGAACCTAAAATAATCACGGGTGCTTGCTCTCTATGCATTGGTACTTTCTACTGCACAGTCACAGTGCTTTGTAACGTGAGCACATGCTAGGGCAGCGCAAGTACAACTTAAGACAATACAGAAGCAGGAGAGAACGGATTTCACAGCATGGAGTAATTGTCTCGGAGCAGTTTTCTATTTTCAGGCACGATGTCTTGCATTGTGCTGAAGTTATTTAGTGAGTGTGCTTTTGTTAAGAAACACCATAAGGTGAATTCACACACAAGGATGCAAGATGTGCAATAGTCTCACAGCATTTAAAAACATCGGTTGAACTCCCCCCACCCTACTTGCTCCTGTTCTCATTTTTTTTTTGGCAGCCTTTATTTTGGACAATGCACACCCTGGGGGCATGCAGCAGAATAAATCAGTCACACATAAAGAAGAAACTATGAATATGAAACAGGGAAAACGTTCCTGATTTTGATGTATTTGGGGCTCTTTCCCTTGAGTTAATACTACAAAAATCCTTGAACAGCTTCTCCTGGTAATGAAGGCCATAATAAGGTGTTTGATAAAAAGACAGACCTTTACACAGGGATTTACAGGATTTTTTTAAGCTGATGATACTTACAAAAAGCAATTATTTTTTGTTAATTTGTTATTTTATACTCCGAGAGGCTCTGATAGGCTGGTATTATGGGTTTTTATGCAGCCATAACATAGCTTTCTCTTCATAGCCTCAAAACATTGCGCCAGATAATCGCATTGTGCGATACTGTAAGGCCGACGATGGCAACAGCTGAATACCCAGCCCAGCATATCTCTGCTGAGCACAGGGTTGGAATAACAACGTATTAAATGAATATTTCACATCATAAAGTTTGCTACAATCATTCACGTCATTAACAATTCTGTATTTTATTCCTGGAAGACTTTCTGTAGTTATTTTGAAAAGGCAGTCACCATGGAATTTGACTAAAGATTTCCTCAAGTCACAACATCACACTAAAATATACTCCTGTCTCACGTGTACACATACCTAACGCAGCGTGTTCATTACTTCACAATGCTGGACACTGGCACGTTAGGTGAAGACATGCCTCTCAAACTCCTTTTTTTTGTTCACTTGCTCATAATCACTGTATATATTCCAAGTTCAGCCTCTACAGCTGAGCTCGCTGGGCACAGGCTATTGCATCCCTGTCCTGATGACTTCCTCCATGTCTCAGGGGGTTCCAGTGACAGCAGAAGGCAGCAAAGATGGGACTATGCAGGCTCAAACCCGAGAGCAGGATAAAGTGGATCGATCTTTAAAAGACCTTCCAGGGCTTCACAGACTTGCAGGATAAATTTTCCAGCAAATTCTGCTTACTGTTTCCTACTCTTGCATCTCTGTGCAGCTCCAGGAGGAAGTGCGCATCTCGGGGAGCCAGGCAGCTGCCTCCAGGCTCCCAGTTTAAATAATGTCCATTCTTCAGCCTGGGACTTAGAGCGAGGGAACACCTGGGCCCAAGAAGAGGAAACTTGTGTCTAGGTTGTAGCAATAAACACTAATAGGTGGGATGAAGGGTATTGAGAGGAGTTTCAGACAATTTAGTATCTGCCTTCTCCCCCAGTTTAGGATACTCCTTTCCATCCCCTGGCATTTCCCCTACCCATTACCTCAGTATACAAATCTTGAGTGGCAGCAGTTGCTAAGGCTACAAGCTGCTGCAGTAAATCTGTGTGTGTATATGGAGAGGGCTGGATAAAGGAAAAGGATGAGAGCAGAAAATTGCTTGTTTCGAGTCAATGGAGAAGCAGCCATGGAGAGAGGTGGGAGCGGATGCAGGGCTAGACAAGGTGCAAGCCTACAACTGTTTTCATATGAGCACTTCAACCTGTAACTTTTAACCCCATATATGTGTGTATAGATGTGCAGGTGTTTGTACCTGTTTGCTCAGGAAACCAACACTGTCAGCAGAAAAAAACAGAACAGATTTTTTTTTTCCTGATAGCAGCAGTCCTTAGGGAAGGAGCAATTGGGATTTGTCAGTGACGTAAATGATTATTAAAATCTTAACTGAAACACTGATTTCAGAATAATTCTTGCAGTTCTGCAGCACTGGTTGGGGAAAAGCAAATCACAGCCTTGATTTCACTTCCAGAAGACTTTGGAGAAACAACATCTTTTCTGCCAAATACCAAAGAGTCTGTTGTCTCAGAAATATGCCCATGTGCAGTGAAGCACACCGTTTTCTCTAGCCCCATATGTTTTTTTGACTCTCTTTCCCTGGGGTACAATAACTGTGTGAGACTGAGGTGATCAGAGACACAGTTGTCACATATGGACCAAAATGCAGAAAGTAAAACACTGCAAGATTAGCATCTCCCCAGAGAAGGAGCGGAGGCAGGGTCTGGAATGCAAAGATGATGCAATGAAGAGCAGCCCCCTGCCCAGAATCTTCTTGTAGAGACACTGGCAGTGAGCTATTAAAGCAACCTAACAGGATGCAAAGTCCAGAGCAGCAGCACCACCTTATTATAAAGCTGAAAGCATAAAAATATGCCAAGAGATGGTCCTGATTATCTGGGTTAAATGCTTGTTCCATCTCTGCTGAGTACAATACTAGATTAGCTTCTTTAGAAGAAGAGATGCCTCGTGAGATTTTGACACTCAAAACAGGTTTCCTTGGTTATTAGTTAATAAACCTCAAGCAGCTTCTCCTTTATACTCATCTAAAAGCAAGAGGGAGAACATAATGGCCTGAAAGCATGGATGCATTTTATTTTTGTGCAGAAGACAGTGTAGCCTTAGCCTTTAGTTAATACTGCCTCCAATACAAACGCACAGCATGTGCTGCAGTTGATGGGAGTTCTGGGAATAGCTCTGAGGGCAGCGTTTGGCCTTTACTCCTCCGTACTCTGTCTGGCGCGGGCAGCATCTCCTGATCTGTGATGACAGGCAAGGGATCTGCACTGCTCTGGAGCAGCTGAGGCAGAAAGAGAAGGAGCAAGAGATTATTGCAGAGGGCAGTGATGGTCTCCACAGCGGCAGCCTGAAATCACCAGGACAGTGGCTGAGCACTGGGAAAATCAAAGGGGAATGCTTCACTTTCTGGGGACACCCAAGAGCTGTGTCCTGCCTCAAATGCTGAAGCAACTGGCACATCCATTGCTCCCTTGTTCGCTAGGGACCCACGCCTTCTTCCAGGCGGTTCTGTTGGCTGGAGCAACATACATTCCCTCTCCAAGGGTAGCCAGATTTATACCACTATATTTCTGTAATAGCATCTAAGAGCTCCAGGCTCCTGTTTTTTTGCAACTACTCTGTTCTTGGGTCATTACTTCTCAAAGCATGACCAATTTGGGGGCAGATGGCTTGAAAGGGTCCTAGAGGCCTATTCACTAACATCAGAGCAGGGCAGACTTTGTCCCCTGGGTACCCTTCCTCCAGAAACAGCCTCCCACAAGCAGTAGTTCTGCACAATGTACGTTTATTAATGAAGAGGCCAATAGTTTCTGCAGTCTCTGTAGGTTCACACAGAGTCCTTAGTGGGTGGGCAGAACAGGCAAGATGGAACAGGAGTCAAAGGAGGATCTGTAATGGACCTATAAACTGGGCTACACAGGACATGGCTCAGTCTTTATCAAATACAACCTGGATACAGGCATTCATTCCTCACGCTTCTCCATCACAGGGGTGGCTGCAAATAACTCCCAAACAAGGATCCAAAGACAGGAAATGTTCCCTTTCACTACCTCTGCACACTCATTCTCACTTTCAAAAGAAGGAAAGATGCTTCAGGTACTCATTGAACTGTTTTGCATGTTCTCCAGGAGACACGATTAAGACTTGTTTCTGCTGGCACCAAAACCAGAGTACGTATGCAGTCAAAGTGTACTAGGAACACATGGCTCTGCACTTTAAACTAGCTTCACTGTTCCTTGGCAAGCATTTGTCACTGTCAGAATTGGCAATGGCTCCTCAGAAAAGAGCCACAGACTAGGGAACAACGGAAGCGCTGCAAATCATGACCATGTCACCAGCAGAGCAGTGGATGGGAGCCTGGACAACAGCTGTCTGCAGTCTGTGCTGCTCTAGCTGGGGTCATCAGTCACTGATTTTTATGAGCAATAAAACTGACTCAAGCGTTAAGAAGAAAAAGAGTAGGGAGAACCACATGAAAATAGCTGATCTTATAAATATGAATAAGCGACCAGCGTGGAGCAGCAATATTACATTCATTGTATCAAAGGGGCATCTGCATTCATTTTTTTTTGGACAGAAAATGGCTTATATTGCCCCAATTTTCTACAATTATTTTCCTTCCCAGATCTTCAATCTTAATGATCAGAATTCAAAAGCCAAGTTATAAAAGAACCTATGCTATGCTGGAGCAGTAGGGCAGTGAAGGCTGACAGAACTTGAGCTATGGGAGGATATCCAAAGCAGGAATGTATAAAAAGCAAGAGAAAAAAGGAAAGCTGAAAAAGGAGGAAAATTTCCCTACAACGATGCTGCTTCTCCTGCATATCCCTTCCAAAGATGATCCACCCTCTCCCCACAAAGCAGTTTCTGCCTGTAATCTTCCTGAGCAGTGTTAGGCATCGCACAAATATAACTGGAGAGGTCTAGATGGTACACAGATACATTTCAAAAGGTCACAGCATGCCAAGTCCTTGGCATCCTTTCCTAGACAGAACAGTGAGGAGTAGACTGTCCTTTTCAGGGACTTTCTCCGGACAAGGAGAAATGCTTTTTCACATTATTAAGCTTTTGTGCACCCATACAATCCCTGCTAAAAGGATCCGAACTCTAATCACCAGTCCAAACACACATATTTACAAACACACGTTCTGCAGTTCCATAGAGAAATAAGACAAGAAAAAGGGAAAGAAAAGGCAGAGGGGGAAAAAAGGTGGACAACACTTTGAGACGGTATTTGTTATGAAGAACACACCACTTGTAAAACTGTCCATCTGAAAAACTAATCTGCAAACAAGACTAGGGATTTCAGACACAGAAAGAGAGCTAATTTAATATTTATAGACTAAATTTGCCAGCTGACTATATAGCTCTCCACAAAATTAAAAATCCTCTTATCCTCATCCTCTGAGATCTTGTCCTGCACCAGAGACTAGATAGCATTTACATCACATACGGTATTCAACTCAGACATTATATAATAAATAATATTTTTTAGAAGGATATTCAAATAATTAAACAGTTAAGAAATAACAACACACACCAAGATGAGCTGCTTTCAAGTTCTCCCCCCTTCATCAGCTATGCAACCAGAAAGCGCCCAGGTGGCCAGGGCAAAAAATGCACTCAGAAAGCTCTTTAACTGCAAATTTTAAGTGGATAAATCTTAGTTTAACTCAAGACAAACATTTTCCACGCTTCCTTGTCCCATCTTCCTTGTGTCCCTGGAGAACAGTGAAGGCAATGGTGAAACCTTATTTGTGATGACACTTGGCCCTGTAACACTTGGTAGCTAATTACTCTCCTGGTGACCTCTGACAGGGCTAGCAGCATCAGACCTTCCCCTCCTGCTTTAATCAATACTCACAGCAGCTGTGTTGGATACACTCAGCAATTTTACAGATGACTGAATGGGTTTACCCATCAGTATTTTCTATTGCAAGAGAACAAGCTCCCTGGTTAAATGAATTACCGCTCAAAACTTTAATGTCTTCAGGCAAAAAATGGGGTAGAGAAACCTATAGGTGGTATCTTAAAATGGTTTAAAAATTAGGCATGGTTTTAAAAACCAAAGGGAAGCCTGATGTATTCATTTCCCTCTCTCTGAGCCAACTATTTATTTAATGCAACATACATAACAAAGACTAGAAAAATCACAGAGGAAAACAAAGACATACCTTTTCCAATCAAATAATACCTTAGGCAGTTCTTATAAAATGTGTACTTCCAATGCCCTCAACACCATATAATATCAAAAAGGAGCCTAAAACTTTCTCACAGAAGGAAGCTAAATTTAACCAAGTGAAGAGTTGTTCTGTAATCACAAGAACAGCAGCAATCAATGAAGATTGCCTCTTACTAGAGAGGAGCTTTTAGTAGCACCTCTAAGAACTCAAAATTGGGCATACTTGAAATTATCATTTCAGGACATGAGTTCCCTTCGGGATGAATCTCAGGAAAGGAAAGAACAAAAACAGGGTGGCACACTGGGAAGTTAAAATACAGGTAATTTTAAAATGCCAAGTGTAATTAACATGGACTGAAACTGTGTTATAAGAAAATCAATGCAGAGATGATCCCCCCCCTAAGAGTGGATAGCAGAAATTGGATCCTGCTTTGGAACACTCACCTAAACATCCCTAATTAACTCTCAAAGTGGAAGAGCCCTGCTCTTCCCTTTGCAAACATATTATTTCTTTTCTCTAAATAGTTCCTGAAGACGTTCAATAACACTTAATTTAGGCATCCCAAGCCACAACCTGGGACCCAGGCATAACACAAAAGTATGCTAAAAATTTAAGCAGTTTTTTCCCCTGTTTTGATGGCCCTGCCCATCCTCAGGCAGAAATGCCAGTTTGTTAAATGTAATTCAATACTCAATGGGAAGCTCCCTCTTTCTCAACAGATATGTCCACGTGCACCTGGCCTAAATCTATGTGGGAGGACAAGCAAGATTTCCCAACGCTGCTGGACGTATTTCAAGTTTACCTGATTCAGAGCCAGGATAAAATATTACAAGTGTAATTATTTCCTTTCTCTGTTTATCACCACGTATTTGGAGGGTGGGCATTTTCATTAGCCATTTCAAAGAGAAATAGCTACTAAAAATTTTTATGGCCTCTCTGTTAACTCTGTTCAGAACACAATTAGAAATGGCACACAAAGATACCTTTGGAAGCACAGCACAAAGCAAAAGAAAAGAGCAGCTGGCACCAACAGCAGAGAAGCAAATTATTTAGTACCTGGCAGATAATGAGAACACTGAAAATACACTACTTAATGCTAGTGCTCTGACAGGGCTACAGGAGTCACCTCATCACACTAATACAGACAGATCGGGTGGCAGCCAGCTGGTCCTCCTTCCCCACCCATCACCCTGAAAGCAAAGATTTGTAAGCCACCAAATAATAAACCTGGACAGAAGTCTTGAGGATCATTAATCTTGCTATCAATCAACCCATTTGGAGATTCACTTCTTGCTGTCACTGATACTAATCTGGTAGTGACTTGGGAGCTCTAGGGAGGCCTGGAGTATGTGTCTGAGGAATTGCTTTAATGAGTTTCTTGCATTCAAAGGTTAACAAATGTGACAAGAAAACACAAATATCAGAGACAATAAACTACCATCTACTGAACCAAACCACTGAGAAATACCATGTTGTGTATTCTGCTGTGGTATACAGAATACATCTCTAACTAGCTCTGTAAAAATACCCGAGTCAAACCCCAGTGACCTATCTCGGATGCCAGGAGACATGCAGGCATGTCAGTGTAAGCTCTGCCCACTCCAATATGCTTTATCTGCTGGGCTAAGTACCTCAGGCATAGCTCTGCATCAGTAGAGCTATACCGCAGAGAAGCAAGTTGTGTTTGCTGAAGTGGTGTTCTGGTTAAATCGGACAATCAGTGTGGTGTGAACATATCCACTGGGCTCCCTTTGCTAAACAAAACAAACACACATCAATTAATACTTCAGAATAAAAAGTATCTGCATCAGTAGGATCCTTCCAGTAGCATTTGCATTAAACAGTGCTGTATTTTCTGTGAGAATGTTTGTGAAAAATAAACAGTATTAACAATAGCAATAATATCAAGCAAATCCCAAGGTAATTAATATGGTAAGAAAAATCTACTAATACCAAAAAGCAGTAAGCAGGATTAAGCACACGTAGGTATCATAAAGAAGCACAGAAACCCCCCAAACAATATATGTTTTAATTACCATCTCCACAGACCAAATAAGCAATAAGAAAAATTCTAGAGATATTATAAACATGTGACAGAAGTAGAAGGACTAGAAGGATGATCTGAAAGTGCTCGCAATGAAGTGAGGATAGGTTCCATTTGTAAAATATTTATTAAGAAAAGGGCATCTTTGACATTTCAGGCCAATAAGCCATTCAAAGCTCCTTTAATTTTAGTGTCAGAGAAATACAACATCTATTACACATAAAGTCTGAGGCATATCAGAAAAGTTATCATGAAGTCTCTTAGCAGGCCCCTACTTAAATAGAAGAGTCGAGACTTGAAAAAAGATATAGTAACATACGTAGAAGAGACTGCGCCTTTAAGAAATCAGTCAAAATTATTCTGAAAATTAGAAACTGCTTTCAACTTCATGACACACACTTTTTCAGTAAGCATACACTCAGGCAAATAAACTCTTGCTGTCCCATTGTCTTAATCGGTGTGTAAGAACAGCTAATAACAAAACTAATCACCGGAGAACATCATTTTGATTCAAGATAAAAGTTGACTGCAGATAAGCAAAACAGAAGAAATTCAGTCAACCTCCGTTAATTATTAGATCCCTTAACACCAGATACAGTTTAATATATTTGCTATTTATAAACTGTTCTTTTTATTTGCATTATTTCCAAGGCTTTAATCTACCTTTCATTAAGCTCTTTGTAACCTTTCAGTGTTGATAAACGTGGGACTAGGGAAAAGGAGAA
Source organism: Todiramphus chloris collaris (assembly GCA_025345505.1). Classification (NCBI taxonomy): domain Eukaryota; kingdom Metazoa; phylum Chordata; class Aves; order Coraciiformes; family Alcedinidae; genus Todiramphus; species Todiramphus chloris. Next base: position 8,782,037 of record JANVCC010000038.1, read on the forward strand.
AAAAGCCTCTTAAGACTTACAGTTTGCATTTTTAGCAAAAACATATGAATGCTTCTTAACGTACAATGAAACGCGCCCGAATCTGTCAGGCACTTGCTCAGGAGCAGGCATATAAATTAAGCACAAGCTCTTGGCTCAGTATTTCCTTTCCTTGAAGCTCCTGAAGTGACATGGCTGCACAGGCAGACACTCTGTCCTCAAGGAACGTAGGAGATGTCTGCTCCTAGGTGAATTGTGCACTGTTGACACCTCTGGCACTTCGGATTAATTTTCCTCCTACTGTATTTATGCATTTCATTCCCATGTTCTGATTTGATCTTTGGTGGTGTTTCGCTGCCATTAGTGCAGTAATTAGACAGTAAGCTTGGGAGCAGAAAAGACAGCAGCAGTCACCATGGCCAAGAAGGCACGTTTGGCTGTGCAGGCAGAGGGAGATTCCAGCGTGTAGAGGGGTCCTGCTGTTGGACCCACTCCATCTATTTTCATCTCCGCTCGTAACTGGGAACTGTAGTAACAAGTTCCTGGTGTATTCCAGTATTTTAATTCAAGGAGTTTTGAGAGCTAAAAATGTTTAAATGCAGACTAAACAGCAGAGTATTTTGCCACTATTTCTGGTAGTTTTGTCCCAGACATTTGGTTTCAGATCTGTGATTTCCTGTCGAGAACACACAAGTGTGAAATACTTGTTGATCCGTTTATTCATTTGCCTCCTGGCTGATTGCAGCCATTTTGACAGAACAGATAAACAGACTTGCTCCTTGTTGCTTTTTTTCTTTTTTTTTTTTCCTCCACATGCTTCTCCATCAGCCTGGAAGCACAGCCTCAACTTCCCAGATGCTGTGCTTGGGTCTTTATCACTCCTGCACCTTCCTCTTAGAAGCTTGCTAAGCCAATTTCACACAATACCCAGGTTGTCTGAAATGCCACAAACAAACTCTTGCTATAGCAGCTTCTACAGCTCCATCTGCCAGATGAAAATGATACATAATATTTAGAGAAGCTACTTTCAAACAATTCAAACTCAATGAACACTTGACACCACCCTTTAGGACAAGTGATATATCTGTGCCAATTACACTTGTTTACTCCAGGCAGCATTTAACCATTTATCTATCATACATCTCAGTAAATCATCTGTTTTTCCAGGTCATGAACAAACTCTGCACTTTGGAAAGGGAAAAACTCTTTATCATTCTCATTGATGAAATGGAAAAGGTAATAGCTTCAAGAGATCAGGAAAAACCCTGTAACATCAGCACAGGATTTTCAATGCAAAGTGATTTCAGCAGGCTAACAAATGAGTCACTTTTCCCTGACAGACATGTAGCAGAACACAGTGCATTTAGCTGATGTGCCCTTTTATTGCAAAACATGCCATGTCCCTCTGGTTTGACTAGAGCAATGGGATGCAGCATTGCCAGGAAAGAGCTGAAGAATGCAAACTTGGCACCACACAGTAACTGAATGTTGATTCGTGGAAACTATGAGACATTCAAGGGGGCAGGTCCCAGGCTCCAAATTATGCTCCACCCTTCTATTGCCCCCGTGTGATTATAGCAAGTTTGCTTACAATTTGCTGCTCACTCTTCTAATTGGATTCCTGCAAAGGGCAGTTTGCTGTGCCACGAACTTGTCACTTTATATCCTGCTTTAACTCCAAACCACTCAATTAATATTAAATTCTATTTATTATAAAAGCATTTGTTTCTACCCATAAGATGCTATCAGCAGCCATCTCATTAATATTTATTTCCACAAAGCATCCCACTGATGTTAAGATCTCAGATAGACCTAGTAACTTTAAATGGGGAAAATATGTGAAGCCAAGAAGGTCAAAGCAGAACATGAGATGTAACAGAAAACATCCAACCCATACGAATTTAACTCCTTCTTCACAGAAATCTGAGCAAATACAGTCAGCTTGGCCGAGAGCACTGACAATGTTAAAGTTAATCCAGTCACCAGAACAAATGAGGAGTGAGGTTGCCAATACATCTCTCTGGGGTGGGGAGTTGCTGTCCCACAGAATCACAAAATCACTGTCTGGCACACCAAGGCAAAAAGATGCTGAAAGGAGGCACAGAAGGGGAACAGTCAGCTCTATTGCCTTGTGAGCTGAGCTGGGGAGAACTGTGGATAAACTTAAACCCCAAGATAGGGTTGGTGTCAAGCCCCTTTCCTTCAGCATCCTTTTCTGTGCTCAGCACACAGGGAAACAGGCACAGCTTGCCCTGGCTCGACAGGGTGGAAGTCAATGGGACCCTGCACTCAGTGTTTCAGAGAAGCTGCTCTAGAGCTCGGGGATTCTCTTGCACACTTTCAGTACAAGGAAGCATTGCTACGGGAAGAAAGGACATGCAAGCGCAAGCTCAAAGCCTATCGACAACACTGAAATCCACTGAAATCTCAAAGCTGCAACAAAACACAGATTTTTTTCATTTCCCCATAGTCCTTGCTGCAGCTTGGATTATCACAAACGCTGGTGAAATGGGAGCATTCCTTGTCTGTTCAGAGGCTCCCAGCTGCTTCTCATGCAGAACGCTCCTGAGGGTGATTCCACATGCAGACAAGGCGAGATGAAGCAGCTGCTGAGAACGTATATCGAATACTGGGATTTCTTCTCTTCTGCTCTCTTACTCTGTGCATCTTCAATAAAACCAAGCTGCAGGGACAAGAGGTCTGTCTCTAGTAGTATCCACCTATTTCTTTAAACTATACAACAGGGAACTAATTCCATGTAGCTCTGTGAATACAAAACCAGCGAGTTGAACTGTAACCTTCTGCTACCACAAAGCTGAATTAGTTCCCTACAGCACATCAGCACTGCTCTCAAAAAGGCCCAGACTCTGCAAAAAACAGATGGAAACTAAACTTATGGGCCTTTAAAGATGTCAAGCATTTCCTCACAGCAATGGCAAAAGAATCTTCTTCTTCCCATCAATTTTTTTATTAATCAGAGCACACATGGCAACTCCCTGTGTGGCACCACTCAGGGCTCACCCCATCAACATAAAACCTTGTGAAATTATCACCTCAGGTTTACCACTGGGATAACAATGCTTTTATACCTAGAATTACAGAGATGAATTGTCACAGCCTGGCAAATCAATATGCAATGGCAGAATCCTAACTCCAATACTATTTTGTTTCCCCTTTCCTTCCCACAGATTGTTCCCACCTTTGCTGCGGGATCTGGCACAGAGACCCAGAGGGAGGACTCCTGTTGCACTGTCACACTTTTGCTTTCAGGACCACTGCTCTGAAGATTTTGAAGCAAAAATGCATTTTGGGCAGCAACAAAGCCAAGGCTACAGCTCTTGCTTTTATGGACAAATATATTCCAGAGTACTGCAGTGCTCTTCTAAGTCCCCACCATCTTCTGTGGAACAAAATATGCCTGCTTTCTTGAAGCTGTTTGGTTGAAGACCTGAATCAAAGTTGCTCTTTCTCCCCCAAAGAGTTGAACTGGCATTTTTATCATCAAGAGGGTGGTGTGGTTGTGAAGTGCCCAATCATTTCTGAAAAGGCATCAGGGACCTGCTGCCAAGTCCTTATTCGCAGATGACAGTCATTACTCTAAGCATAAGAAAAAGGGTTCTGCCCTCCTGGCTGCGGTCAAGTGCTCCACCCAAGTTGACTTTGCAGTGATAAATGTCACGTTTACAACGGGTTTTGCAACATCAAAGTCAATAATTTGCTTTCCAGGGACCTAGGCTTGATTATCAGGAGAGTTAGAAGCATTCACTGAAGTCTAATGAATAGAATTAACACGTAATTTAAACAGAGACTAATATGTATGCAAATGAGAAAAAGTTAAAAATAAGAGTTCAAGCCATAATTTCAGAAAATGTAGACTGCATCCTTATGAAACATCAATATTGCAATTCACCTCGTATCTTTACATCTATGTTAGCTGCTTTGCATGTGAACAATAGAGTGCATCAAGCCCATTTTGATTTTTATATTTGAACTTGGACTTATAAAATGGATTATATTGAAACATGAATAATATATATGCTAATTAAAGACTCCATTTAATGACATAAATAAAGACAAAGACCAACACAGGCTAATTTCCATTTGAAAACTTCCTATTTACTGTATTTTCCTTTGGAAAGTAGAAACTTTGTTTCTACAGCATCAGAAAAAAAAAAGAAGACGTTATTTTCATTACTCATATTAAAAAAATGTTTCAATTTTTTATCACCCAAGTCAAACTATGGTGTAAACTTAATTATTATTAGATTTTCCTCTAATAAGGAATCATTGTTGATACATATCAGGTGTATACACCCCTCAATATCACAAAGCAGATTCAGAGTAGCTGTGACAGATGGAAACCAAGTAAATATCCTTGATGTTTGATAGGTGTTAATCTCTCTCCATTCCTCCTCCCACTCCCCAAAATGAGAAAAAGCAAGGACACAGGACAAATGTATGGTTGTAAGGAGGCAAGACATTAGCAAAAAACATGACTACAACTTCTGTCATGCAAAGCCTATAGAAAAGCTTGCTGAAGAATAAACAAATTGCAGGAAAAGCCCTTTTAGGTTAAAAGGCTTGTCTGGACCTATAACTGTGAGGAAAGTGGTGAAAATTAGTTCATTCAAATTATTGTGAAGCCTGTAATGATATCAAGGCCAAAAGAATCTTCTTTGCTGCTGTGTAAATGTTGGTTATGTGGATAAAGAAGACTAGAATCAGTCTTAACTCACAAAACCAGCATTTGCAGGCTTTGGAAAGCAAACTGCAAAGCAAACCCATTTGCTCTCTGATTGAAATTGCACCCTGAATTCTTCAGAAGTTGGGAGTGATATGAATGGGAAGAGACTAACCTTGCTAGTGCATTTACGTCCTAGGCTTTTACTGGGGGTGGAGGGGGGAGAGAACTGCATCTTCACAGCTTTAGCTTCATGTCTGTATGTAATATCAGTTGCTATTACCAATGACCACTGAAATTTCAGAAACTTAAAAGGATGTTACTCTTCAGAGTCCTGGGAGTTGTGATATGGGGGGGGGGGAAGTCCTGCGACAGGTTCAGGATGTGCACTCCTTCTGCCTGACTTGCCAAGGGCTATTCTTGCACTCCCAGTGCACACATTCATACCAAATATCCATCAGAAGGTGTAAACTCCATTTCCTATCTTCACCCACTACTAGTGAGGGATTTGCTCCAGCTGAGGAGCACTTGGATCACCAGCCTCATGCCTCTGCAAAATGAAAGACATCCCTTTATACCTGACCTGGAGAAACCCCCATCTTCAGGGATTCATCATCTTTGCCCTGAGTCCAACCTGTGGCATAACAGAATATGCCTGATCCCTAATGTCTTAAAATGTATTTGACAAGGGGGTGGATGAGATAAACTTGTGCTGCTACAAAATATGAGGAATTTCACCAGGACTTACTGGAGACTTTCTGATGGTGGTTAAAAAACAGTTTTAGAGAGTGTATCACTGTGCAGAAATACATCTATTTAACTGATAATTTGATTAGAAGGAAAATAAAAAAAACCACCCAAATTTGAGCCTTCAGGGAACAGAACATTTGCCATTATTGAGAAATGTTTTGATTTCTTTTCAACATTTTAAATGTTTTAAACATTAAAATTGGGCTTATTTTTATTACTTTATAAATGTCACTTTGTAGGATATTTCAAAATGGTTTTGTTCTATTTTGGAAAATCCAGGATTTCCAAACCATGAAACAACCCACCAATCCAGAACCAGGCATGCCACCTACGCCTGCTTCAGAGTTAGAACTCAAATGGATTTTAACCTCTAAGTCAGTAGAGTAAAATACATGCTGTCCACAGCAACAGAGGAAATGTTCTCTTTTAAGCAAACAAACTCACTGTTCTACAATAAACTGAATGAATTCATGCAATTGCAACATTTCTAATAGTAACACAACACGGATTGTGCATTCTGAAGCACTGGGATACCAAATTGCACAGGTTTTAAGGAAAGTAAAATTAAGGCCACCCCTGCTTGTTATTGTTTTACTAGTCTGCTGATTCCTAGCATTTATCCAAGCAGTTAAAACTGCTGAATTGATTTAATATTCTTACCCTATAATTTTACAGTCAGACCACATCCTGCTGTGAAATAGCTAGTGCTAATGTTAGTCCAAGTGCTGCTGTGGGACTTAGGACAGCACAGGGCCATTCAATAGCTATATTTTATGGTTACAAGGAGAGAGAAAAAAATATAATTTATCTGGTTGCTGTGGTTAATTCACAGTTTCACAGCAGAGGTATACTGTTCCCTCTGGGTTTATCTACTTGTATTATAGGATATTTCATTCACAGTTTGTCCAAGACATTCCTCTAGCTCTGAACCTACCAATTTATGAAAGCGCATCTACGCCAGAGATACCCATATACACTTTAACACATACTCTTACATACTAAGAATATTATAGAAAAGATATAAACTAGTAACAGATCAATAGAAAAAAAACCTAGCAGCAGATCAAACAACAACGGGTTAATAAATTGGTTCTTTGAGCTAAGAAGAGGAACAGAAAAGAATGCATCCATCTTCTTAAGAAACAGTCTTTTTTTCCCCATGTGATTGATTTAATTTCACAAAAAGCACTTGTGAAAATTGTTTCTCTTTTAAAATACCTATCATAGCTTTAAAAGCCGGAGTTGAAAAAAAAATTCAAGTTGTATAAAAGTTTCCTGTAGAATAGCTTACAAAAGACCTAACATGAGTAGGAGAAGCCAGTGGTACCTGGCATCCCCTACCGCTGTGCTTGTCAGAAAACCCATACTCCTCATGGCATACTCTTTCTCAGCACCTACAAACCAGTTCTTCATGGAGCTTAACTAGCACATTTGAATATTTAAAAAATATTTGTTCAGACTTATGCCTTGTAAACTACAAACTTTAATCCAGTTACAGCACAGATAAAATCTTGCTCTTTTTACCAAGAACTACAGCAGAACTGGGGGATGCATTTTAAGAAAAAAAAAAAAAAAAAAAAAAAAAAAAAAAAAAAAAAAAAAGAAGAAAAAAGAAAATGTCTCCAATTAATGCATTTAAGTAGTTCCACAGGAACAAAACAGAAAGCTCAACTGCAGCCATGCCACAGATCTCTCCTTGCCTGATGTCAGCTGCCCTTGCCTGCTCCCCTTTGCTCTCTCTGCAGAAGAAAGTGTTTCTGGGTGTGTTAACAGCAGTTTTCCAACTTGCTGACAAGCCTTCTGCATAAACTTCATCCCCTTTAAGTGTGGGCCTGTGGGCAAAGCATAGGCCAAATGTCTCAGCTCTTACAGGACACATCGTATAGCAAATTAAAAATTAGAAAGTATACTTTCTTTGGGAGTTTTCGAGGTCACCAGCATGGTATTTTGAATTTTAGTCGTCTACAACCAAAGCATGTATTCTCCTGTTGTTTGACTTCAGATTGCACGCTTGACATTATCTTTTAAAGTAAAGGTGATGCAGATCTGGACTCCCACTGAGTTCAATGGCCACATGCATAAAGTGTCTGTTTAAAAGATGTTCACTCAACTGACCCACATGGTACAAAATTCCCAGAAGCTGAGGAACACGCACAGTTTCAGAGTAAGAGTTCCCATGTAAAGGCACTGTTAAAAATAATTACAATCCAGCAGGCACCAGGATTGCCAGTGCTGGGATGAGTGGTTTCACAGCTGTGAAATCTTGGTTCTTTCAGCAATCACCCTTCCCCGTCTCCTTTATAAGAAAGTACTTTCATATGACAGACTCTCCAGGGATGTCTAGATTCAGTCACCCTGGGTGCTTGCTCACAGGGTCTTTGCCCTTGGCACCAGGGGCAGCCTCATGTTGGCATTCACTGCTGATAAGGGGGCAGTATTGACACGTGCAGTATGGATGGTGCCTTAGATAACACACAGTGGGGGCAACAAACTACACCTGTATCAGCCCTTTCTCCTCTGTTTTGTTTTTAAACTTCAAATCATTGTTGTACTCTCTTTCTACTTTTAGGCTCCCTGCTTCAGGAAAACAGATGGAATAAAACTTGAAACATTTTTTTTCCACCGACCTGTGGTCTCCTGACACAGTGGTCCTGTGCAAGCTGCCTTTGCAGTTTCTTTCCTGACCCTTTGTATCTTTGCTCTCTCTCCAATGTTAGAGACACTCCTCTCTCCTCCCCCAGTTCTTAGGTGTGCTCTTTTATCAGCTTCACGTTATTCACTTTGAACATGATGCATTTAAAACGTATCTTCCAAATACTTTTTCAGGCTTCTAGTCTGTAATTTGCAGGACAATTTATCACACTACACCATTCTCCCTCTCTTCTCACGCTTGCACATGTGCTTTAAAACTCACACCACAGAGCTGTGGAGAACAGGTCTCGATGCTCCCATGCAGGAGCAATGACTCCCATGCGGCCCCTGATGGATAGCTGCTTAACCTGGTTTTGGATCCTAGAAATGATGGAAATTCTGTAGACCACTGCTTTATTGTCTTTCCTATCATGAAGCTTTCTCTAATGTCAGGACTAAATGTCTCTCTTGCTGCAATTTAAGCCAAAGTCTCATCATCCCCAGCACAATGAGTGCAGATCACGTATTCCTTGCAGACCCCTTTCACGTACTAGAGCGCTTGCCTCCCCGCTCCGCTAACAACCCTGCCTGCCCATCTGGTCTAACCGATTTCCTCACAGAAAAGGTGTATCGCACAACAACCACAGTCCTCTCTTATTTACACCTGGAGATACATCAGCTGCTATAAATCTGGATTTGCTTTTCATTTCCAGGACAGCTGACAGGAGAACACTGCTTCATGAAATCCAGATGAAGGCTGAACATGCGTGACACAGGAAGAAGGTGGCTTCGGATACCTGGCAAGAAGTAACTTGTTATTGCAATTGCATACTCTTGAGAACCCATTTAAGGTAATACAGGTTCTTCAGTCATGTGGACTCAAATTTACAAGGGCAAGGTCTGATTTAGCTGATAGCAGGTATTCTAGAGTCACTCTGCTAACATCAATGGGACTGCTCATGTATAAACCTGAAGAAAAATCTAGACTGTGCTATTTCCTTGAAATGGGACATTCCTGGGTCAAAATGTGCTTATTGATATTTTGATGTTGCTCCTGCTCCTGTATAATTAGGATTAAAAGTACTATTTACTGAGCTTTGTAGATAGTTCTGGAAGTCACCACTGATCTGTACTTAAGCTTGGCAAATCCCTTTCCAACTTCTTTCCTTTCTCAAGAAAAAAATTGATTGTAAAGCAGCAGCTCACTACTGGCCTCACCAGTGAGGAAATTGAAATCTTGCAGAGGTCTGGATTGCAAGAAAAAGTAAAAATAGCGTTAATTAAACAAGAGTAAAAGTAACAGGCATATAATGAGAGAACATGCCCCTTTCCACAGTCTAGCTCTTAACAGACCATCCAGCACGCTTAAAAAACAACTTTCCATCTGCAAATCTGTCTCTCTCTCTTTTTTTCGTCTAATGAGCGTGAGTTAGGCTGTTCAAAAGCCCAAATGGGCATCTCAGGGCCAATTCAGCAGCAGGGGGTCTGTTACTATAACAACTGACAACTCCCCTGATTTCTGAAAGGCCTTAAAGTAGCCGTTTGGGAAATGGCTATTGAGCAAGAAGCTGCGAAGGAATGGTGGGGCTGCGTCCCAGCCTCCCCTGCGCACGGCTGCGCTCGCCTACCTCAGCCCGTCATGCGCAGAGAAGACCTCAGCGCTCCTCCACTCTTGCAAACAGCTGGGCCGGATCCTTTCCAGCTCCCTGCAAGAGGAGAAGATAAAAGCCCACAAGCCGACGACGGGAGGAGCAGCGGCGGCACGCTACGATTTGGCGTTAGCGGATCTCCATGTGGGCTCTCCCCCCTTGCCCCAGGCTGCGCATTGCCAGATGAAAGAGCGCAGATGCTGTCAGAGAAGTTTTCATATTGATTTTCCTCCTAATGGAAGAATGACGAGCGTTCAAAGAATGAGACCAACAGCTAGAACAAGCAACTGGCAGCTGCCCTAAGCTTCAGGCTTGAAAGCAAGCTGCCTGCCGTCGGCACAAAGGATGAGCTCAGCTCCCCACGTGGGATAAGAGGGAGCTCATCATAGGCCTGCTCCCCTTTAATGAAAATGAGCAGTGCTTTGAGATACAGCACACAAAAGGGCCCAATATTTCAGTACTTTTGCCTCCAGCACTGACAAAATCAAATACAACCTGGTTCTTCCGCAGTAAAAGCTGAAGTCCTTTTCCTGCATTGCCTGGGTTGAGACAAGGAGATCAGAGGGCTCGGAATCAGGCTGGGCTGCATCTTGCCAGGCACTGATCTGCCTCATCCCGATCCCTCTGAGGCTATTTATCATCATACGTGGCCATTGAAAGAGGAAAAAGAAGGCATGCCCTGTTCAGCATGAGCAGGGCACATCTGGTCACTAAAAATGAGATGGAAGCTACCAGAGGTTTCAGGCATGCCACTCACCTCCACGTTTCCCCTTGTGTCCCTGTGGCGTTGCCTGTCTCCCAGCTTAGGAAATCTCTTGCCCTTGTTGGCTAATTCACTTTGCTGCCTGTGATGGCATCAGTTGAGCTCTGGGGCACTGCCATCCATAAGCTGAGCACAAGTGCCTGGATGTAGTTGTCAGGCACCACTGGGCGCAGCGTCAGTGTGAGCATCCCCATCCCTCCTGCTCATTCCTGCCTCGTACTGGTCCCTCAGTTATGCTGGTACAACTCTATCTGGTTACTACATGAACGAGACTGGGAGCTAATCTGGCTTAAATCAGGGCATGAAAGTCCCTCTCTTCTTTTTTTTTTTTTTTTTTTTTAAAGTGGATTATTTCTCAATCCAGCTCCTCACATGGTTGTACAAACATTTGCATTGGTGTCGCAGAGGGCAGAACAAGGGCAGGGATGGAGGAGGCTGCTTGAACTGCCACTGCTGAAATAAATACTCATGCAACTGCACCCGAGGCATTCTTAAAATCAACACTCAGGCTCTTGGAAAGAGTTGCCACCTAGCATCCTCCACGAGTCCGAGAATGAGCAGAATCACAAATATTTTAGAGAAAGCTGAAAGCAGCTTTTATCATTGTGAGCAAGCAATTTTACAATGGTCTGTAAATTTGCAATGTTCCTTTTTCAATCAGTACAGTAGATGAACAACACATTTTGTACTCATAAAATAAAACCTAGAGATAGGTTCAAATAACAATTTCAGCTCTTCTTAAGATCTGCTGCAGGAAGAAGTTCTTTTTTTCTCCCAATGTAGTTTTTAACACTGTCTTAGCTATGGAGCTGTGTAAGTTCCCCAGAACTTAACACCAAGGTGCGGTTATTAGACATAGTAACCACAAGAGTTCTTCTCTTATGTTGCAACTTCCATTTCTAGATCACAAACTGATTTACAAATACAGCTGACTGACCTTCTTCAGTGCTGTTTTACCAGTGACAGAACTCACATGCTGAAATATTGAACACCTGAGCTTGCTCTCAGTGAGATCTTTGCCATTGAGTTCAACAACAATACTGTCAAACCGTAAGTGACTTGGCCCCGGGTCACATAGAAAATCGATGACTGAGTCAGAAAAAGAAGCCACATCTCCTGGTGCTCAATGTCATTTCTTCTTCACAGAAAGGCACTGCTAGAGAAGTATGAGGCTCTGCCACGGGACCTGTCCCAAGGATTCTGTTCAATTCAGCAGGATGCTTTACAAAAACCTAAGAAAACTCTTGCTGTCTACTAAATTCTATAGGGTTTTGCCTAAGGAAAATTAAAGGCATCTTTTTTCCAAGCTGTCTCGTATACACATATGACTATAAACAAGCAATGCAAGCTTGCTTGCTCTTTGAAAGGCAGCAGCTGTGTTGTTCCAAAAATCCCTCCTGAATGTAAACATATTAGCACTGTATAAACAGCTTGATTTAATAAGAAATGCAATACAATATTCCCGCTTTGTCTTTGGGATCATGATGTTGATGGCGGCAATAATTCAGAGGTGAATTATGGTATCTGCTCAAAAGAAAGAAAAAGAAAACTCTCCAGCTATAGTTGTGAATTAATTTCTTCCTCTCAGCTGAAAATGAGAAATGGCTATAATTTAGTTCCCATTTAAAAGTTGCTGTTGGCTAAACTCTAAAATCTTAATTGCTTCTTAATATTCTCTCCTTATTTTTCCCTTTGAAACCAGTCTATAGCATTGTAGCGTTTAGATTAAAAATCAGAATGGAAAACAAACAGTGGAAGGTCACCAGTCACTGCTAAAACTTTTTTTTTTTTTAAACAACAGAACTTAAGGTGTTTCAAAGTATTTTAGTTTTATTTCCCAACTCTAGTCACCCTCCTGCACCTCTGTGGGTTTCCCTTAAAGTGCCAATACTCAGGAGTTGTTCAATTTGCAATAGAATATAGTGGAAGAGCTAGAAAAGACACGTTTCAAGCCATATTATGGCTCAGCATGCTACAGGAACTCTGCTTGTTGCAAAAAAACCTGAAGTCACACTCAATCCCTAAATAGTTTGGAGGTCACTACCAAACACATTCTGCAGATCTCAGAGCTTGTAGAAAAGGCTGTGAGAGTAACAGTGGCAAAGACTGCAGACAATCCAAGTCAAATTTTAAACTGACCTTGAAGAGCTGCAGAAGGATGTCACAATTCTGAATCTGGGCATAAAAATCACAAATGCAAAATGAAGGCCCAGAAATGCAAAAATAATGTGCTTGGGAAACTGCACCTCGCAATACACACATTTTAACAGGCTCTAGATGAGCTAGTAATGCTGGAGCAAAAGATCCTAAAATCCCAGTGAACAGTTCTTATAAATACTCAATGGCTGTCCCTACAGCACAGAATTTTAGGAACCAGCATGGAAGGAAAGACAGCAGAAAAAAGAAATACCACTATGCCACTGCAGAAGTGAATTGTGAGTCTGGTCTCTTCACCTTTTCTGTCTGCTAAGACTCAAATTCTTGACTCAATGCTAAAAGAAATCAGTTTCAAGCACCAGAGGGGTCCTAGGAGCAACAGTCCCCTTCATCACGCCCACAACAGCTCAAGGATCAGCTAGGCCAGCTTTTCCTCAAGAGGAATCAAAGATGCTCAGAACCAAACTGAAACGGCAGCCATCATTGTCCCTCCTGCCCAGGAAGCCCAACTGCCAGCCAGCCCCAGCAGACGTCCTGGCTCCTGGTCATCCCGAGGTGACCTCATTGTGCTCTCCTCATTGTTCTGGGATAAAAGGCACTGCAATTTTTGCAGCTTCATTATGCTGACCTAGTTTATTTTCCACTCTACTAACTTAAAATCACATAGCCCTCTTTGCACAGCAGTGCCATTAAAAGTACTGAATTCAGGAAAGTTTAGTAGAAAGGTAATTCAGAACTGCTGCTTGCCTGCAAGTTTCCATCCCTTTTCATTACTGAGACGGCCATCATGCTAAAAAGATGGAATTGACCCTTTCTCTTCAACATCAATCATATCCTTGCGCCATTTGTCCAGGATCCACATGGAAGGGGAACTGAGAGGAGCAAATTACTTCTGCCAATAAGGGAGTCTCATTCAGAAATGGTACAGATCATTTCCAAATATATTCAATTACAAGAAGTCTCTAATGAACACATCATGGGAGCTCAACAGATAAAGAAAGGAAAAGCTTCATCAAACAACGACTGCTTCCTATCACCCTTCTCTTCAAATAAAGGGAATAGAAAATGAAGCTTCCTTACAAGACATCATCACAAAATTTATTTCTTTGCTGTATCACGGAATGAGTTACAAATGATCCAAACAGAGATAAACACTTTGCCAAACCTTCACAAGCAACTTCCCTAACTCCTTATTTTGGTCCCTGGATAACAGGGCATCGATGCAATGCAAACAAGCAGAAGGCTTCTCTCTGCTTCATTGTTCTACTTATGTCACCTCTGGTCTCAAATCATCTAATCCCACAAATGCTCAAAACCAAAAGTGAAAATATCATTTGTTTTACCCTCAAAATGTATTGCCAAAGGGTAACTTTGTCTCTTCTGCATTTTCTAGTTCTGTGGGTTTTGTTTTGCGATGCTTTTTCTCACACCAAAACAAAGAACTGCTGTGCAAGAAAGACCCCCTTGGTCCAGCACTCCTGTCCCCTTGAGGGTTATCCTTTCATAACAAGTGTTATGCTCTGCTGTATACTTCAATACCACGTTTTCATTACTGAAAAATCTGTCTCCAACTCGTTTTCATGCCATTTGCTTTGATGGTGTTATTTAGCAAATTATTCCATATGTTGCCCATTACATTTTAAGCTATGTATTTCTTCCTGAAAATCCAAATCACTGTTCCTTTCAAACTTGCAAATTAAGACTCCACTGAGTTTGAGGATCCGTTTTCCTTACTTTAAAATGCTCAGAGACAAATATTTTATTTTTCCTAAGGAAAGGTAATCATACTGAAAAGGGCATACAAAATGCCGTGTTACCACTTCAGTGACATGGTCTCCACAACATGAAATGTTGCTGAGCACAATTTGTGTTCTAGTTGCTTGTTGATTTATCCTAAAACACACAGTTTTGTTTTGGTTTTTTTTACACTCTCTGTATTTGTTAAAAAAACCCCCTCAGAGCTATGAAGGTAGACACAGGAGATTATTTTGAAGCTGTGCTACACATGTGGTCAAGTTTTTTTTATTGCTTCTCATTTGTTGCTTCATATTTATCAAAAAACTTTGATGCCTACATGGCATACTTTCCATGTTTATATTAATTTTTAATCCCCCCTTTTTTTTTATACACAAAAATGTGACCCACTGCTGTCAAGGGTACTAATGACAATGCTCATGATTTTACCAACAGCACCAGTGAATGCTAACAACTCATGCGTACTATGGAGAGCAGATAAGAAACAATTACTGTCCATATGTAAATAACAAACATTCCTGGAAAAATAACTTGGTTTCAAGCTAAACTCTTTGTTCATGTATCTTCCTTGATTTACATGCATGTTTATTATTATGAAGCAAATAAAAATTCCATGAGGTGGCTGGTTTGGAATTGTGAAGATAAAAAGTATTTAACTTTAATTATCATGTCTTGATTTTAGACTTGAGTAATATTATGATCTATAATAGAAGCCAGTATTTGTCAAAAATTAGTCTCTAACTATTGGTCACTAAACCAGTACTTTCCAATTTCAATATCTTCTCAGGGACAGTATTGTCACTCTTTGAGCAAACTGACTGCTAATTTTGTAATTATTTCTCTCGATCCATTAGTCAAATTGCAGGAAATGGAAATGTTTTCCAAATAATGAGAAATACCCACACCTACTTGATAATAGCTGTTAGGATTTTATTTCAAAACCTTTCCTCCTTAGAAGAGCATTTTGTATCAATGCAAGATAAATATGACCAGTCCTTCATAACAGTACTTCAGGATACACCATATCCTTCAAGGGTTTGCCTAGTGTGAATGTGACCACGTTCAGTCCTTCAAATGAAGAAAACATAAATTGAAGGACAGGACACTACAAAGGGATCTTCAAAACCTTTCCAATTTCAGCTTTTGTGCACATATCAATGAAATTTTATTCACTGTCTTACTGTAATGATGTAAGTTACTTGCAAATGTTAGTAGAAATGATTTTCACAAAACTATTGTAATCTATTTGTTAATATTCTTTCAAATGTTCCCAGCCTCAACATTTTAACCAATTAATTGTCAGCAAAATAGGTATACTGAAAAACAGCTTGGTATTTTTTCATTTTTTAATTGATTCTTCAATTATAATGATCAATGGACAGCTATTTTTCTTCAAAGCTACTTTTCTGTGTCCCATCTAATCAGATTTTGAAATAATTTCTAAATGCCTTCTGTGAGGCTAATTCCTGGTTAATTTTCTCCACCGGACAAATGAAGTGTCTTTGGATACGGGTTCTGGCATGAGAAGGTCCTGCAGGTTTTAATTTATTCTAAATTGAATGGAGATGGATTTGTTGATTCTAGTCCTAGTCTCCACCACTGAACCAATGCCTGTTGATGGAAAGGACATTATCTCTTTGTAAGAGAAAATTTTTCCTTTCAAGACATTGCAGGCTGCACTTCTGAATGCTTCACCAATGCTAAAGAATTCCTACTCAGAGCATTGCTCTATGACATGAAGAAAGCTTATTCCCATTTCTTGAAATACAGTCAACGGAAGAAAAGAACTGCTTAAGAACACACTGGAGGTCTGTGGCAAAATCACTCACAGAAGCAAGGCCAGTCTCACTGGCCTTTTCTCCCACAATCACTTTTCCTGAAGGCCAAGACCTTTTTATAGCTATATTAGAAGGACTAAGTGTGAAAATATCCGTTGGCATTAGAGTTGGCTAGAGTTCTACCAAGCTCATTTTCAAAATCAATATTTAAGACAGCTGAATAGTTAACCAACAGAGCTGTCCTAGCATCCAGAGAATTATCAAATGCATCTATCACCGTAACATCTAATAAAAGAAAAAACATGGGACTAC
The DNA here is from genome assembly GCA_025345505.1 of Todiramphus chloris collaris. Taxonomy (NCBI): domain Eukaryota; kingdom Metazoa; phylum Chordata; class Aves; order Coraciiformes; family Alcedinidae; genus Todiramphus; species Todiramphus chloris. Next base: position 8,798,492 of record JANVCC010000038.1, read on the forward strand.
ATTAAAAAACACCACCTGAAATGTGTTTTAAATCATAATCAGTTTCCAACCAAAAGGAAACGGGCTCACCTCCAGTAGACAAGCACAGCAATGAGAAGAATGAGGCACACGAAGGTCAGTGCTGAGACCACAATAAGCGGGATGATCCATTCCATTTTACCAGGAGAAGGTCTCGTGGCCATGCTGGAGCTGTTCTTGTCAGCTGTATGTTAAACACATAACAAAACCAGTCACTAAATGGAAAGAGAATTACTGTATGGAAAAATGTGTAAGCAAAACAAATATCTTGTCCGTTTTACATGGTATGAGTAAACAGAGCAAGGATCCTCTAACTGCAGGGTGGGACTCCATTTGTCTTTAGTCTGAGACATGAGAGCACAAAAGTATGGTGTTTATTGCCACATATGGCTTGGATTTTACTACTGCCTGTAATTACAGTCTCATAGAGAATTTTAGGACTCTATAGTGCAAGCACCTATTATCAGATGTGGAGTACCCCACTGAGTCATTTCACCACAGTAACAAAGTAAACGCTTTGCTCGGTCATCAGTATTTGCAGATAAATGCACTCTGTTTCTCAACACTACAGGACAGCCCTGTTTGCAAAGCTTGGTGTAATACTTTGCTTCAGAAATAAATGTCTTGGTAACCATCTTAAAATAAAAAATCCTCAACATGCTGGGTGTCATGTCACATCATTTGCAGAATTGTCACAATCTGGTGAGTTACTGCATACGAAAGCACTTTTTAGCATATGGATTGTCAAGATGGATGGATGAATGAATGGATAGGATGTGTTGTAACTGACAGAGGAAATCATTATGCCACAGCTTTTGAACAAAATTAAAGTTGGTCAATATCCTGAGATCTGGCCAAGTAACTCCATTTCACTTCTTGTGTGACATCTTGTTAAAATTACTTTATCATATAGAAGATAAATATCTAGAGGTTCTGTAAATACTGGAGCCAATGAGCTTAGACACTTCTCAATGTCTTTCAAAGATATCTAATTTGTGCAAATTCATGTAAACTTGAATAGTTTTACACAGAACGATAAAAGAAAAATACAGAAGTGGATTCTGTATCTTATTCATGTTTCCTAACAAACAGGTGGTAGTTGATCAACACCTGTCAACGGGATGTAATGCTTAAGGATTAGTGTAAACAGCTTCAGATTTCAACCAGGATTGAAACATACACACTTGACTTGTACTTTTTAGCCATGTGAGTCTTTCCTTAACAATGTGGTTCCTTGCCCTTGTTCAGTATTGTATTATCATATCTTCTGAAACTGCTGCAAATCCTACCAGAAGAACATAATTGCCTTTTCACCATAGGCAGGCAAAACACAGATAATTGGAAGTCACCAGATGTCACATAATATGAAGTCATACTCTATTTTAATAGCACTTAGATTATACTCCTCCATAGGCAGGAGTAAAATTCAACTAACATAGAAGTAAAGGTTAATTGTAAATGCTTCTGCCTGACTGCTGAAAACAGAGCAGGGCTGCAGGCTGCTGCAAGCCCAGCAAGAAATCTTTCTAGTTTTAAGAACTAGGCTGATGGAGGTAATGCCCTTTAGCAAGCAGCCTAAATGAGGTGCTAATCAGAGGGATGTTTGGAGGAAGTGAACGTGCACTGAGTATAGAAGTGATCAAAAGAGAGATGAGTAGCCAGTTGCCTCCAACTTCAGTAAGAAGTCTACCAAGGTTAGCAACAGTGCCACTTTGCAGAATAGGCACACAATGTTGTGCCTCGAGCATGGGATGAGCTTTTGTCTTCACAGGATACTAATAATATACAACATACTATTTTTAAGACAGGTCTTTGATTTCCTTCACTAGCAAAGAATAAGGAGAATAACAACCCCAAAATTAGAGCAAAGTCTTATTCTTTGTATTTGTCAAAACTGCAAAAACCACAAGCCCTGAGGCAACAGATTATCAGTACATTTCAAATTATTTAACAGCATGAAAAAATTAAACCTGTGAGGTAAGAGTTACTAATCATAATGGTAAAAGGGACAAAGAAAAAAAAAAAAACATGTGATGGAATAAAACTTTGTAGGAGAGCCAATACTCCTGCCACCTTACATCCATTTGGGTGTTGCTTCCTTTCTCTCCAAGGACAGTATTCTGTTTAATTTCACCTCCACACATTTCAACACAAAAACATATGTTTCTGTTTGCATGAGAAGAAAATTAAATTCCACTGTAAGCACAGCATGGGCTGGAGTCCCAATGCACACTATTAAATTCTGCAGTGCTCACAATGCTCCTCTTATTCAGTCTACTGTGGAGAACACACTTATCTTACCCCGCCAACTCCCCGTACTGCAGATATGAGGATAAGAAAACATTCAGTATGCTGAATGCTAGAACAGCAAATACCATCCTGCATGCTGATGGCTGGCCCCAAAATTCCATTTGGGAATGCCCGAGCAGGGATGTGCTTCAGAAAAAAAGAGACCATTCCTGTGCTGGTTTTGAAGAAAAAGTCTTCGCTATTTTCCCCTGCTTAAGTCAAGTGTTGAGAGGGTGTAAACAAACCAATGCCAATAAAAATTTTACTAGAATGACAGCTGGGGCCTGAAGTACAGCAGTATAGCTGGAGTGTTGGTGCCTGTCTCTTGTGTGTCATGGCAGAAGAGCCTAAGAAAAAGCAGTGCACTGGATAACTTGGAAAAAGAGCTGAAGATGATACACACACACACAAAAAAGAGACAGATGCAGGCCTCTCTAGCTTTCTGTTCTCCTACGTAAAAAAATAGTATAAAATAAAAAGTAGTCAGCATTTCACTCTTTACCAAAGCAAAAACATTGAGCCTTGGTAGTGTCAACAGCATATCCCTGTAACAGTGCCCCCACCATACGCTGTACTTGGAGCACGCAGGGGGGGAAGTCTAAAAAATGGACCAGGAAACTCCATTTTTGCTAAGAAATGTAAACAGTTTCTAGTGGCATATGCCTTCATTGAATTAATTCAGTTTGCCTTTTACTGGCTTGGAATTCATCCCAGTAGGAAGGAATAAAAAAATTATTACAGCATATCTGTTTCAGGAGGTCCCACACGATACAAGCCCTGGCACGGCTAAATCCATTCCTGTGTCTGGAAAAATCCCTAACTCCTGTGAGCCACCCATTCAGCAGATCCACCCAGGCGCTGGATGGACGAGGCCCTGGCACAGGGCATTAGAGGGCATTAGGCAGCCAGGGAGGCTTTGGCAGTGCAACTCTTGCACAAAGGTCAAGGCAAGAAAGAGGCAATCTGCAATTTATGAAATGTACTGTTTTTCCACATATTCTTGGTAATTGATTCCTGAGAATGGAAACATGTTTATTTCCCTTAAGTAACACTGCTTGCTATAATAAGCAACCATAGCTGTAATATATAACCTATCTACCTTTATCACCCCTTGCCCTTGCACAAACCATGAGGACAAAGTTCTGTTTGTTGTACTGTTACAGATACTGTTAACTACAACAATATGCGTGTTCTGCAGGCCAAAAGACAACCCCCACTGCTGACCTGCCTCAGAACATCTGGCTTCTGAAAAGAAAGTCACCTGCTCATCTTTGCTTTGAGCAAATTAAATTGTGGAATTATACAAAGGTATTAAGTCATTCTAAGAAATAATATTGACCATGTTATTCAACTACAAAAAGGCAAAAATGTACGTTTTTAAAAAGGGAATTACCTTTGATACAAGCTCGTGTCATTGTGCAGCTATTTGCTCCCTACTTCTTTAAAGACATTCCTGCAGTAGTCATATTCACAGGCTGTGCACAACTAAGCATGGCTTTTCATGGTTTTGTAAACAGATGCCAGTCAAATTTAATCCTGATGTCAGGTATCTGCAATTCATACTGTTTGCAAACATCAAATAATTCAGTCCTTTTATTTTCAAGCCATTCTGATGTTCACTCCTGTAAGCTGCCATGCAAAAATGGATCAAGTGTCACATGAAATACAGTTTAATAATCCTCACCGTGTGTGGAGAAAAGGAATTATACAAATGCTTAATTATCTTCATGATCTTACCCCAAAAAGGCTTTTGTAACCTCAAACTTGGAAAAGACTGTTCTAAAACCCAAAATTCAGTCTCTGCTAGATGTATACACATGGCTTGAAATTCAGGCCTGCACATGATGATCTCTCTACAAAGCTCACTCATGAGAGGAACGCAGGACAAGCGGGTGTGTGCTGAGGGACGAGAAGACCTGAAGTTAGGATCAAGGGCCAAACCCATGCCTCTGTTCTCAGTCCCAGCTCATGACTCTGGCAAGAGCCCCAACTGGACATCTATGACTTGGTTTACAACAGTCCATTTGTTATCGCCTGTCCAGAACACCTAACCAGAATTCTGTGGGATAATATCTGCTCGAGCCCCAGTTACACTGAATCTTGCTGGTTTGCCTTTTTTTTTTTTTCATGGTAAAGCACCACTCTAATTGCCGTTTTTCTAATTTTCAGGTTTCAGAGTCACAGACAATGCTGAGCAGCTGTGTGTGTAACAGTTGCAGATCAAAGGTACAATTAGTCTAATGTGGGCACCAAAACAGAGAAAAGGATGATCAGGAAAATGAAAGAGAAGAATGCAGGCAAGCATTCAGTGACAGAAGAAAATCATTAGCGCTGGCCGATACCACCACACAAGAAGAGGCCAATACCATTTGGAAAATAATGACATGGCCTCAGGAGAGGTGTGTGTGTATGTGCGTGTGAAATAAGCACTAAAAGAAAATGAGCCTTGCTGTACTAATTGGCCTCGCACTTTCCCTGTAATTTCTCATGTGTTCCCTGTTCTCCTCTAATCATCCACACTCATGAGTACTTCCCCGTTCGGTTATCTCCTTACAACTGCTAATTTGATGCTATACAATGAATTTTACAAGTGTACATTGCTATGAAACAATTTTCTAATCTTTAAAATGATTAAACTCTCTACTCACAAAAACATTTTTGAAATCTTGACAGCTTTTAGAAGATGTGTTCCTGGAGAAAAGATGCATCCAAAACAGTTTCTGCCCTCTATGAGACACGGTAAGCTGCAGGGGTTCTTTCTGCTAGCTTTGGAAGTGGCCTTCCCCCTCTTTTAACTGTCCTGATGCTTGGAAATGCATTCAGACACTTCTGGCAATGTACTCTTGGCTTCATTAGTTGTTGTCTTGCTTTCAGGTTTATGTTGTTATGGAAAACCTTTAAGGCCCTTTCTCATAGGAAGATGTCTTGCTTATGTCTGGAGTTTCACTGAACTCAGCTACCTGCATGAGCTAGGTTGGGTCTGTCTCCCTCAACGGCAAATTTCCATCTTTCTGTGAAAAAAATTAAGCTGAAGCAACTAGTCTTAGGCTTTGTGCTAGTGTTTGACTGATGGGCCAATTCATCAGCTGTGGGTTTTGCTGGTATGTGTCTTTGGTAACCTAGATTCAGCTCGAAGGAAACTCCTTCTGCATTCTCAAGAGCCTTCTCACAGGGGTAGCACTCCCAACAGGCCAGCCAGGCCTTACTCAGACATATCTAATAAAATATTGGGTGAATTCTGGGTTAAGCAGGCCTCAGCTATCCACTGCAGAAGCCTGGTGACACAAGATGCAAAGAAAAGAAGGACTTGCCTGAAGCGACTGAAGGACGAGGTCCTTGCACACGGTACAAAGAGATTCAGATCAAAAGCCTCTGTCCCAAAGCCAGTAACAAACATCCCAAAACATCCTCAGAGTTGAAAAACGCTATCCCTTCCCAATATCTAGACAGGGAGTTACGAGGTTTGTGACTGACCTAACTTCTTCCAACTGCAGGTTAAGGACAGGGAATGAATGAACCTCTACCCCAAGGAAAATGCTACGAGTGGGCCCTTCTTAATCTCTGGATAGCCATTCCCAGCCCCATTGCTGCTGAGCATCCTTTACAGTACATTGAGCAGCCTGGGAGAGGCTTGTCTGGGATGCTGAGAATATGGTACAGTTCCTTCTCCTCATGCCAGGTATGTCTCTGGGTATACTTAACTAAGATTCAACTAGGGTTAATTTGGGTGAAACAGGCAACTCTCTTCCCACAGCTAACATGTTCTGGTTATTTCAGATGTCACTTCCTACACATGGAAGCCGCTTTCGTAAGACACTGATCTTAGTAAGTTATCCTCCCTCCATATATAAGCATGGAAACCTAATTTGCAGAGTCCTTTCAAGACCAATAGTCTTTGTGTGCAGTCTTCAGGCAGGGTCACTTCAAGCCTCTAAGCCTGCAAGTGATCAGAGCTCTTAAAAGAGGCTGTCTAGCAGGAGGCAAAGCTGCATTGAACCACTTTCAGTGATAGTTCTCTGCATGCTAAAAAGAGAGAGAAATCACTACAGACTAAGGCGATATACTTCACGATAACCAGTAAATACTTCTTAGCAATATTAACAACATTTTCCCATCTCACTGATTTTAATTTTTTTCATCTTCACTTCACCATGGTGTAAAAACCAATCTAATAGGAATCCCTTTGTCATGAGCTAAGAAACAAGACCAACTACCCATCTTTCTGCCAGTTTATTAGGCTCAGAGTAAACCATAAGGCCCTTTTCTAGGTCTTATATAAGGGACGTTGTACTTGGGCCATCCAAGAATCTGGCACATGAGAAACAGGGAAGCAGGAAATGGGAAGAACAACTATTTCAGAGGCAGGTTTATCCAAGCAGACTGAATTGCCAGGATTTGAATCTAAATGGTGCTGAATGCTTACTCCCAACACTGCAAGTTCCCTCCTTCCTGATAAAAAGGTCATTAAGGCAAGTGGCATGTTGAAATCTGCTTGACAGACCACATTCAGTGGGAGGACCAGTCTTTGAAGATTTCCAGCTGAGGAATAAGAAAAACAGCAGCGTATTTAAAAAAAAAAAAAATCAGCACAATCTGGTGCAGGTTTCTTGGCTTCCATATTGTTCTCTTACAGAACAGTTATGATTCACAGCATTAAAATCAGGTCAGCATTTCTGTAACAAATGTTATTAAAGATTGGATTTAGCTTTGTTTTTTAAATTGGTTCTGAGCTATAACTGAGTGCCCAGTGTCTGCATTTTTGTGTTTATAAATGTAGGGAAAAATAAATATGTAAGGTTTTTTCACAGTACTCTAGAGCAGATTTGATAGAAAAACAAAATTACAATATAGTCTATAGATTAGCAAAATAAACAATAACAGTACAGAAAAAAAAAACCTGAAGGAAAAAAATGTGCACTATCTTATAAATGCTGTGGTAATACACATAATCACTCAGATAAACCCATCACCGTATCTGAATCTCAGTCCTTACTCTGCAGATAAACGCATATGCACGTACTTCATTTGCTCCTTGCAGTTAGAAGATCTGTTTTCCTCACTAGTGCCTGGAGCTCCCGAAGCAGAAACATGTGCATATGCACTGGACTCTCTGCATAGTGAGTGGGAGTACAGTGAGATACCTGTTTGCATAGGCTGTGCAGCAAATCCTGACCTCACAGGACTCAGTGCACATGCAGATCACCTGGGCATGCTTCCAAAAGGTTGTATTTGCTGTGTACATACTGTGGAGCTGGTACATACATCCAGAGTTGTCATGTACAGAAGCACTGGTAATTCTCATCAGGACAAAGAGAAAATACAGGAACCTTGCCTGGATAAGATTATTTTTTTCCCCACAAGAAAAAGAGAAGGTAATCTTAGTGCAAAAGGTGTCTTGTCTTTTAAGATCTGAGTATGTAGTTTTTGTGGTGAAGAGTAAACCAATGATGATACTGTATTTGGGAGAATATCTCAAAGCCTAAGTAGGAAGAATCCTGTAGCCTACAGCACATATAACAACCTTACCATGAAACACCAGCTTGGCACAGCAACCACTCTTCCAAATAAACTTCACAGCTATAGTTCACTGCAATTTTTTTTTTTAACCAAAATTACTGATGCAGCATGTTGGGGGTTAACACTTTTCCAAATTTTCTCTTCTAGTAAGCAGTACAAGGAGCATGAATCTGTCCCAATAAAATAAAAGGATGATCCTTCCTCATCTTCTCCCCCCAGTAACAATCTGTGGGTTGAGTCCTGCGATGACCTGCCCATCAGATGAAGCCAGGGACCACAAAAATGTTTTATCAATTAGAAATCAGTATGGAATTTGAATTCTCTAACTTTTCATCATTCTTATGTTAGTAAAAGCAGTTTCCCCGGAGCTCACTCACCTGGGTTAATGGTGATGAATTTGTTATCTGAGGGGTATTCCTCTGGAAACCTGTCCTCCTTTGGAGGAGGTTTTCTTGTTGTCTCTGGTCTTCTTGGGATCTTTCCCAGGTAGAGTTCGTTGGTGAATGCTGGCGGCACTTGGGTGGAAGGGAGCGGCTGGGGCTGAGCGTCTGCTTTAGCAAGGCTCTCCTCCTCAGCTCCTTCAGCTGTGGGGGCAACATTTGAGTTTGGATCTTCACCCGATATGGTTTTATTTCCTTCCTCCTCGGCAGTCCGGTTGGGGGAAGCTGTGGCCATGCTGGGCTCCGTGCTATTGCGCTCCTCCGCCGCTGCCGTTGCCCTGTTTTTCTCCTTCTCCGCATCCTTTTCTTCCTCTTCCTCGTGCTCCCGCTCCCCATCCTCACTTTCACTCTTTTCATCCTTCTCCCCCTCCTCAGCTCCCTCGCCGTCCTTTGTCAGCGCCGAGTCCCGCTCTGGCCCCGGGGAGGCGGCGGCAGCAGCCTCGGTGGCAGCCACCACCGACCTTCCCGCCTGCTTGCTGGGGGCGGCCGCCGCAGGGAGCCGGGTGGGCCACACGCTGCTCGGGAAGGAGGAGATGCCACCACCGCTGAAGCCCAGCCCTGCCAGCAAGGTGCTGGTCACCACGGAGGCCACGGTGGCCTGGCTGCCACTGGAGGAAGGCCCCATCCCTGTGGCCATGGACACGAAGGAGAAGGGGAGCCCCGAGGAGGTCCAGGTGGAGGAGCCGGAGCTGATGGGAGCCATGTCGGCTGAGGAGGCAGGAGATGCTGTGGGCTTGAGGAGGTCACCGGCAGCAGAGGGGAAGAAAACACAGCAGAGAGCATCAGCAGTGGCCCCAACATGCTACCTGGGGTTATTTATCTTTTGCTTTTCCCTCCCTTTCCAGACACATGCCATTCTCCTTGCCAGTCTCTTAAAATGAGATTTGCACCAGCTGGAAGCAGGGTTGAGCCAGAATGAGACATGCCACAGAGCTACATGGCAAACCACAAAAGGAAGAAACCTTCCCACATTCACCACTTTCAAACAATCATTATCATCAAAAATCTCTATATCCTTATCTTTATTTACAGCGGGACCTTCTCCACCCATATCACCAGTGACTTCTAAGTAATGTTTCCTGTCAGTGGTGAAGAGGATGTAAAGGAGTTTAATGAGTTTAGCTGCATTACTCACAGTGCTTTAATCCCCAGAATACAGAAATTAAAAAATACAGTGTTATATAAGGGCCATCCCAAAATAAGGGCTGTGCTGCCAATGTGAGCATCCTTGGCTGGTGGGTCTGCTCTGATGGGGAATTCTGGCTCCACCCACATACTTTGTAAGGGCCTCAAATGGTACTATTTTTATTTCCTTAATTTATCCATCATCATTTTTCTCCTAAGGACTGGTGCTGCAGTGAGGCATCACTCTCATTAGAAAAGACCTGCAGCACAGCCAGCTGGGCACTCATGGAGAGCATAAAGAGCCCTTTGGCAAGCCACCATGAGCTCTACCAGGATCACTATGCTGTGGCATCCATGTATAGACTCAGCTTTCCCCATCCACACATCTCTCCCTGGCCACCACCTGAGCCAGGGCTGGCACTGTCCACTTCCTTCAGGAAGCTGAGAAGAACCAAGGAATGAACCATGGACTTTGCAACTTCTGCACCCTGCCACTGTTACTCTATGGCCAACCCAGTGTGTGCATGCTTGCACATGGGCATCTGTGAACACCTGTGTACGCTCTACCAGAAATCAAAAAACTTGCTGTATACTTAAAGAACCAGGCAAGTCATTCCCCTTCCTGAACTAATTACATGTGGAAAAAGATACTACAGATGACTAAGGAAAAGGAGTAATTCTGTGGAAGAGCTGGGGTCAGTAGTTCTGCCCAGACAACTTGACCACACTCCCTCTCTGGGTTACTGAAAAATGTCTCATGTTACAGAATTCATCAGTAACAGAGGCATTAGCTGGAAAGGTACACATCAGACAAGGACAAACAAGGGTTAAATAGGTGCTACAGAATGTTGAGCAAAACTGTAGAATGGGGGTTTTTTTTGGAACTGAAATTTATAACTTAACAGTATTTCTGCACGTTACTGCAATTCCTGGTTTCAGTCAGGCTGTGTAGTTGAAATGCTGCAGCAAACCAAGAAAGGCTGCTTTCTCATGTCATGTCTCATGCAATCACAGAGAACATAAGATCTCAGAAGAAAACCTGCGCTTTAGAGATTTCAAGTCAAAACTTTAAATAAGCATTTAAACTTTCAGATACTTATCAGTATGAATCCCTAAGGCACTGTGAGATTTGCTTTTTGCTGGCATGTACAGTCTCAAAGCTGGACTGAGTATTAAAATTTGACAGTAGATTTTATATGGCTAGAATACCTCTATACATCATTAAACAAACATTAATCATTCCAATTCTGGCTTTGTATGTGTTATTTGCTTGCTATGGAGCACATCAAACTGGAACAGAATAAACCCAGAAGCAATGTACTTAAATTCTATAGCATGAATTCAGTCCATGAACTTGACTGAACAATTCGGTATACCGAATGCCAAGAAATGTAGGTTATAGATAGTTTATGTTAAATAACCTAATGAGGTGCTTTCAAAACTGAAGCAGTGTATTTCAGTTTTAGGGTAAATGTGTCAACATTTCTGATTCTGGAATACACAAGCCAGTTTCAGTGATGTGCTACAGTCTCGTCTGAATTAAAATTAAAACAAATTGCTTTTAAAGGCTTTATTCACACAAATAGCAGGTATCCTTAAAGCACTGGAAGAGCAAATGTGCGAAGCCTTATTCCTGCTGCATACACTTGGTCACAGAGTTAATAACAGAAATCAAACCTATTTCCACAGTCATCATTAAGATTACAAATGCCCTCTAAATGAGCCGAATACCTGCTTGGGAAGATGCGTTAACGCTTGATTCTCCCGAGGTCAAAGCCTCTCGGGGTGTGAAGCCAGACAGCCCAGCAGCTCCCAGTCACTCCGGTGTGCCGGAGGATGCGGCTCCCCGCCGCCCCTCGCCCCCCGCCCCGCCGAGCGCGGCCGCGCCGCCGATCCGCAGCCCCGTGCTGCCACCTGCTGGGGCCGCTGCCCGCCCGGCCCCGCCGCCCCCCGCCGCCACTTACCACTCCCGTCTTCACAATTCGGGTCCCCTCGAAAATTCGAGTAGTGTTAGCTGAGAAACAAAGAACAGCGGCGCGTCAGCGGGCTGGGGAGGGTGAAACCGCTGAACGCTGCTACTGCAAAAGCAGGCCTGCGTGCGGGTCTCCGGTTGGAGTAAAAGCACCTTGGCTCCTTTGGCGTTACCCTTCTTTCTACTTGTGTCTGAAGACTAGCTTCCTCTTATGCTAATATCATTATTTATTGCTGTTCATCTCAGCTACAACTCTAATCTGTCTCTGAAGAATGTTTTGAAAGCTCAGATGGGTTCTTTCTCTCGGTGAGAATTTGGGTACAGCTAAAGATGAGAAAAGCAGCTCCTTTCCGGGGAGCTGTGGAAGGAAACGCAACATCTACTCCCATTGCAGATGTGTGTATCCCTTCCACTGCTCTGAATGATGGGCTGCAGTACCCAAAGAGTACCTGGCAAAACTGTTAATAATGATTTCCTCTTAACTGCAGTGGAAGAGGTATCATGGTCAAATTGCAAACAATTTTTCCACTCTATTATCTGCCAAAAGAGGCCATAATCAGTAATATACCAAGTTTCTGACTTCTGCCTTGCGCTTAAAGTGAAGTCCAAATCACTGTGCCGAGACAGTAAGAAACTGAGAACTACACAGGAGATGCTGTTTGCACAGGACATGTCCATTCCCTGCTCTCTCTGCAAAGCTGCTGACACTGTGGCACGACATTGCAACAGAACTAAATTGTTTCCACAGCTTGATAACCCTTCAGATGCTAAGACAGCAGGATTAAAACCTCCACATTTTCCAAAAATCACCCTGAAAAACACCTCTGTTATTTTATTCCATACACTGGAGTCTGTTCCATGAGGCCCAAGTGACTTAACTCTTTACTTCATCTTATAGATTAATGTTCTGCTTGTTTTGTTCTTCCATTACCCATCTGACCCATCTATAAACTGGAATGGGAGGGAGTGCTCTCAGCAGAGGTGAATTTTGCCCCGCTTAATAAAAAAGCAGTAATAAAATCCCAGGAAGGAGCAAAACTTTGGCACTTAAAGCTGAGATTTGATAGGAGAACTTGATGCTTTTTCATGTTTTTAACAGATTTCTCCAATAAACTTAAAAGGAAATCCATGACTAAGGACAGCTTAGCATGCAGTTCTTTGGCTTTCATTTAAATATGTATGTTTTGGAAATCACTGAGGTTGCGTGCATGGTAAAACCTGAATGTCTCCACATGTGGTTGTCAAGGTAGGACTGATCTCCTTTTCCCCCTACATAAACCAGACACTGATCAGACTCACATTCTGCTATAGCTATGCTTCTGATGCTTATGAGCAGTCTCTGATGAATCTATTTTAGAAAACTAGTACCAAGAGAAGCTCTGAATTCTCCTAAAACCTGATGAAACCTGCTAGCAGAGGTATAGGCAAATCCCCATCACTAGAAATAGGGCTCTGATAAAGGCACTGCCCACAACCTGAAATTAGTATTTTCTACATGCATTCAAACATCTTCTGAAATCATTGCACACCATATTGCACTCTACAAAGAAAACATTAAACAAATAAAGAGTAATTCAATGGAAAAATATGTATGTGGGTTTCTTTACCTTGAAAGAGCATAGTCTGGCTAAAGTCACTACGCATTTCATTTCGGCAAACTGCTTGAACTCTGAACAGATAAAGGATGTCAGGTGAGACATGGCTAATGATGGCCTTCTGTTTAAAAAAAATAGATATTATTCAGTTTTTTACCCCCACAGTACTGTCCACGATCAGTTTGAAATATATAAAGCATTGTGCTAACACAGGACATTTATGCTATATAAAACAAACTTATTTCTAAACAGAAATATTCACTGGTCCCCTGGGAGAGGGCAATGCCAAAGTGAAACATCCAGACTGCTTACTCTGCCTATGATAAAGAAATGAGTGTGTCCCACATCTACTCTCATGACAGTCTTCATGGGTGAAAATCTCTGCTATCCTCAGAAAAACCTAAATCTCAATTCATTTGACCTTACAGGAATTAAAATGAGATTTTTATACGTGCAGATCCAAGTCCTAAATGTGGGGTAAGCCCAGGAAAGTCACAGCGTGTTCAAAATGACTATTTATTTTGAAAAGAACCCGGCTATTGAAATTTGATGCCAGTGGCCTGTAAAACATGATGGCTCAGCACCCCAGGCTGGGATGTTCCTGCATACTCTTAGACCTGAGATGCTGCTCTGCTGCCTTGCAGTCATTCTTTTGTGTTGCCTTAGTCCACAATCACACTAGTTTGTGTCTTGCAGCAAACAGCAGCAGTAGCTGTGTGAAATACTTGTGATTTGTCTAGCTCTGTTTCAAGATGGGACAGCACAACTGCTTCTTCCAGCACGCTGAAAACAAATCACACTTTCTCTGAAAAAGTTTCCTCCTTCTCTGTCCCCTAAAATAGACTAAGCTGTCGTTGCTTTCTTAACCTCCAAGCTCTGCTGCACAGCACAGGGTCTCACTGCAATTTATTTCCAAGCTATCACTCCATCACATCCCCTGCACTTTTAATTATTTCTTTTACATAAAACAGGTTGCTTTCTCTGTGCCTACCTAATTTTTGCTGATTAAGGCTCTCCTCCTTATACCTGATTAAAAAAAAATCTCCCTTAAGAGTGTGAAGTTATGACAAGAGAGAGGTTACAATACATCCTAACCTTGGGTGCCTTTCAATAGATTCCTTTCTGATTTCATGAGGCACATCATTCCCTAATGTGACCCAGATAACAATGTCTAGTGGGGAAATTGAAAATATAAATGGAAATGAAGTAAAAGAATCTTCATCTAAGAGAATAAGAGAAGTATTATTGTATAACTGATTGAATGGGCCCAGAGGACTGTGCATTTGAAAAAAAAATACGATAACAGTCATTAGGAATAACACTCTGTGCTGCTGCATTTTTCATGTGCATATACAATTACTGGTTTCATTATTCTAGAGGCTTTCTTTGATTAACAATAAACGGAGGCCTTTCAAACCTGAATATGTCACTTTGATTTTATATGCAGAGAATGTTAAAGACCAGTACAATACTTGCTTCCACTTAGACAAGAATGACAAGCAGATCAAATCCTAAATGGAGAAGATAGATCGGTGTTTCCATCTGTGCTGGAACTGTCTTGCTCTTGCCTCTTTTACTCTCACTGCCAGACATAGGCAGTGCTTGTACGGGGCCACTCCACAATAATCTTCTAGCTCTGACCATGCAGCTCCTACTGCTGGAAGTACTTACTGCCAGAAACTGCTCCAAAGACTGGAAGGGGCTATGCACAGTGAAAAGCCTGAGCCCAGGAACAGATTTTGGGGGATCGGACTCTTAATGTGCAAATCTGTGAGCTGAACATGACTCAAAAGGTATTCAAAGCCTAACTATTTCCCAAGCCAGCTGCTTCTCAGAAACAGTACATGAAAAAGTTATCTACAGATTTAGTCCTTTATGCATTCACATAAACTATGAATGCACACTCCAGTGTTCTGGATAGTATGTCAGGCAATGTTCAACTAATGTCGAACATTTTACAGCAATTTCTTGTGAGTCAAACACTAGTCTGTCTATAAGGTCACAACAGCTTTCCTCCTCTACTTCCTTCTACTGGGAAAACAGCAATATAAGGATAGCTTGATACATATGTCTGGGATTGATGCTGTGGTTTTACCAGGTCCTTGTCACTGTCCTTGGTGAAAGTCTTCTCCTTTTCATCTTCATTTTTAGTCCAGCTATATGAGATCATGTAGTTCATGATTGGAGGGTGGTAGATGGTTTCTGGTTGGTTCCAGGTTACAAGTAATGCTGTCCTGTTCAAAGGCTGCACTTTCATGTTGACTGGGGGAGTGCTGCAAGCTGAAAAAAAAAAAAGGAAAAAATATGAAGCTCTGCTAAATAACCAAGAGAAAACAAACAGGAAGAACTGCGCCTCACTCTAAGAGCCAGGTTTTTTCTTTAATGCTCTTGCCTACAGTAATGGCTTAGACTGCAATCCACTGAGACCAATGGGATTTAACACCACCTGCAGCTGCTTTCTGCTCTCCAGAGTAAAGGGAGCGAGAGAATCCATTCTCTGCAGGCAGGTTGCTTAGTTCTCGACTTATTTTCAGTCCTGATGTTTGCACATATACTTTAACTTGGTCACTTAAGAGCTTTGCACTGGAACATTAAGAATTCCAATCAGCCTGAGCCCCAGCCTCCCTGGCCCAGAGTGCTGGGCCGTACGAAGGGCATAAATAACCCAGTGTGCTCTGCAGGCCCTGGAAACAGTTGTAACTTCTGAAAATGTGACACTGTTGGGTCAGTAAGTATTTCCCTTGTAACCTAGTACATTGTTACACATGAGCAGAAGTTACTTTATACTCCTTTTTTTCTGTATTTTTCCTTCATAGATTCTCAACTGTTTGTGAGCAATGTATCACCAGCAAAGAAAAGAGTGGCACCTGATGGCCCTTGGCCATCTCCTCCTCACGACAGGCAGGGAAACCCTCCAGACAGGCTCTGATAGCCAGGTCTTCCTAACCCTTCCTGCAGCAGGGAGCCACTGGTTACTTCTCACTTAAGTTGGCGGGGATGTCAACATTGGAACAAGTTAAACAGCAAGCAAAAGAATGGATACTGCTTTCTGCAGCCAGCAAATGCCAAATTTCTCCAGGGAAGAATGAGCCAAGGCACAAATCCAGCCCATACATTTCGAGTCGGATGTGCACGGCCGCTGAAGAAAACATTTTTCCAAGCCGCTGAAATGTAAAGGTCAGAGTATGAATGGAGAACGCTAGATGGCACTCATATGCTATCGAAAAGGTACATCATGCACTTTCCAACTGTAAAGAGTTTAGATTTTTTTTTCCAAGCTTTAAGAGTCATGTTTAAAATACACAATTCAAGACAGATTCTCACATTCTCTTTCCCAATATAAACTCTGAACCAAGAAATATCACTTGCAATGATACCTAACACATGTGCCATGGCAAAGGAGCTGGTCTCTCCTACCAGCGAAAGTCAAAGTGTCACCCAGCCCATCACGCTGACACTGGTTGCAGAATTATTTTTCCCAGTACAACTCTTTCATTTAGAGCCAACACATTCAGCTTGTTTGCGCTCTGCAGGTATGTGACTGTGTGCATATTTGGCCATTATTTCACTTCTAAACAGTCCTGGCAGCACTGAAGGGGAGAAGTGTCTATTTCTAATGCCTGGACTTGCAGGTTGGTCATGTAGCTCTGCTGTTACATTACTGAAATAGCTACAGTTCCTAAATAAAAATGATTAAATGCAGTAAACACTAGTGTTACCAGTACAATAGAAAAATACCTATCAAATGCACTTGTGCAGTTATAACTCATATTTTTGTAGCTAGCCTGGTTGAGAGAACATATATTGCAGAACTACTCTTGGGCAGAAAATCTTTGGTGTTTGCTCATACCATGAGTGGTCACAAACTTGCAGTTTTGCAGTAGATCCTCTGCTCAACCCAGAACAATCCAGCAAAGCAAACAAGCACTGCAGCACCTCAGATTGTTGGCAAAATGAACTACGAGGTTCTATTTACACTGAAATGAAGGGACCAAAACACCATTCTGCTGGCAATGCCTTGATCTGCTGCCTGCAGACCCATTCCCTCCTGCTCCCTCCTGGTCTCTGCAGAAAGCTTACAGTGCTAGGGTGCCACAGAGCATGGTATGAAGATGGCCACATCTCAGAGAAGAGGGCAAGAGGACCCAAGAAGGCAAAGCTGAAAGTAGTCACTGTTATCACTATTTACAGAGCTTCATAATCCCTGCTATGCCTCTCCATGCTTACCTCTTTACGCTCAGATAGGCAGATCAATTCTCACTGACATCGCTGTTTATTGATAACTGCACCAATAAATCATAACTGCCCCCTTTGAAGCCCTTTGTCATCACAGATTTACACTTCAAAATGCCAGGTCAGCCTTTATCTTTCCACCTAATCAAATCCTATCATAGGTAGGAGCTCAGGGTGAAGGACTACCTAGACCTGTAAGTCTTATCCAGTCCTCCTCCTCCAGGAGGACATGCAGACATTTATATATTTAATCATGCATCAAATTGTTCTAGAAATACTTCAACCAGGTAACCTTCGTGAGAGACAGAGAGATCTAACTTAATTGCAATACCTCTCTGAACCATGGCTAGCCAATTGTTTTTCAGACAAGGACCCCAAGCCACCCTAGGGAGAAAGGACTGCCAAATCCTCTACTCCATGCCTCTCTTTGAAGCCAGGCTTGATGCCATTCACAATAGCTTATGCCAATCAGAGGAAAGAAGTGGGTATTTCCCAAGGTTGAGTAAGAGAGCCACTGGTTCAAGGAGACCCTTCCTGACCCTGCACCCTGATCCAAGAAGGTCATGAGCACTTCTAAGCTGCTGAATGACTCCAGTAACTTCACCGAAGCCATTTCTGAGGACGACAAACCTCACTCACAACCAGCTAAAAGGAGAATTTACAATACTGCTTTTTCACAGTAAATACTACAAAATTTTCATGACTTAGTATGACTGTGCTCCAATTACTCCAAGGCACGTAGCAGTACCTGATATAATTAAGTAATAACCAACCTTTTCTGTTCAGCCACTTTTTTCTTTTTATCAGCTTACAAATGGGCAAAAAAGAAATATTTTTTTATAAAATGAAACATATGGTTTTATTAATTTAACCGAACCTGCTCAGGACACAATGGAATAAAAAAACACTTGAGCCAATAATTCAATTTGATGATTTAATTAAAGTGATACATAATAATGTAGCAAATGTCTGAAAGGCAAGAAAAAAAGTGTAATGATTTGACCATCTATAAAACAACTGGCATTTTCCAGAGATCTAATTTTTGTTTCAATACTCTATGTGCCTTGGATGTTTGAAAGAAGATAAAAGAATCACAGGCTCCTTGTTTTTTGTTGGGTTTTTTTTTGAGATGCTAGAAAATCTCTACTAATTTTTAAAAATGTGCAGCTGAAGGACAAACAAAAATGTATAGAGAAGTTGAGACAGGGAAGAAATTTGCACCATTCTCTGAATTGAATCAAGACACCATAAGTAGAAATAAAAGCTTTTTTTTTTCCTTTTTTTTTTTTTTAGACCAGTCTAAATAAGCAAAGAAAGCCTTGTGAATTCATGATTGCTTGAACAAAACCAAAGAACTGAAACCTGAAACCAGCATCATTTCACACTGAAATAGCAGATCTCATCTATTTTTAGAAAAAATATTACTAATGCTCTCTTTTAAATTCAGATCCTAAGGGATATTAAATATATTTAATATATATATATGGAGGGGGCTTTCAGGATGTCTTTCTGTGGTGAATTGCAGAAGTGCAATACCAAGCAGATACCTGAGCTGGTCTTGTGTATATCTAGCAGGACACAAAAGCCACCATGTCCTGGCTAGCAACCAGTCCATAACTGGACTGCTGGAGGCAGAAAAGCCTTGCCAGGGCCGCAGAGCTACATCTCGGAGGCACTCAAGAGGCTGGTGCATTGGCAGTACCACAAGCATGCCCCATGGCAGGCAGCAGTACCCTGAGCGTGGCACACCTCAGACCTCTTGGAGTGAAAAAAAACCTGCCTCACTCTCCCGTCAGGGATGAGCTGAACAAATGCATTGGCTCCTGCCTTGTGGAAAAGTCCTGCAGGAGAGGGAGGGCTGCACGGGTGCATCTGGAGGAAACCCTCTGACCTGACACTGGGCAGCCTCAGCCAGCGTCTCCAGCTGTTGGCCATATGTGGGGCTGTGTGGGAGCTTGGCACGGTCTTTTCTCTGCAGATCTGCCCGACGGGGAAGGCAGAGGGCAAGCCAGCACCTTGGATAGCCTTGTCTACCAGGGCTCACTCAAGCCTGGAGAAAACCTGTTTGCCACTGGCAGACAAATGTAGCATGCTAATACAGTCCTAAGCGCCGGCCAGGCCAGCCACACAGCAGAGAATTATTTTCTTCATGTTAAAAACATTCCAATGGCCTGGAACAAACAAAATTAATTTAACAACTCTGCATTCATCTCTCCCTTAATTTGATTTGTATGTTGTATTTGGCTACGTAACCTCCATGAGGCTTTCCTAACTGAAGCCTGATAAAGCTCAATCCAAAAGCTCCTGGCAGCTCCATTTCAGAGGGCTGAAAGACAAAAAGGGGGCTTACTGTTTTGCAAAAATAAACCACTGATATTAAGATATACACATGAATGCAGAAAGGACATGTAAGAGAATATGACAGATTTTTTTTTTTTCTCCCCCCCCTTTTTTTTTTAATTAGAGCAGTCTACATTTTTATTTCAAAGACAGAAATGCAAAACTAGCCAAACTTTCCGGTTTTCATCATGCGTTTTAAATATGCTACCTGTGGTTATAAAAAGAGCTATTTAGGGAAAGTTTGTGAGAGCACAAGAACTGTATATTCAGTTATTTCTTGTATACCTTCTCCCTGTAAAACAGGTGCTTCTTATGATGAATCCAGTGGCAGTAGGCTCAGAGGGATTTATAAAATTCTCTAAAAATGTTCCAAGTTAGCTCTTCCATACATAAAAATGTCAACACTTTAAAGGCAGTTATTTCTAGCTGTGCTATGCCCTCTTTTCAAAAATCCCACTCTCTCCCTCCTGCTGCATGTCTCAGCAATGCAAAGTTGCCGTTCCTCTCCTCGGTACTGGGGGATACGTGTTGTGTGATGAAACCCTGACAATATTCAGAACAGAAAAGCAACGTGCCCGTGAAATTCTGAATCCCTCGTGGTGAGCTGGGCAGGGATCTGCTGAGGCAATTCATACATGGAGGGAAGAAACATTAGCACCAGGATGTGCCCATAGACCATTACTGAACCAGGGTCTTGTCTTGCTCTGGGCAGCAGCTCCTGGCTGTATGATGGAGGTCAGTATGGGGGTTTCATGCCTTTCTTCCCCATAAAGACAAATTGGTAGTCAAGCTTTTGGGGGAGAGAAGGTGTTTCTTTCCCCTCTGCCCCAGCACTGGGAAGGAGATGGAAAGGCCAGTCCTGCTGGACAGACAGACTACTTGCTGCTGTTGCCATAAGGACACCCAACTCAGCCACAAGTTTCCTGGCTGATTCCAGAGAAACCTGAAAACTGTCCTTGATGCCTGTGCTATTGGGAAAATACTGCACCACCGCCACTCAGCCCTGCAGCCTCCAGGAGCCCGACCGCAGACAAGACAAAAGCAATGCCACCAACAGAGAAGGGAAGAAAAATACTTTCAACCGTGTGTGTGTGTGTGTATATATATATAAATACATACACACATGTATATATTCCTTCTCATTATTAGACCCTCAAAACTTCAAATAAGCCCTGAAATGCAGAATTACAACTCACACTGCAATGAGAAAACACACAGTTGCTTTTAGTGCCATGCCAACAGTGCCACGGTAAGGGAAGTGACACAGTGCCAGATTCAGCTACCTTGCATTGGCAGGACTCGGTGGAGATGCTTGGGAAAAGACTCTGATCCATAACAAACAACAGCATTCTTTGGGCTGTCGGATTCAATCTCAGAGTTCAGCAAGGGCTGTGCTCCCAAAGGATAACAAATAGACTAGGAGGATCACACACAGAGACAAGACAGGTTTTAATACATAGAAAAGTGCTAAAAGGCATACTTACAACATTTTCTCCTTCTCCTTTTCCTAAATGTTTGTGATTTTTTTTTTTGCTTTGCTTTAGTGTAGCTTGTTAACTTCTCAGAGTGCTTATAAACGACATTATAAATATATAAGGATAATTGCTTTAAAGAGAAGCATACATTTTTCCTTTATCTTTGCCTGCACTTTGCCAGCAGGCATTTGCAGGCTCCAGAGCATGCTGTACACACAAATATTTGTGTTGATCTACTTCAATCCACAGGCAGAATGTAGCTAGGAGACAGACTATTTATCTTCCCTGCTCTTACCTTTGCCTATGCTTTAAACGGACAGGGTTGTTTCTTAAGGTGCGAGGGACACGGACAGACACTGCACTTGTTTTACGAGCCTTCTGAAATCACCTCAGGAGCAAACTGGTATGTGGGGTGCTTCCAGTGGAAGGGGCTCTGGGCAAGCTGGGTTTTGCCCCTCTGCTGCCTGCCCATTTCCCGAGGTGAATGCACAGCCAGCGTTTGGATTCACTCCTGTATGGCTTTCTTCGTAACATTTAAGTTTCCATGGTATCACAGCAGCAGACCCTGTTTTACTGAAAGGCATGGGCTGTGTGTTTCACTGTGTTGTGTTTGAGCCCAAATATTTTATATATTTCACAAATACTGTTTCTACAGCTGTGGCCTAAAGCCTCAGCAGGTGCAGATCAGCCCTGTACCATCAGATGCCATGCTGGGCTAAACTCTGCCCAGCAAGTTCTGTGTTTATACTGCACACACGTATGCAGGAATACACACAAGTTACCCTCTGTGTGTAAAGTGTATGCCTGTGTCCTCAGTTATACAGTGTGTCTGATGCAGCATGTGTGATCACATTCAGAGGCACGTGCTGGATCAACAGGGGGACAAAGGAGGATTTCCTGCCAGAATGACATGCATTTGCCATGTTAGCCAAGACACCCTTTCCAATGTCTTGGCAAGAGTTGCTTGGACCAGGGAGCAAAGGAAGAACAAGCCAACAGGACTGGTAGAGCATCCCAATTCATGCCTGAGGCATGCCCAAAAGAAGACTGGGAAAGCAGTTTCTTTTTCTTAGCTTCTGGAAGCTTTTTCCAACAGAAGGGATGAGCTGCAGACACTCATGGTCCAAGGTACCCTCAAGACTAAAATTAAAGTCAGTGCTTGTGTGGGCCAAACAATTGGACTGGCAGGTAGTTAGTGCAGAAAGGAATTCTTTGCAGGTGTAAATGGAATAAATCATCAACCTCTCTTGCAAGTACTCAGCTCTTCCAGATTCAGTGGCAGCTGTGAACCCAAACTATACTTAAACTTTCACAGTGAATTTATCTTGCTCTTTGGGCCCTTCATAATCTCTAAACAAGTGCAAGCAGTTACTTATGTTTATTAATAATTCTACTGGCAAGCTGTCCACTACATTCAGACAGACACGTGTGCTGCTCACATTACAACCACACAGAAGTTACTACAGGTGAAAACAGAACCCTACAGGACAGAGCCACTGTGAGGGGAAGCATGAAACTTATGTCAGGTGTATGTACCACATCTTTTTGTACCCGATTCCCCCTCAAAATGGGCCAGTTTTTTCCCCTGAAATGTTTTGCGTTTGACCTGACCAATCTAAGATTCTTTGTAAAGCAGCAGCCTGTCCTTTCCTCCTTTTGCATGATGTGCTCCAAGACAATTACACAGACAAGGACCCAGCATTGCAGGGCAAGACACGGATGGGATGAGATATGTAGAAGTGCACTGATTTCTGCCTACAATGTGGTTACAGCAGGTACTTGAGGTACACATCAAAAAAGACTCTCCCAGGCACAGGTCAGTACATTTGCTTGGAGAACTGAGGCACAGTGGCAGCCAGACAGGTCTATAGTGCAAAGAAGATGCAGAGCAAGCAATTAGCAGCACGTTTACCACCCTCAAGTGCAACCTTTTGCACTGAGCCAGTCTGCTGCACCAACAGAAATCCTAATAATGATACATGGATTCATCTGCACCTGCACACTGTTGTAGGGCTCTAGCCTGATTAAAGGGGAATTGAATCTGCAAAGGATAATCTTCATAACAAAATTAAATCAAAAAGAAAAGCAGGAGAAGTCCAGTTATCCAAGGAAACTGGGAAGGAGTTAATCTATGAGGAAATCTTCCAAGCTTCTTCAAAAGGACATGAACAATCAACTGTAATGATAAACATATCGTAAATTAACTAAAAAAAAAAAGCGCTTCTTGCCTATTTTAATTTTCCCCAAGATATTTAAAGAAAATAGTTATCATCTTGCATTAGCAATCACAGGTTAAGATTTCAATAATATATAATTTTAAATTTACATTTACTATGTTGTTGTTTTGGACAGATTACACTTACTGCTATAGAGTGTTTCATGGTCATTTAAGTTTGGCTGAAATACATAAACAACATTCTGTAAGAGTAGAACTTCTCTGCCTAACACTCCGTTTGGCCTCCCAGAGAGAACCCGAGGGCATGAAGAGACTGCAAAGTCGTTTTGAGAGAGTTCTCATAAAACATGGGCATTTAGAAAGCAAAAACAAATTACTGGGAGTAATAACAGAGACTATAAATGAGACAAATAATTTGTTCTCATTCAGATGATGCCAATGTTCTGAACTATCTGCCTCTGTCACTGCACTGAATCGCTCGAACTTTGGATGCTGCTGCAGTGGAGGTGCACTCCAATGCAAGGACGGCACTCCACGCAGAAAAGGCAGCATCTTCCTTGGGTGCCTTAGTTTCATTTCTGGCATCAGGAGCCATTTGAATGTACCTTTAACTGCAGGTCGATACCTGGAGCCCTGTCTCCAGTGCAAAGCACGCAGAAGGCAAAATCCAAGTATCTCCTAGCCCTGTTTTACTGGCATTAAGTTACAAGGACTTCCAAACTGTGTATCGCTACCGCGTAACGAAGAACAGCGAGGAAAATGATTGCCTGTACGCTACTAGAGAAATGTCCCAGCTGTAATTTAGAGTCTAAAGCTAAGTAAGTTTTACTAGAGTGAATTTATGACTGCTCATTATTTAACTTAGTCTAAGATCATAATTAAAGATGGTACTCTAAGGCGAATTCCCACTGATGGGAAACAGCATCATCTGAGACTCCAGCAAAGAGTAATCAGACACCTTTGGGGAAGTAATCAGGCATCTGAGAAAGAAAACTCTGATGTCAAGAGCCCCTCACATGGGATGCTTGTTGAAGTGTTGTAAGGCTTGCAGCACATTTAATGAGACAGAAAGGTTAAAGGGGTTGTTTTTCATCCTTAAAAAACATAAAGAAAAAGAAACATTTGACGGCTGTAATCAGCAGCAAAATAAAACGGGCAAATATTGATGCATGTGGGGTATATCCCAAAACAAGGAAATGAAACACCTTTCCCTCTTCAGTTTCCATGTCTACACCTTTCTTTACTGAAGCAGGTAATGTTTTGTAAATACATCTTGGCATGATGGGACAACATGTGAAAGAAGTAAGGAACATGCAGACTCAGGTCCTTGAACTGGATGGATTTTTTTGTAAGAATTCTGTCTGAAGAGCAACATACACTATTACACTGACAAATAATTAGCAATCCTTCTGACATGGCTGCTTGAAAACAGCCCACCAAAAGGCAGGAGTGCAGTATGTGGTATGACAGAGCAACACAGTGCTGAGCAACAGAAGACAGGCCAGAGAAGAAAGGAGACAATTTTAAAGGAGATGGTCATGTGCAAAAAAATCCAGCGCTGCCACTGTCTCTGATACTGATGAATATTTTACAAATACAGTCCAGGTTTAATATGTCTGTACAGAGAACCTTTAACTCTTCAAAACTTTATATAAATCAGTACTGCAACTACTGGTGAACCCTCTTGTTAAATTTTGCAGGCCTGATGATCTGCGTGATTTAACAGCATGATCCACCGAACACCTCCCATCTCGGAAAGTTTCACCTTCTTAAGAAACATTACTGTATGATGGTTTATTATCAATCCAACTGGTAAAATTGCATAGCTGAACACTATTTATCCTTAATGGTACAAGATTTTTAAAGATGATTTGTATGGTTTCTGGAAACAGCTCAAGGGTCAACTTAAGAATAAAGCTCAGCTCATGGGCTCTGATTCAGCAAAAGTCTTATGCATATGTCCGTATTCCGGGCATACAAGCAGTCCTCAAGAGAACTGTTTCACATCAGCTTTTGCCAACAGAAGGAAGGAATGAGAAAGTGGAACCAAAGAAAACTCTTCTTGCTAAATACCAACACAAAAGGAAAGCCAGAGTTTTCACTCTCAAGTGAAAAATTAGCCCTCTACATTACTACAAAGTAGCTAAAATATTTTCACCATCTTGTATTCCGATGGTTGGAAACACTGCCCCTCCCTTCATTGCCTCTTTAAAATTAAAAAAAAAGTGGGAGAGAAGAGTAACTGCAAAACAAAAGGCTGGTAACACATTGGCTAACCAACTGGATTCAAATGCACTGACGGTTTTGAATGACCTAACATAGCCTTTCCCAGAAGGCATTTTATTTACTAAATACCACCACTTACAGGGCTTTGCTAAGGAAATACTCAGAGGACTGGCATAAGTGAGAAACAGTTTTCCTTCAGTGTATCTACAGGTTATGCTACTGGTCACAGCTCTGTGACCTGAGATAGCTTTGATAGCTGGAAGAAAAGACATTCCTGTTTGGTGCCAAACTGTTCAGGATAGCACGGTTGTGAATGGACAACCGCAGAGCTGCACCGCTGTGTGCTGATCTGAAATTCCCTATTCACCGGGGAATTCTGAAAATTATTCTCAACATTATGCAAATTGTTCTGGGCACATTTTGCTCCAAAATAAAAAGGGCTTACATAACGAATGCTACGCTGTTTTCTAGATTAGCAATACTGCCCACAGACTTAATAGAGTGTGACAGAGGAAACAAATTGCAAAAATTCACACCGACAAACAAACCCAAACTTCCCCTCCAGAGCCAAAGACCATCACAAACCATGTCACCTTGCAGCAAGTAAAAGACACATTTTCATGACCTTGCCTGTTTCTGCAATACACAAATCTAAGCACAGGGAGGGCAGACAAGAGTCCGCATGTGACAGCCACTGGACACATTGCTTAATGCAACGTGGAAAGCATTGAATGCAGTCATGAGGTGTGCAGAAGGATCTGCATAAAACAAATTTGTTATGCTAACTCTACACTCTTATATTTGTATGCTAGACTGTCTGGCTGAGAAGCGCTCCGTGCACTCAGCTCTTCAGTACTTTTGCATGAATGACAGTATATAAAGAAATACTGTATTTACTAGCTGAATAAACAATAGGTTTTGCTTTCACTCAAGTATTATGACTTCAACTCATTTTATTTATATGTCAGTAGTTCAGAATGTGCAGTGGACCAGGCACATCATCACTGTTCACCTTTGTCAAAGAAGGGGCCAGAAACATCCACGTTGTTATATCTCTGGAACAGCTATAACTCATCCCTGTAACCTTTGGAGGATACGCTACAATCTATTTTGTGTTAGCAACACTGCAGCAGCCTATTTATTTTTAAGTTCACGAAAAAAATGCACCTATTTTCAGTGTCCCCTGGTGTGCACACAACCCCGAAAGTGACAAGTTGACAGAGCCGGTACACAAAGACTGGCTGCCCAGCTACAGCAAAAGCTTAAGGGGAAAATTAAATAAATAAATAAACCACCAACTCTAGCATCATCCCTGCTATTAGATGGCATGCTAAATGTTGTCAGATCATTGGGAAGGCACGTAACCTACTTGAGTGTCTCTCCTGAGCGTGCTGTAAGCTCAAAGTCCCACGCATGAGTATGGAACATTATAGTACCTGTACATGACAGGAGAGGACTCAGAGAGAACCTGCTGAGGAAACCAGTCCTCAAGACCATAAGGTGTCAAGCACCCAGGCACCAAGCTATCTAAACATGGACTAATGGTCGTGCAGCTCCCTTGCTCCTGTAGACTGGCTCACATCATGTTAACTAAGCCACGTGTGCTTGGTTGGATCTGGGCCTTAAGAGTTCTGAAAGATCAAAGTCAATGGGAATCTTTCTGGTTATTCAAGTGCTCCTTCGGTATCAACACTTCCAACCTCAAGATCAGCCCATTAACTACAGACGTTAGCAGTTGTAATGCTCTGTCAAAACTGTGGGTTTCAGCTATTTACTATGGGGGTGAAAATCACCTAAAGCATTTTTATAATTTTAAAGCTATCCAGTGAGGCCAGGAATATGCAGGCATGTGGCCAAAACAGCAAAATCTAATCGAATTTTATACCACATGTACCAGCGGTTCCTTGGCTGCACTCAAAATAAAAACTAGTCAGTTTTGTCACTTTTAACATAATGTAACCTATTAACTTTCATCACTGTTCTGGGTAAGTAATATGTACACAGGATATAACTGAAAAAATAAATATTGACACATGTTGCTGTTAAAACACTGATTGAAAACTGCAGGCCAGAGCATCAGAGCGTAGCAGGGTTTCTTCATTCCCAAAATCTCCTTCTCACTTCTGATGTAAATTCTCCATCCCAAGGCTGCCTTTAATGTACATGAGGTTTGTGTACGTGTATATTATATATATAAATAAGCATGCTCGCAGAATAATGAGCCCCAAGAAACACACTCTTCCAGCACTCTCTTGGGAGGGTGAGGTTGCTGAATGCAGCTGTTTTCATGATTCACATCCTCTAAAAACTACGCTCTCTGTGCCTGGCCAGGTGAAAATGCCAGGTACGAAAGGGAAGCTTGTAAATCTGCTTAGCTGCTTCCTCCTGGCAAACTGCCCCTTCTCCTCTACTTCTACCCAGAACTGGTTAAGCACCAAGCACTTCTCAAGACTTAAGACTGGGAAGTAGATAGCATTCCTCCTACATATAAATAACACCAATCAATAAAATAAAGGCAAATAAAGGTAGCAAATGATATTTATTTCTAGTCTTATTTTATCCAGAATTTTTGATGTGCTCCTCTAGCCAGGACTGTCTGTGCCAACATGAAGATTGCAACCTCCCTCCATCCAGCTCATTATCCAGTGTCTGACAGAAGCAAGCGCCAGCTGCTCTACAAAAAGGCACATGGAACACTTCAGCAAGACTTTAGAAAATCACCTGCCTATACGGAAAAGGGTTTTTACCACTGTCACCACGACCAACAGACTGATATATACATTGAATTAAAAGGCTGATGGTTCTTTAAAAGTCTTGTAACTGAAACCCCTAACTGTATCTGGCTACTCTATTCCCATTCAAACACCCAATGAGTCAGTGCTAATGGGGCTGAAATTTTACCTCTGACCTTGTCCCCTTCATGTTTCCCTTTTGTCAGGCATCTCTAAGGCCCCACAGCCAGTCAGCAGAAACAGGGATATTGACAGTTTCAGACTCACGTATTTTGGGGCTTTATTGCCATGGCATCTCCTAACAAAATGTTCCACAGGTAATTACACGCATACACAGGATTAGTTAATTTATTGACACATGCCAACAAGGAATGCCTGCATAACCTGCATTGTTTCTTTGGTAGCTCACAGCTACCCTTGCCAGCATGTGACAACAAAGTAGACAACAAAAAAAAGGTGAAAAATTTTTAAGTGTAATCTACCTTTGGAAGCTTCTGTGCCAAGTGGATTTTCCAAGATGTCTGTCATATCTTGGCTCCAAGCATCCTTCACGGCAGACTTAGACACCTTCCTGTTGTTCAGCCTTTGCTGTGGACGGAAGTTATTCCTCAGGTACTCCACAGACTTGACATGGTCTTGCTGTTCAGTGGTGAATATGGAGTAGAATGCCTCCAGCTGATCACAGCCATCATGGCAGGGGAGAGAAAGGACGTTAATTAGAAAAACAATGTGAAAATCCGGGTGGCTGATAAGAAAGTAAAATGCCAGGAAGTAAAATGTTGATGCCAAGACTGATAAAGCACACAGGAAGTCAGGCTGCCCACTGAAATCACTGCCAACCGTCTTATCTCAGCACAGTGCTTATCCTGCCCAACAAAGGAGAAGGCCTTCCAGCAACCTGTGGACATCTGTCATGAGTAAGGAAACATTTGCCCTTAGAGCCATTGTCTGGAAGGATTTCGTGTGTGACGCAGCCATGCCAAACCCTTCTCACCGCTGGCACCGTTTTGTTTCACAGCATCATATCAAAAAGCCCTTCCAGGTCATTCCACCCCAAGAGCCTTCTCCAGGACAACACTACCTTATCTCTGAATACCTGACAAAGTTTAGCTACCAGGATAAGCTTCACAGACAACTCTTGCAGCACTTTTGCAGGAAGGTCACTGCAGTTGTCACACCTTTATGGGACAAACACCCAAATCCATGAGCTAGCTTCCCCAGGAGCAGATCAGAAGCAGAATGAAGCAACCTCAGGACTACCAGCTCCAAGTGTCCTGACCTCCCTACCAACCACTGTTCTCTCTGAAACCTAACTATAGGGTGAGAAAAAAGATAACACAGAATAAACGTATTTAGGCACAGTTAGCATATACTCTCCTCTGGGAATAAGTTTCTTCTGTTGGATTCAGGTCTGAGCCATTTTTAATAAAATGTATTAACTTGTAAGAAAGAACTGTAATTGAAAACTTTTCTGTTACTTCATATCTTAGTGTTACTTAAAAAGAAATTTCTAGCAAACTAAGGTGAAAATATTTTCAGCTAATGCATTTCTCACAGCTATCAAGGGCAGTATAGCATTTACTAATAGCTTGTTATCAATCTGGTCAACAACTAGAAATTAGTTGTTGCTGCTGGAAAGACTGAGCAAGACAGAGCTGAGAAGGATTCAGTCCTGATATTGTTTACATCAACATCAATTACATATATTGATAGTATGGCTTTTGGGAGTACAGAATCTGTTCCAAGACCTAAAAAGGGCCTTAAATTATACTCATAGCTTAATGACAGGTCACTTTGAAAGCTACAGCCTTTTCATTAAGTGCATCTGCTCTAAAAACTACGGAAAAGTGTCATGACAGTCACGAACCTTTGAACTGGGAAAAATTCTCATTGTAGCAGCCTCAGTTGATAATACTGATAAAAATGATCAAAGGAAGGTATAACAGATCTGTTGTTAAGCATCAATTTTTACACGGTTCAATTCAAAGGTAAGTCCCCTTGCATTGGGTGGTCCGATAAGCTAGCTAATGGAGATAAGTATGGGAATGTTATCACGGGGAGATGTGCATGGATAGCAGGGGAGAAGAAGGAGGGATCTCACAGCTCTAATCCTGAGTTTGGCAGCTCTGCTCTAAAACACAAACCCAAGGGAACTGAGTCCTGCTATAGGCAATCACCTCCAAGATACCAGCACAACTCAGCCCTGTACATTTTTGCAGTAGCTTCCTCCTACTCACAACTGCTTTTACTGTACAAGCATGGAACCTGAGGCAGAGGGACAGCAGGTGACCAGCAGGGAGGGGTGACAGTGACCAGTTCCCATCACAGGCAGGGAGCTCAGGTACTACTTCCAGCCTTGCAGGTACTGATGGTAAAATCTGGATTGTAGTTTTTCTGTGTCTTAGATGAAAGCCCTACTCCTTGGTTCTCAAGTGCAATTCTCTCTCTGATTCTTCAGAGAAACATCTTGAAAAATCTTGAAAACCATTTCCTAATTATTATCAGGAGCCCCTTAGAAGCATTGACAGATGGGTTAAAAAGGGGTAAAGGGACTATTATCTTACATTTTTGTCTCAAGAAAAAAACCTCAACAGATGATCCTGCTATGCCCTTCTGTGAAAGCACAGACCAAACCTCTTGTGAATTTTTACCTACCATTTGCACTTTATGCACTGGAAGCAGTTTTGATGAAGCCAGCTAACAGGGCTTAAGGTTACTTTATAAATGCTCAAGAACTTGGGTAGCAATTGCTTCTCTGTAGTCAAGTCTCTAGGCTTATACATCCATGACATTAATTGAATTTTTAAACTTTCAGAGAGAACTTTTAAAATATTTTCCTCTGCCATGCTACCTTGGGGAGGTATAATTGCGTTTTAACAACTGCCAATTCAAATATGATTTTTAACCTTCCCCTTTTTATGTGTTGAAGTATATGTAAAGTAATTTCAACTTCATTTTTACTATAAAAACATTATCTACCACAAATGAGAAATTAATTTATCTATAGCTGCCAGAAAAAAAAAAAAAAAAAAAAATTGTAAACGCCAAAGTAAAAAAAAAAAATTAAATACAAAAAAAAAAAAAAAAAATAACAAATAAAAAAAAAAAAAAAAAAAAAAAAAAAAAATTGTAAGCGCTACAGTCAAGGAGCTACGTTCATGCTCTTCAAGGAGTACAAGAGCTCCTGTTCAGAAGAAGAAATGAAAAGCTGTTTTAAGCCCATTGTAGATACAGGGAAACCTGATCTAAAACTCAGAGTCATATAATTACAAACCATTAAAGCCTGATGTGCAGTTTTCTAAGGGTTGGATATACAAATGGCAATTAAAAATACTGAAACCGTTATAAGCACAATGAGATACTCTGAGGTATGCATTATGAGAGATAATGCCATGCTTTGGGTCATTGAATGCACTTAGCTTTACAATGCATCTGCAGGGTGACACAGCTTGTCCTGTTTTGTTCTCTAATTATCAGGAAAGATGATGACGATGAAGCATTGAGAATAAAATAGAGAAGCTTCCACAAATGGACCACTTCAGTACTGTCCTTTTTACAGCAAGATATTTTGCACAAAAGCAAGGATTTAATTGGACCAGCAACGAAGCTTAAACAGTATCACTTTCCTCCTCTGGGATTACAGGCTGCTTCATGGGGTTTGTGATACAGAAGGTTAAACTATGGCAATGGATTATGTTGCACTGTTTCTGTTAGAGGAACAAATAATAATCATTGCAATGGCAGGGTGGCCGGCTCTTAAAATACATCTATCTAGAGCTGCCAAGGGGAAGAATACTATTATTTATTCTACATGTGTTGTAGTATCAATGAAAGTCTGTCTACACACAGAATTCCCAGCTCTTCAACCACACATGCGTGCATAAAGCAGCACAATGCCAAATTTTAAAGGCCTGACTTGGCACAGTTACTATTGTACAGCACAGGAAAGAAGCTATGCCAGGATAAAGTACCTTTATACCATTATAGTGATGGCGATAATTGGTATTTACCAGTTTATTTGGATTTGTTAAAAAAGAAAAAGAAAAAAGAAGCCACGACCCACCTGATGCGTATACAGGCTATAAAACTGAGCGTGGGCCAGGCCTCCCAGCCAACAAATAATAAACAGTAAACTTATTGATGTAGTGAAAAGCTACAAGGGATTGCAACTATCCTGCAGGCAAGGACAGAATTCAAAATGATCTCGACAATCAGAGAAATAGCCTGGAAAAAACAAAGAGTCCGATTCAACCAGGACCATGTGCAGAGAGTCCCACTCTTCAGCCAGAACCGTGGGCTGCATGAAAGCCTGACGTGCTCAGCGCTGCTAGAGAGCGCTCTGGGGAAAGCCTCTAGCAAAAGAGTTCCTTCTGACCAGGCGCTGAACACAGGCAGTAACGTCATGCTTTTGTGGAAAAGGCACAATAACACCAGCATGTGTGGCCAGACACATGGATCCTGCCATGTGCCATAGCCTCGGGAGGACCCCAGCTGAAGCGCTGCGACTGCTTTTAAACAGAGCACTTCAAAAGACGACAAAAGAGTCTGCAGGAAAAGCAATGGGATCCAGAAAACATGAAAAGAAGCCTGGAGCATGGGTATGGAGACCACCTTCCACCCTTCTGAAACCTTAGAGAGCCAACATCTGCCAGTCCAGTTCACCCAGTCAACTATTCACTTATGTTCTATAAAATTAGTGTGTTTAAAAAGTTTGTTTCCCGTGGCTTATGCCAGACGAATGAAAGGAAAGACTAACTTCATTTGGATGTCTTTCTAAAGACAGCTATCTTACAATGTCAAAATACACTTAACGGGTAAACATCTGACTCCATCTAGCCATTACTTTATAGGGAGCATTCTTCTCCAGACAAATCCCAGACATTGTGTCTATTTGCATTAAAAGCTGCTATGTGCTAATTTTAAAGATTTGTGCACCAGCTCTTTGAGCACTTAATGGCAGCTTTACTGTGTTATAAAAACAGTTAAGCATGGAGAATTAATGGAAAGATGTCTTTTCTAATGTAATTAGTTCAAATTACTAAATCTGAGCAGAACTGAAATCACTCACTTTACTTTGAAAAGAAAGTTTCAATTAAAAAGAATAAAAAGGAACTCCATATAAATATTTACACCATAGCTTAATTTAATCTTAAGAAAAACAATACTAAATAAATCATTGAAAGGAAACTGATTTTCATGTTGTACTGTCTTCCTAAGACTGATGGCTCATGTTCAGAAGCAATATTACTTAAGAGGAAAAAAAAAATGTACTGACGCTTCCTTTTTTGTCAACAGAGACCTTTTTGTTCTCAAAATTCAAATGGTGGGTTTTGAAAACACTGTCTTAAAGAGGACAAATCAAGGGACGGACTTTGCTAACAAAATAAACACACCTGATGGTAAGAAATGGGAACAGGCTTCCGAAAAACGATCCACTCCACGATCTCGCTACACGGAGGAGTAGTCAGAGAACCTGTGTAGCGGTAGTAACTCCCCAGCGACGTCGGCAGAAGTTCCCTCAGCACAAAGGGATCCAGAAAGGTCTCCTTCTCTGCAAAGAAGATTGACAAGCAGAATTACACTTTTTTTTTTTAAACATGTCTTTAAAACAGACATCACATTGATAGGCAGCCTAACAAGGTGTAACGGCAACAACATATTTTATCATATATATATAATGGAAGGTGAAAACACCCTATCAGGAAGAGTTGAAAGAGTTGATGCGTTGATTATTAAAAGAGCAGCCAAAATGCTAGTCAGTCCTGTACCAAACATGCATGTTCCTATTTTGAATGTGTGCAGGTGTGAAATGCCCTTGTTATCCCACCGGTTTATGTTAGCATAGAAATAATACCATATTCAGTGGTTTCAGCACTCAGTAAATGGCTCTTCAGCTTGAAGACAGTGAGGGTTTGCCAAGACACAGCTTGCTGCTGCCCAACCAAAGAGCATCGAGTAACATACCCGTGCCGTCTCCACCAGCAAGGGAAAGGGATGTGGAAGTGGGGTCAATCCCTCTGCAGGTTGCTGATGTGGAGGAGGCAGAGCCGTGCTGCTCAGCCAAACTCCTCCAGGAGCTACCAGGGGGATGAGCTGAGGAGCAGGGCAGCACGGCACCTCTGAAGCTCAACATGGTGCTCAAAGCAGTGTCCAGCCAGTACTCATTTGGGACTGCCTACACCTGCCCACACATGCATTGCCTGGGTGCTGCTAGATGCAGTCAGCACAGCACCAGAAATATGCTCCAAAGGTAAAAATGCTGACTCTAATCCAAGAAACTCCTTCCCAGGGTCCAACAATCTGAGGACAAACTCTTCTGAGAAGCTCCTTGGACAGGCTGAAATCCAAACTTAAGCACTGAAAGCATTTAGCTTCAAGTAACAGTGATAAGCTGGTAATATTTAACACTATGAAGAAAAATAAATATATGAAAGGAGGGAACAGCTGCAGGCAAGACAATTTCCCTGGCATCCCTGAGCACTTATCCTCTGCAATTTATGTTGACTCACAGGTCCCTCTCAGCCTGTGTAAAGGTGTTCACTGCCTCAGGGCGTGCTGACATGTAAGGCTCTCCCATACATCTCTATTCCTCACTTACTATATTCTTCATTTCTCAAACAAGAGTCCATGTTTGGGTAGCAGGAACTCTTCTCTCTCTGTCTCATTAGAGCTGCTAAGCAAGCCCACCCTCCTCCCAGCAGAGCAGAGAAGCAGGTAGGCTGGTGATTGACACACACATCTTCCAAGTCAGAACGAAAAGAAAAAGGATCAAGTCTGAAGAATTCATTTCCACAGCATCCCACAGTTTTCTAGAAGTCTTGATCAAATCAAGAGTTGCTTATACCTCTAAGCAGCAGTCTGATAATCCAATGGGATTTTTTCCTGCACTGCTGCTGCAAGGTGCAAATACATGATACACTTCAGACATCTTTTATTCTTCTGCACAATATCAACAAATGTTCAATGTTTTCATAGCCTTTAGCATTCCAATATATAAATAATTCTATTAAAGCCAAAGCGCACTCTGCAACAGAATACTGCAATCTCTTCATTAACAGTTTCTTTCCTTCTAAACCAAGCAGATATCAAACACTTCTGCAGCTCCCAAAATGACACAAACAAATAATAAACCGCCTTTCTTCCTCTTCATACCATACCTCTGGGAAAAAAAAAAAAAAGTGTGCCTAGCTAATAAATAGTAAAATATATATGATTGGCCAAAGTTCAAAGAGATTCTAATCAAGAAGTCATAATCACAGAAAAGGTCGTATTTAATTTGATTGGCTTATTTTTATGCAGGAAAAATTGGTTATAAAACTGCAAAGTCAGTCACAGGATTTGATTTCCAAATGCAGCACACACACGTCTTCGCAGTGAAATGACATCGGTTTTCTATTTAAGAAACTGTCTCTCTCTCTCCATGGAAGCTGAGCACACAGTGGACCGCTACGAATAGAGTATTTGAACACGCAAACATCCTCTTTGCATTAACAGCCCATGACTATATATGAAATAGATAGGAGGTAGAGGCACATTGTGAAAACAGTTTTCCTCTTGTAGTTAAGACCAAAAAAAAAAAAAAAAAAATCAGTTAAAATTAACAATTTAACTATTTTTAACTTTTATAACCTTTTATTTGGAATGATGGAATCACTTAAGATGCTGGATAAACATTCTGTGAGAAACCAAGAATATGGAGTACCCCTTTATCAAAGGATGGCAGGAGAACGAAGCTCATATTACACTTTCAAGGATTTTTGTGCCATATGCTGACAATATTATATTTTAATAATTAATTGTTCATCAAAGGAAAAGATGAAGAACAGGGATGCTAAATTCAAAGTTATTCAAATTGCAAAAATGAATAATGCATGACTTTTATATTAAATACACACTGTATTAAGTAGTCTACATTTCATCCAACTCTGTCTTTCATTTTTAAACATTTTGAACTACAATATGAATAATCAACCAAGGGAAGCTTATTTAGACAGAGAAATACCTTATTTGAATGCAAACTGGAAGTATCCGTCTATGATTAAATTTTGGTTATCAATTACTGAGGGTTTTTTCCTAAGCATTTGGAAAGTCATAGTCAGTTGTGAAAAAGAGTATTTCTTGAGGAAAAAGTAGCTTTGCTAATACACATTTTAAGTAGGACAGGGTGTACTCGTTCTAATTTTTCATGGCTACAAGCAATGCTGTAAGTTTTCATTAATGAATTCCAAAGATTAAAATAAAAAAATACATATAACTGGATTAGAATGACTACTAAAATAGATTATATCAATTGATTACGCTTTAATCTCCTAACACTTTTGAAAACATTCATTTGTATCACTTACATCTAGATGCATGGTGCAGAGTTTTAGAAACTAGAGTCACAAACAGATCTTCATGTGAAGCTTAAAGAAAAAAGGACGTAGAAATTCAGGAGTCTACCTCCTTCAAGAGCGTAAAGGAACAGTAAATGGCATGAAGCTATGTTCCTAAGAGCTTGAGATGTTTTTGAAAATGAAATTTTGAAGTCACATCACTTTTAAAATATCAACCACAAACTGGTTATTGCTGTTGGAGAATAATTTGCAAGCTAAGCAAGAGCATTCACTAAATATGATAGAAGTATTTTCTATACACATACAGATACACATGTGTGTGTGTACGCATATATATATATATATGATTCCTATGAAATGGGAAAGAACAAGGTTGGAAATAATATCAAACCCTTCTTCACTGTCCTTTACAACCAACTCCAATTTCGTCTTTTCAGTGCTTGGGATGGGCATGAATTGTGCCCAGAAGGCTGAGGACAGAATGAGCAGGTTTAGTTGTTTCTAGAATGGAGAAAGTGGACAAGGATGGTAACTACATGATCTACAAGACAGGATTTGCTGGCTGGCACTAGGAAATAACTGACAGACAAAAGCAGTAAAATGCATTAATGAAAACATGTTCACCTGCAAATGTCTGTGAACCACTACAATCAATGCTGCAATCCTGCTCCCTAAGACACCTACTCATTCTTACACATAAACCAGAGCCCCACACCAAAGCAGTCTCTTCTGCTGCTCCTTGTCCTACTCCCATCTCAGCACCCCAGTGCAGCCAGGCACACAAGCAGAAAAAAACCACCCAGGAAATCGAAGCCCCAGAGACTGTGACCTTAATGATAGACCCTCGAACTAGAGTGCATTCCTCTGGGAATTCCTCTGGCCACTGCTGTGGCCACTGCTCCCAGGCAATGCAGAAAAGAGCAGCACCTGCAACATCCACTGAGATGCCCCACTAATGCAGTACAGCCAACTTTACTGACAATCAGAAAACGGCAATACTTTGTTTACAGCATCAAGGTTCATAAAAAAGTGCTCACTCTGATATTTCCACAGGAAAAATTAGCTAGTATCAGAGATCCACCATTGACAATTAAGACAACGAACATGACATTTAAACTAGAGTGTTACACAGCATAAAAGAAAAATACTGTATTTTAACTCTTACATTCACAAAAGAAAATCCCTAACCAAAATAAACAGTGCCAGCTGGGAACAAATTTTATCTTCCGACACAATATTCACATCTACCTCCTGGTCCTTCTCCCATAACAGCAATGTGAAGAGTCACAACCAGGGCATTTTTTGTTTGGGCTGGTAAATCTCTCCATTGTTTTGCATGGGACCAAGGGCCAGTTTTTGCACAACTCAGCCTGAAGGCAGAGCAATTGCAGGCATGCTTTAAAAAGCTCTTTATTTGCTGAGGCATCACCACTAGATGTGAACTAATACTGAATTGTGCACAACATTTTTCCCAGCAGAGGAAAAAAAACAGATCTCAAACCAGGTACCAGTAGTGGCTCTCCACCAACTACTTCCAGTTTTTTACTGCAAGAGTCATCAGCTGAGCATTTTGAGTTCAAGGACTGACTTGCTAAAAATATATTCTGTAAAACACTGCATAAAGTTAGATCTGAATTTTAACCAAATCACTGTAGAGTAAGAGGCTTCTGGAGATATGCAGGTAAACAGCACACGACTATCTGTGATCAAAATCCTTTTTAAATCTAACAGGAACTTGGATTGGAGATCACAAGAAAATACAAGCCAAGTCCATTTATATCTCATAGAATGCTTTGGGACTTTCATCATGCTTTTCTGTAAGAAAACAGGAACTTGGCTGCATTGAAAGCAATATCTTAAAATGAGCTTATTTCCAAAATTAACGTATGTGCAAAGCCTGATAGGTGGAAATGTTACCCAGCTACACTTTGAATAACTGAAATCTGTAATACCAATATGAGGAGCTTTGAACATCTCCCGAATTTGTTAAACAATGTTACTGCCAATTTGATTTTCACAATGAGCCAAGTCACTCTAAAGCTTCTGCATTCGAACATTTAAAAAGCAAACAGACAAAAATAATCTGAAGGACACCATGCCACACAGCCACTGAGCCAGAACTCCCCAGGTAAAGCAGGCTGCACACCAGAGCCAGGGACCAGACTCACAGTGGTGACTTTAAAGATAAGATCACTAATATTAGATGTTACCTTAACAGAAAAGATCAGTAGATGAGTAGTTGCTGTGTAAATCCAGCATGAAGAACAGGTTCTGACTGTCCTCTGGACTCAGGGTAACTTTTGCTGTTTATTGTGCAATTATTTTTCTCACTTTCATTTAGTTTTTTAAAAAACAGAGCCTCTGCTGAACAATGTAAGGAACTGTAAGGACAGGGGAAGCACAGCATGGTGGAGAGGAAGGGAATGAGATAACAACACAGTCTTGTAGACTAATTTAATATGACACAACCAGTGAGTGATACAAAAAAACAAGAGAAAGAAAGAAAGGAAAGTCTCCTATTAAAAAAAAAAAAAAAAGAAAGATGTTGAATATTTCCACACCAGGTATAGGTCTCAGGCTTAATTTTTCTCACTCTCTATCTTTAAAACAGCTTAAGAGGAAAAGGTTTCACTGGGCAGGAGAGGTCTTAACTCCTTAAATAAGTGAAAAATAATTCTGAACCTTTAATGCTTAAGCACTGTTGATGCAGACTTGGTAGACCAGCTATTGCCATTCCACACTGGGATGAGAATTCTCCAGGTTTTGCAAAACTTAACCTGAGGAAGAGGTACATGTGGAGACAAGGCTGGAGGGACACAGAAACCAAGAAATACAGCATGGGCACTAGTGATAGGAAAAAGAAACTATGAGAAGGAGTTTAGAGAAAAAGAGGATCCCTGAAGCAAGCTGGACCCTGGCAGAGGTGTGGCAAGGTGAGGCACAAGCAGGCAGAGGACTGCAGGCTGTTTGCATCTGCTCCAGCGGAGCCAGAACAAAATCACACGTTCTCAGACCCCTCTCTTCTCAGCATATACCCTCAAAACCCACCAGCAAAGCACCCAGCTCCTTCCCTCTGCAGGTGCTTTGTTCACATTCCGCATCAACCTTAATTCTTGTAACAACTGCAGTCTTCTTTGTTAGTTTGAATTAGCTTTTCTGTGCAATATATTAATTCTATGTCAGTTTGCTGGCCTTTACTCAGCTGTGACCAGCACTGTGTGACCACTTTCCGCGGAGCTGACAGGTGAAGGACCAGAGATTTCCAACACTTCCATCATTTATTCTTTTAAATGATACAGACCCCTGCAGCTATGCACAGAGCTGCCCTATATAAAGGTGTGAACTTATCACCTCTGCTCTCATCTTCATTTCCCACTTCCCTCCTCCTCCCCTCTGCTCCACAGCAATCATGTCTTGGCCTCTTTCACATGGCTACTCTGACTGTGAACACAAGAACAGATCAGAAAACAAAAGAATATATCCAGATCATCCCTGAGGGAAAAAAAAAATGCTCCTCCGCATTTCCTTCTCAGTTTAACACATTGCGCTGCTCTCCCTTTGATGGCCTTCCTTGTTCCAAATTGGGCTGCTGCTTTCTTCAAAGTTTTACTTTAAAAGATGAGGTCCCACGGTATCACATCTCATCCTCACCCCTCTCCCCCGCCTTTCTTCTCTACAGCCCCTGGATATTTGGTGCAGAAAGCAAACAGCTTGTCAGGTGGTGTTATGGTTAAAGTTAAAAACAAAAGAAAAAAACCTGTCATGCTGCTAATGGTGTTTTCTTGTTATTATGCCTTGTGGTGTGATAGATCCACAGGGTAACTAACACTGTCTGGATTGCCTCTTTTTTAGTGCTGATTTCTTTTAACAGGTTATTCACTGCCTTTTTGCCTAGGACAACAATAATTATGTGCAACATAATTATTCTTTATCCTTTTTCATTATTAGAGCAGTTCTGTTCCCACTGTATTTTGGTACAATCTCCCCAGTAGCCCCCGAAACTTTGGTGGTCACCACCTGTTTGCCTGAACACATCTTGCCCATCTTGAGGGAGACCCAAGATAACACTCTGCTCCATGATGAGCTTAAGTTGTGGCATTTTAATAATACAAAGGCAGAAGAAAAAAGGAAGATTTTTTTTTTCCAAAATCCCTTTTAAATAAACAAAGGTTCCTCTCTTCCCCTCACCCCACCCCATGTTTGCAAGCAAGCAACAGATGCCATCGATTCACTTTGTACCTAAGCTTTTGATCTGGCTGCACTTTGATTTTCAGTGCTCACTTTTGACAAGGTAGGGAATAAGAGCCCCATTTTTGTGACATTAATAGAGGCTTTTCTGCTGTGGTAATTTATTTGTGCTCTGCTAATAAATTTCTGCTGATCCGTGTAGATTCTTGGTGACAGACACAGAGAACAGGACAGAGTGACAAAACATGGTTTCCATCACCCTGAAAGATTTTCTAGGGGCCAGGGGGAGCGTGGGCTGCTGCTCCCTCTGACAACCCTTTGCCTGCAGGGTACAACAGGGCTTGGCACAGCACCCCTGCCTGGGCTGCAGAGGGCAAATGCTGCACAGCCCCCAGCTCCAGGTGCTGCCCTCAGGACTGACATCAGGGAAGATGACTCATTTTAATGCCTTCCAGGCAGCTGGTAAGAACAAGGAAAAGGCATCTTTTAAGAGACTTACATACAAAGTGGTACTAAATAGGGCAAGTCAAAGAGGCAGAGGTGGGGAAAAGCAATGTTTCTGTGCAATAGCTCCATCCTGCTAGGTGCACCTCTGAGATCTTGCTGAAGCAGGTGGCAGAGAAAAGCTTTAGCAGCCATTGTAATGCAAATCAACAGTACAAGACATAACCTGGGATTTCACATTCCCCTACTCCCATAAGGGCACAGTTATTTTCTCTGAGGCCCCGGGAATCTCCTCAGCCCTTGCCCCAAGAGCAGCTCCATCCTGCCCTGTGTTCCTCAACATGACCAGGAAGGACGAGGAGAAGAGAGCAGCTCAGGGCAGGGCACCCAGTCAAGCACATCAGCAGCGAAACAGGGGCAGAAGAGTCTAATTTGCAGCACCGTGACTGACCCATATGCGGTGCAAGCACAGCCAGGCACTAGTGACTTTATTACTTCATGTAATGACCCAAGTTGAACTAAGGGCATGCATCATCCCACCATCACCAGCATTGCTGGAAACCTTTCCCATCAGCATTTGTGATAAGAAGAGCATTTGAAGAGGAGATAAAAAAGACCCCCATTGCTGAAAGACACTGGATGAACAAAAGAGCTCAGAGGGTTGTGATCAGTGGTGCAGTCTAGTTGGAGGCCTGTATCTCACAGTGTTCCCCAAGGGTCAGTCCTGGGTTCAGTCTTGTTCAAGACATTCAACTTTGATCTTGATGAAGGGACAGTGTACCCTCAACAAGTTTGCCGATGATACTAAACTGGGAGGAGTGGCTGACACACCAGAAGGCTGTGCTGCCATTCAGTGAAACCTGGATAGGATGGAGAGTTGGGTGGCAGAGAACCTAATGAAGTTCAACAAGTGCAAAGTCCTGGACTTAGGGAAGAATAACCCCATGCCCCAGTATGGGTTAGGGGTTGACTTGCTGGAAAGCAGTTCCACAGAGAAGGACCTTGGAGTCCTGGTGGACAAGAAGTTCACCACAAGCAAACAATGTGCTCTTGTAGCCAAGAAGGACAACGGTCTCCTGGGGTACATTACGAAGAGTGTGGTCAGCCAGCAGGTTGAGGGAGGTTCTCCTCCCTCTCTACTCTGCCCTAGTGAGGCCTCATCTAGAGAACTGTGTCCAGTTCTGGCCTCCCCAGTTCAGGAGAGACAGGGAACTACTAGAGAGAGTCCAGCAGAGGGCTCTGGGGATGATTAGGGAACTGAAACATCTCTCTTATGAGGAAAGGCTGAGAGACCTGAGGCTGTTCAGCCTGGAGAAGAGAAGACTGAGGGGATCGTACCAATGCTTACAAATATCTAAGGGGTGGAGGTCAAGAGGATGAGGCCAGCCTCTTTTCAGTGATAGGACAAGTGGCAACGGGCACAAACTGGAACACAGAAAGTTCCACCTAAACATAAGGAAAAACTTCTTTACTTTGAGAGTGACGGAGCACTGGAACAGGTTGCCCAGAGAGGTTCTGGAGTTTCCTTCTCTAGAGAGATTCAAACCCTGCCTGGACATGACCCTGTGCAACGTGCTCTGGGTGACCCTGCTTTAGCAAGGGGGTTGGATGAGATGATTCCCAGAGGTCCCTTCCAATCTTTACCATTCTGTGATTCTCCTGTGAAGCTGACATCAGAGAATTTGTATCACACCTGCCCATACTCCCTCGCTTCTGCAGAGAGAGGGCTGCACGCTCCCAGCTGTCAGTCCCTGGCGAGCTCCGCGGCAGACGCGCGCTCGCTGTGCGCTTTGCGGCAGGGAAAGCAGGAGTGAGAATATCAGGCACCTCTCTGGCGGGAGGTGTGACAAATCCTTGGCAGAGCACGAAACCAAAAGCAATTTTAAAATCAGCAACAGGCTTCTGACAGCTCTGAAAAGAGCCTCCTCGGCGTTCGTGTGCCTTTACAATGCTCTGCGAGGGTGGATGAGGGAGTTGGGGACCGTCGACGTGACGGGAACGTACTGTTCAGCAGGAGTATGTGGGGCAAACCCAAAAGCATTATCGCTGATCCAAACATTGTTAGGAGGTTTGGTACATTACTGGTTTTCCTTCCAGCTAAGAAACTTTATACGGTTGTTCATGTAAAATTAAGCTTAATGTGGCATTAAGATTCTACAAAATTATGCCTGGAGATGAGGAAACAAAGTGAACTCTGAGTAGCAACTAAGCCTGTATTGATTTTTATGTGTGCGTTTCTTTATTATCATTACTAAGCTGGTGACACTGTGAAGGGCACAATTATTTATGTTCCATCAAATTAGTATGTAATTCAAATCCCTGACGAAATCTCAAGCAAAAATTGCTTTCAATTCCACAGAAAGTCCTT
The DNA here is from genome assembly GCA_025345505.1 of Todiramphus chloris collaris. Taxonomy (NCBI): domain Eukaryota; kingdom Metazoa; phylum Chordata; class Aves; order Coraciiformes; family Alcedinidae; genus Todiramphus; species Todiramphus chloris. Next base: position 8,841,966 of record JANVCC010000038.1, read on the forward strand.
CTGACACTTAAATTGTTCACTTATCCCTGGAAGGGCACTGTAAGAATACAAGAACTTCACAGAAAAAATGAAAAGCTATGCAAGAAACATTAAAACCCAGCTCATCACTCAACAGTACCAGCCCTACAACTAACTGAACATCACAGGATTGGTCACCATTATGAGGCCAGACCAGTGTGGGTGCCCTATACAACGTGGTGCTGAGTGGAGTCCCCATAGAGGGGGATTCCTGAGATCCCACAGAAGACCAGGCCTCCTAGTACCATCACAAGGCAAACAGCGAAAAGAGGAGGAGGATGAGTGTTTGTGTGGGTATGTAATTTCCTCTTTGAAAACTGGACTGCTGTGAGGAAGGAGTGACTGTCCAGCACGGCTCAAGAAGGATGCTATACTGGTTGGAGGAACAGGGATATGGTAAACCAAGGAAATCTTATTTAAATAGGTGTGATGAGTTGAGGGACGTGCGAAGAGCAAAGCTGAGGGGCAGATGATATACAAACACAGTCTAATTTAAAAGCTAGGTGTTTATCTCCACATCCATATGTGTTCTTGATTTCTACATCATACGTACGTGCCTCTCTGTTGTGATGACCATTTAAAACCAGCATGGGCATAGGAATGTTATGAAATACAAAGAAACTTAAAGGTTTCAATTTTGCTTTTCTCCAGCAACTTTTAATGGATCGCTGCTTGATCCAACCACTCTATCCAAAACCAGCAAGAGTTTTCCACTGTATTTCAGCCAAACAGTCCATCTTGCCTTAGGGCCCCAGTCAAACGCAGTGAAATGGAAGGCAGGAAGAAGACTGAACATTCTCAGATAAATTCATAAAAATGTGCGCATGTAAGATGCAAGTAAATTACATCAAGAAAAGAAATGAGAGGGTCTGGCATAAAAGCTCACATCTTTACTATTATTCTATATAATAACATTAAAAGAGAGATACAATATGAGAATTCTTAACTGAAGTGTTCCATCAATATTTAAGAAAGAGAACAGTTTCTTTGAACAACTACTTTGTAGGAGGAATTTCCCTTACTCTAGTCACCAAAAGAACCTTAGAAAAGGCCTTTAATCAGGGCCTTTGAAACAGGAAGGAAAGCAAGATTTTCCTCTTTTTCTTCCTTAATGTTTTGAAAAGGAAACAAGCTATTGAAATATATCAAGCGATTTCCTCTACTTGAAACACTAGCAGCCTTCTGTGCATTGTGAGCAAAACAAAAATAAACTCCTTTTATCCACCCAGATTTTTCTGTGGGCAGGCAGCACCAAGATGGACTAATCATTATGTGGTCTGGGAATCACAACCTTGGGACAATGTCACATCCTACCCAAACAATTATTTATGGGAATGGAATAATACTTTTAGGAGACACTGGTGTGATTATCCACTAGTGGTGATTTTGGCTGCAACAGCAGCGAGGAGCAAGAGAGGGAGCAGAAAAAAACCGAGATGACGAAAGCATTGTCACACTTGCAAGGGGTAGAAAGCCTTGAAATGGAAGGCAGGTATAAAACAAAGCTCAAAAGAGATCCTCATCCAGTTAAATGGCAGCTTGACCTCAGTGTCAGATTACATAGCCAACGAAAAATTCTTGTAGGCCAACTCATCCTCACTTTACTCTTGCTAGCCTGTTTTGTTACCCAGTGGGAGCTAGATAATGACATCTATTTTTGTGGAAAACACCACAGTTTGTCAGCTCAGTTTGCTGGTTTTATTTCACAGCAGAACACTGCAATTTATAAACAGCAAAAGCTATGGAAAATTCTCTAAATTAAGGTCTTTATGGTATGTTATTATTTAACCCCTATTTTTCACTTTCTTTGGATTTATGGTGTTCCCAGTTGCAATGCTAAATGACTCTGAAAGTAAAGCAATTAATCCAAAATCCTATTTGTTTTAATCTAACACTGTCACCTAGTTTTAGGTTCGCAGTCAAGAGAAAAAAAAAATGTTTGTTAAGCTCTACAGCACTAGCTAATGTCTAAAGACAATCCTCAGAAAAGGTGCAAAGATGTTTTATCACAGCACTATAGATGGGACGGAGATTTATTATAGTGCCTAGCACCATTCCAGCAGATGCCTTTCGAATTACAATGAGACTATTAAAACTTTACAAATCATTACATTAAAACCTGACAAGACTACTTTGGGAACTGGAGCATCTTGATGTCATTGCTAATGATGCATTACCTGTTATAAGGTTGCAGGAAAATTCCTAAGTAAAAAGTGGTTATAAAAGTATAAAATATATTAATATTTATTTCAGTACCTGCTATAAGTTCAAGGATAATAGGTTTATATGCATCAGAACAGCCGAACGATCATATTTATGTCAGCATTAGAAAAATGTTCATCTGCTGCAAAGTTTAATTAATTTTCATAGATAGTTAATTTTCTGTTTCATTATCAGCTCCCTAAATTTGAAAGACAAATAATTTATAAACAAATAGAAACTTCAGAGAGGACTATTTTTAGAGCAAACAGAAGATAAATAGCAGGAGAGAAGCATCAACGCTGCCTTCGAAGTACTAATATGAATGATATATTGTAGTAGGTTTTGATTGATAACTTACACATTCTAGCACACTGACTGAAGAGAAACAAATTGTTTACTGTTAACCCCAAACCATTTTCAGGTAACAAATGACTCCAATTTTTACCAATCAAATAATGGCTTTGATGCCCTCAAACATCAGTGAATGAGGAATGTGTAGGCTTACTGCATCCTTCCAGGGTGACCTGCTCCCTTAAGGACAATATTCCCGCCCTTCTCCCCTTCCCAGCAAGAATAAAGTTTAAGCAGCTACTTACCGTGATGTACGACGCCCTTCAACCCATGGATAATGGGATCCAGCGCTGGATTGTCCCTCTGACTGACCTACATGCAAAGGATACAGGATTGGTTACATCTATTCTGGCATCAGGCAGCACAGTGTCAGTTTAATCTTCTAAAGAGAAAAAAACCAAAAGATGTTATCTAACAAGCTGCTTAGTTCTCACATTTACAATGGCTCTTCACCAAATGCCAGAGATACATGGCATAATAAAATAACGCAAGGAAGGTTAAATCAAAAGAAAGTGTCCTCTGAATTCATAAGAACATTAGCCATATTATCAGCCCAGCAAAGCCTAAAACCAGCTGATTATTCACCATCTACTTCTGCTTTCACAGAGCAAAACTACTGTGATAAACAGAGGTTATCTCAGACCAGTTCATCCCTTACTGGTGCTGTCACTGAAATCAGTGAATCTGGACCCCTTTCAGCAGTAATGGGCCTTGGCATCTCATTGCTATTCATATTTTTACATTTATTTAATTTAGTGTAACTTGGACAAAGGAGATGGAAAAAAGCTTTGTGAGAGGATCTAGAAGAAGTCTTTCAATTTTTGACAGTGCAATTGTCTGCACTGCCAGACCAAAACTGGTATCCTGCCATACTTCTTCTATCACCCAGTAATTATCTGTGTCTTCTGCAACAGCACCAGAGAGAGGATGGAAAGGCAGAAGGAAGGATTAACCCTGTTGAGCTCCACAACTTCCAAATTAAACCCATCACTTCAGACACTTACTTGCAACACAGCCAGGGAGTTTACAACCAATAATTCAATTTTTTTTAACCTTTTGCCTCTTCAGAGGTATTGAAGGAATAACTCAGTATTTCTGTGAACACGTTCCATTATTTAATCTACTTGCCAATTTACTTTTGGGAAATAAATGCTGGCATGTACCTCATTCTTGTGGTACGTTTGTCTTTTTCTTTTTTTTTTTTAATGCCACCAATCAGTATCATAAGCCTGAGCAATGCTGATCGTTTTCGGATGGACTGCTCCCAGCAGGCAAACACATAGAACACAAAAGAACTCCTCTGTACTTTGCTGCCTACCCCTGATCTCAATGTTATGAAGAAGAAGAGTTTGTAATCATTTTATGGCTATTTATTAACGTATGAGGAAAGGAGTGGAGAGAAAAGAAATCCCTGGGAGAGGACCTTGTGCTCAGCAGGGAACAGAGCCATTTAGAGTGCAGAACCAGCTTGGATTGCACTCTTAGCAAGAGGACATCATAGACTGCAGGACACCTAAAAATGTGTTATTGTAAAAAACAAAACAAAATCCCCAAATTTTAATAATTTGAGGAGAAAACTGGCATCCACCGCCCAAGTTTTACAAGCACATCTCTTCTTGTCCTTACTCCCCATGAGTAGTTTGGAATCTTAGAAACCTCATTATCTTCTTAGCCAGCTGCATTGAAAAAAAAACACAACAAACCACCTTTCTTTTTTCTATGTATTTGGCTTTTGAACTACTCTGCTGTGTTCAGGACACATTTTCATGCTCCTGTCAAAATGGTTGTTTCGGTTTGGTGTTTTAAATGGAAATCAGAGAACCTTTTCTCATCACAGTACTCCAGAACTTGCAACAATCCGGGGAGGGGCAAGAGATGCAATAAAATTATGAAAATAGCAACCACAGCTTTGAAATATATACAGCTTAGATGTTACTGGCAATAATATTATTAGCCCTGAAGACTGTAAGCTCTTTGAAGCATGAACTTTTATATGCCCAAAGGAGTGCTCTGTACACTTCGGATTCTGTATAAATAATAATCACAATACACTGAACCCAATGACCCCCTTTGTAAGTTCTGTCTGGCTTCTGGCAAATCAACGGTAGAGTCTACAAATGCAGAGCTGTTGCAAGACACATTCCTGAATCTTTTGTGTTTATTCGGGTTTCTCCAAGCCATGGCTACCACTAATAAATAAATAAATAAATAATATCACAAAAAGCTACCAGCAATTTAGTACAAGACTATAAGAAAAACTTGCACTGGACTTGACAATGTTTTATTTATTGCTGCCTAATCATAAGCTGTAAAGAGTTTTATTTTGTTGACTTCAGTTTTATTTCTGGTGACAGCTGCAATCATTTTTGGAGAAAGCAAATAGATGGAAAGAATCCTAAAGGTTAAAACTCTTCCTTTTGGGATTTTCTGTCAGAGTAAATCAATTCTTAACCTCAGCCTTGGCAGCGCTCCTTTAATTTGCTGAGGTGGTACCCCTATATAGATCCAGCTACGCAATCTTTTTGATAGCATATTCTGCAAATGCGCCGTCTTCTTCACTAGCATGAAATCAACAGTTACGTTATTTCATCGGGGGCTGAAAAGCAAATGCTCTGTGCATCTGTAATCAAGTTTTCTCTGAGGCTATGGGGAGTGGGATCTCATCTTTCTTTAAAAATTCAATGCAAACAAGTACCACTCGCAGAGATGTTAATTCAGACCTGTATGAGATACATGGTCTTATTTTCCTTCCAGATATATTTCCCTGGTATTTTTTTCCCCCTTTTTTCCTTATCCTCACATACTGTTCTCCCATCTCACTACAACTGTTTCAGTATTTTGCAAGAACATGAGAAAAGTTTTCTCATTTTATGGAATGATTCAGGCTTTAGACCTAAACTTTTCTTACATATTTTTTCTTCAAATTCTTAAAAAAAAAAACCCACCCCAAAACCCTTGAACTTTGTCTTTAATTTTATTTTTTTTTCTTCTCCCCTCTGTATCTGTTTTCTGCCTGTGTTCATAGAGAAAAGAAGGTTTTGGAAACCCAAAATGTCAAGTTCTATCCCCATTGCCATACATCTCTGGTTTAACCAGCCTGGAGCTACCATGCTGGCTGAGATCAGAGATTCACACATATAAGAATCCTGCCTCTGACAACAGCTGGTACTTAAAAAGAAAGGAAAGGTAAAAAAAAGCAGAAGAAAAAAGACAAAAATCTCTAGAATAAGAAGTGTCCTTCTGACCTCCTTTATGATTCCATGTCATGAAGCTTGAGCTTATATCTTTCTACAAACTGCCTTTCTCTTTCTGTTATATAATCTGTATTACAGTAGTGTATTTTTTTTATTATCTTATGAACATATCCTGAAGGAAAACAGCAATGAATTCTTCCGATTTACTTTACGTGCCACATTTCTCACGATGCCTTGGCTGCAGAGTTAGAGAAAGACCATACATTTGTAACTGGGTCTCAGCACTTAGGCTTCACCCAACACACGCCTGCCAAAGCTGTGCAAAGCTTTTCTTCTCCTCTGAGAAAGAGCAATGAGTTTCCTGTTCATCCTTCAAGAGGCTAACACAGAAGAAACCTCATGAATGAAAATTTCTCAAGCACAGGAATTTCACACAGAAACCCAAACCTGCTATGCTGCTGGTCATGAGTGTGCTGCACAGCAAGTATTAACGGACAGATGGAGAAGCATCCTGAAATTGCCCTAAAATAGCCACAGTACTGCTACTACAAATGTTGTCTCCTGAACAAGATGCTTCTGCTGAAGACTGACTAACACTCTATATGTCTGCAGTAAACAGGATAAATAATGCTTGCGTGCATCATTTATAATTGAAAAATGCTTGTAATCCTCTTCAGCAAAAATAAATAGGTAACTATCACACTAAGCGCAAGGGAAAAATAAACACAGACATATCATTAAGCAGTTTCCTGTGCTAACAAAGCTCTCACCATAGGGTAAATATGAGACAAACATGACCCGAGAAAGCAAAATCTTTGTTTATCATAGCCTTTGGGTTACTTCAAAACCTGGTGCACTTGCCATTCCAATTAGATCAAATGGCTTGGTTGGTACAATGAATCTGCAGTCATAAACCAAAGATGTTCTTCAAGGGAAGTTGTGGTGGAAATCATTACCCCTAGACAGGCTGCATTTACTTACAGCTCCCACATCTAATGCAGGGACTTAGATATGATTCATTCCTCAGTGAGCAACAAGGTTGATCAGTCATGAACTCTATTGACAACAGCATTAAGACCTTTCAGCAGCACAACCTGTTGTCCCCTTGCTTGAAAGTGCTGTTCCTACAGCCTTACCCACAGAGTCGATAGGGCAGGATGCAGGCCAGGGAGCTAAGCACCTTCTCAAGATAATGTCATTAATACTCCAAAGAGGAAAGTTCCAGCAAAGGAGCAGAGCAGGAGTGTGACAAGAGGACAGACAGCACCACGGCCAAGCTGGCCATGCTGGTAGGCACCAAGCCACAGTGTGAAATAATAGACTCTGTTGGCCAAGGTATCACTCTAAAGAAAGCCCCTGTGTTTGTGTTACTGCAGTACTAAGCTCAGCATGCCCCAGTGAGTCAGAAAAGCCCAGACAGTGCTTGTTCTCTATCCTTCATTGTACATTAAGTAGACAAAGCTCTCTGTTTATCTGATTATTTTATAGGACAAACTCAGCACCTCCTGAAGTCTCTGGTAGTACAAAAATCAGCACAGTTGTAAGGTTTGAAGATGTATACCACATACTATACAATTTAAATCATAGACTAAAGTGACATATGTAATCCATGACCTGTCTTTCTGCTGGAAACAGTTTTATAAAGCAGAAAAAATAAAGTGTCAGGCAAAAAATTTGAGTTTACAATGCTTATTTTAGGAACGATAACAAACAGAAATGGGGGAACACCCAAAACCATGTTGAAGCAGTAAGACAGGCCACACAGCAACACCAGATCTTACCACCAACCAATGCTAGCAAGGCTGGGGGAAGCAACACAAAGCTCTAACGATCACTAGTATCACCCTGTGAAAAATACATTAATATTAATAGCTTGAACAAACAGGTGAGGAGTGAGGAATACACTTTTATTTTAAAATCTGTTTAAACAGATCTGCTTTAATGAAGGGGGGGGAGGGGAGAATAAAATTCACCTATCTGGGGTGATATCAAATACACATTTCTCTTTCATTTCCACCTTAAAAAAAAAGCTGGCATTTTAACTTATTAAACTGTCATAAAATTGCAGCAACTGTTTTGAAGCTCATTAAATGGGCTCACAGACAGTATTGCAAAGCATCTCAAAACAAAGGAGAATGCCATAGTCGGCTATATTGAAAGGCAAAATGACATGCATTTTGTGCAAGTCAGAGGAAAATGAATGGCAACAGTTTTGTGATACAGTACCTGAGCTTTTCCCCTCCGAATAGTGATATAATTTACTTTTCTCTCCCACTGCAACATTTGGCCCTTGACTTGGAAACTAAATCTTTAATCTATCAAGCCTTACCCATCTGCTAAGTAAAATGGCCAAGACAATCTGCATGCCTTGAATTCGATATAGCCAGCTGCTCCCAGAGTGCTGTGGCATTAACATCCAGAGACCATCCTCTTGTGCTGTAGAGGACGGTGTCTGCCAAGGATGAATGACTACATACTTAACCGTGGCAGCTGAAGCCAGTGACAGTGGCTGACACAGAGAGATGCCAATGTGTCAAATTCTACTTTCAATTACAACGGTGAAAGTCAGGGGTAATATTCCCCCAACTGCACGCCTTCAGCTCCCATTCAGCTTGCGGTTAAGATCTACAGCTTACCAGCCAAATACTCAAAGTCTCCAAACACTCTGTACAAACAACTAAGAAGAAAAAGAAAACTATTATAAATTAACTACGTTGCAGAGATTAAATTGTCCTGTAGGGTTTCAGGACAATCAACACAGTTAAACAATTTATTCTCTTATCAGCTCAGTAGTGTTGGATGGATGCCAGTGCTCAATCTCTACGGGGAAGGACCTGACTTTCACTGTTTTAAAACAGAAACGAGAAGAATCCCATTAATGCAAACATTATGCCACACTATGTATTTTAACATCACAGCAACAGGATTTCAAAGAATCCAAGATAATCGCAGTCAAAAGAAAGATGCTTTTCCCAGCAAAGGGAAAGTGTCTGGCATACTGCTTCTGAAACTCTTCAATTTCATGTCTTTGAGGCCGACTTACTGCAGAGCTAGCTAACAGCTCCTGTAGGTCCTACTCCTAACCGTTCTGAATGATGAGGCTTTAACCCTCCCTGCATTGGTCTGCAGCACTGAGAAAGGACACACATCCTGACTTTGTGCTATGCACCCTTTGGCTCTGCACGAAGCCCATTGTCTTTCTTCTCTCCCTTTTGAAGTCCACATCGTAAAATCTCGTTGTGGATAAACACCTCATTTCTTAAACATTTCTAAATAAAAGAAAGTGAAATATTTCAGCCAGATCTGGAATGTGGACGAACAGATATGAAACGTTTACACGTGCTTTGCTTTGAAATACAGTAGGAAGTATTTATTTAGATCTTTCCAAGAGAACTCGGGGGTGAGAAGGGATACTGGTTGACACTACAGCACACTGAGCTATCAGTGAAGGCAAGAAAATGCCTACAAAGCTCCCAACACAGTTTTTTCACCTTCACAAGCGCTAAATGATCCCAAAATGATGTATTCCTGCTCCTCCACAGATGATATTTTCTTCCGTCTCCCCCATATGTGCTATAATTGCACATCTCCCATACTACTTGATGCAAAAGGACAAATCTGGCCAAGAGCCTGCAGCCTGACAGAGGTGAGCTGGGAGACAGAAAGCATTTGCTGTGTACTGAATGGACTGCCCAAAGTAAAGTATCCTGCAGAATATATCTGTAAGGGAAAAAAAGAAATGGAAACAGCCCCCTTAATACCTCAAATTACTGCTCATGTGTAAAATCAGAGAGAATAACAGGTACCCAGGCAAGATGTGACACCAAACCGTATGCTGGCACATGCACTATTTCACACGATACTGCCATGACCTTTGTTTTTTACAAAATGTGCATTAGAGATGAGTTTGCCTTTGCCTACGGCAACTGGTTTCGGGTTCAGTGATTTGAAGGCAAATTCTTTTGAGTTAAATCTGGGTTTTAGCCTTCAGGTGCTAATAATCCTGCTATGAATGAAGGTATATGGAAGTCACAGAGGTGCATATGGTGGCAGAGGGAGCGTTCCTAGAAGTCTCATTCACTATGTTGTCTGAAGAAAGGAGAAAAAAAGTTAATGAGTCTTTCAATGATTATTTTAAATAGCATAATGGGTGTGCATTGATCCTTCTAGCTAATTCCACTTTGAATAATACATCATCCTGACTGAAAGCTTGCTAGTGATGTATTAACTTCATATTCCATCACAGCTTTGGAGGGTATCTTCAGTGAGATATTAACTAGCAGTGCCAAACAGGAAACTGCACTTTTTGCTTTTGGGTTTGTTTTTTTTTTAGTTTGTTTTCAGGTCCAAAATGCTTTTAAAAGCTACTGAACTGACTTTGGGGTCAGGTCTTCTGGATGACCCCCATCTTTGGTTGAGTGCAGCTGCTTGCAAACACAGCTCCTCTTAGCCTTAGCTCAACCTCTCTGTCACTTCATACCTGCTGCCTCTGGACCTGAGTTAGTTACAGACATCCTGGGACAAGGATGGGACAAACTAAGCTACAGACCAGCAACTTCCACTTTTATTATGTCCAGTAGGGATGCTTGCAAATACAAGAAGCATAGTCACTTTGACACCAAAGGTTGGCTGAAATATCAGTGTCATAAAAAGAGCAAAGGGACAGCACGGGCTACCTCAGAAGAACATACAACAGAATTTGCACCAGCCTGTTAAAAGGTAGCATGCTAATGTAAAAGACCACCTCAAAAAAAGCAAAAGCATGAAACTCGGAGGTAGAGTTAAGCACTGCTTTAATAACAGCTCAGAATACACTGTGTTTGTGCACACTCAGTTTCTTTGTTAGCAGATAAAAACATCGATTGTGTATTGTACACGTGCTGGCAGGTGACTGATCAGCTCACTGGGCTGAGGAAGACTTTGCAGGAGCCCCCACAGCCCCACAGCATTACCTCCATTCACTATCACAAGATTTGCAGCCACCACGACGGTAAGAAATAGCCAGCAATGTATTTTCCTTTCTTTTTGTAAGCCACTCGTTAGCCCACTGACTCACTCTATTGATAAAGGCAGGCATTAATTTCCCCCAAGTATTCTTGCACTTTGAAAGCACGATGCAGCTAACTTATTGCAAATGAATAGCACATTCAATTAATGAATTACTGAAAGATCTTAATATGCATATATCTGAGGAAAACCAAAAGCTATCTGGAGCACAAGCAGCACAATCTGATTAGCTGCAACAGAATATCTAAGATACAAAGTTGTGTAAAAGACGAAAATGTAATTGAAGACAGAGGAGAGGCAGCTTCAGTGGCAGATTCTCAAAGCTGGGAAAGCTTGATTGATAGACTGCACCATCTGCAGCTGCGCAAAAAAAGTCTAGAGTAGCTGCAAGTTTATTTAAAGCAATTTTGGTGCATTGAGCCTACTTGTTCTCCTTTGAGAAAATAGTATGATTTCTTCATAAAGCATGTAGTCTACTTATTTAAGCAGCAGTGTGCACGATCTCTCAATCCTACCAGCAGTTCAGCTGGAAAAATGACACACCAGGGGGTAACATTTTATCAGGATGGAGGCTATTTTATAAAAACTGCTATCAGTTATAAACTGTTCTCACTATCTTGAAGTTGGTGTGGTTTGGTTGGTTTTAGGTTGTTTTGGTTTGATGTTTTTGGGGGGGGTTTCTGTTTGTTTGTTTGTTTGTTTTTTTTAAAAGAGTCTCTTTTAGAGTTTTGACAATCTCCTCAAGTTACGGGAGTTTTTAGGTAAAAATAACCATTCTGACCTCAGTAAGGAGGAAAATGGTGTAATGAAAACAATGTAACGAGCACTACAGCCGGATCATCCTACAGCACCCACTCCTTGATACGCAGCTTCACACATTTGCAGAGGCTAAACTGAAAACTGTGAAACCAGGCACGGAAGTTAGCTTTCATTTTCTTCTGCTCCTGGCTTCAATTTGCTACAAACGTTTCTCCGGCTCCTTTTTTTGGAAATTAAAACAACGAAATCTGGTAGCTAAACAAGAAAAATGTGCTTGGCAATATGCAAAGGGTGGAAGGGAACAGCTCGGATGGGCATCTGGAACCCCAGCATTTTGCAGGGGTTTGTAATTTAATAGCTTCAGCTAATCTTGCCTAGGATGTAGTGAAGATTTCCAGCCTTCTCCCTCTCTTCCAACCAACACAAAGGATTTTGGTGAGAGAGGTCACAGCAATCACCCCTTTAAAATGAAGAAAAGGAGTCATGTCAGATTCCCAGCATCTTTCATTCATTCTATATTCAAAGTCCTAATTTTTTTTTTTTCTCTCCCAGCATTGCCCTCGGCTCCCTTCCCCACAACAGCAGCAGCTCCCTCCAGCCTGCCAGTACAAGATGACTCAATCTGGCATCTATGAGTCACAAACACAAAGGATGCAGAAATGTCAATTAAGTTACTTACACAGCCACTTCCCCAACGACAACCACACCTCAAATCACAATTAAATTACAAAGCCAGTAAAAACAAATTGTTGTAGGGCAGATTATTTTTATGTCCTGCTTTGAAACATCAAACTCCAAAGTAGTTTGCTTGCCACTCCTTTTACTTCATTTTTAAGGAGGTTGGTGTGAGCTGACCTACTGAAACTACTGCAGGAATTTTTGCAACAGCAAATTCTACATGTCTAATGCAGCAGCCATGGTCAGGGAGGGCTCTCGGGCTTCCAGGCATCTTTGCAGTACAAGAACCCAACATTAGACCACTGGTGTACATTAATAGCTTTCTGGCACAAGAGGACAAGTCTGTCAACCATGATATAGTTGTGTATTTGTAACTCTCTTTCACGCAAGTTCTTCCATTTTTACTTTGTAAATTTTCAGTGTCCTTTAAGCTCTTGCAGAGGTGTGCAGCTTTGTAAAATGCTATGAACTTGCACGTTTCAGAGCTTGCAGTACCTAAGGCAGAAAGCACCATCTAATCCTCAGTTTCCTCACTTCTGCCTCTGCTCTCATTTCTGAGTTGCCTCCCTCTTCCATCGCCCACCTGCCACATCCTCCTCACTCTCTCTTCCCACCCAGTGAGCTGTTTTTGTCTCCTCCAACGCTACAGCATCCTCTCTTCCCAAACCGTTCCGTGCACCCCCTTGCGCACCCTTGCACAACTCTGCCACCTCCTCCTCTCCACCCCCTGCCTCCTCCTGCATTGCATCACTAAGGAAGTTCCTGTTCCATCCCCACCTGGACATCCTTCAGAGAGACAGGAAAAAGAAGTAGCATTGGCTACTGAGGGTGGCAAGTGGGCTCACCCAGGGAGAACATGGATGCCAACAGACATGGTGCCAAGGACTCCATAGATGGCATGAAGGGCTGGTGCACCAAGAGCCACATCCTTGAGCCAGGGTGCCAGCAGCAGGGCAGTCACAGCAGTACAGCTCCAAGAAGCAGGTGACATGAGGAAGTTCTCATCTCAATCTCCTTCCACTGAATTAAGAGTGGCAGGATATGGCCTGCAATTTTCTTCTCAAGCTGCTTCTAAGCTACTCAAGTTCCTGCAGCAATAAAAGTACAGCTCAAAACCCTCCTGTTTCACCTGGTGTAACACTACACACAATAGTGAGGATCATATGTCAAGCTGTTTATTTTTCATTTGGTTAGAATGACCCAACAACTCAGTTTCTTTCAAAAACATTTCAACAAGTATCGTGGCTTGTGTTTAGAGGAAATGGAGAAATTATTGTGTAGAAAAAAGCACTTAGAACACAAGTGCATTAAAAGCCTGGGAAACATTTGCTTTGTGGCAGCAGTTTCTTCCTCTTGAAATACAAAGAAACACAAAAACTAACATGACACGTATGCTTGTTTCAGGATGTTCTACATTTCAGCAGTGGCAAAGTGAATGCTATTCAATCACTGCGAGTAGGTGATAGTCTTAAAGCCAAAGAACTCCTCAGGATGCTCTAGCCTTCATGCCTCCGCTCCACGGGCTTCTTATAGCTTTCCGGTGCTCCTGTGGAGCATGACCCATCTATGGAGGGGGTTTTCAAGCTCTGTCTCTGGTCAGGAAACCCTCCTACTACACAGGATATAACTTCAAAATTGATAGAATCTCAAAATCTGAGAGAAAAGTACGAGAGAAGAAATAAAACGCAACTGAATACAATTTAAAACAAAACTTAAAACATGGTTAGAACAAAAGGTGCTCTTTGAACAAGTCTAGTCTGACCCAGAGCAGTGAAGATGCTTCCTGCAGGTGGGTTTACACAGGAATGCTCTCAGGAAGACTTCTGTCTCCTCTCTTCACACACAGTCTCTGAATCTGCTTGCCAGAGACCTGGTCTATTAATTTGAGGTGTTTACTTCCTTCTTTTTTTAGGTCTTTCTACACCCCAGCACTTTAACTCCTGGGTGTCCACAGACCGTGTATGCTGGTTATGATCCTATCACCAGTGCTGTGGCCTGTCAGCTGGACCATCCGGGCTCCTGGCACATGCTTTGCCATGACCCCAGTCTTGGTATCCACCTCTACAGAAGGTTTTATCTCTCTTCTCAAAACCTGGCAGGCTGCGTGGTCCTTTGAAGTCACCACCCTCATATGACCACCTGTGACTGACATCACAACCTACTACAGGCTTTTCCCTGCCAAAAGCTTGAGCTGCTATGGAGTGAGCTAAAAAGCCAATGCTCTGTAAGGGCAATCCTCAGAGGGCTGGCACAGAGGGACACATTCACTGCCAGGTTGCACAGACAATTCTTCCCAAAATGCCTGAGACCCAACACAACACAGTTGGAATTCCAGCCCCGCTGTACCACACATACGAGAAGCACCGCGCTGACTGCTGCTGTAAGGATGAGAGGCTTTCCAGAGCTAATGGCAGCAAGTATCAGCGCTGAAAAGCTTTATGCCACAGCATCCCATGTTCTCTGCAGACTGGCCTGTAACCCCAGCACACTGGTAGTATATACCTGCATTTGTAGCTCTGTCTACACAGATTTAAGAGGGGAAGCAAACATTGTAATATATGGCACGATAAGGAAGGCATTAAAGAAATATTCTATTTTTAGGGGTAAGACACTGCTTATATGCGTCAGATGCAATGCAAGAGGTAATGAAGGAAGGAAGAGGGTACTTCCTAAAAGGCAGGCATAGTCTGGGCACTCATGACATAAATGCAGCATAAAAAAAAATTGCTTCTGATATAAGAACAGCTGACAGAGATAATCTCCATAGCTCAGCAAGAATTTATATAGTCTTTCAGCAACTCTATTAGACAGGTGTGGTAGCAGCCAGCTGTACTGCATGCACAGACCAAGTTTCAGTAAAACCCGAGTGCCCATATGGCCCTGCAGCACACCGAGGTGGTGCCACCTGCCCAGGCATCACCCCCCTCTCCCACCACCATCTGTCAAGAGAGATAGCAGTATTGACCTGAGGAGTAGTGCAGAGCGAGTCAAGATAACGAGTGAGTGCAGCCCCCAAAATCATGGCTGTTTCCACCCACAACACAGGGAACAGCTCTACCTAGACAGGTTAAAAGCCAGCTTTACTTCTGGCCTTTAATTCTCTGCCCAAGTTGCGAAAAGAGGCCAGTCAAGCCATAAGGCAGGGTGGGCTGCGTGCTATTAGAGAAGGAAAGCTTATTAGCTGAAATGTAATAAATCTCTGTAGATACCTGGAACAGCAGAAGGCAACAGTTTGCTTAGCTGAGTTGGCAAGAGGAGAGCATTCCAAAACGTTAACCTAAAGCTTAATTTGACTGGTATGCACTTTGGGAGAGTACTTAAAGGGACTGATTCACCCAAGATGGGGAACTGTGTCTGCTCATGTCTTCCACGAGATGCGGCAGGATATAAAAGCATGTGGTTTTAGCAGTTCAGAATACAAAATGCAGCGGGGAAAAAAAAAAAGTATTTGAAAAGAGATTGATGTAATCCAATCATGTTTCACACAAGAGCATTTCAAATTATGTTAAGATGTTTTTATAGGATCTAGACATGATAAAGAAGGTTTGCCAGGTGGCAAGGTAGGCAGGGGGGGAGGATGGAGTATCAAAATAATTTTACGTTGACTGCTTTTAATACACAGGCATGTACATAATGTGATATAAATCACAGATAAAATACACCAAAAAAAAATTACTTAGCTGTTAGGGTTATGGAACTTTGCTTTTCTGCTTACCCATATAGCTGCTTTTAAATATTGATCTGGTAGCATGATCCTGAGGGAAAATAAATATCAAAAGGGGTGATTTAATTCAATCACCCAGATTCCTGCATAACATGATCCTATTTCTTCAAAAACCCAGAAAGCAGTAACTTAAGTGAAGCTTACAGATCAGCTAATGTATTTACAGCCTTAAAATAACATGAGACATACCATAAAATACACTAAGATCCAAAGTTAATCTCTTTTAGCAATATTCTTGCAGCAAGTAAAGATGAATTTTACGCTGAAAAAATCCATTTTGTCAGGAGCAAGACTGAGCTCTCTAATAACCAAGCTACTTTCTAATGTGGTACATCATTTTACTTTACTCATAAAGAACCATTTGCCAAATCTCCAGTTAGGCTTCATTTGATACAGTATAGATGTTGCAAAACCAATACCTTCTTTCAGAAAGTCTCCTTACTCTTTATAATGACTGTATTACAATGCATTTTTGATGTGCAGAAATAGCATGGTTACAATCAGCAGCTAAATACTTTTCTGATGGTATCAGCCAGGCAGCTTTTCTTTCGCTTCTCAGTGCTTCCAGAGCTGTGAAACAAACACCGTAAGCTCATAGGAAAAATCCTGCTCCATCTTGCAAGCCTCAGAAAGCTCACTATTCAGAGGTGCTGTGAACAGATTTAAGAAATCTTTATTTATATTTCAATTATCAGCATAGAATATGATGGTGATTGTCATTCTTGACTCTCATCTATCTCCAGTAGACCTTACGGTGCATAAAAATACATCCCAGCTTCTTTGCTGGTTTTGTTCTGGGAACTCTGATACTAGCACACCTGAACTTAAAACAAAAGGAGGTTTTCTATTTCTCAAACTGGGATCATTTAGCTCATTTCAGACTCATCACCTCAGTCAGATCAGTGTGCTTCTCAGTGCATCTCAGACGTAGATGATACATTGGAAATCTACTAAAATGATGTTGTAAAAGGGTTCCCAGGCTTACACACTCTTCTCTTCACCCTATGAACTTGAAGATTTCTGATTTAGATTCACAGGAGGTAAAACATCAGATACAAGGATTGCTCTGGGCAAGATGCCATCTCGGCTGCAGAATTATTTTGGGGGGTGATATGCCATCAGCATTATCAGTTAAGCCATCAGCCATACATATAAATGTCTACCTCTGTACAAAGACACGAAGACAGGGACTAGACTAGACTCTGATTTACTTTCATTGCCTTTCTTTGACCCCTGGAAAGAAAACCACCAGCTCAGAAAACCCTTGATAATCACCTCTCCCACAGTTGTCCTGCAGCACAGAAACTAAAGATGACAAAAACCAGCAACAACTCGACCCTCTGGCAGTAACCTGTAACACTAGATTTACAGTCATTTAGAATAGATCATAATTAAATTACCGTGGGATATTTTCCTGGATGCTTGCTCTGCATCATGTGTGATGTTTAGGAATTAAACAGGAAACCACACATATCATTGGCAATATCTAGGGTGGTGCTTAGGTGGACACGCCAACCCGACACCAACCCATGCTGTTTACGAAAGGGGACAACCTCTGCGCTGCAGCACCCTCTGCTCCCAACCGCTCCTCTTCTATCCCTTGCACGCTTTCACAACACACACAGTCTGGGAAAAACATACTGACATTTCAGTCAGACCTGTTCTGGGACCTGGCTAAGGATGGATGGAATGGGCAGTGCAGACGAAGGCAGAATTAGGATGACTACATTACCACTTCACCGACTGTACAAAAATGACACGTTCCATTTGTTTGTACAATGCCAGCCCTAAGTGATTCTTACATCTCACAGCAACCTATTAACAAAAAGAGACTTTGTGAATGGAGTACCTGGGTAAACACTTCAAACAAATACATAAATTATGCATAGTCGGTATAGGTTTTCTACCTTAGGGATCAAACTGAAACGAGACTAAAGAATTATGTTTTAGTTGTATTAAAAATGTATTAGCTGCTGTCCGAGAAGGTTTTCTAGAACATTTGGTATGCTACCCAGGAAATTCTGTCTGAAGCTTGCATTGTTTATTATTGCCAATACTAGGAGAAACTTGGCACTGTTATATCTGAGAACTACAGTAATAATTCTTCAGGCAGAACAGCTTAAATTTAATAAGAATAACTTTTTCATCTGAGCCAGAAGATCTAAAGGCAAAGGAAGCCCCAGTTTTACCCATCTATATTATATATTCAGACTTTACAACCAATCTCTCTTTTACACTACAAAGTGAAACTAGGCAATCATTTACGAATAGATTCTGTACTCGCCTTCACTTAGAATATGCCATAACACTAACTGGTAACCAGAGATATATGAAGACTCTACAGTTTCATGGAAGATACAGAGGATGAAAACAAGTGTAATTTTTCTAAGAGGTAAATCCTGTGCAAAATCCTGCAGAACTGGGCAACATGAGGACTGGAGAGATGAGTTCCCTGAAACACTCACCATTTCCCAAAATTTCTCCATCTGCACCCCATGAAAGTAAACTATATGTAATATACTTTGTTAGTCCTCTAAGAAACAAATGGGTTATGATACCTGGGTGGCTCCAGGAGATGGTTTTTGCAGAAAAAGAAATCAAATTAAATTTAACAAAAGAGGTAAGCAGACAGGCATAAAAGATGATCTTCCTGGAATCCAGGCTGGGTGTTTGACAACAGGGAGAAAACATAGACTTACAAGAGGCAGTAGCTCTGTTTGTGAGAGAAAAGAAAGGAAAGGAGATGAACATATAGCTTTATGTCTCCTTTGATTCTGTAAGTAAGCCCAATTCTAGCAAAACTCTCCAAAGACTTGGATAGCAAAAAATAGATGCTTTATTTCCAGCTTCTCTTTCTCTTTTTCTTAAGCAAAAGAGGTCAAGTCAAAATGTACCAGATTTGGAACATATAAGAAGGATGATGGTGAAGTGACCATTGTTATCACAGAAGGGAGAAAGATACCTGCAGCAAAGAAAACAAGCCATATTCAATGGTTTCTCCATGCTCAAAGACACAAAGAGAGACCCTCCAAGGGACTGTTGTCTCTCCCCTAAAGCGGGCAACAGGCGAGTGACAGGAGCCTGTGTGAAGGCTGAGGGTCTCTCTAACTCTGACCCAGCTCCAGCATCCAGCTCTAGGTCTGCTTTGTGATGTTTGATAAGATGACAAAGTGATGCATCAACAAAGCACACCACAGTAAAATACAAAATGCATTACTGTAGTTAGGGAACTAATTTGTTTTTTAGTCTAATGGTTATAATCAACAGACTTCCTGAGTATCAATCTTCCTGAACCACAGAGGGAGTGAGATTATAGGCTTACGACAGTAATTTTTACATATTAGATATCTAAGTGTCATTTTCATGAGTCTGGTAATGAAAACTCCACGAGGTATTTTTCTATCAATTTAAAGATTTTTACAGCATGGCTACAGAAGTGATTGGTTTGGGTTTTTTTTTTTTTTATTTGTTGGTTGGTTTTGTTTTTGTTTTTTTTTTGAAGGGATATTTTTAAATCACAGAGAAGTAAATCACTGTGTTTAAGATGCTGACATTAGACACTATAAATATTACTAAACTGACTCCAATTTTGAACATCAAGGGTGAGAGGAAGGAAAGGGAGGCAAAAGAATACACAAATGCATGCTGAGCAAGTTTTTAGGGCAAGTTATAAAAAAACCCCAAAACACTAAAAAATAAGGGGACAATTATTAGAATTAAGGCTAACAAATTGGTCTGTAATTTAATAAAGCAAGTTAATAATGGCATCCCACTTGAGATTAATCATAATACACTAATCAATTAAAAACTATTAGGCAAGCAAAAAAAATCTGCAAGTTAAAACCATGTACAATATTGTAAACTGAAAGATAGTGATCCTGCCATTCAAATGACCATTAAACTCAAAGAGTACAGACATGTATTCCTCATGCAATGCACACAACCAGCTCTCATTAACGATTACGATAGGCAACTCCAGACATTGAGACCCCATAAAATACACAGAGAGTATTTTTCAAATTTGTATCATTGTACAAATTTGGAGTTCAGGTCCTCTTGACAGCAATAAAGCTTACAGCTCCTTCCTAGCATCAGTAATTGTGATGTTTCCATTAAGGACGTCGGAGCAATGGATCATGATTTTATCACAAAAAGCAAGAGTCTCTTGATAACCCATCACCATTGTTAGCCACTCTCTTTGCTCCTGCATCCAAACCAGAGAAGTGACAACACAGGGTATGAGTTATGATCTCAGACGTTGCAGTTAAAGCACTTAGAGTGCATTTGGAAAAAACAAGCCAACCAACTAATTTTTACCTTCAATTAGAGTTTTTTTTCAGGCACTTTGGAAGTTGCATTCATCTAGATATATCTGAGATTAAAACCAAAAAATCAAAGACTCTCTGCAGATTCTGGCATTTTGCTCTGCCCTGCAGAAAGGGCTGTATGACACTGCTTTCTGTACAGCCCAGTCTTTAAAACTCAGCCTAACAAAAAGGCTTGACGTGAAAGTACTGCATTTTGGAGGTCATCTGACAAAATCTGGCTTGGAAAATACCATGAATGAATCCATAGTGCTGAAGAAGGGACAGGAAGATGATTGCTAGGGCACTGAAGAAGATAAGTGTGCATAAGGTAGATTATCTTTCTACCGGGCACAGTCAGCCTGTGGATAGAAAAGTTTCAACACAGCAGGTTGCAGCCATCATGATCTAGAGACTGCAAATGCCTCTTGGCAGAACACAGGCAAGCAGAAGCAGAACGATGTGTTTGCTTCCAAGAACGATCTGTTTCAGCCTCTCTGTCAGTCTGTCTGCCTCCAAATCCAGCCCCCCTTTCGCTCACACATTTGTACCTCATTCCTTCAAGCACACTTGCTCAGGATGTTCAGGCTGCTGTGTGAACACCTCTGCTCTTAGCACGGCTAGATTTAGCCATGTGGGCTCCTTCTCATGGGTAAACCATGACAAATGTACAGCTATGCGAATGACTAAGCCCAAACCCATGGTACCCTGCAAATCCAGAGAAACTCTGCTTGTGTTTGTATGGGATTTAGAATGAGGGATTACCAGGAGTCCAGGCTCTGCACAGCAACCCCAGCACTAAAGGTCCATATTGGGGCTGTTCTCAGTAGCCAGGAAATCTGGAGTACTGAAGATTAGTCAAAGCCAGGGAAAAAACCAGACAACACACACACACACAAATCCACACAAACAACCCCAACCAAACAAAACCAACCAAACATAACCCTTAAAAAAAACACAAACCAAAAAAACCAAGCCACAAGTAAAAGGGCCAGCACTTCTTCAGCGCAATTCAGCTCGCTAACAAAGCCCTTGTTCCTTGGGCCTAGCAGCACAGGGGTCACAGCCCCAACCCCTCTGTTCCCCAAAGCACTCATGGCTTTTGCTCACTGAAGTCCCAGGGCTCAGCCCAGCAGTCTGCTGCTTCCTTACCTGCCTCTCTGCTTCAAGAGACGGATGCAGCCCTGCCCATCTCACGACGTCATCTCACCCCTCAGCTAACAACCTTCAGGAGTTTCTGTATTAAACTCAAGATTTCATCAGGAATTGTTTGCTTAGTACTCTCGAGAGTTAGCCCACTCATTTAGGTACTAAAATAAAGGATGAAGAACTTTATTACAGGAATCTTTTTTTTTTTTTTTTTTAAATCCCTGCTATAAAAGGCAATTTTACGATTAAATATTAAGCATCACCTGAAACATGAAAAATGTGGAAATATGTATGGATCAGAATAAAATTAAAGGCTCATCGTTAAACACTTAAAACTCAATAATCACCAAAATTAAAACTATATATATATATTTTTTTTTACTCACAGAGCTATTCCCCATCTGTTCTACCCTTTCTTTTTTCTTTTACATAAAATATTCAAAAATATTCATATTTCCCAAAGAAACTTTTAACAGAAGTTGAAATAAAAATCTGAATTTTGGGCTTAGTTAAGAAAAAAAAAAAAAAAAATCTTGTTTTCTTTAATTGAAAGGTAGAATGTATTTTTCAGGAACAGACACTTCCCATGAATTTTTGCCTTCTACCCAAAATGAATGGCCAGTCAAAAGGGTTTCAGTGCAATGTCTTTGATCAGCATGAATACTTATTGTTAGGCACCCAAACTTCTGGCTAAAGAGACCACCTTTGGAGGCTGCTCTTTGCCATTTACATTCTGAACTCAACCAGTGTCTAACAAACTTTAAGAAACTCTCATAATTTTATATTTACATTTTCCATAACTCAAGATCACTTTGGGCTTTTGATAATTTAATCTCCATTTATATTCCGGGAAATCAGGATAATCCTTCTCTGCACCAGAGATGCTTCATTATTAGTATTGTAGAAGTTGTTTCTCAGAAAAAGGTATGCTCAGAACTGCATTTACCATATCTACCTACTCTGATTTCCTCATCCTTTACGTGTCAGAGTAGCTACTTTGTATCTCTATATTATTCCTCAACTATTTAAAGGCCCTAGTAATGTTTATTAGTAACAAGTAATAATTTTAAATAGTTGCAACAATTTCAAAATGCTAGGAAACTGGACTTCAGTAAGAACATGTTTCAAATTGTTTTGCGTGTATTCTGTTGCATAAATTACCAATAAATACATATATAATAGTAAGTACACATACACTCTCACAAATATGAATGATACTTTCCAAAGGCATTAAGTAGCTTCAGCCTACACACATTTTCATGTTATGAAGAAGATTAAAAAATACCTGTACTAATTACTAAATAATACTGATAATCAATAATAATAGTTTTATTATTCATAAGATGCTATTACTAAAACACCGTGGGTTCTAATGTAACCATTAAAAAGAACTAATACTGTAATTTAATTTTAAGGCCTTTACATGTATCTGAAGTCTATTAAAATAAATGAAAAGCCTCTCAATGACTCCAGATGATGCCCTGCATGTTAATGATGCTACACATTATTTGCACTACTGCAAATCCCCTTTAAGATATTGCCTAAACACGGAAGCACTGATTACGCTTCATGTAGGCGGATATAATGTTTCAGGAAAAGCGCGCACGCCCCCCTCTCCATTCTCATTTTCTCAATCAAGATTGCTTTGCTCACATTTTCAAAAAGCTTTGTCGTAATGGAGAGACACAATTAGGGAATTGCCAGGAAGTGAGACAGGGACATGGGAACCCAGTTTCCTACCAGATATTGTTTTCTCAATAGCTACTGAATTTAAAATATGTACTGAATTTAAAATATGTACTGAATTTATTTGGTTATAATGGAGAACACACGAAACAGTTAATGAAAGGAGAGAGGAAAAAAAAGGCTTCTAGGGAAGTTAAAAGCTGAATTTTGTCACTTGAGAAATATACATTAAAAAAAGCTGATTTGTGCCAAATATTCAATGGCTTTGATGGTGTTCCACTGATTTGTTCTGTGTTTAGCTCACTTAGGTCCCTGTGAAAAGTGAGCTATTGATCACCTTCACAAAGCACAGCGAGAACTACTAGCAAAAAAATCTTACAATAAGTAAGGCCACAATTACTATTTGTTTTACTGAAAACCAAATCTCTGCATACACGAGTTAGTAGTAAATATACGTATGCCTACACACAAATAACACACATCTAAAAGTTAGAAGTGCCACACAGTCTTTTTTTCAACAACTTAAAAAATTTTAGTATTGGAAAAGAGAATTAAGAATGGCAACCTAGAAAAAAAGAGCTGTAAAATCCTTGATTTTTATCTCACATACTTGTGAAAATACCGTTAGTTGCATATTTGCTGCCAAGTACCTAATTACCTTTAAAAATCTAGCCCTGTGCTGCTAAAGCGCTTGAGTGATCGAGGTATCAACATCAGTCATCATTATGAAGATAATTTTAATGATGAAAGCATTGCTAAAAGTTATTTTAAAATTCATTTTTACTTTAACTTCTTTAGAGATGATTTGTCTGAGTACCTGAAATATAGTAACTAATCACTGATGGTTTTCTTTGCAAATAATAAAATAGATTTATATGCCCTCCCTGTAGGAACAAGAATTCCATCACCTCCTTCTGAATTTCTGAGCTATCGAATATTTGATGAGTGCTCAGGGAATCAGTATTGTGTCTTTTCACAGCAGTAATCAAGGAATGAAGTATTCTCTGCCATAATGAATCTACTGCAGGCCCAAAAGATGAATATTTCAAATGCAAAAGCAATATGTTTGTTTTGAACACATTTAAGTTTGGCTTTAATAAAGCAAGTAGTGAAGTGTGCAATGAATTATATTGTTAGATGGTTAAAACAGAGCTGTGCAATATGTCTGAATGCATTTAATCCAAGTAACTACTCATTTTAAATGTGACTAGTAAATAGGTATTACAAGTATATATATGAATGGATGACCTGGGAACCAGTGAGGGACCTGGGCCTTCCCTTCCGCTCCTGGCTTGCTTCAAAACTGGCTCAGCCTGACAATTAACCATGGCCTGGGGCCAGAATATCATTAAGTACAAGTTGAACCTTATGCAGGCTGAAATTAAGCACATGCACCAACTATTCACATTAGGATCATTTACATTGCAACTGAAGTGCCCTGCTGGACTGGGACTTGCTACGCGTTTCAGCCGATCCGTGGGTCTCCGGCAAAAGTCTCAACTTTTCAGAGGTTCAGAAGAGAGTGCACTCCTGCAGATAGGTCCTGTCACTGCGGTGGTGCCATTTCTGCAAACCCAGAAGCCTTTACTGCAGCCCAAGATGATAACGGATATGTGAAATTAAACATCTTCCAGTGTGCGCTAGTTTCACTTTGAGAATCACCACGGAACCCCAGTGCTGCTGGGAATGGTCATATAGTTTTCTCCTGAAAAACTGGTCAGGAGGCAAATAGAAATCATTATCTCATTTGTCACCACAAGTTTTTGATTTTTGCTAAAATAAATAATGAGGTCTCTAACAACAAGAAACCATGAGGTTTTTGACTCACACTGCTGTTTAATATGTTGATCTCCTCTCCCTCTTGAAACATACTGACTGTTTCCCATAGACATTCCCACTTTAAGAAGAAAGCCATTTTACCCGAGATTTCCTCACCCTCAGTGGGCTTTAAGAGCCATTAAATCTGACACCAGCAGGCTGGAGTTCCCTTCTCCCCTTTTCAGCTTGTCCCAGATGAACAGCTTTTAAAGTAATTCGAACTAAAAATATCAACGGTTCCTAAGTCACTTTGGTCCTCTCACTGGGCCTCACTGAGGATGAGAGAGGATCTCAGAGGGAACACCACAGCATGCTGCAAGGTTTTGATTGTTTGCTGTTTGGTTTTTGCAGTGAGGCACTTCATTCTGCCCCAGCTATACAACTACAGAACAAAATTCTGCAGGAATTTTCAGCAGACCCAGACTATCTATTGATTTATTATTTGCTGCACTTCCCTGAGTGTAGAATAGTTCCCAGCACCATGCTTGAAGTGATGCTACAGTCAGAAAAAGGACCAAGTATTATGGGACCCTTTTCCTCAACATACCTGTTCACTATCCAGCTTGATCTCTAGTGCAAAGACCAGCTTTCAGAGCCCAGTTAGAGATTTCAGGCCAGCTCATCTCAATTGCAAATTAAGAATATCTGCTACAGAGTTCCCACAGTGCTGTTTTATGGGAGACCCTCTGAGTGCCTACCCACAATCAAATACATAGATGAGCAATCACAGCAGTTTGTATATGCAAGAATTTTTTCCCCGATTTTAACTAGTGAGTTTGGTTTTTTTTTTTCATTTATGAGATCAACTGACCTGCATGCAAACAAAAACAGAATTTATCAACAGACTTTACAATGAAAGCACTGAGAAAAGCACAGATTTAATTAGCAATTACAATAAAGTTCCAAGTGTTTCAATTATCCAAGTTCAGAACCAATGTACTTCACCTGGAAATTGCCCCTGAAACAGTGAATTCAATAAGGAAAATTCTTATATAGTCCAAGTTAAATTATTTAAAAAGGAGGAAAGAGGGTTCTTAATTATTTAGTGTTTCACCAATAATTATATAGTTCAGTATAATGTTCGCTCACCAGAGAACCTGATTTTCAAAGGAACATTTGTGAACATCAGTCAAACAGAAAACACCTGCCAGACTATAAACTGAGTCAGTGCAGTACACTCATTCCAACACAACATTAACTCATTAGCAAAAATCCAAAGCTTGACTTAATGGCAAACCTATCCGATAATTTCTGTGTTGAAATATTCACAGAGAAAAACATGCACAATTCATTCCTCTAAACTATTTGTAAAAAACAATATGACCTCTATTGCTACCGTTTTTTAAAGCCATGTTCTAGATAAATGAGTCAGAGATAGGACAACAGCTCCGGAAAATAACAAACTATAAAATTAATGCAAAGTTGCCAATCAAAATGTGGCCATGAACATCTTAGGGACATTTCAATCAAAAGTTACTAAGAGTCAGTTTCAAAAGACAGCCTTTAAATTAGTTGCCTGAAATACTAGCCATGGAGAGCTTCGCCACGTGGTTCCCTGGGGAGCAAGGTTAAAGAAACACCAAGTATCTCTAAATGAACCTGCCTGGAAAGGTTTATCCAAATTGTGGCTCACCAGCTCCAGCACATGATGCACAGCTGAGGGAACTGAAATGACACCTTGGTCGAACACAGTATTAATCTGCAAAGGATTGTCACCATCAATTAATAATGGCACGGACAAAAACTCAAGCTCTATGGAACAAGCTCTGGATAACCCTCATGACGGCTGAAACAGCAGTTGCCACAGTGAAGTCCTTACAGCTTACTTATATGGACCAGAATTCAGCACATGCCCTTCCAGGATGGGGACTCGAGGCTCTACAAATTTGCCTCAACAACTTTCTGTCTTGGATAAGAGCTACCCAGAAGGAAGACCTGATACACTCAGAAGTTTAATGGCACGCCACTGATTTATCATTTCAACCAAAGGGAAGAAGGAAAAAACCCAACCAAACAAAACCCAAACAAACAAAAAAGAAAACCATATCCTCACAGCCACAAAACAGGTTGTCCCTAGGTCACTTTGCCAGGGAATTGCCTTACCTCCCACCCCCCTCTGGAAGAGATCAGTGATTGTTTATCAGTAATGGCTTCAGATTTCACGGCTCCTGGAGCAGAGGAGCCCAGCTGCACCACCATCCAGACTTTACAGCCTAATGTCCTGTGGCCTGCAGGGCTAGAAATGATGAAAAGTATAGATTTCTGCTTCCCTGAGGGGACTGCAACACTTGATTGTGGTTTTAAAGAGCCTGAGGTCTCTTACAATCAAAGATGGCTTTTTTAACAGCATTACAGACTATTTTAGGTTATTTTTAGTGAGTTTAATGGGTCCCTTGGAATCGTGCAAAGTGGGATTTGCAGTAAGAGCAGCACCTGGCTTTGCAGGTGGGAAATACAGAACACAATCCTACTACAATTTTAAGATCCTCTAAAAACAGGGTTTATGGAATACATGTCACATATGGACAAGGAAATGGTGCAACATGGGGTAGTGCTTCACACAGCTTATGTGAAGCACATCAAGGTAATTTAGCAATTAAATTCCAGACAGACGATGTCACAACACGTCCTGCATGCCTCGGCATAACACTCGCTCCTTCTGACGCGGCACACGCACCTAACTGTGCAGTGCTTCACTGTGGTATAAATCAGGTGACAGTGCCTTTGGTCCTTCTGTTTCTAAACTTCTGTCTTGCGAGGCCAAATTCAATCTGCCCAATGCTTCCCACAGCACATCCAGATTAAGAAGTCTGAGGAATCATCCTGGTATGCCACTGGAAATTATCGCAGCTCCATCAACTTTACCCTAACATGAAACGCCACAGAAGTGCTCAGAATGATGAATTTAACATGCCTACTTCTACTAGCCTGATGTCAGCAGAGTTACAGCAATTTATGCAATACAAGGATCTGTCCTTTTCTCCTTATCAAAGCATTTGATCAAAATCAGTGACATGGAAAAAGACAACCTTACTTAATTTGAGCCGGAGAGTCAGGCTTGTCACTCTAACATCATAAGAAAAAGGGAGGTATTTACATATGGGTACTTGCATATTCTTTTTTATCTGGCTTCACAAAGATAACAGCAAGATCATTTTCTTCCAGAATAAAAACTAGTATGAAACCTCATAGAGGACCAGCATTTTCGCTTGCTCTTCTCTCCCTCCTTTCCTCTCTTTTGAAAAAGCAACACCTTGAGATATTTCAAATCTTCATTAGCCACTTCTCTGCCTGTGACAGCCTGCTGGTGTGGAGTTGCTCCAGCTCCCTCCATCCATTTCACCCTCAAGTCAGAAAGGAAAAAATCCATTTCTGATGCAATATGACAAAAAGCTCACACTGCTAAGCACCACTGCCACGTGGCTTGACCTGGCAGCCATCACAAGCAGCAGTCTCTACCCCATACTGCAGTTCTTGAGCGTGCTGAACCAACAAACAAGCTAACCGAGCAGTCATGCTCTTGAGGATGTATCTTGAAAAAGGGGATGCATAAATTCACTCGTTTGGAAACCTGGTCTGCTCAAGAGCTTGTTACTATGACAATTTAAAAGAAGCTGCTACAGATAAGACTGATGAAACTTATTGATTAATTTTCTCTCAAACTATGTTTGAATTTTTAAGTTTTCTCTAAACAGACCCAGTTCATGTTGGTTAGTTAGCATTCCAGGGACTGCAGTAATGTGCTTCAGCAGTAAAGGAAGTTCCATGATAAATGTGTTCTCCAATCTGCATCTGTAAAGTAGCTATAAAATCAAAACAATTCATGCAAAATTTTTCATTATGTTTTTAAATATACTTATTTACATTTTAAATGACACATAGACAATATGAAATATCTTTTACTTAGACAGGTGGGAACAAGAAAACAGATGCATCCATTAAGCTTGAAACAATTCAATGAATTAAATAGTACTTGGTGAATGCTTTGGTTTATGGATATAGTCCCTGTTTAAACTTACTTGAAAAAATACGGCCATGGCTCCTACTACCCTGTTTTCTAGAACTGCTGTTCCAAAACTGTCAAAGTCATCAGGATTGTAGAAGTAAATCTGCATCTGTAAAAATTAAAAACAACAACAAAATCACATTAGTGTTGATTCATATGGCTTTCAAATGAGGTAATGCATGCGAATCGTATGTAAAGCCATTGTTAGGAACCTGAGATAAGGAATTCTGCTGAGCAATATTGTTTAACTAGCATCTTGATTAATAGCATGACTGCCCTACTGGGACAGTAACCAGGGAACAGAGTCAATGCAATGCATTTCAATACCAAATCCAAAGATAAACAGTATGGTCAGTTGGTTTAGATGGTAAACTTTGTGCTTTCTGACAGGATTTCTTCATTTCTTTGCTCGTTGCAGGCTCATCTCCTGCTCCCTTAAATGTGCTAAACACATTTATCTCAAAAAACATAGAGAATTTTTGAAAAGGATTTCAACATTTAGTTATTCTTTTACTCCTAAAGCAATTTGTAAGATAAAAGTGTGTCTCTGTAGCAATGCATTTTTATGAGCCTCTGATATTCAGGACTACCAGTTAGGGTCAGACTTCTACCTGACTTCTGTTCAATTTCACGACTTTTATTTCTAAAGCATTAATATTCTGCAAAGATTATGAGACAAACCCAGATATTTTGATGCCATCTTAGGACTACTAATAAATATTAATAACTAGGCAAACCCAAAGTGAAAGCAGGAGAGAACAATGACTGCCCCAAAACAGCAAATGTATGAGTTACACAAATATAGGAGGACTGAGAAATAGCTTCCTTCACACACTGTCGTTGAACAACTCCAGTTCACTACACACACATGCTCTGAATAAGGGCAACCCACTGAGGCCCGTGGGTACTACCGCTCTTAATTTACTGTATGGTTCTTGTTGCATTTACTACATTAGCTGAGCTCCCATTTCTGCCAACCGTCCTGACGCCCTGCTTCTTCTCCAGCAGTAGTTCAAACTCTCCATTCCCAAAGAAACCCCGAGTGTTAGTCCATCTGTATCAGCCATGCTTTGCCTCAAAGGGTCTGGTTTACACCCACATGTAGTGCAATGCTCCTTTCTCAACATTACACCATGCAGGTGTGTACACTATCATAGAATAAATTCAGTATTGGTAACATTTGTTGTATGTGTGCTCTACACATTGCAAATTAAAGACACGTGCCCGATGGTAACAGCCAAGCACAAGAACTGGACTTTGCCTCCGTTGCTCAGGGATGGCCCCACCTGGACTTCACAATCCAAACCAGTGCTTGTTTGTCCGTGGAGGCAACACTCTTGCAGGATGGTTGGCCAACACATATGGTCACTCATGCACACTGAATCCAGGAAAAAAAGAAATAAACCTGTTCCTGGCTATGAAACAGGAATGGACCTATCAGGCTTCTCTGCCACTGGCCTCTTGCCTGAACCTGTGCATTCACTCCTGCTTCTCTGCTGCCCAGCGCCCATTACCTGACCTATTCAGGCTTTCCACAGCATTACTAAGTAAATACAGAATAGCCACATAGTACACAGCTAAATGGAGATGTAAGGTCTGGCTGAGACTGTCTGTGCCTCCCAACACACTGCTGGACTGACCATCGCTCCCTCCTGCAAATCTGTCTGAAGGCAAATGATCTGCTGGCATCAATAACTTCTGTGGGGCTGTTTGGGATTTTCAAGATCGTGCTGCGTGACAAATTCTATCATATTCACAAATGCAAGTGGTTTTCCCATATTCTGAAATTTTATATATATTGCCAGATGATATGCTACCCTTTCATCTTGCTCAGGTACGTTCCTACTCATATTTACTGATTCTCAGGCTCCTGGCTGTATATATGGGCTGTAATGTATAATACTGGCAAAGTACCTATATATCTGATAAAACATCACCATATAGAGAAAAGGGTGAGATGAAGACCAGTCTCTTCAGAAGCAGAGGTACTTTTTCAGCAGGAGGATAAAATGAGATCACACTCCAAATGGCTCACAAAAAAAAAAAAAAAAAAAGGAAAGAAAAACTTGTCTGGCACTCACTTTAGCTTCATAACATTTGAAAGCAATTTTCTTTCCCTATTTTGGCCTTCCTATTCCCAGTGTATTCACAGCGCACACAGCGATGCTGGCAATATCTCACAAAGCTGGTGGTGCCTCCAGGTTCTGGCAACTCGTGCTTTGAACAAATGCAGACCGAGGTACAGCCATTCATTAATGTAGAAATTAGGAAGTTTGTTTCAGGTAGAATTGCTTAAACTTCAATTTAGCCAGCACAGACAAAAGCACAGAAACCACTCACAGATTACATTTTACTCCCCTTAAAAAGAAAGTCTAACATTAGGTATACCTTTAGAAAACATTTCACTATATAGTCCTCATAGGAGTTTATGAAGAAAAGTATCACTGAGTGAGTTCAGCATATGCCAAAATCATTTTGGATCAATTTTGCTCACGGCTTTTTAGGAAATTAATTTTTACAATACACTTTTGGATAGCAGTGCAAAGGGCTTTGGTAAAATGTGCTTAATTCCGATCCCTCGTCTCAGCAGTGCAATTTCAGAGACTAATCAAGAACCACACTCTGCCTTGATTACCATACACATTGAAACATTTTACCACAGCTCCCTGGTGTTTTTCCAGAGAGCGTGGTTCCTCTCTCTCTGCATCCATCAAGTCAAGGGGAACTGTCTTGTATGAAAAATTATCATCATCTGTCATACAGTAGCTTCCTTATGTGTTCATACAGCTAGAAGGAACATTTTAGGAGTAGAATCTCCCAGGAATTTCTATTATGTAATTTACACACGCATACACTGCAAAAACAATGTTAAGAAGATGTTAAAGTTACATCCTTAAAGCTGCATGGTTGTGGCTGCTCATAAAACCACACCTGGACACCGCTGAGTATTAGCATTATGACAGTTTTCTAATTATGTGATCACATATTGTTCTCTTCCATAATACCATCTCATCTGTTTTCCCCAATTTACAATAAAATGTAAATGTATCTAACGTATTTTTGTTCTTTTATACATAGTATACATAATACTGAATGCACTTATCACTAGACATTTAATATATCTGTAGTATATTTAATATTTTCTATGGGTGGCATAATGTTCTTTATGCACAAACTGGGAATAAGACAGTTAACCATAAAATTAATTTCACCGCATACTTAAGTGGCCTAAACATGCCAGAAAATATTCATTATTACTCCGTATTATATAATTTGTATATAGAATATATGGTGCATTTTGCATATAAATGACTTCTTCTGTCACTGTCTGGTACATCCAAAGCAGCAGTACAGAATACAATAAAAGGGCATCTAAGCTAAAAAGAAATTTGGATCTTATTATATTATGCTATTTTGAAATGCAGAATGGAGCATCATCCAAGTTTGCACACCCAACCAAAATTGTGGCACTGACTCATTTCAGCACCATAAGCCATCACTTTCTTGTACATTTCTGCATGTGACTTCACAATAGCTTTTATTTTCCAAAATCTTTGTCAAAAAATAATCTTTGAAGGCCCTGAATCCCTTAGCAATGTGAAAACCTAAAATACTCTTTGTAGTTTCTGTAGTGTGACACTGTCTGCAGTCAGAATGCTCTGCTCCATATGTCCCTGCTGATCGTGCTCCAAATAGCCTTCCTGGTGGTAGAGGTCCCAGAGGGCATAAGAGTCCTGTTCTCTATGGCATACTAAACTAGATTTATAAGTCTTTCACATCTAGCCCCAACAAGGCAGGGAAAGGCTTATATGGACTTCCTTAATCTCATATGTGCAATATAGCAGCATGCTTGCACGTACCTTATAAAGATTTATGATAGAAAACACATAGTGTCCAAGTGACTTGAATTTTTGGTATTTTGATGAGGCTAAGCCGAAACAAACTGGCCCTAGAGACACAGAGGCACTTTTCTTGCAGGAAGACTTTCTCCATCCTAAAAGGATATCAACAACTACTGCAGCTGCAGAGCTTTCAAGGCAGGGAGGGGGCAAGAGTTTGCTTTTAATAGAAAAACTTCATGCTTTGACACTCTTCACATTCTGAAAATGTAGAATTGTTTTCGCACAAACCTGAGAGAGATTTGCAGTACAGCACAGATTAAGCCTGAAAAAAAATCTCACTGAAGGGGAAAATCTTCAGAATGTTACAAGTGCCTTAAACTGGAGGATTAGAGAGAAAACCCTCACTCTGCGACAAGCCAGGAGATAATTGCCAGTCACCCTACAAAACCATGTCATGTTTTCTAGTCAGTTCTGTCCAGGAAGATCCAGTGCCCAACCATTACAGTTTCCAAGCACTGCAGGCCTTTTTCCAGCTGACAATGCTTACACAAAGGAACACACCACGTACCTACCACACCTGAGTAATTCAACAGCCTGTACCATCTTTACCTCCATGCTCCTACCAACGAGAACATGCCTCCATCACATCCTCGGGGAGGAAGTCCCCCTCTTCCTCAGGATCAATATACTCCCTGCAGTAACACCTTTCTTCATCTGCATTATTCCAGTCTCTTCAGAAATCCAGTCTTCCCCTGACCTGGCAGAACACCAGGCCCTGCTCTGTGTTGAAGAGATTTTGACTCAAGACTGGGCTGCCATCACAGTGATCTTGTAAGGACAGGCTGTCCAACATGTACATGTGTATTACTGAGAAATACTACCCACCAGAGATCAGTTCTGATTTTATTAAGTACAATTGCCTCTGAATGATGAAACTCTCTTTATGAAATGTCACTGGCTTGCAAAAACTGAGCCTGCTTCAAATGAATGAATTCTCCCTGCCACCATCCACAAATAAAAGGCTCTGGCTCTCTGTTCAGATGCTCTTCCTCTGCTTGGCAAGACAGACATCCAGACAGAAAGCACCATTTCTGTGGATGACATCTTTTTGCTCTTATTACCCCACTACAAAGACAGAAAGCTTACATCCAATACAGACTAACATGGCTAAATTCATTCAGCACTTACGAGAGAAAAGCCACAATGAGTATTTGATAGATCCCAGAAGATGTGAGCGAGTTCAAAGCAATTCTAAGAGACTGGAAACCAAGCAAGTACATTTTCCATTGACAGATGCCAAGTATTTTAAAAATAAATAATTGAGACTTTTAAATTGGGCTGCTATCACCCTGTACAACCTCCTACAGCAGATTTCTCTTTAGATTAAAAAAATGAACAAAGGCTCATTGTGCTGTCACAGATGTGGAGTACAGAATATTCAATGGTATCAAGAATTCTGGTGGAAGGGAAAGGATCACTGGAATTAGCTTTCCGCTCATTTCCTTCCAGCAATCCAAGGACTACCATGCAATGTAAAGCTTTAAAAAAAAAAAAAAAAAAAAAAAAAAAAACAGGAAAAAAAGGAAAAAAAAAGTTTTATAGGCCAGCCAATTTTTTGATGACTCAGGTGGCAAGATGCAGAGGCAACAGCTATGTGGCTTGTTATGTACTGCTTTAGAGACAGAGTATTTTAAGAAAAGCAAAACACACAGGCATTACAGGTAGATCAAAAAATCTTTGCAGAGTGGCGAAATACAAATTTGGAAATGTTTGCTTTGAACAATGGAGTTAATCACTGAATATACTAATTCTTAATTAGTGATCTTTGTTGCTCATATTGTAAGAATAAATTATTCTCAGCCACTTTTACAACTGGATTTAAAACCTCTTGCACAAAAGCAAGTCCTGTGCTAAGATTATGATTTTTCTCAATTGAATGTAACTTCTGCTTTAAATACGTGCGTGATTTTCTAGCCCACTGCATGATGTGATCCATTTGGCTGGAATAAAAATTTTCTACAGACATAACGTAATCTTCACTGCAGCACTGAAAATTCAGAATAACTGTCCTGCAGTCTCTGTGTTTACTGGAGTGTGAGATGCATGCTGGGGCAAAAAAAGTCTGATATTTGACTTCTCGTTATATTATATTTAAAAGAAAATAATGAAACTTATCATTTATAATATATTCAAAATCTGCCTAGAAGAGGGGAGGGGGGTGGAGAGCAGAGGGAATCGTGATGTTTTCCAGTTCTCCTGCATAACATAGAGTATACAGCATTCTTTATAAAAGATAAAGCTGAACAGGAGCAGATAATGGCATGTTTTTCCTGCATAGTCTGTTATTCATCAGTGAATTTTTAACTGTAGTCAGGCAGGTACAGAGATGTATTTTGAATGTCATAACTTAGTATTTTACAGTGCCTAAAACTGTGCTGGGTAAACCGCAAGACAAAGAGTCAGACGGGGTCTTTGCCCTAACGTAATTGCAACCTGATAATGACTACAATGCCAGGCTGAAAAAAAATGAAAGGAGTTGAAACAACAGGAAGAGCAAAGATCATAAAAGTGAAATAACAGAATTCAACTCAGTTTAGACATTCACATGCCTTAGAAGTATGGTAAATTTCCCTTTAATCTTTTTTAATAATAAGCATTAATTATTGCTTTGTTGTCTACAAACAGCACAGTAGGCGTATCTGTTATAAGTTGAGACTAAGCAATTTCATAGTTGGTTTCAACCTGAAAGTTGATAGCTGTTGCATATTCTGTCTGCAACACTGAACAGCATTTAAACCTGTGAGTGGGCCAGTAACAGTTAGTCCAGTAACCTGTGAGTGGTCCAGTAGGAACTGCGAGGCAACATGATGCCCAGAGGATTGCCCTGGGCTTCAACACGTTGTTGGATCACGGCCATATCCCTCAGTATCTTGAGTGTAACGTCCTGAATGTTGAAAGAGATATACCTTGGCAAGCCAGAAACTTCCCTGTTTTCTAATGCCAGAAATAAATACCCCTTAGGCCTGCTCCCATCCCAAACAAGAAAATCCATCTCATGTATATACACTAAGTCATTAGACAATGAAGGAATATTTGATGCTAAAAAGCTGTATGTTGCATTCATTTGTATTTCTGTAATATGAAAATAATGGTTTCAGTGTTTATGCTTTCCATAACATGAAACTCTTCTGCAATTGCTTTGTACTCCAAGTAACAGCCATATGATTCACCATGAAATGAAGTCTGGAAAATCGTTTTGGATAAATGGAACTATAAATTCAATAGAATTTCCATGACAACATGGATTGCAACACTCCACCACAAGTAAAATGTTATAAATCATTCAAAACCAACAAAAAAACCAAAATCAGCAGTAAGTCTTCTTTTTCACAACACACAAGATCCCTGAATTATAGAGCTGTGGTTATTACCTCCCCATGCAGTGCTGCTCATTTCTGATCCTATTCCTTGTTACAAGCATTCTTTCGTATCCAACCTCCTTCCAAACACAGGAAATTATAATACTAACATTTTAATACTAAGATGTAAACAAGAATTGAAACATAATGAGCAGGAGGCTTTTTTGAACCTTTCCTCCTTTTCTCATCTTCTAAAAACGTTTGAATATCTTCAGGCTGAGGTAATTATACCTGTATATCCAGATACATCACAGCATCTTGTTAGACTCACACATTTAGGAGGCTCTTTTTCTGGACATGTGGGTGGTAAGTGTACTGTAGGGTGCTCAGTCAGCTCGTAAAAAGTTATGTGAATCACATGTCCAAGGGATGGAAGAAATCCAAGGGAAGGAGGAGGTAAAAAAAAGGATAAAAGATTACACTACACAGTACTGTTCTTTCATACCCCTCCATCAGAGGGTTCCTGACATATGGCATTTCGCTTAAAGTCCAAGGGTCTGGAATAAAGTGATTCCAGAACCTTCACAGCAATTTAAAAATCACTGTGGCTGTTGCCTTCATGAGTGTGAGAAAAACAACTTGAAAATGCAAAGCTCCTTCCCTCCTAAAAAGATTAAGAAGCCCAAAAGACGAACTGAGAGATAAATAGCTCAGTATTCTGATTTTTGGGTAGAAGCATTTCTTTCGGGTCTTTCGGTAACTTGAGAAGCAGCAGCAACCTACTAGTCCTTGGATCGCAAAGGCTCATCTTTCCACACTACTAGAAAGTTTCTATGATTTTGCATAAAACACTGACTATTTCTGGGCCTTGTTTCCTCATGTGTAAACTACGGTCGCTGCCCATCCTTCCTCTAACTGGGTATTTTATGAAGAAAAATAAGAAAGATTGGAAATAAATGAGAAGTATGACAAGCAGCTGAAATACATGCTACATAAACTACCATTTGGAGCCATGTTGGAGAAAAAAAAACTTTGGAGTTGCTCTTCATTTGCAGTAAGATGACTGGCAACACAAGTACCTCATGAAGTCAGTACATTGCCTCTTAATACTGGTACCAGCAGCTCAGATCTGACACAGAGCTGATGTTGCAGGAGTTCAGTGCAGACACTGCATCCACGTACCCAAGGGCATCTTCCCAGGCTCCCAGAGGTCAGCTGGCTTCTTTCACTAGTCTACCAGACTCTGACTCTTCCAGACTGTCCAAATGGAAAAATTCGAAGCAGTACTTAGCCGCTGGTGAAAAACTGAAAGAGGCAATTTAGGAAGTGGCTAAGCACCAAATGCCACAGCAACTGAAACAAGCTGGACAGACTGACTGTAAGAACAGAATAGTTCTGAAGTCAACCCAGAAATGACTGTTTCAGATGATCCCTTCATCTGTTTCCCATGATCTTCCTACAAGGAGAACTAAACTATAGAAGAAGGAGTTTTAAACTTCAAAATACTCAACTGTCCATACTTCAGCTCATCTTTCAAGAATGCATTTACTTTCTTAAACATCAAGAAGTGCTTCCAGAATGGAGAGAACTGCTGGGATTTCCCAGCAAACACACTCCAGTGCTCTTCAGGGAAAAGAAAGGAACTGCACTTTAAAAATAAACCCTACAAAAGCGCACTTTTCCTAGCATGGGTGATTAAGACAATTTCATATACCATTCACTTTAAAGATGTACGAACACAAGTATTCATTCCTCTGAGAACTCACATCTTAGCAGAAATGATTCTTTTTGTACTGTAGAATTCAGAATTTCCTGTGGTTTTTTTTTTTTTTTTTTTTTTTTGTGGTTGTTTTTTTTTGTAAACAGGAGAAGTTCCATGAGGTTTAATAATCTTCAAAATGCCTCAGAATGATTTTGAGATATTTATAGTTTTGTTGCATCCCTGGATTCAAAGTCATGCAGCAGATGGGGCACGTTTTCAGAAGCATTTTGCTGGGCGAAAGGCCATTCCTATCTCTGAGGGGATGTGAAATCCTCCAGGCTGTACACTTGCCTTTTTTATTATTTATTTTATTTATGAACTGTGAAGGATATGGTCATTTACAGCAGAACTAGACCATGAGAAGAGCTTACTTGGAAGGCTTTATAACAGAGGGCAAAAATAATATGGGCTTTCCCATATTTTGCCGAACACACATCTGTCTAAGGCAGCAGTATAATCCCAAAGATAAAGCAAGCAGGCTGCTCAGCATCGGAGGTCTCGGTAGCTACTTGCAGATTGCTGGTGGAAGATTGGACAGCCCTGCACTGAGGCACAGCACTAGTTCTGCCACAGACTTTCCATTTGAACACAAGAGGGATTTTTTTCAATGTAACTGCTTAATGTGGGTGTTTTACTTCAAGTTTCTCAAAAGTGCTTAATATGCAAGGAGTGAGTACACTATATCCTTTCTAAAACTCAAGATCTCTTGAAGATACTTCAAACTGAAATCCTTCCGCACCACGGGGTGCCTACACAAACTCCCCAGTGTTTTGGAAAATCCTTGCATGTAATATCTCTATACTCCCATCTCTCATCTTCTAGCCTTCTTTACCCTTGTCCTCTGACTGTTGTACCATAGTAGAAGGTGAAGTCCACACACATCTAAAGTGCAGTGTTAAGAAATTTGCAAACTTCTCCTAGTGACTTTGTGGTACAGACACACACACAGAGTAGATGGATACACCACCTTAACGGCACCAGCTTGTTAAGGACCGGATTCTGAATTAACACTAGCAAATCAAAAAGAGCTGGACTCTACCACAGAGAGGAGCAAAATATTCAAGTAGGCAGCAAAATCAAAGGAAAGGTTAAAGCAGTAGAAATCATGTAGTCTATTAAAGTCAAAACCTTGTCCATGGTCACATAGAATTGTTTAGGTTGGAAAGGACCTTTAAGGTCATCGAGTCCAACTGTTAACCCAGCACTGCTAAGTCCACCACTAAACCATGTCCCTTGGCACCACATCTACACGTCTTTTAAATACCTCCAGGGCTAGGGACTTCACCACTTCCCTGGACAGCCTGGTCCAGGATTTGACATCCCTTTCAGTGAAGAAATTTTTCTTAATGCCCAGTGTATACCTTCTCTGGTGCAACTTCGGGCCATTTCCTCGGAGAACAGACCAACACCCACTCTGCTATGGCCACCTTTCACACTGTTGTAGAGAGTGAGAAGGTCTCTTCTAAGACTCCTTTTCTTCAGACTACATAACTCCAGTTCCCTCAGCTGCTCCTTATAAAACTTGCTCTCTAGACCCTTCACCAGCTTTGTTGCCAATCTTTGGAGATGCTCCAGCACCTCAAACCCATTTGGAAACACATTCTGTAATGGTCCTTTAATAAATGTCAAAGTTATCTTCCATGCCCGTAAAAGAGAAACACAACTCTAACTCTCACCCTCTCACACACTGGTACCTGTCTGCAGATGCCTTGTCAAGAATCCCCTGGAGCATATGACTCTGCT
This sequence comes from Todiramphus chloris collaris, assembly GCA_025345505.1. Lineage (NCBI taxonomy): Eukaryota > Metazoa > Chordata > Aves > Coraciiformes > Alcedinidae > Todiramphus > Todiramphus chloris. The sequence continues at coordinate 8,881,568 of JANVCC010000038.1, forward strand.
GCTCACTTGTGACATCGCCTTATAGAATGTGAATAAAGCAACCTCTCAGCTTTAACACCTCCAGTTTTTTAAGGGTCCACTGATGCAGGAAAAAAAAAGCATGTTGAATTTCTTTGGATTCCTGATGAACACAACAGTGCTATCAGATTAGCATTTGAGTCCCAGTTTTACCGGCTTTGGTTCAGTACAGTTTTCAGTACACACCCCTGTGGGAGGCACGCACAGTTGTGTCCCTGCTCAGCCAGGCTCTGTGCCAGCTTTCTCCCTTCCCTCTACTCTGCATTTTAATAATAGAAACGAGTCTCAAGCCAGAGAGTCGCATTTCCACCTTGGCTCACATCTGTGTATTTCTGAATGCACCTATTCTGCCCTAGGATCTCACATTTGAACAATCCACCTGAGTAACAGACACCACATAAGTTCTGGTTTTCAGTATGACAGCTGCTGGTTTTTCTCCAGACTGTGAGTGTCTCTGGCTGTAGCAGTGCCCAACTAAATTAATTCTTGCTCATGCCACTGCTGTGTCCACCAGCCCAGACACTTGGTTTGCACCTGCAACCATGAATAGAATCTGGAACCGCTGCAAAATGGGGCGGCCTGTCTCTGTGACATGGCACAGAGAGCATGCCCCATGCTGCCTGGGGCCAGGGCTGGGGCTGCAGTGGGCAGGGAGGGTATCACCTGCCATACAAAAGTGCACTGTTGTATGTCTTACCAGTACATCCATCTCTCCTGGCGTTGTTCTGTCATAGCACGAAATGCCTCAGTGGAACTTTTGAAATATGGAAGATGCACAAGTAAAGTCTTTATCATAAATCTGATAATTAACCTGCATAACTAATTTCCCTTCTGGCAGCAGGCATAGGTTGGAATAAATAGTCTATTCAATACCTACTGAGAGAAGACTCCTATATTTCATGTTTACTTTAAGTAGGTATAAAAACCTAGGGACAAAGGGCCTCAAAGAGTCAAATTCCTTGCAGTTTCAACGGAGTGCCCTGAATAATGCATAAAGCAGCTACACTCTTATCCCTAAAACCACAGGTGCAAACCAGATGTCATGCTTATCTTCTCCTGAGATTACAGCAAACAATTGCACACCTTCAGAATATAAAGTAAGCTTTGGATCAAGAAGCCCGAAATATATTAAAAATGTGTCACTGAAGTTAAAAATTCAAATATTAACCTACAAATCACGGATTCATTTAAAAGTCTGTTTATAGCCTATGTTCTATAAAAGTTATATTTCTTTTATTTAACCTTTTTATAACAAGATATATTATGAATCACAAATCTGAGATAAAACTACTTCCATAAATCTCAGTCTTGGTCAGCAAGGCATTGCCAAACAGCTTGTTCAAACATACTATCCCCTATTTATAATACACTATGGCCGAAGGAACAAAATTGAAGTTAAATACTTGATTTAAATTTTAAACTTTCCCATTATTGTAATAAAGGTTCAGAAAAAGATGAGCATATGCTGCGCTCAAATATTGAAAGTAGATTAAACCCAGGATGGTATCTCAAAGAGAATTTTAAAGTTAACTTACTACACAGTAAGAAGACATACTGGAAATGGTGGTCTAACCATACAGCCTTGATCATAAGCAACCACCTAAGAGTGCAGTCAGAGGATATTCCAAAACCTACAGTTTCAAGAGAATAACAATGTCCTCACTCAACTAGAGAATGTCATCCAGCTTGCTAGTGTTTGTTACTGGGGGCATTTCAGAAAAAGAACAACAGGGTCCTCCTCACCAGATGCACAAAATAATCATTCCCCAGCACATTTTAAAGTGCAGATTCGTACTGCATTATTTGCTCTCTTAAGCTAGTTCCAGGCACCACCTCCTGACTCCTGTGTTGACACCTCAGGAGCAGTAGTGCTTGCTACAGAGGGTGAGTGTCTGTTGTCTCTGATAGATGGTTCCTGTCCAGTTTCAGTTTTTTCTTAACTTTTCTTTTCCACCCTGGTTAGCTTCATTCTTTAATCCAGCGTGCCTGGTTTCCTCCCACAGCATCCCCTGTCAAGCAGACACGCTCCAAAGGCTGTCAGCATCTAATGCTAACGCTTCACTAAGAGAAGTCTTCCAGGTCCACTTATGACAGAAATATTACAGGTTTGTAATTAGAGCCTTACATAAGAAAGTTTTGTGTTTACTCAAATCCCCATATTCACTTACAGAAAGCACACATCTCGCTCTCATAGCTGTAGACAAAAGGTGGTAAATGTGACCTGAATCCAACAGCTGTAACAGCATCTGCTTGATCTTGAGGGAGTTGAACTACCCTGTTCATATAACAGTATCCACCAGTAACCCAGAGCCTCATTCTGACCTCCAGCAGCAGAGCCTGTGACTCCAGGGGAAAAGACCCCAACCAACATCTTGGCTCACTAATGGTAATGAAATGGACTACGACGAGTCATAAGGTAAGGTGTTAACATGACCCTGTCTGTAATGCTGAACAGTCAAACTTCGTTTGAGTTCAGAGCAAAGACCAAGGCTGCTCAGCTCCATGGCCAACACTAATGATGTAAACGTCTTTATAACCTTTTATTAAATATATAGGGTAAAAATTAAAAACAGTATAGAAAAATAAAGAATTGAAAACACAAACAATTAACTCTTCAAGCTTTACCATATGCCTTATCCATATCTCTGTCAGCAAACAAGTTTTTCTTACAAGGACAATCTTTAGATGGTGTTAAATGAGGTGACAAATATTATTCTTCAAAAACCAGATGAGATAGGCTGGAGCTACTTCTGGAAGCCTGTCCTAATTTCTGCAGAAAAAAATGTAACAGCAAAAAGAAAAGAAGTGCATGGACAGATAATACAGCTTCTGTGACTGATACTTGCAACTTGATTACTGAGGAAAACTGGCACTGAAAGTGGCTGGTATCAACCCCTCCAAGAGCTGGTAACTCCTGTCAGGTAGCACAGGGCACAGCTTTTCCCTGCCTCGCTGGCCATGGGATCATAGCAGCGCTGTGAAATGAACTGTGTCTGGGCTCACTATGCCAGGCTTGTCTTCAACAGAAGGAGCAATGAGATAGGAAGTAAAAGAATAGAGACACGGGAAGAAAAAGACAAACAAAGAAGAGACAGCATCTGTATCTTTCACATCAAATGGCTGTTGGAGATTATTTAGGTGCAGTGGCAGCTCTAGTAGCTTTCCACACTGCTGCTCTGAACAGGTCAAAACACATTCATGACTGTCTTCCCAGAACATCCAGTCACGTGGTATTATCACGTGTGTTGGTATTACAAGGTCCTGAGATCCCAGGAGATCATGACATTGCAGGCATTGTATTTTATCTCCTTCCTTTCATCAATACATCATCTGGTCTTTTCACCTGCAAGAGCTTCCTTTACACAGACTGCCAGCCAAAGGCTACAGATGGCATAAGTGTATCCATTAATTATGTCCACTAATGATTTACAAAACACCAGTTTTGATCTGCTACCCTCCAGCTCCATTCTCCTATCATTTAAGGATGCACCTCTGAAGGTATCTTGATGGTTTTTAGAGTATTTTAATCTGCCCTTTTGCTGTAGATTTTATTCACAATGCCACACACTGACCTTGTCTAGAGCCTTGTTGCTGTGGATGTCGTTTGATACTCAAGGCTGCATTAATATAGCCCTGGAGAGCTCTCAGAAAAACTCTTCGTTCAGGCTATAGGTGCATCTAGCTCTGTATCCTGTCTCCAGTAACAAGCATTAATACAAAGAAAAAGAAGATGGTGTTTTTACATGGACAGACAGCAACTGTCCCCTTAGCTACACCACTACACCTTCCACCAAGCCTCAGGGGCCTTTCTAAGCTGGAAGCTGTACAAGGATCATCCTTTAACTTGTTTGTCCAAAACTCTGTTAAATCCTCTTTCCAACATGTATTTACTGCTGACTGATAGAAGATCATTTCACAAGGGGTTCCACTTGCACATTGATACACTGCATGAAAAATGTTCCTTCCTTTTGAATGTGCACCTTCTGCTCAGATCCTTATCTATATCATGAAGCATAACAAGTAACATCCATTTCACTTCTTTGAGATTTCACAGACCTTTGTAATCATGTGCTCTAAGTCACCTTTTCCAAGCTGAGATGTCACAACAACTGCTTAGCTTCTTGTCTCACTGAATGTGTTTCGTATCACTGAAGGTCCTCTGCATTTTTGGGATGTACAAAGCATTTTTGAGGCTGGGTAATTAGAACTGTCCAAATCATATGTATCATGGAGATTTTTCCTATTGATTGTATTAATTTCCTAATAACTTCTAATATTTATATTTGCATTTTTGCTACTGCAGAGCACTGAGCTCACATGTTCAGACAGCTCTGTGTAAGGACTCTGGGAACATTTCCTTGAGTGGCAATAACTAATTTAACGTTCATTACTATATGTGCAAACTCCAAGACTTCTTTTTAACCTAGTTAAACTAGAAAATGAGATTTATATGATCTTTCTTTGTGTGTGTGTCCGCATGTGACATGTCAGCCTCTTGTATTAACTTTAGAACGCATTGACCAATTCCATCAAAAGCCGATTGCTCACTGGGGTTCTCAAAGACATTACACCCATGCAAGCTCCTTGGCAATTAAGTGGCAAAGTTGAAGAGAGACCCGATTAGTTTCACACATATGGATCAACTATTGAAGACTGTTCCTGTTCTCCATCACAAAGCACTTCATCATCATGCCTAGCATGGGCAGCAGTCACTTCAGCTGCTGTCACGTTCCCTCCAAACTCAGCAGTGCTATAGTCAGGTAAGATGGGACTTTTTTGATTTGAGAGCTGTAGTGCATTCATTTCTGCACCCAGGGATGTACCAGGTCACACAGTGTACCTACTTTCTTTTACCCAGTGGGACTGACATCAGTAGGTGCAGAATCCCATGAGTCATTGAGAAAATACCAGCATTTGGATGTAAGTATACACAGTATTACTGGAAAACCACCATTCTGTTTAATATTATAATATGGTGACTTTAATCATAAAGCCTCTCAGTATTTAAATACTTCAGGCACTGAAGACATTTATACAACTAGCAGTAGATGTATTTTCAAATAGATACTACTGAATAATTATCCTCTTGAGACAGCACCAATTGCTAAATAATGCCTCAGTTTAATAGCACATAGCTCTTAAGAAACGAACAATTCTGGGGACTATTAAATCTCTCAGAAACGTAACAAAGATGGTGATAAATACCTCACACTCCATTTTAGTCCTTGTGTGGATGAGGAATTGGCCATTTTTTCTCACCTGTTATCTGGACTCCAAAGACAACTCCTTAGAAAATTAAGGGGTAGCCTTTCCTTCTAGTTCTAATAAGCCAGTGCATGCAAATCTGTTCTTCCAGATGTCAGAAAAGGTCCTTATGAGCAAAATAAGTACTCAGACTCATAGGGAAAGCTGTCTTTGCAAAACATATCAGAGGAAGAATAACTGGATGGGATAGATGAGTGGGAATTTCTAAAAATGCCATAATTCTTATGGATTAACTGGCGAGGAATAATTGGTCTGTCCCCCAGAATATTCCTCTGTCATTCCAGGAAAGAATTGCTGAGCAAAAAATATGGGGAAATTAAAGAGCATTCAATCCATACTCAGGACAATTGAATCAAGGCACGACTGAGAGAAGTTTTCAGATAAACCCGCTTTTATGTAACACACAAAGCTCTAGAATATCAGAAAAATGCAGACCTCTTGTTCACATAAAATGCTGCCCTTTATTCATGTTCCCTAAAGATGTTTTTCCTAAAATTCTGCCTGCTTGCGTATTACTTACTGCTAATAAAAGAGCCTAGGGAAAGAAATTTGCATTCTCTCGTCACCAGAATCCGTGAATAGAGCAATTCAGCATGTCACTCCATAGAGGAGAAGGTTGTCTTTTCACAGTCAAGAGCAAAAAGACAGAAGCAAAAGGTAAAAAAAAACCAAAAAACTTGTCTCCTCATCCTAACACCATTTTCCCTCTCAGAGGCATACAAAACCTCAGAGATGATGAACTCTCCAAAGCAAACCACATCAGATCACGTTTACCTTCATGCTAGTTCACTCAATGTCCCAGCTTCATTTGAAAAGCAGCCATCAATAATACAGAGGAGGCCATATCCTTATAGGGAGAAGGTAGAAGTTAAATTTACTGCAGTAAAGCCAATTTGTAAGCAGCTGACTATCTGACCCCTAGTAACAAGTAGTTTCATTATCATTTGATAGTGCATCCTGTACTCAATTCTGCTTTGAATGACAAATAAGATGAATGATTTGATACCTTGGTGATCAAAAATTTCCATTGTACTTTTTTCCTCGTTAGAAAAAGTTACATTAGAAAAAAGAGAAAGATTAATATGGAAGTGCCAGATTTTAAGCAATGATTGAGGACTTTACATAAAAAAGCTCAAAAAGTAAGGACAGTGAAGTATTTTTAGGTGTGCAATAAAACACAGCATTTTAACATATATATATATGTCACTTGAGGTTCAGCATGCGATAAATTTCCATTAGTATCTCACTGACAAGTGAAGCCTGGCTGAATACTAAGTAAAGCTGCATGGCTGTTCTGTTGAGTCCTACGGTAGGAAAGAAGGAAGGCCTGAAAAACATAGTGTGTGTGTGAGGTTCAATCACAAACACTTGTTGTGTGGCCACTGGAGAACAGGACTGGAGGGTTATAGCCACCCAAAAGCACACTCGCACCACATGATGTACTTATGTGTCCTGGACCTAAATGTGGCCTTTACCTTGACTTCTGAAGGGTTTCCCTCCAAACAGCTGCATTATACCTATCATCAGTTTCTATGGGTCATCAAGAGAAACAGAAACAGCAACTGTCTTCCCATCCTGAAACTGAGATTTAATAAATGCAGAAGATTCTTTTCAGAGCCTTACATAGAAGAGGCTTCTAGAGCCACTGTGCTGAGACCTAGTGGAATGAAGCTCCAGCATATTCCGATGCAATTTTGTACGGATAAAGTCTCCTTTGAATGCTATCTTACAATTTCAGTTAATGATGGCTCAGTAAGAGAGGATATGAAGGAAGACTATGTCCTTAATAAATACAGTGACTTTATTACTCTGATATCTGGATCCATGCTGTGAGGTTTCAAACCTGGCGTTTCTCTTAACTACAGGTCAATCCTCAGAAAGCCACACTCCCATCTATAGATGTTCAAAAGCTGGTAACATGAACAGCCTCCACATTAAAATAAAAAAAAATTATGCTAGCTATACTACGTGATATCAAATTTAATCTTCTAGACAAATGCAAGCATGCTCATGGACACACGTACTCAGTTGTGCCTCTACTAATTTACCTTTTCAGAATGTAAAGCATTTGACCAGTGCAACCTGACAAGTGCCAGATGAATGCAGTAAGTCAGAAGCAAAGTAACACAGCACAATTGATAGGTTTAAATAAATTGTCTTAATTGCATCACTTAAATATTCCTTTTGTACCCACACACAGATAAAACAAGTTAAAACAGTGCTAGACAGGGATTAAATCTTAGAAGTTGGATGTTGAGAATAAAATCAACAGTCAGTGACAGCCATGCATTTGTAAGCTCCTCGGACCTGGGGCAGCCTCCTCGCTTGGTATCTGTTCAGAATCCATCCCGCCCAAGAGACACGGAGCCTCGTTCAAAAGACACTGCAATTGCAGGAGCCGGCAAATGACAGGACTTGTGCACAGTATTTTCAGCTCAGGTAAAAGAACCTTAAAAAAGAATTACTTGGATTTTCTCCGGCCTAACTAGACACGCAAACATTTCTGGGGGAAGATGGTTTAAAGAAGACTTAATGCAGAACATAACATAACAAACTATTGGAGCTGACTTAATTTAGGTGAGATTTCCTCCTCCTTCCTTCCACATCACAGCCCAATTATAGTCACATACAAATCTGAGTTTGTAATCACTATTATCTTGCTCTTTTCCATGTTAACAGCAGCAAGGCATAAATAAGGATGAACTTTCCTCAACAGTAATAATGTCAGGCTTTTTACTAAAGTCATGATATAAAGAAATATCACCCACTGTTAGATCCGCTTTATCACATGCAGAATTCTGTTGTATCTCACCAAGAAATAGTAGTTATAAGCATATGGTTTGAAAAGATTCAGAGCTTCCACATAAATAAACACACACATACGCCCACAAGCTTAGGGAAACAATAGATTCCTTTTCATCAGGTTCCTGTGAAAAACACACGTTTATTTCCCCTTAAATGCGTGAAATTACAATAACTGATTGTCAGACCACTACAGACCACTTATAAAACTCTGAGAAATTTTAGCTGTTTGCAAACTAGTCTTGAACAACTTCTGAAGGCCTTTGTTAATGCCTCTCCCCAGAGAAGATGGAGATAATGAAGGAATCCTGCCTGCCACAAGAAGAAATCGATATTTTAACATTCTTACCATGACCTGTTGATACAGACCTCACAGTGAGCCACCAGGAAAGGGAGCTACAGAATACTCTATATTTTTAAACCCATCACAGACCAAGAAAAAGCTGCATAGCTGTAATTTTGGTTATTTTTGCCTGTATTTTCCCAGCATATTTCAGATTGGCATCCTCGTCAGTCTAGGCTTTTAAAAAAGCAGTGACAGGCTGTGATTTGTTTGACCAGACCTTAATTCCTCAGATTCCAAAATTTAACTTTTCCAGTAGTTATAATTACTGGGGGCAAGAACCGAAATGAAGTTGTCAAGTGGCAGTAATGGGCTCTCTTTCTCCCTTCCCCTCTTCCCCAAGACAGATGTCATTCATTTAAAGCATGTCTATACACAAGGCCAGCTAATCTAATCTGCTGAAACATCAGTGAGACCTGGCAGTATCTCAACTGGAAAATAGGTCTAAAATTAATAATAATAAGACCTTACAGTTTAATGCCTTGGCTACCACAGATACCTAACAGTGCACTTTGCACAAGTCGCACTCAGACACTGGCAGCAGGAGAGAAGCAAAGACAAGAATGACAGTAGATTCTTCATCACCATGCAAACACAGTCGCTTTAAATGCAGAATTACATACCAACCAGCCAATTTTATTTCACTATACATTCTGTTTCTGTGAGGCTTGATCACAGTCTTTGCTGCTGCAAAAAAGGCTTCAGAGAGTTCAGTGGGAGCAAAGGTTCCTTTTATGCTATATGTATGCAGATAAAAATGAGTTGAGGCTCGTCCAGGGACTGCAGACTGAGGTGACAGGGCACCAATTCTAGACCCGATCATTTCCTCCTAAGTAGGAAGAAAAGAATGAATATCTTAATTTGTAAAATCCCAATTAATTACAATTCAATTTGGCAAGCCCTCATACAGAAATATGTCTTTACTTTCCCATCTTGTAAGTTTTTAGAAATTGAGATTGCATGATTGATGGAAGTTTCTAAGCTTTTAAGTAGTGGATACTGTAACGTTTTCCTTAGATGAATTATTTCCCCCGTGTGAAAACGTTAGTTTTAATGAAATGAAATAGCCTTAATTGGTTGTGATGGGAAGTAAACCCTGAGATAAACATTGCATAAATAATTCACATCCTTCCATCTGGGGAACTTCTTCCTGAACTGCAAAGTGCCTGCAATCTGAAATGCAATACACTTCATTTTAGCAGCAACTAAAAAAATGCACACTTCTTCCAATACACTGCATCTGGAGTGGAGAGCATCTGCTATTCTAGAGTTGAGTGCATATTTTAAGATAGAGTTTTATAAAGTTCTTTTTAATTCCAGACTAGAACATTTTCTCCTAACACATGGTCTTCCACAGAAGTGGTCTCTGCTGTAACTGGATCTAACTTTAACATCCTGATCTATCTGTGGAAATTCAGATTTCCCATGGTGTCCCAACTGGAATATGTAAAAACCTTTTCCTCTCTCCTCATTTACACCATGCTGTGGCCAAGGCAGCATCTAAAAGATACCTGGAGACAGAGATGGAGCATTTTTCATCTTGGATTATGCTATACGATAATCTTGTATCTGCACTTATTGCTTATTAATTTTAAGAGTTAGTCTCCTGTACAGAAACAGCTTCAGGAACAACTTTTCCCCTAAAGATTTGCTGCCAAGAGCTATTGCTGGCAACGGCACTCAAGGTAGGCCCCCTTGTTGTAACAGAAAATACGTGTCATTCCAAATTCTCTGCATAATTTGTGGCAATTATTGCAGCCTGGGGAAAAAAAAAAAAGGGGGTGGGTGGGATGACATGACACGGGGGGATGGACACTGAAGCAGTGAAACCACAAAGTGTATTTACACTGTTTCATTTGATGCTATAAAATTCACCATGGAGAACATAAGCAACCATAGCTTCTAACGTAGTGATCTACCAGATGTTCTGTAAATGAAATCTAATAGCACATCACAAATTATTTTTTTTTGATTGTGTCTCTTATTCAGGACAGCTACTGATGTTCCCTGGGTGCCTGAAGGAAACTTGAATGTTTGTGGAAGCCACTAAAAGTCAAGTTTTTTGTTAAAGGTATTATTCAGGAAAGATCACAACCTGAAAATAGTGTTGATTTAAAACATGAATGTGTGAGACAAAATTCTCCAAAGTGAAAATATACTATACATAACTTCTTTCAAGTATATATTTAATTCAACAATAATATTCTTAAAAAGGGAAACTGCTAGAGACATACTTATTTTTTCTGCCTATTACACAAAATAAATATGGAAGCATAATGAAAGAATATATTGTGCTTGCTTGTGTTCGTTGTCACGATTTTTATAGGATCAAATCAAACAGACAATGGAAATGAGTTTTGCAGTTTCACTGTGCCTTCTGGTTATCAAATGATAAGTTCCTAGCTGATGACCTTCCCCCCCCCCCCCCCCCTTTTAATGCAGACTCCAAAATAAACAATTTCAACACAGAGTGAAACTTTTAAAAATAGATTTTCTTCTCTCTCTGCAAAAGTTTACTAATGATCACACTTACAGAACATGGTAAAACAGAGTTTTTGTAGAGGATTCAGCTGGATTGTTTCCTTTTCATACAACAAAGCACAAGATACCCTGGGACTGGACTCAAATGGCAGTTTACAAAGTCTGCCCCTACTCACTCTGAAGTCTGCTATGCTTAAAAGGTTTCTCCGAGCTTGGGGAGCCCTTAAACCTGGAATATGGAGAAGTGCACCTAGATGAGTCACAAATCATTAATAAGATTCTGCTTGGCTTCCTGAGAGTCACGAACAACACTCACAGCTTTTTATACCAGCATCAGAAAGGTGCTGAGATTCTCCACTCATGGAAGGACTAAGAATGCTGACAGAGATTTGACATGTCGGGATTTTTGGTTGCTTGCTCCCACTGAAGCCCATGGAGAAAGGCACCTAAAATATCTGAACCTTTCGCCTGTCACTCCATGTAATTAGCAAAGTGCAGTCTCAATTAATTAATTGTTTCTATTATTATCGTGCAACACGGGAAAGGAGGAAAGATAGGAAAATGTGGTTTTTAAACCACAACAGTGAGTCAGGGTGACTCAGAACAGGTACCAATTAAAAAGCAGCAAGTTCATGTTTTGAAACTGCCTTGATTCTGCTTGGTGACATCTGTACTTAAACAGCTTGCCACAAGAGAATGTGCACAGAGCTTCTTTTAAGTTTCTTCATTCTTACATATAAATCTTTAACACTCAGAGATGCTCAGCAGTTGCAAAGGAAAATACATTAAAAAAAAAAAAAGCAAGAAAAAAAAAAGGGGGGAGAAAAAAAAAAGCCTTCCATGCTCAGAGTCATTTTGCAGAAAATCCCCAAACCACAGAAAAACAATTGCTTAGAACTTACATTTAATGTTAAGGGCTATTCAGGAAACACAAAATGGGTTTTTAAAAATGTTTAACCATATAAACAGCGACTGAGAAAGCATTTCTTATTAAGCATTTTTATGATTACAGCTACTCTTCTGCTGAAAAAGCAACTACTTATAAAAATAAAGCTAATATTTATGGGCACTATAGCTCAGGAAGGGACCTCTTTTATAAGACATTTACTGCAGCAGCCATCACAGTTGAATCATGTTATTGCACAAAAATGAAGTTTTTTTAAACCCAGGCTAACATTTAACAACTTTAAGTAAATGGTAACATATGAAATTAACTTTCGGCAGTGCTAAAAACCAGAATAGCAACAACCAAATCTGTGAGATGCTGATCATTCTCCCATCATGTAAGTGCCTGCAGTGGGGCCAAGAATCAGGGAACATGGTGACCACCACAAAAGCAGATGATTTACAGAGTGGTGTAGACAGTTAACAAATTACTGTGCACAGACCACCTCTCCTTGAGTGTCTGCAACCCCAGGGAGTTCAGAACTGCCCCCCTCATTACTCTCCCCCAGTATCAAGCACTGGGTACAACACATTTTGTTTTAAAACCACCACAAAGTCTGCAGGAAAAAAAACCCCACATCATCCTGTTCTCTAGGAGTTACGTCCTGATGTTGTTCTCTCCTTGGTAACTGCCGGCAGCCTCATTTGTGAAAACTTTGGTTCTACAGCACTCATTACAGAAAGACCTAATTACAGACGTAGGGAGTTACCCTTCCAGACCTAGATGGCATGATCTTTAAAGTGCAAGTTCAAGGTCAAACTTTAATTCACCCAAAGTCCCCAAGATTATTATTTTACAACGTATGCACTAATCAAAGCCATGCTTTAGGATTTGGCAGCCAAGCTGTTCTGTCTATCAGAATAACTCACAGATGGTATGTATGTGACACAACATATTCATCATGTTATATTCTTAGTATATGCAATTTTCTCCCTTGCTAAATTTTTCAGCATTCAGCAAGGGCTCTAAAGAAACTGCTGGTGCCTTCGAAGAGATACCCTTCCAGCCTTGTTGTCTTTAAATTAACTGAATAAAGAAAGAATCTAAAGGTTGAAGAAACTCATTCTCCTGTGTAATTGTAAAACATATTGAATTTGATTTTTTTACCTTAGGTACTGTTTTTTAACTTCTATTTTGTAGTTCATGTTTGTTTTCGTCTCCCAGTTCACATATTGTACTTTCTTTTTACTCGATGCATGCCATATTGTTTTAGCTTTTGCTCTTACTTCTGCTTATTTATGATCCGTTTTTGACCAAAACCTCAGTAAGATTTGCTTTAGGGGCATTTTTTTATCTTTTTTTCCAGGTAGTTGCATGCATAAGTGAACCATTAAAATTGAATCTGTTCAGTGAATCAAACTGAATGACAACAAACTAAAATGAGCAGAAACATGCCTAAAGCAACAAGCAGATTACTTATTTTACTTATTTGTAATGTTGCTGTATTTTTTTTTTCCCCTCCTCTAGTTCTTCTGATGAAATACAGAAGCACTTTTTTAGTTAGCACTTTTTTAGTTTTTTTAAATACTGGGATGAGTTTTCAATCCTGAATGCCACGTAGATTTTATGAAGGAAGAAGCACAAAGGGAAGATGTACCCATACAAGGCTCAGAAGCCTATTTTAAAGCTCATCATCTGGAGGAGTTAACCACCAAGTACGGGCAAGAGTTCATGAAAATAAACTTCCTGCTCCCAGTTTCTCCTGCTCCTATTACATCTGTCTGCCTTTTACTCCCACTTTGCTTGTGTTTTAGAGCCTCAAGAACAAAAGTCACCTCTACCACTGATCTTTGTTTTGTACAGTGTGCTGGCTTGGATTAGTCCTCGTTAAATAAGGACAAGAGCTGAGAGAGAAAATAATGGAAAATTAGGTTCTCTGCCTTGGATGGAGCAAACCAACAGCCAGCAAACAACCTACTACTCTTTCTCTTACAGAATGATAAATATCACTGACATTGTCAGAATTTTTCAGTGGTTTTCAGTTTTAGATTTTATGCTGAAAGCCAAAACATTAATAAAGCAATTGAAGTAGTAGGCATGTAAGTCCATGAATGTCAGTAGCAAGGTTTCACATATGTCACTTTGCAGTAATAAAAGACTTTGTATATAGTGCTAGGACTGGATGTTACTATTTTTTATTTTTTTTATATCAGGAATTAAGGACAGGAATGCAAGCAAATGGAGGAGAAAAATGAAGACAATTCCGATTAATCATTTCCCTTAGTGACATTTTAATGCATTATTGTTACAATTACTCTAAAATGTCCTCAAAGGATCATCACACCAGCTTTTTCAAACTTCATTTTTCACTGACTAAAATTTTAACAAGCAATCTTTCTGTAAAGTTTTGATCTCTGAACGAGCAATACCTGTTCATCCTTCTCCCTTTGTGGGAAACAGGGCTACTACATACACTGAAGTATCAGGTGTGTTATGTTACAAGGGACTCTTCTAACTTCCTTCTGTTTTCACTGGCTTGAGGTTTTCCCTGCTTTGGTTTCTTTCTTATTCACCCTGCATTTACAGAAACCAACTTAAAATATGGCAAGACAAAATGTACCAACTTGGCTGTGGGGATGGAGGAGAGGTGGTGTGGGTTATTTAAGCTATAAAGTTACTTTAATATTTTTTCCATTTTATAACATATGAGTAAAATAACCTCTTCTGTCTCAGCATAATTAGTTCCCCAGTCCTGGCATGCCTAAGAGCCTCATGTTGTTTGGGGTGCTGTTTGCCAGGGAACACTTAATATTCTCATCTATCACATGAATCAATAAAATGCAACCCTGTTTTTCACAAGGTGGCAGTGTATTAGGAAGAGTCATATGGGCTGAGTTAATTTAAAAGTAATAGACTGAAATTGTCCACATTAGTTTTATTGAACTGACAGAGCAGGTCCAGTGCTGCTAAGAAATTAATCCCATTTCATGGAATCACACAGCAAAGCCATAAAAGTTACTGGTTTATCTTAAAAACTAATAAAAAAAAAATTAAACTCGCACTGTGATTTTTACTTCCAGAATATGGGTATTTTTTAAAGACACTACTCAGGAAATGAGTATGAGAATAAGAGCTATGCCAAATCGATCACATAGCCATTGGGTTAAATTCACATTCATCAGACAAAAGAAAAGTCTTCCTACTGACAAACAAAGAGTCAAAGCTTGAAAATTAACTTCAGGCACCTCTGATGTGTGAAAACAAGGAGTGACACTCCTATAAATTCCCTTAATTCTCACTGGAAGAATAGGGCCCCTTCAGAGGGCAAATGATCCCAAGGGCTTGGCAATCTTCAGGAAGGTACATGTTGTTGCTGAATGAAGAGAAAAACCAGGGTGAAGAGTTAGGTACCTTGATTTGGTCCATCTACCTGAGCTGGTCCTAAGAGGACAAAAAACTGCAGTTAGAAATTCTCCCCCAACAGAAAGCAGTGAGAATGCTCAGTGCTATATCATGTTGGGGGCCTTCTGCCTGCGGGGGTAACTCAGCTGCCCACACCAGCTCAATTTCGGTTTGTTAACACTTGCATACCTTTAACATGTTTTCATTTTTTGTCCTGAACAGATTTTTGCAGCGCAGGAGAAAGAAGAGGCAGAGTGCCAGAGAGGAGTGTGGTGAGCACTGCAGGACAGAAGCATTATCAGGATCTGTGTCAGCAAAGCAGATTTCACCTTTGATAATACCTGTTTTATCATCACTGGACACTGGATAGGAGGATTCCAGGCAGGAAACCTTCACTGCAGCATATGGTGATGCACTTATTATAGCTGCATCCCCACACCATGCCTGAAACTTCGACCCTTATTTTCCCAAAAGTTTAGTCCTTAAATTGATTAATTTCCTCCGACATGAAATTAAAATCTTCAGCACCAAAAATATATTTGCATCCAAGGATACATGTCATTTCTCATATCCTGCTATTTAAATCATTTGACTTTGAGTGAGATATGGGAGAAATTTAAGTTTCAGTACATTTTAGTCTCCATCATGTCAAATTTACAACCCAAGAGTAAATCACACTGCCAAGACAAATGTCTTCACTTAAATCAGATTTGTTGCTTCCTTCCATACTTCAGAACATTAATAAAATTCGAGTTCTAGTTCATAATAATAGTTTCATCCTCACTGTGCCAGGAAAACCACAAGAAGTTCCCAGGAACCTTAATTCACCCTCCACATTCTCACTTCTCTATATTAAGCGATTACAGGTCCTGATTTTTGTTAGCTATGTGAATGCGCACGCAGCCGAGTCGCATTCTTACAATTGTGGAAGCGAGCACACAGTCGATCCAGATATACCAAGATTTGCTTTAAGTGTCTCCTCTAAATACTGTTCTTATCTTCAGACTTCCTGAAGTTTGGAGGCATTAAAAATAACAGAACAGCTCTCTGGGAAAGGGGCGAAGGCATTTGAAAGCAAGCAAAATGGCAGGAATGTTTACAGCTCACTGAAATTACTCGAAATTTCTCCCCTAGGTAAAAGAAATTTCTAACGATTGTTTTTCCCTGTCATCTTTCCAACACCTCTTACATCTGCACTCTCAAGAGAGCTAGGTCCCTCTTCCATTTCTGGATGTGATGCACAGTTATAGGAGCTGCTACTGATGAGGATTACAAATCCAGTCCCTCCAGTAAATGCAAAGGAGATCATTTATGTTTCCCCATTGCAGCACCATTCTTAGACTCCAGTCAGAGGTCAAGGCACATCGCTCTAGCCTTTATGCAACGTTAAGAAGCAGACCCCCACTGAAGCACACAGCAGTGAGAGAGGGGTTGCAGCAAGGGAATAAACTGCGCCCATGGAACAGCAGTTCACAGAGCAGAAACCTCAGCACATAAAAAGGCCATCACTTGAAGCCGTTTGTTTGACCCGCTACTCATTATTCCTGAAACTGAAGGCTAACATAGATGGGGTGAGCGATGCAAACCTGGTTTTCCAGCACAGAATAAGGAACATAAATGCAGCCTTCTAATTGCCACTCATCAAAAGCCCCTTTGACACACATGGTTCCAGTGTTACATATGGTTTGTCAAGAGCCCTCTGTAATGGGAGGCACATGACAGTGGAATGTTGCTGGGAGATCTGTGTGACTCAAAACGCTTACTGCAGCATTATTACAGTAATCTTTCAGCATGCTTTTACTCCCCAACCTCTCCCCGTTTTAACAAAACAATCCTAAGCCTGTATTAACAACAGGGTTTAATGAAAACCATACATTTCGTGATGAGTGTTTGCTCACGCATGGGAGATTTGTTTGGAATCGGGATCACTTCTCTCTAGGAATATGACAAGAGATTAAATCATTAAAAATGTATAGTCTGTAATTAGTTTATCATTGCCAGAATTGCAGGAATATTTTCCAACATAAAACTGATGCCACCAGCAAGAGATCATTTTGAAAGATCAATGTTGCTGAGATATCAGAAAACAAAGTAATTAGGAGACAGCATGCACACTGTTCTCTGTACTTTTTTTTTTTTCATACCCAGAGACACACACAGATAGACAAAAACTATATAACGCCCTCCTTATAAATCCAGCCAGTGATGGGATGGATTCTGTGAGCCACAGAAACAATATTAGTGATCGCCTTAACAGACACAGTGACATGAGATTATTCCAAAGCACCACCATCTTCTGCACCCCGAGGATTTATACTAACTGCCTATTTCTGGAGAAAGCAGCACAAGGAGCCACAAACAGGATCTTGGTATTAGTTAATTATGGCACTGCAATATTGTCACCAGAGGCATTTTAGAAATAAACTGCAGTACAGTGATGCTGTTTGTATTGAAATAGTTAAGGTGGTTTCAGGCCATAAATTATAAACCTCATTTTTCAGTATTTATGACAGGGCCATAAAAAAGGAACCAGTCTTAGCCAGTTTTCTTTTATGACATAAAAAAATTAGCTATGTGAAAGCTATACATTTATGCATGAGTTCAATGGTTTCATATGATTTTTTCCCCTCCCACACTCTCTTGTTGTATGTACAAAGCCATGGCCACATTTTATGGCCATCCTCCTCTTCTTCCATACTGTGCCCCAGCCCCTCATATCTATTGCTGCTTACAATCAGGTTCTTTTGTTTTTCCGTGGAAATTAGGAATCTTATGTGAGTCAGCATCCCTGGACAACTCTCTGTAAGTATTTAGTAAGGAAATATTAAAGCTGTCATTTTCAATATGAGGTTCACAGACCCCTGAGGGACTAATTTAAAGGGGTCTGGAGAAGATAATTAAGGCAAGACAGTCTACTGTCAGTAAGCTTAAACTCACTGAAAAAGGGCCTACACTTCAGCAGGAAAATATTTAGGAGACTCACAAATAAAAAAAGAGTTCAAACCTGCACTGAAATACTAGATCTATTTTTTTTCCAAGAAGAATATGAATTTAAAGCAGCACAGAGGGTTGATGTCAGCATCAAATACAGAGAGTTTTATTCAAAAGCAGATGTCAGCCTTATAGGCTCAGAGCTCATATGCAGCAGTCATGGCAGCACATGCCAGCAGCCTTCAAATGCCACCTCTGCCTCAGAAAGGACAGATGAATTTGCACCATACCCGCTCCACCACTGCCAAGGTCAACACTTCAGCAAGCTGTTACAGAGTGCTCCACCTCCTGTTTCTATATGCAACGGAGGAAACATGTCAGCTTAATGCCCTTTTGAATTGGAGTTATTGCAGGATCTCAGTTTCTTTGGGTTACATATCAAATAAAGAAAATGTACTCCACTTTTAATAGGAAATAAAACTCTGTGGTGGGACAGGTTGCCTGGGAGATTTTTTTTTTTTCCCTCTTTTTAGAGACACTTTTGCACAGGAGAGCTATGAGCACAAATGTATACCAAAGGGGTACGTGATGCCAGAAGTTGAGATCAAGCTCTGTCTGGACTAACAGTTGTTTCAATACTTGTGGGTTTGACTTTCAGGAACTCAGGACGCTACCATGCATAGACCTGAAAGCACTCAGAGCCATGTGTCAAGTCACTTTGCAAATGGGACACGGTATCCTAAGTCACACACTGACTGCTCATCAATATTGCCAAAGAGCTCTACGACATTCAGTTGGAAAGCTCTACACATGCAAAATGTTCTCTGACAATCAAACAAGTCTTTTAGCATACAGTTTGGTTTTACGTGTTTTTCACGTGCATAGTGTTAAACAACTCTAGGCAGCAATTAGCTTAAGACAAAACAGTAGGTAACAGTAAAACTATAATCAGCTTTCCTGACCCAAAAGCTGATGGATAAAGAAAAACAGCTGACAGCTAGGGAACCTTTTCTGCTGAAATGGGACAAAATGCAAGAATTTTCCTTCCTCACAATTATACTTCCACAATTAAGTCCTCCTTCAGTCACAGCCTAATCCTGGCTATCATGATGTACTCACGTGGAGGGATGCAACCATGGAGCTTGGCCAGCCTTTTGCCCCCATTTGCTCAATGGAGTTTCTTCGTGTGGTGCTAAATCACTACTGGAACGGTGTCACTGTAGGGAAATGTAGCTTCACCTTGCAGCAGTTACCAACCATGCTCAATTGTCTTACTTGCCCCTCTGTCAGTGGCGGGGGGGAAGTGTTTGGCAGGTATTGAGGGAGTCAGCTTGTTTTCAGAACCCACATTTCTTCTCTCACTCTCTCAGATGGTTACCTGAGATGATAATGCCCATGTCTATACAGATGTTTCTAACGGGAATGACTGAAACCATTAGTCAACTTGTGGAAACATTCAGTTTAAAGAAAAAAATTATGCTCAGCAAGAAAATCCTCTGTCCAGCTGTGGCACAATTGTGTGCACAATTCTTTTAACCCCCATGAGAGTCACACATACTTTGAGAAGGGTGAACCCCTGGGTGTTTGGCTATAGCAATATCCTGTTGCTCGCAGAAATATAAAACTATAAACAGTAAAAATTGCCACTCCAGGCTAACATTGAATGTGTAACCAAGACTTTCTAGGTGCACAAACATTCTTAATTTACATATATATCTATGTATATATAAATGAGATGGAAAGTAGAGCAAAACCACTTATCAGATATTATCAAAACTTCTTGAAAGGGATATGATATTTCTGTTTGAACTGCACTTTAAGTACTTTAAATTGAGATATCGAAAACTCTTCAACATCATTAACCTGGATTGAAAATAATCAATAAATAATCATTTTGCATGTAAGTTTGAAAGGCAAATGTCTGATACATTAATCGTGAAACCTCTTTCTGTACTAATGGTTGCCATAACCTAAGGGATCGATTCCATTATGGATGTTTACACAGTGACCTATTAGGAATACACGGAAGTATCATTTTTTACATTGATTATCCATCCTTAAAACAGATAGTAATGTATACTTAAATGCATGGATTGCAAAAATAATTTTTAACCTTTATTATGTACTCTTTGTTGAAAAGGAAATCGTTTGAGCATCATGGTATGAAGGACATAATTTCAATTTATGTCTTAAGAACAGAGGACAATTATGAATATATGGGAGGGAAAAAAAAAAAAAGAAAAATCTCTTATTTGTAATAGTTGGACAAGTGAGTTACCTAGAACATTTCTAATCTGAACCCAAGCAAACAATACAGACATTGCTGGAAAACCCAGAAAATAAATACATATTAAAGTTTCACAAATTGTATCGCCTTTTGGAACTGCCTGAAGCAAAATCCCCCTTCTGAACAGCTCCAACATAAACCAGCTTAAACTCTAATAAGCCTGCCAGGTGCTGAAGGCAGTGTGTTTTCATCTGACAGACTTGGCCTATGTCAAGTTTTCACAGCGAATAGCAGGGCTAGTAGGGAGGTAACTGCAAATCCAACCAGGAGCCACACAAATGGCCTAAAGGTGACACAGAAAGACACCTGAGGGCTGTCACCTCCAGCCACAGCTGTCTGACACCCGTTTGCGCTGCGCTGTCCACTGTTGTCCGTGCCACCCGGGAAAGGAAAAACCACCCTTTTGTGCCCCAAGCAGAGGGGAAAGCCCACAGGTGATGGGACCAGCTTGGAAAGAGCAGCTGAAAACTGAAGTAGGGCACTTATAAGAAAGGCTCCTAGCAAATCAAGGTCTGCCTGTGACCCCAATGTTCTCCACCTAGAGAGGGCAACAGTGATGGAACACTAAGCCCCATGGAGGGAACATAAACATCACAGACCCGACAATGACGATCGCTGCTCTCTGGGCATAGCTGGAGAAAATGGAGGGAGTTTAACCTGTGACAGCAGCTCCTTTATAACAGTAAGGGATGGTCATCTTCAGGTTAGTTTTACAGATGAATAGGAGAAATGTCTTTTATTTGGCAGTAACTCTTTGTAGAGTTCTTGCCATGAAAAGAGAAAGAAAAATAAACTAAAGCCTCCTAGTACATTTAAAACAAGCTGTCACTATGTTAACCAAGCCCCAAAGACGGCTCGTAGTACCTGCTCTTAGCAAACTCACTTACTTGATTATCAAATCAATTTAGCAATTCACTGAAGTGCCCATCATCCCTCAAGGCCGTTGCCACACCTGTCAACAAAAAACAGGCACCGACTCCTCTCTTAAGGACATAACATGTGTCAAACTGAAGGTCCTATTCAAATCACAGCTTCCTGCCAGTTCTGATCTCCTCTTCCATCTTTCACGCCATAATCTGCTTAAAATGAACAAAACCCACTGGTTTTGAAAGTGCTGAACTTTCCACCCACCAGTGAGGCCAGCACTGAGGATAGCACTGGCCCCTCAGGCTGCTGCAACAAAGCATCCGCTGGAGATAGAGGTAGGAATAATTCCTCCTTGGTACTCAGAGGGCGGCAACTGATCTTTCCGGTCTTCATCAGAAAAAGGATTTCTTTGTTGTTGATGTGTTAGATAAATTGGTCTTTCTCAATATGAGCTTTTCCCTTGCTACAGACAGAATGTATACGTAGTGCAATCACAGAAACAATACTGCCCTGCTGTATGGCTCTTCTCCTTCACAGCAGCACTCATTAAAAATAAGCTTTCCAGTCCCCTTTAAATTCTTTCCAAGCGCATGCATTTGGGGGAATCTGGTGAGTCTATATAGAGGAAACAGATCTATATCTCTCACCGTACTTATGTACAAGCTATTTATCTGCATGAGCATTATTTCAAGAATGCACATACTATTTTTTTGTACTGGGGCCCCACCAATAATTCCCTACAATGCAAAGAGATGTGGACCAGTAAGATACATAAACAGAAGGAAGAGGCTTTAGGTTTAACCCATTGACATTTTGGCCTTATTAGTCATGCAAAAGCTTGGGCAGAATCTCAGTCTACAAAAGCAAAATCTTAGCTGTGCTCTCCCTGAGGTCTGCAGAGCCAGCACCATGGGAACTTAACGTTCAAAGTACCTCTTGCACAAAATGTCCTGCCATTGTAAGCACTGAAAACTCTCAAACCAGTTCTGCATGAGGCCCCATTTTAATCTTTTGAGCATCCTTTCTTTTTAAAGCATAAGCAGATTAAGCTCACTGGGCATCCTTCTTCAGCAATCACAGTAGATGCATTAAAATACAGTAAATGAAGAAGGGCCGATAAGACTGCAATGAATGCATTATCTCAAATCGCAGATTGCTATAACTTTACAGAAGTAAAGAAATGAACCTAGGAACAGACTTTAAATACTGTTTCAAGGAAAAAGTATCGATCCATTGATCTTATGAGTGCTATTATCAGATGGCTATCTCTGTGTGTCGGGTGAATCCATTCACTGCTAGAAAGACATGTCAGGTTGCCAAGGACTGAAATTTATCCTTGCTAATTATTTCTCTCCTACTGCCTTTTTCCAGTTTCAACTTCTGATTGCTGACAAATTATTCTTTGCAGCATTACCAGAAAGTTTTCCACTTCTATCTTACTTGATCACAATGGGAAAACATCTAAACTCTGATAATAATGCAGCACTACTGTATCAAGGATCACATGTGGATGTTTTACTACCTCAAGTGTTAAGCAGGCCAAAATGCTAGGAAGCTTTCTTGGAAACAAAAGCTTGCTTTTCTTCTACAGAACACATTAACTTCCTCTTACATGGCCTCACCTTCAAACTCCTCAGTTAAGACCTGCACTTGAGCTTTCATGTGTTTCCTGTATGTTTCATATTTCTTTTCTTTAAAATGGACCAACACAAAGCTGTTTAAGCTGCAAGCATCCAGAAATTGCTGTTTTCAGTTTCTTGAAAGACTGACTTCTAAGATCGTAATCCTGTACTCTGGATGTACAGCAACTCCCTTCCAGGTTATGTCTGGTATGGGGACATACAGCTTAGCACACACATCCCTTATGCTACAAAGGGAGTAGGAACATTTTATCAGAGGCAACATGAGGAATATCTACTTCTAGTTTTGACCGATGTGGGTCTTGGTCTTGCTACTACTAAATTGGCTGATAAATCACCATATGGTTCAGTGGGAGGGCTAACAGGCCTTTCATAAATGGTATGCCAGCAATAACAGCATGTAGCTTTCAGCATTACTTAGTAAACAGCATGTGGTTTAACATCAGTGACTGATATGATTGAAGGTACCTACTTCGGGCACTTCCTGGAAGCAAAGGCCCCTAAAATTTTTCCTAGTTAAACAGGGAGCATGGGGAATATTAGATGAGGAGAAGAGAAAGAAGAGAAAGACATGACTATGAATTTGAGGATGGGTGACTCCATTTATGTTCGGGAAATAATGGGTTTTACTTTTACTCTCTTGAAATTTCATCTTTTGAATGCAGCTCATTAAGTGAGCGCTCACATTCCTACCTCCCAAACAGAATGAGACCTCTCAAGCAAAGAATTTAAAATGAATCTTTTTTATAAATCCTCCTGTTATCTCCAATCTCCTATTTTCAGCTGGATGCAATGACATTTCTTTTTCTTAAGGGATATTATCGTCCTGCTTGCTATATGCCACCACAAAATGAAATGTGTCACTCAGCAAGTCACCTTCTTCTCAAGAACACTAGCCTGCCCTAAGAGGATCTAGACCTCAGAGAAAGGAGAAGAGAATTTCCTGCTCAACCAAGGGTGATAAGACACTCAAGAAAAGGTTTCCTCCTCTTTTCAAATAAATTTAGTAATTTTGGCTACTCATCTGAGGGCTCTTTTGCATTTTAAAAAGTTAAATCTGCTGCTCTGAAAACCCTAGAGTGCTGCGTGCATGCACTGAGCACTGAATTTGTTCTCTTAGTTGTAGGCACTGCTACCCTGATTGAATGGATGGGCAATTAAAACTACCTTTACAGTAATCTGGTTAAGATAAAGAGCAAAGACAAATGGTGTTGCAGGCACAACCTTCAAAACACAGAATGTTAAAAGCTCTATAAGGAAAAAAAATTACAAAATTCAAAACACTGAATCCGTGCCAGGCACGATCAAATCCCAGTGATCTGTCCTTCCTATTACAAACATCTGATAGATCTTGGGCTAAGGCATGTTTTTAGTTCTCAAGTTACATTTGCCACCCGGGGTAAGCAAGGTTCCCCCACCACACTTTATTCAGTGTCTGAGAGTCTGTTCAAAAATCAAATTTGTCCCCAGTCCCAAAGAAGAATGATTCATCCTTAACTTACTAGGGAGACACTTCAAGTTTTCTTTTCCTGGACAATTAGCAGTCCTCTCTGGAGAAACTAACACTCTTGGCAGACCAGGTGCCATTTTCTGTGTTTGAATAAACTATTAACAAACTGTTGTGGGGGGAAAAGCTCTTTCCCACCTGGTAATGCCATTTCTAATTCTGGTGGGAAGCCAAAAATGTGCATTTCTTACATCTGTGTAGCTCAGGAGCTAGATTTTATTAAAAAAAAAAAATAAAAAAAAAATCCCCTGAGTGGTCAATGGACAACGACACCCAAGCCCTCTTTGAGGGATGTGATAACAAAGGCTTTCCTGCCCAGGCAGTGAGCGTGCTGGAGGCAGGAAACAGAAGGGGCTGTGATTTCCTGGAAATAGGAGCCTGCTTTGCCTCCTCTCTGAAGCCAGAGGATAAAGGAAAGCCCCCTTTGAGGACAGCCAGCCTAGATGGGATAGTGATAGTAAAGAACATTAGGTGCTTTTTGATATATGTACTGAAAAGCCCTGTTACTTAGAGAATATAGAATTTTGCTTATTAAGCTGGGGAGAAAAAGAGGGAACAAGAGGGGACACACATACTCAAGGATCAACTGTTTTCCCCAAATTGTATTTTCTTGCCAGGAAGAGGAGTGTTGCGTGTCTCAAAGCATGAGCAAACACATACCTTTTTCTCTCATTTTCAAGTACTTGATTGTTATTTCATTTCTCCCAGACAGCAAACTCTTGCTGTGTTTTAGATCCTTTTTCAACTTTAGTTAACCTTCCCATCCTGTCTGGAAATACAATGCCTGTGAACTGGGGAAATAACAGGGACTACACTCATATTGCTGCCTGATCCCTTACATCATGTGAAGCTTTATCATAGTAAAAAACAAAGCAATTCATCCCTGCAAAGCCTGCGGTTATAGCAGCAGCAGCACTGCTGTATCCCAGAGCAGGAATTCCACTGGGGCAGGCACTGCACAAACCTAGCAAAGAAACACTTTGCCGCGAAGAGCTTTTAAACTCAATATAAGAGACAGCAGAGGAATTCATGTGGGAGGGCAAGAACGTAAATATGATACCACTGCTCGGCAGAGTCCACAGTGAATGCATTTCACAGCCTGTGTCCCCCTAGAATTAAAAAGCCTTTTGATGACCTGCATTATAAAATCAATTTTAATGAAAATCTTTTTGGACCCATGAATAACAAGACAGCAAGACACATCTTTCCTTTCTGCATTACACAAGCTTTTGGTCATCATCCCTTAGAAAACAGTTCTTTAACATGTGAAAAAACAGAAGAAAAAAAAAAATAACCTGAATAAAACGTACTGAGTTTTCCAACTACAAAAAACATGACTGATGTAATTTATTCGCTTGGCATGAAATTATAGCAACTGTTTAGAATTCTTCAGGAAAGAAAAAAAAAAACAACCAAGAAATAAAAATGTAATCAGTAAAGCACCAGTATAATAGACAATTTAAATAATTTCCTGCTTGCTGCCTTAAATCATGATTAACATTGGTGAAATCTATTCCCACTGTTTAAGACAAAGTGAAATGACTTCCATGGGAAATACTGGCCAACAAGCTACCAACAAGCCCATTAACCACGTTAAGGTTTTGTTTTGATTTTTTGTGTGCCAAGGAAACATTATCATTTCTTAACACATTTGGGCAATGCTTCTTTTATCTTTTTGCCAAACATTATCTATCTTTGTTATTTCCAGAGTGCCTAGTGGAATAACGATGAAGGGTCATACATCTCCAGGGGAAGATATCCCAAAGTCTCAGGACTGTTAGAATTGCCTGACAGAAAGAGGCAGTGCTAAGCACTCATCAGATTGGGTGTGTTTTAAACCGATGTCCCAGGACCCTTATGAAGAACCAACCCAGCACTGTGTGGCTTGCAAACACACCTGACCTGCACGCTGGGTGCGCCTGCAGGCCAGGGACATTTGATTGATCTGCAGCTCACCTCTCTGTCAGCCTCATTCACTTCAAGGCTGTGCACTTGACTCAGAAAAAACTGCTTTTCTGTGAATAAGTTCGCAAACTTAAAAAGCTATGATCAGTTTTGGAAAAACTGGTTCCCCCTTGGCAGTGGCCATTTCCACTAAGAGAAAAAAAAAAAAAAAAGACCTCTAATTGCTGTAGGAGTAAGTTTCTTTCCGCAGTGTTACTGAAGCCCCCATATCTAGCCCTGCTAAATGAAGTGCTGCTTCTGTCCAAGATGTATCTGCCTAGAGAAGTGCTGAGGTTCAGGTGATACCTCACCTCCAACCCGGGTTAGAAAGCCTCCATGCACAGCCTCCCTCCCTGAGCTCACCTTGCACGACTGCTAGGGGAAGGAGGCTGATGTGGACATGCCAGAGAAGAGCTCCTGCTAAAAGTCCCTTCAAGCCTATCAAAGTCCTAGCCTGTTCCTTACATCTAGGGCCAAAAGAAGTCACCTACTCGAAATACTTCATCTTGCAGAAGGCTGCCAGATATTCTAACACGGCAGCTACCTAACATAGCAGCAGAAATAGCTATCACCTGCCATAATCAAGTAACTATTCCAGAAAAATGTAACTTAGGAAGCTCCCACACGTGGGGTTTTCGCCCCCCCCTTTTCATGCCACCCTGAGTGCCCAGAGTGAATGCCAGGAAATCCAGTGGCCTAAATACCCAGTAAGCTCAGCAAGTAAAGTTCACCTTTACAGCTGGGGAGAGACAGTCTCATTTTTCTAACTCAGACAATCCCACATTTCAAGTTACAATCCTATTGAATCTGCTACCTTTCATTAAAGTAGCTCTTATAACTCTGTCAAATTCTCCAACCTTTGTATTGATTTTTTCTCCTATTCAAAATAACTCTGCTTTACAACAAGAGCTGGCTGTCAGCCTCTTATCTCTTATTTTCACCCCATCTGATCCTCCTTCTCCTTGTCAGTCTTTCCCGATTCCAATTAATCATGTAGAAAAACAGGGATTTATGTTAAGAGGAATGTACAACTCTTAGCTCATCATTAACATACTGTAATTGCAGTGTAGTGTTACTGCCTCTGACCTTTTCAATAAGTCAGTGGAAATACTTCGTGGAAAGCAGGACATTCCTACCCAACATGAAGAGTTATATCTGGTTCATGTTACTGGATAGTTATTTCAAAATAAAACTCTGGATGCATAGCAACATTTGCAACTCACTCTAGAAACTACTGGAGACTGGCTGGTAGCACGAAGATGCTGCTATAAAACCAAACTGCTGTTATGTTCCTAAATTTTGTCTGGGTCTCTACACGAACAGTCCCAAGATATGCTAACCCCTCCACTAAACATATTTTAATTTCAGACCTTCCTCTTGTGTTTCTTCTTAATTATCACAGGGCATGCACAGAAAAGATCAGCCAGATGGAGACTAAATATTTCACCACCACAAGACGAAGCATTCTGCACTAAAATGGAACCTTGATTACAATAAAGTCATTAATTAAAGTCTCAACTGATTCTCTTGTCAGTATATGGGAGGCACTAAAGACAACTGTGAGGAGACAGTGTATCAGCTACATTAAGGAAAATAAAACAGTAAGCCAGACAGTTATAAGATGATGTTTAACTTGCACTGCTCACAGTCTTTACAGTGCAACATGATGGAAACTCAGTCATATGCTCCATACATCCATTCATTTAGTGTTTTAAAATTATGACACATGGATTTTCTGACAATGAGAAACTTGAACAAGTTTTAAGAACAAGTTCTGGAGACTCCTGGAGTAAAATCTTACTTTACTGGAGAAAAGACAGAGCAGCAGATTTGGCTTTTTAGCATCTTGGCTTTATATTTAGAGTATTTTAGGGCTATCTGCACACCCTAAGACTGTGGGAAAATGGGAGACAGAAGACTGTAAGAAAATAGGTTGAAAAACCCATGGTGCATATCCACTTGAGAGAAAAAAAAAAAAAAGAAAACAAATTTAAATGTGAAAATCCCCAAGTCCTCTCCCTGTCTGGATGATTAAGTCAGAGGTGCTGTAAGAGATGTAGATGGAATAAGCAGTGCATGTTAAATTCCCTAGTCACTCTACAGCACAGACAGCATGAGTATGGAGCCAAACCCTCATTCAGAGTTTTACCAGCACATCCCCTATCAAAGTCATTGGGAGCTCTAAGTACCCCCCTCTAAGTGTGGGTTTGGTCCTTGGAGAGAATATTACAGTAAAATGACTTCAGACAGTCAAAATCTCTCATTGTGATATATTCCCAACGGTCCTCTTTAGGTCCCTCCATCATTTATTGACTTCTACTTTGCTACATCCTGCCAGATGGAGGCAAGAAAATTTGAAGAGCAACTAGTAAATGAAATATAAGGAAATAAAACCAACACTGGCTCCCTGTTTCACAATTAGTCTTTACTTGTGCTTGAAGCCAACACCAGAGGTCTTTGCGAAATTACAATTACCAGGTATGCTGGATTCCAGAAGCAATCAATGCAGCTGCAACACGGCAATATAGGGTGTTAGCTCTCGATGATATATCAAGAAAGCTGCATTTTTCGTATCAAAAAGGGGGCTTAAATCTAAACGGACTTAAAAATGCACCAAGAGTATAAAACTAAAGAACAGAAAAGGCTCCAATTCTAACACTATAAAGTAAATATCCCCTGCCATCGACAGGTGGACAAAAGGCTGGACATATACTGTAGATGACTCTGAGTGTTGCGAAGACTTAACATTCAGGATAAAACAAAACAAAAAAAACCCCACATTAACCAATCTCAGTTTATTCAATAAAAGTTTTTGTGCACAGAATACCACACACTTCTGCTACATTAATGACATTGATTGTCTTCTGCCTGTGATAATGTAAAACATCAGAACTTAAGGAATATAATAAGAGGCAGCATAGCACACAGTGATAAACTTTGGGAAGGAGATCTGAGCATTCAAATTGGAGCAACTAGCTATAGATCTACACTATGCTGAAGTTAGTATGTATATTCAAAGGGGGGAAAAAAAAATAAAAAAGAAATCAAAGTAGCAGCAAGAACAAAGACACCATTAGAACCTGGAAAGTCTTCTAAGAAACTTGCTTAAAGAAGAGCAAGAATTGTTAATGCAAATGATTGTTTTGTAGTAATAATTTAGTAAAATGAATCTATCAATGTAACGTAAAAGCTCGTTAATCATCATGAAAGGGTGTTACCTCTTCATTTTCTGCTGGGATGGTTTCTGGGGTTTTGCTTGAATATTTTTCAATTTTTTTTTTTTTTTTTTTTTAAATTTTTAAATGAAGAACATCTCAAGATCTCCACCACATGCACGTTGGCACTTGTAGGTACAAAAATCACTTAGCTATTTCAGAAGCCAAGTTGATGTTCCTATTACCAATTTGGCCTAGACAGTGCAAGTTCGTTCATGTAAGATTAAAGGGATGAGGTCTCTATGGCATATTGCAGTATGGTCCTTGGAATAAGATTCTCATTTACTAAATAAATTACTGTATATTACTGTATAATGGTGTTCACATTATAACTGACAATTAGCGCCATTAAAGAGAAGGCTCATAAACAGCCAAATCTCACATCAAATTAACACAGTCATGATTAAAATCACTCTTCTGATTTCTGCTCTTCACTGAAATAATCAGCATTTTGCATAAAAATGAGTATGACGAAGCTCACAAAAAAAAAAAAAAGAAAAAAATTTCACAGTTGTGCTGGGATGGTGGTACCAAACCCTGCCAGCACAGCACAGCCACGTCAGCTGCTCACTTGCCTACGAAACACTTGAGTGCTGGGTTTCCCTCCTAGCAGGCAGCCCGCGCGGCATGCCCTGCCTTCCGCGAGCACTGCGCAGGCAGGGCTGGTAACCGGTGTGCTGACACTGGAGATTAAAGTGCTGCAATTACTCCTCTTGGCTTTAATGAGGGGAACCTGGGTTCTCTCCTGGCCTGAGGGAAGCTCATCATCTTTATTTTAATTTTGTCACTTCGACATTTAAGTGGTTTTCAGCGTTTGCATTTTCATTTATACTGCTTTGACTTCAGAAAGAGAAAGAAAGAACTGAGTAATTATAGCAGAGAAGAACAATAAAAGAAATACAAAAGAGTCAGCAATTCATTAAAATTTAGAGAATGCCATGTTAAAAAACTTTTCTTAACTTGAAGAAAAATGGAGAGAGACTTTTTCTAAGCTGGCACAGAGCCCACATCCTCATTAGGATTCGTGCTTCGCTCACACAGCAATACGCTAACGGTATCGCTTTAATCTTCAGCATCACAGCACTAGCTCCTGGCCTCCCCCAGATGATGGTACTAAAATGGCAAGAAGGAGGTAAAAATAAACTTCAGGCCAATGATGACCAGGCCTGGTATCAAAGCAGAACCTGCTTCTGGATAAAAGTTTGAAGCACATGCACATCTCCATTCATGAATGCTACTTCAGAGACAGCCAAGCTCATAATGGCTTCATAAGGCTCAAGTATCGCCAAGGAAAATCTAATCAATAAATAAGCAATCAGGACCACATAATGAAAGAATACCATTACATGTGCCATGGTTTGAAAAGGAATCACAGTACGCTACATATGCATAAAAGCACTGCAAGATAATATGCCTTTGATCCAACATGCCTTTAAAGCAGGAAACAAAAGGATGTTCTCATATATCTTACCAACTAATTTAACATATAAATCACAAAAAAATATGATCCAGATGGGCTTCAATGAAGGAAACCAATTAACGTAGACAGCCTTAACATCTGACACATTAGTTGTAATAATAAAAACCAAACAACATGGTCAAACAATAATGCTCTGTATTATATCTGACATTTCTAATTAGTTTCTGCATCCTCTTCAAGAAAAAAGACTACCAGCAAGCATTTTGTTTCCCGGAGGAAAAAACATCTAAACTTCATGTGCACAGAGCATGGTCTATGGATGAAGCTGATCTATCTGCACTCCCCTGTGATGTGCTTTGGAACTAATGGATTTTGCATAGTCCACATCTGGTTGTACAATTAGAAAATGTTTCCTTTCAGCTGTGTTGCCACTGCAACTGCTGCAGACCTGGAATGTCAATACCTGTGTGCTCCTTAAAAGCTTTACCTACAACCACGGGCTCAAAATAATCATTTTTGGGTTTTGCTTCCTGTAGAATAGGATTTTGTTTTTTTCTTTTAACAGCCTTCCTAGAAATGCCAATTCTCAAATGAAGTACAGTATTTCTGGCACAGACCTCCCAGCATCAGGCAATTAGGATTGCATCAGACAGTTGCAAGCTGAACTACAGTTAGCATTACAAATTAAAAGCTTCACCATGCACACACATACATTTACTGTTTCAGAGGTCTAATCCCAACCACGAGGACTGGTTTTGCGTGTATCGGCTAGAAGGACTCAGTTTCAACACCTTAGACCTACTGTCCCTTTCAAAATCCACCCATGAAAATTTTTTTCAGTACATGATTGAAATTTGGAATTCTTGAGCATCACAACAGGGACAGGGTTGGTTTGGAAACTGCTCTTCCTTTACAGAACAGTAAAAAGGAAATTGTGGAGATTCTGCTAATGCCATCATAGCCAGGAAGGCCAGAGAACAGAGGTCCATGTCATTGCAATGAATACAAATCACTTGGAAAATGACATTTTCATGATTAGGATTAACACTAAACCTATCTAATGCAGCAATTTATTTTCCACAGCATTCATAAACAAATGACCTAAATTCTGAAAGGCAGCCTATCTTTTTTTTTTTTTCCAATTTTAAATTAAAAAAAAAATTAGTATTCCAAACATTTAAAAAGAAAATGAAAAATACTTAAACCAAGGAACATAATTTCTTATTTCCAAATTAAGATAGTTTCTATTTATCAAGCCAGCAACAAATAACCCTGATATCATAAGAAAGAGTTTGTGAAGTGAAAACACTATTTCCAACACAGGAAGTCCCAGGCTCCTTTATTGTCTCTGCTCCCTGAAATTTCAAAAGAGGAGCTGACCGGTTCTCTAGACCTCCTGAGTGTTCCTTCTGCCACCCAGAAATAGGTTTACAAATAACAGTATTGCCAACTGAGACAGAGAAGCATGGCAATGTTTGGGCCTTTGCTCCATGTGTTCAAATGTGGTCCCTTGTGTGAAATCACAGCTACATCAAGCCAGAAACTGCTGGAAAAGCTTGTTAAAAAAGCTGATAAAAATTTTCTCCTTCAACATACAGGTTCAAAATTGAGAGACAAAAATAACTTCTAATTCTTGTGTGATGGGGCTGTTGGAACAGGGAGGTGAAAATTAGAGGTTTTGGTCATGCACCACAGTCTATTACCATCTCCCTTTGTGTTTTGGAAGCCCCCTTCCACCTCCTGAAAAATATGACTTGGCTAAAGCCACATGTGATGAATTATGGCAAGCTGGGGGTTGAATCAAGTTCCTGGAAGACCCAGCTCACAAGAGAATCATTTATGCCCACACATGAGCTTTCTGGGCAAAAGCAGCTCCCCACAACCTGCTCACATCCACACGCCATGCTCTGAAAGTGCTTATCTCCTTACCAACAGGCAAAGGTAACCTCAGATAATACCTGCTTTATCTCAGCATGCCAAGCCTTGAATATAGAGTGAAAAGTATCAACAAACTCTGTTGACACAGAAAACATTGCACTGATAACGGAGTGACCCAAGAGGTATCAGTCACAAGCCAAGACCTAACTGCACCATGCTCCACAGCAGCCCATGACACAGGGACCCTCCCGTTTGAAGGCAGGTGCTGGAGGTTGGCTGCAGACAGACACTCAGCCCCGTGCTCTGAACACAGCCACGTTCACAGGGTGCCGTGCCCGAGCCGAGACCCTGTTCCCGCTGCGTCCCGGCGCTCTGCTCTGCTAGCTGGGTGGCTGTCAGAGCAGGGCTGGCCCCGGCCCAGCTGGCTCCTGCACACTCACAGCAAAGGCACAGATCTGTGGGTTTGCACAGACGTACGTAGATGTCCTGTTAGCACAAGGCAAGAGACTGCAGCCGAATGCAGGTAGAGTGAGGGCTGTACCTGTGCAAGGAAGCAATACCAAGGAAAGACAGCGGTCTCAGCATGATGGCTCCCGAACCGCTACTATTTGTTTGTAAGCATCATGGGAAAGAAAAGATTTGGAGGGACAATGAGGTCACTTTGCGGATATCTGCAAGGAGATCCTCCCGCACATGAAAAGCTTATGGGAGAAATGAGAAAAGCGGCTGTTTGCAACTTAACCCATGGGACACGAGAGCTGGCAACGCTAGCAAAGCCGAGCTCAGAGCTGACATTGCAAAAGCACATAAGAGATGATAGATAGAGTGCTGCGAGGGCCGGAAGGGCCTTGAAAGTGATATGTTCACTGAAGGAAACACTGCCCTATTTCACAGTCCTCTCAAACTACAGCAATACATTCTGATGATTTTTTTTTTTTTTTGAGAACATAAGCATATGTCTTTCCACTCACCTCAACGGGGAACCTCTTGCCATTGATGCTGTGCTCAGAGCCAGCTGATCCGTTGCTTTGACCCCAGTGAAACTCCACTTTCTCTGCCTTGAATCTGCCTGGCAACCCGGCGCCACTGACAAAATAATCATCCTTCAGCAGGATAGCAACTGTACACACAGAACAAGGAGAAAGATGTTCTTAGCACAATTTTTATGAAGCATTTATAGGTTTTGCTCATTATATTAGAATACTTTTTCTAATGCAAATAAAATGTCCGGTCATCATTTTCCTTTTTACAGGGATTGGTTTAAAAAAAAGAAAAGGTCTACAAGTAATGCTGGTTAATTATGGAAGTGATTATGAAGTCACATAGACTACAGAAAATCTTAAAAGTCCACATTTCTCAAGGACTTTTTGCCCTCCTTATTGCACTTTGATTAAAATTTAAATGGCAAACTCCATCAAAATGTGTTTAATGTTGTTCAAAAGAGTAATGACTGACCATGTTCCCTAGCCTTACAAAACCCTGAAGGTCTTCAGATCACAAGTTAGGGAAAGCATGGATCCTCTGTTGGATTTGCTCTATTTCAGTGTGGGTATGTGAGAGAAACCCCTGTGCCTTGTCCCACCACTACTGATGGATACTTTCCTTATCCTCCCTACTCCTTTGTGTAACATGGGAAGAGTGATTTGAGACCCACTCC
Organism: Todiramphus chloris collaris; assembly: GCA_025345505.1. NCBI lineage: Eukaryota > Metazoa > Chordata > Aves > Coraciiformes > Alcedinidae > Todiramphus > Todiramphus chloris. The sequence goes on from JANVCC010000038.1 coordinate 8,916,111, forward strand.
TGAGACAACCCCACAGAATACTAGGGGTCAGAAGGGACCTCTAAAGATCATCAAGACCAATCCCCCTGCCGGAGCAGGATCGCCTAGAGTAGATCACACATGAACAAGTCCATGTGGCCTCTGAAAGTCTCCAGAGACAGAGATTCCATTGCCTCTCTGGGCAGCCCGTTCCAGTGCTCTGTAACCCTCACAGTGAAGAAGTATTTCCTCAAGTTGAAGCTGAACCTCCTGTTTTCCAGTTTATAGCCACTGACCCTAGTCCTGTCACCGGACACCACTGAGAAGAGCCTGGAATCATCTTTCTGACACCCACCCTTCAGATATTTATAAACATTGATAAGATCCACCCTCAGCCTCCTTTTCTCCAAACTAAACAGACCCAGCTCTCTCAGACTTTCCTTATACAGTAGGTGCTCCAGGCCCTTCATCATCTTAGTGGCCCTGCGCTGGACCCACCCCAATAGTTTCTTGTCTTTCTTGAACCGGGGGACCCAGAACTGGACAGAGTACTCCAGGTGAAGCCTCACCAGCACAGAGCACAGGGGGAGGAAAAACCTCCCTCGATCTGCTGGCCATGCTCTTCCTAATGCATCCCTGGATGCCACTGCCCTTCTTTGCAACAAGGGCACACTGTTGGGCACTGAGGGCACAACCTCCATAACAACTGGGTTTTATTACAGTAACTTTGCCATTATTATTATGTGATTCAAGAAGGGTCAAAAGGATTTTCTTTTTGTATTTTCTTTTCATTTTCAAAAGCCTTTGTACTTTATGTAACAATAAAAGCAGTACATCCAAACAGAGGACAAAATAGTATGGTGGAAGCTGGTACATATTATAGAGGAACTATGGTCCAACCATGAACTGAAACAAGCTTTCAAAAAATTCCTGTCTGCTGCTCTCACTACAAGATCACCTGCTTTTCTAGCATTTCCCATTTTTCCTAAAAATTACTCTTTACAAAACCCTTTCTTCTTCTCACCCCTTACAAAACTGTTGCTTCAAACCAGAACTATAATTTTTCTTTTGTAAAAGCCATTACAGCCCACCACTTGCTGTGCCCAGAATCCTGTGATTAAAAGTTTTTGGGTTGGTTTGGGGAATTTTTTATTTATTTATTTCTTTTTCAATGGGAACAGCATAAACCACAAGGATTTCTCTGTGTTCTCAAGCCAACTGTGTCATCACAATGGGAATATTAATATAAATACAATTTTATTATGCAAGAGGGAGGATTTTATTCATTGCTGAAAAAAACAAGAGAGTTAGTTGTGAAATAGAAGTTATTCCTCCGTTGGTGAATCAGGGGCAGGCTTTGCTGGAGGCCAGTCTTTCTGCCACATCAGGGCTGCCCTTCCATCAGTACGGAAAGTTAGAGTTGGCTACAGCAGCCTCATCTCATGTCCAACTGTGCAATTTAGACTCTTCTCAACTTTGAATTGTTTATGTTAAAACCATCTAAATGTTAAATAGCATCAGATGTTCAGATGTTTCTAAGTTGTGTCAGCAACATCACAGGGTTATTTTTACAGCCAAGTTTTGCGTAGGAAGATGGGTGGTGCAGGACTGGTTACAGGATACTGCCCATGTCAGACAGGGTACTACTGGTGATCACTGGCTTCTTACCACAAATCTGTGAAACTTAAGTGGCTGAAAGCACCACTGCTCTCTTCCTCCCTTAAAAAATTCTGAATGAGCTCAGCAGTATTTTAAATACTGAAAAGCTCACTCAAATGGTTACAAATTCCATAGATAAAATTGTAGGAGATGAGCAATATAGAAAAGCAGATTCGTGTGTATCTGTTAAAAACCTCTGTGGGGATTCAGTTGCATCTAATAAATATTTGATAGTTCCTAAATCATTTATAGCTCTGTCAGGGGTCATTTTACTTGTTTTAGATGAATAATTAAAAGGATAATTAGGAGGATGTACAATCTGAAATGTTCATCTAATTGTTCATTTTACAGTGTTTCTTACACTGCTGAGCTGTACAACACATGTTCCCATCACCTTCCTATCAGCATCATCCCCTTGCTGTTAGTGGTTTGGGGGCTTTTGTCCCTTCCATTTGATCTCTAGCATTCAGGCCAGGAAAAACCAAACATCACCTTAACAGGCTTTGGGAGCCACTGCTTTTATCCAGTGATTTCTGTAGTGCACAACGAGGAACCAAGCCTCAGAGCCCACTAATTTAAAACGCTGTATAATTGAGATTACAAAACCAAAGAAGGTGGTGCACAGCCACCAGAATCACAATTGCACGATGCCATTTGCAGGATCACAGCTGGAGCTCTATGGCCAGCACCCTTGTGAGAGCAAAACATACACCTGGATACAAAGCAGCTCTTCCTCTGCCGTAACAGAACGGCTCTGCTGGGCAGGACCAGCCAGAGTGATGCACATCACATAGGAAAAGTACTTAATAAAAAAAGTTCTCAGTGACTTAAAAAGGGGTAAAGTAGCAATGACTGCATAATGCTGGTGAGGGCACTGCTGCCATGGGCAACTCTTCCCACATGGCAGGTTGGGCTTGAAGAAGCCTCGTCAGCATCAGGCCTGGCTGACACCAGCTAAGGTGGCACAAATCACAAAAACTAATGCAAATACAGCTATGAAATGTGCTTATACTCTCCAAGTGATCTTTATCACTTGGGAACCAGCTACTATGGTGATGAAATTGAACCCACGTTACTGCCTTTGCCAGGGTAATCACGCACAAAAGCATTTCTAGTCAAGACAGGGGCTTAATGAAGTCATTTCCATTTTCTGAATGAAACGCTGTTTTCTGTACATTGTCTGCCCTTTACCAGATATGGTGGGGCTGTGAGAAACAAGAAAGAGCAGAACAAATCTAAAGAGCAATAACCTTTTAACCTTTTAACATTTCAGAGCATAAAAATAACTAATTGTTCTATCCTAAAAAAAATGACTAGGTCCAATAGCAATAACAATAACCTAAGTAACATATTTCCTGCCGGTTAATGAGCGTCAAGGCTAAGGGGCCTTTGGCTTTCAGTTGGACCCCTGTCTCTTTTAACCAGTCATTAATTGCTGAGAAATGCCCTCTACATCCGTCACCATTGCTTAAACAGATATTTAGTTTACTGTCCCTGTCAGTCTGCAATATGAAGGTCTCATATGGCCATCTGCTCCAAGACTCTGCTGCCAAAATTCATCGCAATTTATGGCACAACCTGCCTCTGTGTTCTACCCACAAGCCAAAACATCCTACTTGGTTTGCTGCTCTACTACTTTCCACCTTAAAAAAAAAAAAACAAACAAAACTAATCCCAGGCAAGTTTCTTCAGAAGGTCAGAAAACCAAGAAAAGGAACAAGACTTGACAAAATAAGGGAGGAGTTAAGAGCTCAGCAGAACAAATCGGGGATGACAGCAAGGCAAAAAAGAGTCTTCACGTTACCAGTAAAAGGCCGTAAGTCACCAAGAAAAGTGACAGTAACTGTTGCTCTGCAAAGCAGTAACTTGTCAGCAAAAATCCATACCCCAATGGGTGAAGAAATCAAATATAGCAGCAGTGCTAAAATCAACCAGCAGAGAAGACCGAAGATACAGCTTTCACTGCCAACTGCACGGAGACTGGAAAATTTGCTGGCACATTTTGGTTCAACACGGTTTCCTATTATATGTGCAGCAATATGTTCCTATTACACACACAGGACAGCATTAGCATCCTTCTTAGAACAGCACTATCACCTTTCTTGTGGTATTTCTAATAACTTCTATTGCTGGTTACCACAAACACCCCTCTGTGACCAAAAGGGCAGGGTGCATAACATGAATAGATTAATTAAGCACAAAATTTCCATAGCATTCAACTTTGCCTGAACCTCATGTGTTACAAAGGGCAACAAAGTCCTGATTTCAAAGGAAACAGAACTATTTCTTAGTGAAGCTGGAAAACCCCCTCAGTAATGCATCAAAACCCCAAGCTATGCTTGGTGGTGGTTTATGTTAACTGGATTTGTTTTATGGTGAAAGAAAACAGAATCACAGCCTGTCATTCCATCTCATCTGAGTGGCAATAACTCTCAACTCCTGCTAAGATCCTGAATTGCTGGAACTGGATCTGAAGCACTTGCTGGACTTGAGGTTGTGGCTCAGATCCAAAGTCCCCTGGAAGCAATGGGTGTATCTGAGGTCATGCTGTGTGCACAGCTGTGTTGCAAACTCTCAGAGCAGGTACATGCCCTGGGTTTTGCCAGCAGACCTCTGACTAGAGACATGTTACATAAAGCACTACAGAGATGCATGTCGAATGTTAATAAAGATAAAAATATACTTCCAATAAATAAAATTGAATTAATTAGTGGTTTAATCCAATTCCCTAAAAATATGTGACCTTGTCAAATGAAGAGGGTGGCCTTATAATTTCTGCTTTTTACATTTTTAGAATTAAAGAGTAATCAAATGCATGCGGCTTTGCATATAAATCAACCTTGACCTTTCGGTGAACTGTTTTCGTAAAAATAAGCAGTACTCCGACTGTTCTTTTCTCTAAAAGCCAGAACAGACAGAACAGAAGAGGATTCAGTTCAGTAGAAGAACACAGTGCTATAATCATATCAGAAACACATTAGTAAGCCCCCACTACTTTGAGCAGTTATTGCTCTTTCTTCTTTAAAACCTTCCAATTTCTAAGACTTCCTATTTCCTTCCCCCCTGAGCCTTGCATCTCAGCATTCTTTTGGATTAGATGTTACAGTCTCCCAAAGCTGATAATTCAAGGTTACACCTTAAAACTCTTATACAGCTTTTTATTCTGAGGAACAACTGACTACCAAGAGAATTATTTTATACTGAGAACCTAAGGAAAAAAAGCCAAAACCAAACCACCCTTAAAAAAGACACCAAACCTTAAAATCAATCTGCAGAACTAGCTTTGCGCAGAGGCAGAGATAGGTGTCTGCTGCTTATATTCAAAGAAAAAAAAAAAAAAGAAAGAAAGAAGCAGCAAAAACCAAAACCAAACATAAGAACAATGAAGGAGGAGGGTGGAACATGGCTTGAATTTTTAATTGATTGCAGGCAGGCTATGGAGACAAACCGGAAAGAACATACCTGTTTTTCCTGTGTTTTTCATCCAAGTCTTGTTTGAAGATTCATTGTCAAAACCATCAAGCTGTAATTCTTGATACTCATCTCCAACATGGGCCTGATGGTCTATGATGTCTATGGGAGACTGGTGAGACCCTCCACACTTCTCGCTGGAAGTAACCCAGTGCTCGGGACCATAGTTACCTGTTAAAAAACACCAATACTGATTTACATTCCAGTGGCTCAATATTCTGCATAACATTAAAGAAAGAGGATGAAGCACTTTAGATCCCCAGGTAACTCCACCACGGTTACACTTCTTGCATTTGAAAGAGGTTAAGAATTGTAAACTTCTGAGAAGATGGAAATCCATTAGCTTTGCACAGGACTCCAACTTTGCCTCCAGCAGTAATGAACAATGGCTTTTTTTTTTTTAATTACTGTTCTATAAAACTATCTGCAATTCCCAAGTTCCCCTTATGCGTATGTTATCAATTAGCATGGTGTTACAGGAACTTTCCTAAAGCTTCAGCCTTAATATATTACTATATAGTTTATCTGTTCACATGAGACAAATAATGTAACAGCTACCCATTAACCCATGTTCATGCAATAGTCTGCTTAGATAATACGATCTTTATTAATCATCTCGTTTCTTTTGGAGGTTTTGAAGCCAGAACAGATAAAAAGAAAGAATTAAGCTAAATGCATATTAGTAAGTTTAAAGAAAACAACAAGGGGGGGTGTGTGTAAATTATTCTTGACGGAGAAAGAGGACAATGACCTGTCAGGAAAATACCATAACTTTCTTTTGCTGCTGCTCTTATATGAGTTTTCCATGTTCTTATTAGCACAGTCTGTTCTCACCTGATGTAAACTACTCTCTCAAAACAAGTCAAGTCAAATGTTAGCAGTTAATAAGAAGCTCCAACGACTGATGGGCTCCAGGACTGTCCTGCATACTTGGCTGTACCTGGACACATCAGAGCCATCCATATTACCATAGCCAAAAGCAGACACAGAGCCTAATACTGTCACCTTTCCTCCCCTACACACCCTTCTACTCTTTTGTTATTAAAAAAAAAAAAAAAAATAAATGCAGGAAGTAGTTTAAGTTCTGGAAAGCAACAGCCTCTCTGTTTTGTCAGTTCATCACTAGCCACTATTTGAGGTTGGCAACAGAAAAGCATGCTACAGCTGTGATCAGAAATGACACCAGCCTCCATGCCCAGCATGTATGGGTCCTCAGAGCTCAGCAGGACGATTCCAACTATTGTTTAGTAATTTAAGATACTCGCTGTTATCACAGATGTCCACCCTACTCTCCAAGGAACATGACGAGGAGTGCATCCTGCTCCTGTTCCAGAGCTTTGTCAGCTCCAGATTACTTTTTGGTGTATCCTCAACCCACAGATTATGTCACTGAATTTCACAACAGAATTGCACCATCCTTGCTGCTGGAAGAAGAAAAGCAGCAGTGTCTTATGGTGTGGTGTTGGATACTACCTGCAAGAGATAGTATTACAAACCACCAAGAAATAAATTTGCCAGAGGTTGTCTGCCATAGGCCTAACTGACCATGCCTATTCTGCAAGGTTCTCCATCACAAATAAAAATAATCAATAAAAATCAAAGGTTTCAGGCAAAGACCTTGTCACCCCCATCATATACCAGTTCTATATGCACTGTAACACCAGGGACCCTCAGCAGCACGCTCAGGAGAATCTCCAGTGCATTTCAAATTTTCTTATGACCTCCCTTTCCAGCTCTTACATTGTATTAACAGAGACTAAGAGATTACATTCCTGTAAGTGCAAACAGTGGTTTAAGCTCCTGAAATAGCAGCACGGAGTTCCTGTAAAGCTCTTTTTGCTCACAATTCTTGAAGTGCTTTACAGCAAGGATAAGCAACATTATTCTCATGTAAAAATGGGGAAATACATAGCCTGAGAAGGGAAGCAGTTTGCCCAAGCTCATCTACCAAAACTAGTTACAACCCAGGGTTGAGCTCTGCTCTCTTGAGACCTTTGACGTCATACCTTTATCATACCACCAAACTACACAGTCAGCACGACAGTTCAATAGGCAGACAACAGTAAATGATGCACAGATATGCATTTATTACCCTTGCATCTGAGCAGCATATGTAAATTCAATTAGTGCCATCCCAAGCCAGCAGGTGTGAAGGCCAGTTTCTTTGGCCCCTGGGTTTTAATCTGCCTAGTTGCAAAATGCATTCTTCCTATCTTCCCGTGGGCTAATGTAGGACACTTAATCAATACCAAGATTTTGTGCTACAGTCACCGCACACAAATGCTGTATTGTAACCAAAAACAACAACAGGAAAGTGTTTTCGTTTCAACTACAACTAGGCAAAATTGCAACATCCTTTAAAAATCATTTACATCATCTGCCCAAGTTAAAAATCAGGTTCATTTATCTCATGGTTCAACTTGTATTGTCAGCAAAAGCCACTTCCAGTTAATTTCCCAATGTACCACAGCCAAGGAGAACAGAATTATTAAAAATCCTACATGGGGAAAACCAAACGTGCACCACTCAAACACAGATATTTTTCCTGAATCGGGATGCTCCTAGTAGTCGGTCTGCAGTGAATTAATTGACATTTCAGATTTATTTTTAATATAACCTTGCATGTACTCCTTGAAATCTGGGAATTTGCTTTAATATGTTTAGTAGTACATATAATCATCAAACCTGCCAGCTCTCATTTTTTGGCTTTGTTATAAACATGGGGTGATCTTTTCAAAAGCACTCTGCTCACAGAGGCTATCGCAGTGGTTTCAGCTGTGCATTCAAAAGGAGCTGTGCACTCAAAATTTATTTGAAGTATTTTGGTGTCAATGGTTCCTTCCATACATCTTGTCACAAAGACTTCTTTATTTTTTAAGTATAGCCAGCTCTCAACCAATTTGCTGTGAAAACTGTCTTGTCAAAATGAATAAAATAAGCCATAAGGGTAAACAAACCAACCAACCACCATGTTGAATTAAAACCTCAAGTGACTTAGGTACCAGGACTGACTCTCACTGAAATGTCATTTTAAAAAAACTATTGAGTCTGTTTTGTTGTTTGCGGGTTTTTTTTTTTTTTAATTAAACTTATTTAGATTAATTTAATAGCAATACATCTCTTTCTACAAATACAGTAACTTCTCTTGATTCTCAATCTATAATTTACAAAAAAAAAAAGATTGGCAGTATCTGCTTTCTTCACGTGACAGTATTCGTTTTCATGCATAAAATGTTTCCATACTGGTGTTGAATTATTAAAGAAAAATCTAATGCAATGAAACTTTCTCAGCAATTCAAAACCTCAACTTAGTGCTGGTGCTATGACTCCAAGTCCTGACATTCCAAATTACAGTCATAAGGTTAAGCTCTGATTTAGAGGTTCAAGACCTGCTAGTTAAAATCAGCAGAGAATTTCATAAATGGTTAGGTTTTTCCATTAATTTCTATCAGAAGTTTTTGATATGCAAATTATTACATGCGATATGACCTGCACCATTATGGCAGCAATTCTAGACAGAAATAGAGGCTACGACCCCAACATTTCCATTCCCAGCAGCACAGAATTGGGGCTATTCCACCTTCAACAATTAGCGCAAAAAGGCAAAGGCAGGCCAGAGGGATGAGAAGAAATTTTTTATTTTCGAGTTTGAAACCGAAGTAAATAAATTATACCCCCTATCCAGAAAAAAATAAGCTCAATAACCTACAAAATGTTATCAAGAATAGTGCAGTGGCATACATTTATTCACTGGTAGCCATCAGAAGGCTTAGGCCTAACTGCCTGCTTTTTTTTTTTTCCATGGACATTCAAGTGCGGTTTTAATTGAAACTGATCTTCCACTACAAATTTCAAATTAATTCTTCTTCCAAGTGTCTCATGCTCCAGACATCCTTGCCTTGCAAAAAACCCTATATCATTAGAGGAGGAAATAGAGCACTTTTTCTAAGCTTGCAGGTATTGATTACCTATTCCTTCCATCAAAGCACAATTGCCATTCTGCACTGTATAAATCTCTTCAGCGTTAGACACTTATAAAGTACTGAGAATTATATCATTAATCATTTGCAGTTACACCTGTCTTGCTTTATTGAATTCTTTGTTTTTTTAGAACTTTAAATAAATGCTTTTAAATAAAAACATGACACTAAATAAAGACTCTGTTTCACTTAAAGCTAGTAAAGAAAGAAACCAACCACCTTCATTCTGTGTGTGACATTTACCCATCTGAAACAGAGTAACTTATGGCTATTTGTATTTCATTTTTCCAACAGCAAGCATTATGGCTTTAGTCAAATAAAATTTGTAATGAATTTGAATTTGCCTTTTAAGGGCTGACAAATAATTAGATTTTTCAAAAACCCAAGCAAGTTAAGAGCCCTCACCTGTGTTAATAATTAATACACATTTCCACAGCAACAGTGGGACAACCTGCAAGCAAAGGGTAAATATCAGACAGCTCCACCCTGGAGCTAGAGTATGTGATGCAAAAGCAGCACAGAAATGGAATGGACTGATAACATTTGGCATCTTCAGATACTTAAGTCACTGTCCTGACTCCAGGAAATCATGTGCCTGGGTCCAACAACTACGTGCACCCACTAGGGAAGGAGGGCTGAATTCATCTCCTTGGGCAAGCAAATGCATGGCAGCAAGAGACAGAGATTGGAGAACACCTGAGTGATGGGATGGGGGCTAAGGAAAACAGTGAAGAAAAGGGAATTTGGTCACAGCAACCCCCTCAGCCTTGCAGAGAGGAGTCCACTCTCAGGTGCTGCAGGATGTTTTCTCACCCTGTCCCGCTACACAGATGTTTGCTCTTTTCCCTGACTTGGGCTGGTACAAAGGATGGAGCACTTCTCCACTGCAGCCCCAGTAACTCCAGCCCCACAGACACTTGCGGCTGAGGGAGGTGCAGAGCCCATTGATCTCACGGGACTGGCAGCCTTGTGAGCTCATTTTGGGTTGCAGCCAGGTCTCTGGGAACTTGACCTTATCTCCACTGAAATCAGGGGCAATAGGGTTGGTGACTTCCAAGGCATGAAAGCAGAGCTGGGATCAGGAACCTCTGCAACACCACGGCTTCTTACATGTGACGTTTCAAATAACATATAATGCCACTGATATTATCACTCATCCTCATCTGAATTTTCTTGATGCTGCCTAGATTGATTCTGAATTCTTTTCTCATGCAAAACCTTTTGTCAATGACTGCAGTATCTTTAATAGTTTTTTTAATACACAGGCTGCTCTTTAAATAGAATCCAAGATTACTTTTTCCTTCTTTCTAAGGTACCACCAAAACAATGAGCAGTCTTCATTAATGAAAAACCATTAAAATAACAAATTCTGCCAAAATCTAATTATAGTTTGTATAAAGATTTTCACTTAAAAAAATATATATTTTTCTTCCACAATCTTTGGTTTGAAACATCTTTTATTAAAACCACTGGCATTTGCTTGATTTTAAGCATTTTCCAATTAATGTATCAGCTACTCTGACAAAGACTGGTGTGTGTCACGTACACCTTTACAGAACATCCAGATACAGTTCACGTAAAGCAGCAAAGGCTCTTTTCTTGATGGGTTGGAAGGATGTGGAACCACCTCACCCAAAACAGGGCAAAAAACCTGCTAAACAGTGGCTTGGTACCTTTAGGATGGCAATAGTATTTGGTTGTTAGTCATGCCAATCAAGCTGGTTGCCTCTAGCATCTACTGCAGTTTTCCTTCCTGATTAAAGCACAAGAAACAAAACCAGAAAGGGTTCAAAATGATATCTCACTTGAAAGCCAGTGAGGGATAGCCTCTGACACAGAATTTCCAAAAGTGTCTTGTTGTTTCAGAAACGTGACAGTACCATGCTATTCAGACAAGTGCAAGTGGGTATCAAAGTGAAAATTCCAGGCTTCTCTTATGGCAAATTCCAACCAGTTCTGAAGGATGGATGGAATGACATAGCATTTCCTCTTCACAAAGAAACCTCCCAGCCCTTGCTCACACAGTTCTGGATAGAGAGCTTGCTTAAAGGACCACAGCAGGTAAGAACCTCTGCAAGTTTTACAGGTCCTGGATAAACAGGGAGGCTTTACTTTGCACAGGCTGGCAGCTATGACCTGCCCAATCATCTCAGCATTTAGCTGAGCAACATTAACAATGTGAATCTCTGCCTCCAAGTCCCTTTCATACCTGAACTGCTCCACCACAAGCCAAATCTCAAGAAACACTTCAATGTCACCATCAGTAAACAAAAATGGCTCTCTTTTCACACTGAGAAAGAGCAAGGAAGTGGTGCACTTGCTCATCTACAATGCAAAAAACTTCAATAGCAGGTTGAATTTTCACACTGGGGGGGGAAAAAAAACGGTTTAAAACAATCAAATATCAGTGAATTTCACTACAGAAGTGACAGCATTTTAAGATCCCTCAGGTCTGGGGCTTCTCTCTGTTACCTGGGACAAAACGATTGAAACTGTTACCTGATGCCATAAACTAAAACTTCACCATCACTTTTTGTCATTTAAAAGCAACTCTATCAGTAACTCCAGGAAGATGCCAAAGGAAGGTGCTATGCCACGTGAGTTATGACAGAAGGCAAGGCACATAATGCAAATCCAGACCAGGGATAAATTCCGCATCCTTCCACCCTCTACTCTCACCTCTCGTTCCCTCCTACAAAGAAGAAATAAAGTGAATATTGCAGGATGAAGCCTGAAGACTGACCTTAGAATGCAGAAAAGAATAATTTGAGTGATGTATCTCTTGAGGAGTGATTTACCTGCAGAGGTAAAGGTATGAAAATCCCTTGACAAAAATCAGTGCCATCTTTCAGGGGCCTTCCCATTGCAGAGAAGGCAATCAAGTTATTGAATCATTATATTAGGGGGAAAAGTTGCTGAAATTATACTGTCTTGCTCTAAAATGATGGCATACCAAAAATCAAAGAGACAAAGAAGGGGAGTCTGTAGTTAAGAGTTCACAGTGCTGTTTTGAACAAAGATTTCAGGATTTCCTACCCTGAGGGAAAATGGTTTTTCATTTTATTATTCTCTGTCATCACTCTGTTTAACATGAGACACTCACACTTGCAGAAAATTCCAATTACTGCTTGAAAAATGAGACCAAATACCAAGAGCAAGATCCTTAACAGCTTGCTGAGACCCAAACAGGTTTAAGCATCATCCAGCCTGCAAGCTCGGTACAGAAAAGCGTGTGTAAGACATGTGAGAGTCATAAACAGCAAAGGACAGCTTTTTTGAGAACTGAAAGAAATTTTCCCCAAGAACAATCCCTGATAAGGGATATCTTAACCGGCAGTTGTTGGAACAAACACAAATACAGGAAGATGGAACAAAATGGGTTTGGATTTAGATAACCTTTGAGCAACTGCTAGCAGCAACATCAGAAGTACCAACAACTCCTTTCTGCACCGATGCCACCACACCTACAGAAATGCCCAGCCATGGGGCTGTAAAAGCAAAACTAATCTTCAAAACCGATTTTGTCAGTGATACTGTCTCACTGCCAAAATGTGACAGATGCAATGAGAGAAAGAAAGGCTTTAAACCACGCTCCTAAATATAAACTGTCCTATAATGTCTGCAGCTTTTAAACCTGAACACAGAGTGAGGTGTATGTTCTGATTAAATTTTCATAACCACAGATGCTACAACTATTGCTGGGTTCTTTAACTAAACCATCTAACCTTCAATTATCTTTGGTAATTTTTTTTATGTACATCTTTACAAAACCTTTGCATTCCTTAATACAGATGTTCGCACGTGTACTACAGAGTCACAAAGACAATGGGGTTTCTTAACACACATGTCCCCTTTACATATACATACTTCTGCATGCTAATTTTGTTCCTCAGAAAAGTATGAAGCTATCATGAATCTTGTATGAAGTTCCCACTGGACCCATCAACCTGCCAGCAGCACAAATATGTGATGAATATCCAACATCAGGAAACACCAGGACCTTACGACAAATGTTGCAGGAAGTTCACAATAAAGTGGAGTAAGTGTAATTACTGAAACCAAGCTTCTTCCGTAAACATTTCCAGTTTTAGCATTTATGAGATGAATAATTTACCACCACAGAAAAGTGAAAATGGTATTAAGTTTCGCTGTGCTGGCAAAATAGTTTGGGAGTTTTTAAGGGGTGTCTCACAAAGTAAACTCTTGACAGACACAACTAATGAGCTGTTGAGTTTTGTAACACTAAAATTTCAGAAATTTTGAGCACAGAGCACAACAATATCAATGAAATTATTATGCAGAACTCATTGAGGGGTGAAGTGTGGTATAGAAGGTACTCCATGGTCAAAAGTGACTGAGACAATACACATCTCCATCCTCTGTTTCTTATCATTTTCTCCATTTATAATATATGCATCTGACATGTCACACCATTCATTTCATAACTGTCTAAGGCCTTTTTAAAACTACTCATCCCTGAGCAGCATATAATAAACGAGGTGATAACTTACAATATAAGGAGAAAACTGGAGATTAATTTATATGAAGACATTGTAAATTAACTATCTTCTATTCCTATACTAGTAAAGCTTCATGAAGGCTAGGGACAGACATAAAAATAGATTTTCTCCTAAATATAATTTAAAAAAGTATAAATCCTAATGGTAATTACTGAATGAAGATGTATTATGAATCAATGCAGTAGCTCAATGACAGCACTTTGCATTGCTAGGAGGAAGATACACACTGCAGTAATGGCTGCCTTGGGCAGGTCATGTCCAGGACAACTTTCTCTGTGAAATGGTGTCTCTTTTGCTCTTTTATTTACAGGGCAATAGTTGTGTAATGACAGAACTGGATAAAAGAAATACGTATCTCGCTCTAGCACCCAAATATTGCAGAAGGGGTCCATTCTTCTGTGTACAGAGCAGCAAACAGCTGAAAAGCTTACAACTGAACAACGCAAGACAGAGCTGCAAGCAACCCAATACCAAGCACTTTAAATCTGAAAACATGCAGTCTTCCTGGGCTGATCTTCCCTATTTGTAACAACATTGCCTCGTTCTCTCTTCTCCCTGAGCTGCATAACCCACTAGCACAACAGACAGGCGATCAACCTTCCCACAGAACAGAAAAGAAAGGCCAATTCTTCCAAAGAGCAAAGATAAAAGAAGGAATAAGTCTGGCATTTCATGGAACTAAACAGATGAAGAAGGAGCACATATAATACTGATGTAAACCATGGTTCCATCTGCGCTGCTCCAAGGAAAAAACACAGCATGAATAAAGCTCTGAGAAAATGAAAGAGAGGAAAGAGGAAGAAGAAACTGGACAGGAATTTTTCCCACCCAGGAGTCGTTAGATGTGGATAGAGGCCTGGAGGGCTTCAAGAAGACTTTGTTGAAAGACAAGGAAGGAAGAGTAGCTGAATTTGGAGCTTGCTGCTCTGTGCCTGTGACCTTACCACTGGCTTGTGGATGATGGACCCCATAGAAGCCAGCCTAAGCTGAAACTGGGCAGCAGCCTGGGAGAGGCTGCTGGGCTGAAACTGTGGTAGTAAGACCTCAGGCTGCAGGAGTAAGGCAAGAGGAAAACCTGCAAGAAAAAGCATGGTGGGCTAAGGAACCCCTTTATGAGGGTAATTAGTCTTTAAACTAGATATCTTGGCTTGTTTGAGGGCTTGACTGAGACCCTGCTGAAGCATCAAAGCTCCTGGGCTGCTGAACCTGCCCAGTGGCTCAGAGAGGAATACTGAACAACAGTGACAGTAATAAGCTGTGACATTTAAGTCAGGAAATCTCAAATTCCCATCTTGCTTCTCTGTCTCCTTCCTACCACCAGGAGCTACACGCTCCATTTCACTCCCTCCCTTTATAAATGGAGAAGTTCACCTGTCTCATCAGAGCATCTACAAGGATTGCTCAAAACTTGAGGACATGAAAAGCACAGTAACTGTGCAAGACTCAACTGCCCTGCCATAGACCTCAGTGCCAGGCTGCCTGCAAACATATTTTGAAAAACACAGTTCCAATTATTTCTCAAAGCACTACAGACTTAATCCTACTGCTTCTCACATGTATCCTTAATAGCCTTGATCTCACCAAAGAAACTGCTAACGTAAATGATGCCTCGCTGTAACTTAATTACCTCCAATTTAGGTGGGTACAGGAACAGAAAGTACCTTTTCTTGATTCCCATCTGTTCTTCGTAACTAACCAAAGGAACTTTCCCCAAAGCTCTATCTCTGAAAGCCAGCATGAAAAAACAGAAAGGAAAAGAATGGAGAGAAGAGAAAAGAAAGAAGGAGAGAAGAGAAAAGAAAGAAGGA
>JANVCC010000038.1:8931516-9140534 GCA_025345505.1 Todiramphus chloris collaris
AAGGAGAGAAGAGAAAAGAAAGAAGGAGAGAAGAGAAAAGAAAGAAGAAGAGAAGAGAAAAAAAGAGAAAATTTTTATTGAATTTTGTGGCAGGATGCAGGTTAATAAAACTCCCACAGAGAGCACAGAGCAATAGAGAAAGGGAATGATGGGAGGGAGGGCTAATATCAATAAAGCCTATCCAGAGGCACTGGTGGAGTGAAAGTACTCATGATTTGAAAAGAAACTTGCTATAAAAATGATTTTTCACTTGTTGCTTTAGCTGAGGTTTAGAATTCACAAAAAACAGAAGTGTCCTAAGCAGAGGACGACTTAAAAAGCAGGAAGATAAAATTATCTGTTGCTGAAAAACACATCACCTTCAGATTTCCAATACCCCTTGCTGGTCCTAACCTGACAAGACAGTCACCATACCAGGACCTTAGTATTTCATTAGATGACAGACAACTCTGCAGTGCCTGAAATCACCCATTAAACCTTGACAAACACTGGTTTAGCTATGATATTTCCTTTTTATGTGAAAACCAACTTTTGCCCAACTAAGTTCTTAATGGCATCCCTGTTACAACAGCCTTCTCAATCCAGCTGTCCCTTTCACTAATATGCACCAGTAAAATAGCTCCCGGGAGAGTTTCTGGGAGATTGCCAGCTTTTACTTAACGACACATCATGAACTCTGGCCTCAGCTTCCATTAACATTCAGTCTATGTTTCTACCATTAATTTAAGAGCATCAGGAGTAGGAATAAATAGGAAGACAATAAGCAGCCATAGCATGCAGCCCGAGGTGCTCTAGCAGACTGCACTGCTTCCGTAGCCGCCAGGGAACGTTTACAACCGGTTTTCTCATTTTTGTTACGTGTCTGTCATTTCCACTGTGTTACACTAAATGGCTTAAACTATTCAAAAGTAGCTTTAGTTTTCCAATTAGGAAAGCCCAGAGTTTATTAAAAAAAGGAAACCAAAAGCACACAAAAATCAGAAACAAACCAAAACCCAACAAACATTAAACCACAGTCATGAAAAGGACCTGATGTTCCTCAGGTGGGTCTTATTCCATAGCACACCTCTTGCTTGGGTGACTTTTAGGTAGAAGTGTGTTAATGTTGGAGGAGAGCACCGTCTGGAGCCCCCTCCTGCCACTTGTCCCCTGGCCCTGCAGCCTTGCCCATCCAGAACGGGCAGAGCCTCTTCCCTCCCGCTGGCACTGCCCTGCGGCTGGTAACCTGCATGCGAACGGCTGAGCAGCTGCTGCGGGGAGAAACCAGCTGCTGCAGAGAGCTGGCAGCAAAGCAACTGCTGTTACAGACGGAGCTGGGGTAAGCATTGCAGGAGATTCACTCCCACGATACCAATAGTGCACATTAAAACAGCACGTTAAAAAAAAAAAAAAAAGTGAAAAAAAAAATCAAAATGCTGGAATAAATGTCCTTTCTTCCAGCACTGCATGAACTTTTAATTTAGGGACAGTCACCCCAGAGAGCTTGGAGGCTTCAGGCCACAAATTCTCAGTGGGATGAATTTTCCCCAAGGCAAGGTAAGAGCATCACGTGTCCCTTCACTACCCTGCCTGCAGCTCACACAGCTGCCCACTCCCTCTGGCAGGAGCATCTTCACCTACCACCACCTTGGAAAGAAGGCAGGTGCTCTCACACAGTGCCCCCCACCTGATGCAAGGAAGGCAGCAGCCAGCTTTGAACATGCCTCCCTGTGCTGTTTAGGCATGGGCAGCCTTTGGTGACATACACTCCAGATTCCATCTTATGGTATATCGCTTAACTGGGAAATCTCTAAGATACTGGATTTATATGGTGTCTGCAGAGCATATTAGATGATCATCATCAGGATGTCTTTCCAAGACAGCCATAATTATTCAGGCTGTTATTCTATCTCACCAGTGCTTTTGAAAAACTATTTAATATTAGCAAACCCTCTCGAAAAGCAATGTTTTGGTTGAGGGACTAATCTTCGTATCGGTACACAGCCATACCTGGTCTTATCTATATTACCAATTCCCTGCTGATCGAGTGGATTCATTAACAACACAATCTCTGGTGACTGAAATGAAGTCTCATTCTTCGTATCACTGGTGCCTTGCTGTTTGCTTTTCCTTCACAGTATGCACACAAGTAATTAACTTACTATGCTCCGCTAGCTCCTGACACATTACCTTGGCATAGAAAAATTCACCAGCAGGTAGTTAAGCATGCAAAATATTTTCAGTCAAATGAACTTCATAACAAAGCACTACTTAGGAGAAATGCGGCTCCTTCTGATACAATGCTAACATGCACCATACTGCCTGTACCAACAGGAGCTTCTTGAGTGGCAAGAAAAAGAATGCAGCATTTTTACCACTTTTGCTCCATATGAAGGAAGTTTAGGGCAAAAAACTGGCAAGCAGTAAAGATGTTCACTGAAAGGAAGAGTGTGGAGACCAACCTGAGTGGCCCTCGTGAAAATCTGATGTAACAAGGACAGACAAGATCCACATAGCATTGAACAAAATAGGGGAAAAAGCTCAAAGCAAAGAGAAGATTCACTTCAATGCAGCATTACTGAGATTACTAGAGTCTGGAAGACCAGAAAAACAGTGCATTTCAACTTTTATATCAAATTTTAAAAAGGTAATTTGCTATTTTAAGCATGGAGTCCTTAAGCCTAGAGTTCAATGACAGTGAAAACTCCCTAAAAAAACCCATACATTTTATTACCACCGAAAAGACTACACCTGGGAATGTGATTTGAAATACACAAGTCATCTTAGCAATATCAAGAGGTAAAACTGAAGTTCCTCCCATACTTATCTATCTGTAGGCTGAAAGGTTATGATGCAAATAAACAGGGACTTAGCACAGAATCAGTACAGACTGGCAAGCTGAAACAGAAAAGGTGGTTTTTGCCTTAAGTGACAGGATGGACACTGACATCGGTAACACCAGGACTTTCCCTTGAGAATAAAAGGATATCAGAGCCTTTGTGGGGTGCTTCTCTGATCTGAACACACTCTAAACTATAATTGCCTTAATATTTTCTCGGTACCAGAGACCTGGAAGCATGTGATCTTCATGCCACGTTGGTGTAGCCTGGTTAGTGTCATACAGAACAATGACACTTGCCCAATACTGTCCCAGTCCTTTATACCAAATGCATCTATAACTCCAAAATGTATGGAAAAAATGCAAAAACTTGGCTTGGATAAAGACCCATTCACAGCATCATTAATCCCAACTTTGACCTTTCATGACAAATTCTTGCTCAGAAATGACTGTGTTGACGTAAACCACTGGAAATAGTGATCTTGAGGTTTCCTTCTATACAAAGAAAAATTCTTCTGAAGTCCTGGAATAAGACTTTTCTTTTTCTCAATTTTGTCTAGAAGACATTTGTCCCTTTCCCTTTCATGACACAAGACATGTACCTTTGCCAAACTCAGACTGTTGTTTCAACTTATTCAGTCACAGAAGTGAGTTCCTCGTGTTCCATTGCAGCAGTTTTTGCTTGTGACAAAGAAATATATCTGCAGAGGACAGAATTCACCACGATATGTGTATATAATTTTCCTCTATTCTTGCACTGCTTTCAAGTTGGCTCATTTAAATATAGCTCCTGTCATACTCATCATTTTCAGTTCACCTGTTATGCAGAACCACACACTCTACCTCCAACAGAGCACTCTTTGCCTTGGCTGCATAGTTTATACAGATTCTCTAATCCATGTCTGAAATCCTTATCCATTTACAAACTAGATGCTCCTTAAACTGTATTTCCATTTGCTTGACAGGCATATTAATGCACAGAGTAGAATAATTCTAATTTTCATCAAAAGTTAACCACTTCACTTAACCACAAGCATCCTTGATAGCTACACAGGTCTGTGAACAGTTCACTACATCAAGGAAAACCTTGTTGCATCTCCAAAAGGCTGTTGAAACTCACTATGTTCCAGGCAAAGGAACCTCAGGTTTTGTTAGGTTTTCCACCCTTACAGTATCAACAAAACGCAACAGATTTTCATGCCAGAAGAAACAGTTGGATAACACTTACTGACATGATGAGCATGAGTCATTACACTTCATAGTTACCTCTCTACAAAGCCTTAAAACCAGTTTTCACCTCATTCAGAAAGGTACTAAGCATTAAAAAAATCACGATTTCGCAAGTTAGTGTGGATTTTTTTCCTTTTTATTTATTTTTGGGGGTTTTTTCCACCGTAGTTTTTTTGTTCGTTTATTTTCAGTGCTTAATTGCTCCCCAAGTTTCAAGCTGCAGCTTACTTGCACTTGTCTGTATTCCTGTGTTATCTATTATCTTACACTGAAGACAAGAGCTTTTTGAGGAGCAGACTGACTTGCTGGTTTGGTTTTGTTGAGAGTAACTTTATGACCGGGATTTCTTGCCAGTACAAACCTATAGGAATGAGTTAGAGTAGTCTGAGAATTACAAGGTAATCACAGAAGCAGTGCCTGGGAACACGGACCAAAATAAGTTATTAAATACAACCTTCTTGATTATAGAGCATGTCTTAGGTAATTTAATGCCTTTATTAAAGCTGTAGTTGGTGGACTTGAGAAGCTGCAGTCTTAGTCTCATGAGAATGAATTATGTCCATGCTTTTAAACTAGAAAGTTTCCAGGCTCTATGGCTTCAGAGGAAAATTTGAAACACAAAAGAAGAAAGGTCCAGAAGCTAGAAAGCAAACAAGAACCTTAAATTTATTTTTTTTTTTTCTTTTTTCCTCCCAACCTCCCCTGATTTGTTTTGGTTGGTCTCATTACTTTTGAGCAACTGATCCTGGCAGTACTCCAGGGTACCTGAGTTTATTGACAAATGCCAAACAGAATCTAATGCCAGGGGAAATAACAAAAGAAACCAAAACCATCAATACCAGGAGCTGAGCTAATACACACAATCCCCACAGGTGCCCACATGCCAACCACCCTTCAGCACTCAGTTCAGAGCCACTTCCATTGTCTTTATAAGCAAAAGGGTAAAAAACTGCAGACTGTTTCCTTCAGGATACCTTTATTCTAGATGTCACCCATACACTTCATACTAGCTAGCAAGGAACGTGTTGGAGTTTTTTTTTTAAATCTGATTTATTTGGATCTTTCCCAGGCCTGTTTTTAATGAATACTTTAGACTCACATACAGGACTCCCATTTCTTCTTTGGTTGTGATGTGTCCTGTACAAGTACCTGCTCTCAGAATCACAACCTGGTGCACACATTTTGGGTGGACAAGATTATTTTCTGACGGATGGAAGCTCATGGAAATAGGAAGATTTTGTGAGAGTGGTTGAACCACTTTTTTTTTGGGTCTCTTTTTAACTATCAGTAACTGATGCTAGCTGACTTTTACACACATAATACACCTTCTGGTCTTGCTGGTCTTGTCAGGTTTTCATAGCAGCAAAAAGGCAAGTAGGGATTATCCTGAAGTAAATTCTGGATGCAACCACTTATAACTTCACTAACACAGAGAAGCTAGTAAATCATTAATAGAGGTTTATTAATTTAGTAGTTACTGAGACACATCTTATTGATCTGCTTTACTCACACTCAGCCTCTAGAGTTTACCTCACGGCTCCAGTTTATGCTTCGATAAAGTGGTTCAAAGAAGCCTTGCATTTTATAGTATTCATGTCATGTAGTATAAATGCTCCTGGTATGATGACTTGCAAACTAAGCAGTGGATCACCCTAGTACAGACTCCAGTTTTACTTACTCAGGGCAGCCAGCACAAACACCCAAGTAAAGCTCACAGTCTAGAGCTTTGCTGTGAGCTGCACGGCGCTAACTCAGCTGACAGCGGTCTCATATCCAGCTTCTGTTTCTGACACAACATCAGTTAGCTAGCAATTAGTTTCCATTTTCAGCATTCATGTTTTTGTGAATGTTTCTTTTTATAGGCTCTGATTTGTCGAAGTACTTAAGCACATGCTTTACTTGAGCTGAATAATCCAATGTCTTTTCAGCAAATGCTTAATTGTATGAATGGTTCCAGTTCAAGGGATCCTCATATCTTGGACACTGAGCATTCACTTATGTGCTCTATTCATTGCACACATATTATTCATGGGCTTCACGTTACGCATTTACTTAAGTGCTTTGCCACACAAGGTCCTTCAGCAAATATGCCACGGTCAGAGTTTATTTAATAATGCTTCGACAAATTCAGTTCTCAACTGTCAAGCATTTTAAATAGGAAAACTAAATAACCACAGGATTTACTGCAATTTATTTCATATCTATACCTTGGTTTAGCACCAACTACAATTGTGGCAATATGGTTCAATAAAGCATCAGGGTTATTTTTACACCACCAGATTCATGTTTGCTCCTTAAATGGAAAAACTTTTTGGTTGGTTTGTTTGTTTTTAAATACCATTATCCTGTGTTAAAACTACCGCTGCAGAGGCTTCTCCCCACAGCCCAAGTCAGGCAGAGCCACACTCTTCTGCAGGGGTTGCATCCAGTGTTACATCAGGAAGGGGAAGGGGCCTCTTTGGAGAATTTCCCTCTCATGATTTACAGTATCCCCAGTCCCATCATGCATTTCAGTCTCCAAAATAATGATATCTGATTACAAAAATATGTCCCAAGTATTCTGGGGGTCTTTTCATACTACTTTGTTTTTCTTCTCAGTCAGAAAGAAATACCTGGGACAGACTTTCAAGTTTGCCTCTCAACCACTGCTGCACTTTTTACATGGAAGCTGTTTATTTTTTTTAGAAGACTCCAGAAGCTGTGGCTTTAAGAAAAACACCAAATACTGTGAAACTAAAACTATAGGACCTGGCAGTGCTGCCTTCACCATTTGAGTCATTTCCATTCTAAGTGGCTCCCCACTGAATCGCACAATGTAGGACCCTTTACTAGTTTGCTAGCTACTGCTTCAGGTGTTTCAAAATATGGGTTTAAATTATTAGCAGGCAGCATGCCAAAAAAAAAAAGGGGGGGAGGGGGAAAAAAGACAGAGAGATGCCAAAAGCACAACTTTCTGAAAAGCCAACTCTCTAAATTTGTTAGATAAAAAGGCAAAAGAATGAAATTCATACTTCAGAGGCAGCTGCTGTCAGATGCCCCACATTAAGTCCCAGTGTTTCACATGAAAGCCTCTGCCCCAGCCCTGAAGGTAAAGCAAGTTTATATGCTAAGCTGGCTGGAAAAGCCAAATTAAAATGGGTAAAAATTGTAAACAGAACCAGATGCACCTGAAAAAAAGAAACTAAAACTGCCTTAAAAGATAAAAGGATTAATCTCTTCTGACCAGTAGCTGTAAAATAAATAATAAATTTAGACTTTTTTTCTGAAGGAGGAAATAAGGAGGAAATATTTAATAAGTGTTATTAAGACAGAGCAGAATAAGTATAATGCAGAAAACTGTTCATTAATTGGGGCTTAATTGCTCTTATAGTTGGTGAAGCAGTAATTACTATAGCAAAAAAGATCTATATTTATAGATTATTTGTTTTCATGCATGGAACAAGAATACCACTTTGATATTAAACCAAAAATTTAGCCAGAACATATTCAATGTCATCCCATTGGGACTGAACACTGACAACTGTATAACTCTCTGTGAAAGAAAAAAAACTATTGATTATGGCAAGGAATATAATTGTAGTTTATTCTGAAATAGAATTTTGATAGATTTATAGTTGCTTATTCCCTGTAGTCTCACTGCTTGCATGTTTTGTTTATAAATATTTACCATGCGCTATCTTCATAAAATAAGTATTATTATTCAATGTGGACAGTTAAGAGAAGACAGAGCTCTAGCTGCATGTTTTTCCATGCTAATCTGTGACAATTTTCTAATTCAGTTTTAACATGTGAGTTCTTACGGCTGAATGTCCTGAGCTTTCTTTGCGAGTCACACGTGCAAACATTTACAGAAAAGAGGCATCTCTCCTCATGTGTCTGCCCATCTGACACAGCCCCGAGAACCACGCAGGGATCCCTGCCACGGTTCACCAGATCCTGTAAGAGAGCTGATGTTCTGGGACATGTTGGTGACATTATAGAGGGTACCAGAGACTGTGACATTTTCAACCCCTACAAGCAGTCAGTAATTCTTCACAGGGGTATTTAAAGAGTCACTTAAAGGGTACCTTCTTAATTCATACACAAATTAAATCTGCATGCAAGTGCTGAGCCAGGAAAGAATTCAACCTAAAATGCTCCCATGAGCAGCAACACCACAGTTCAGGATGAAGGGGTCCATTGTTCCCGTGCTAACAGGGCTTTTACGCCAAATTCACATGGCACAACATGTCTTCAAGCAATGAATAATTTAGTACTTGGAAGGCACAGGTCCACCTTCCTTTGCAGACTTGCAGAGATTTGAGTAAGCAGTAAAGATTTAATCTCTTTGAGTCCTGCAGCCCTCTTCATCAGAAGCTGCAGGCTTCCTTCACAGATGTTACAAGGGCATAAAGCTTAATGAGCGTGCACCTATCCCCTCCTGTCCCAAACAGCATTCAAGTTCGCTAATGCTAAAAAAGGTAAAAGGAAAATATCTTTGGATTTATGATCAGTATCTGGCTGGAATCAGCATCACCAAGATGAAGTACAACCCATTTGGTGATATATGGATCACCTCATTCTCTCATAAATCTTGGTTATAAAACAAATACTGGCAGGACAGCCAAGGTTAGGTACAATAAAAGACTTTTAAGCTAGTTTTTATTTAATTTGATTGTATTTCAAGATAATGATACCCCTTTAACTATGGGAAACATGCTCCATCTGTTCTCCAGAGCCTCTATGGGCTTGCAATTTCCTTCCATGTGCAATTCCAGATGTTAATCGGGACCCTGAAAAGCCCTTCGACCCAGGACCCTTGTTCTCGCTCCCTCAACAGCACAGGGGAAGCCTGCAAGAGTGATGAAGACTGCGTAAAGCCCCAAGCACCACACGAAAGATTTAAATGAGATTTTAGCAGCACAGGAGGTCTTTTGCAAATCCTCATTTTGGTGCGAGCAGATGAGATTAGCAGCATTCTGGTGTTCCAAACTCAAGGGACTAGCGGAGGGTCTTCTAAATGCTAGAGCACCAAGCCCAGATCTACAAAAACGTTTCTCTTCAGCAAGTGTAACCAGAATAACCTCACAACCATAGTCTAATGCTTTGCCCTACAGAGAAATACATAATAATGTTCTTTGGAATTCTGGAACTCTCTCTGAGCAGCTTTTTAGTAACTGACAGTACTCAGGTACTTGGTTTTTCTTTTTTTAAACCTTGCACTTATTTTTATCAATTGAAAACAATGTTCAACAAAAAGGAAATGCTGGAGATTTCTTCTGTGATAATATATGGAAAGCTATAAATATTATATACCTTAAACCTCATTAAAATATTTTAATGTAGATTTTTCAATCCCTCCAATACAAAAAAAAAAAAAACAAACCAAAAAAACCCCAATCTGATGTGCAGAACTATGAACTTGAATTCCTGGAAGATCATTCTGTGATAATTACTAATCCCTTTCTATTGCTCAGGTAAACTTAAGGGAAGAATATTCCATAGGAACAGGATAATTTGCTATTCTACTTTTACAAAGTAGGAAGCTTTTTTAGCTATATTCAGCATCCAAACTTGCATATAAATAAATTCAAATCCAAACAGATTCTTTATACTGCTTTCATCTTCATATTGCTTGCATAAATCACACTTGTTCCTTTATATTTATAGAGGTTTTTTTTAAAGAACCACCATTAATAGCATAACAGATCAAATATTATTCCAAATTTAAATAAAATCTGTTCATCATTATGGTCATTAGCTAATGGTTTTGTCTTCCTTTGGGACCACAGTAAACATTAAAATTCAATTTATTAAACATTTACTTCTCATGAAACAAAAAAGAGCATCATTTCCTTGCTACAGTAACAAACTCTTGGGGTAAGAAAACTGTTGAGAACCAGGTTTAAAAACCCCACACTTTTCAAGACTAATGAGGTACTGAAGATAAATGTAAATATACACAGGAGCTCTTATATGGGCTATGGACCTAATCCTGCAGCTACTAATTTTCCTTCTGCTGCAAATGCTATAAGGCCCTGGGTTTTCAACTTTTTTTGATTTATATACTTCAAAACAACTCCCAAGGGGTGTAGATCTCACTAACTGTGGATTTAAGCCCATGGATAATTGGTTTTATTTTCTAAGATACCATTCACAGACCCCTTATAAAAAACCCATGGATCCTTGAGGGTGCAGAAAGGCAAGCCTGGGACAGATTACAGCAGGTACACATCTGTACCGTCCAGGATGGCAGAGCATCCATAACGCACACCAGCACACGCAGCTGTCCTTACGATAAGCACGACTTTGAAACAGCCATGTGAAAACCTTTGTTTTCCCTGTGATATATTTGCATCGCTTAATCAAACTCTGATAAATGCATTCTTTTCACCTAAATTGATTTTCTTTTCAAAGCTCCCTTTGTCAGCTGATTTGTAAAGTGCTAGAGGACTGCACATCTCGCTGACTGGTGCTCCCCTGTGTATGCGTTCTCTTTACAGGTTCCACTTGCAGGACTACCAAGATTTCACTGATTATTTTTCAGTAGACACTTTGTTAGACTACTTATAAACATACTGACCTAATTACTTTTAATTATTCCAGTGGAGTCTGCTTTTACAGTGGCTGCTTCTTCCTCACAAAAGAAGAAACACTATTGTGAGAAGCATTGAAAAATCCATATCTCAGGCTTCTCTCTGAAGCTTAAATCAATCAGAAGTTTAATGCACATCATAAACATTGATATGCATGTGTATCTACTGTGCATGTATGCATGCATTATATGGACCTATTTTACATCTATACCCATCTGTATATCACATAAGCCAAATGGGGCTAAGAAGATAGCAAACCCATTTAATTCTCAGTTTCTGAAACAAAGTGTTTTCTTAGCATCTCTGTGAAGGACCCAAGCAAATCTGGTATTTTCACCTCCTTTCCTAGCACAGTTAGAAAATGGTTTAAATCCTAGCTATCCAGCCAGTCTATTAGTATTCATGTATATATTTCTTGCATGCTACCGATATTAACAATGCTTCTTCACATAGATGAAAAGTAGAGCTAAAAGAAAGCCAGTTTGCCTACATCTACCCTTTCATCAGATATCTTCAATTGCCATAAAGTCTGCAAAATACCTCCCGTGAACATCAGAATGGGTGGGACTGTTAAACTAAGTGAAAAGCTTTACAAGAAATAGCTCACCAACTAAGTAAAGATGATGTGCAGTTCAGCAGGGAAATCCATGAGGGACAAAACTGGGAAGAGATGACACATGGAAGTGTGTCCCATACATACTCTAGAGTTAGCATCACGGATAAATTTTAGTATGTTTGGAACTACTCATTAAGAATTTATTTTCTCGGTTGGAATTCTAAATCCCAAATATTATAGGGAAAAAAAAAAAAAAAGAAGAGAAAAGCATAAATGATAGCGGATGGTAGAGGCAACATATACCTTCCTGCTACCTCCTCATTTTTCTCTGCAAGTGCTGTGCAGTCCATGAGACCACAAGATCTAAAGAGGAAATACCTCCGCTGATAACCATTTGCCCAGAACACAGCACTATGCTGGAAGCAAGCCTAAGCTTCCTTAGATTTTTATATTCAAGTACCAAAGGAATACTGGTATAATCCATGGATAGAAATAAGCTCACTTGTGAGAATCTTTTTCAGCCACAGAATTTTGTGAAATGAGCAGCTTGTGTGTTATTCTTATCATTAAGTTTAATATTTTTCAGCAAAGAAAAAAAAAGTAAGCAGAATGTAGAATTTCAATTAAAACAAACAAATCAAAACAACATAACACCCACAAGATGTCTGTGAAACTGTCCCTCCTGGTATGGAATTCTAGCTATGGTTTTCCAAATCTTTTTTTGTTTTGTTTTGTTTTTAACGATTTACAAAACAGTTTGCCTGCAACAAAGCAAATTCTTATCTTGACAATTCGTAGAAGTTTTCATAGCGTCTTACTTCTTAAATAATATTGTTCTGGTAAGAAATCTTCTATTGAAGTTGCAAATAAGCATTTCAGCACAAGACAGTAGTGATCCAATTTCATGAGTTTCAATAAGGCCAAGTGCTGGGTCACACAATTTCACTTGGGCCACAACAACCCCCAGCAGAGCTACAGGCTTGGGGAGGAGTGGCTGGAGAGCTTCCAGGCAGAGAAGGACCTGGGGCTGTTGATTGACAGCCAGCTGAACATGAGCCAGCAGTGTGCCCAGGTGGCCAAGAGGGCCAATGGCATCCTGGCCTGGATCAGGAATAGTGTGGTCCAGGAGTAGGGAGGTGATCATCCCTCTGTACTGGGTTTGGCGTAACAAGGCAGGAGTTGGTCTGTTCTCCCTAGTGACAAGCAATAGAACAAGAGGAAATGGCCTGAAGTTGACTCAGGGGAGGTTCAGGCTGGATATTAGGAAGCCTCTCTTTCCAGAAAGGGTTGTCAGGCATTGGAATGGGCTGCCCAGGGAGGTGGTGGAGTCACCATCCCTGGAGGTGTTTAAGAGCCAGTCAGATGTTGTGCTTAGGGACATGGTTTAGTGGTTTTTGATATGGCTAGGAGTAAGGTTGCACTTGATGATCTTGAAGGTCTCTTCCAGCTGAAACTATTCGATGAGCCTATGTTTCTATGAGAACTTGATTACTGTATTTTCTAAATATCTGCCACTCTCAGTGGTTGGCTTATTCCTGGAAAATAACTTGACATCTTGGAAGAAATTTCCTGAAATTCAACCACTGTCATTCCACATATCTTGTTCAGAAGAGGTGCAAGTCATGTTGAAAGGATTTTTGCTATTTGTACACACTGAGAGCTTAGATCCAGCCACCTGGACAGCTCTATCAAATGATCAGAGATTAAGGTTCATACCTTCAGGTATCTATAGTGAAGGAGTTTCTTGGAAAGTCAGCTTCTAAAAGCTTTGCCAGATCCTTAAACTGAGAATTGAACATATTCTGACCCCAATCCACTCACTCACTGTGCAATCCCACAACACTTGAAACGCCCTCAAAAACAGTTTTTCGGCAGTCTTGCTCTAAAGGTCTTAGCCTCAGTCTTCAATTGCAACGTCTGACACGATGCAAGATCAACTGAATAGAAAAAAATTCCCCTCCACCAACATTCAGGCTGCAGAAGTGTAACTCACGTTTAAGCTGCAAAATGAGCTCTCTCATTAGTGCATCTTTTGGGTCTTAAGCCTTTTATAACTGCTGTTATTGTACTACTGATCACTGCCCAGCACTGTAATATACGGTGATCCTTCAAGTTTGAAGAAAGGTATGTGCCAGTTAGGTTTATGAAGCTTCTAAAACTCTTGTACTCTGCTCATAGCATAAGCAAAAAGAAAGAATGAAAAAAAAAGCCATCCATAAATTTAATTATTCCTGGCTTCTGTTCTCGGAGACATCTCTCCAGGGCATAGTCTAAGATTATTGAATACCACTTGGTTTCCTGGATCAAGGTGATACAGGTTTTTTAAAACCTCACTGGCAATTAATAGAACAATTTCCTCCCATACATGAGCCTTTCCTAAACACAGTGCTGTTACTCCTTGACCTCGGCATGAACAGGCAGATTCAGAGGTGGAAGAAATGCCAGCAAATTCTGCGGGGCTTCTTCACCACTGCTGGCTCTCATCACTGTCCGCTGCCTCTGTTAAGCCACTGGCAGATAGTGACTGATGACTTATTTCAGGCATTTCTTGCAATTCCTTCTAATAGGGGAACAGATGGTTCCCTTTAACTATAATATTTCCACCCTGCTACCAAAACCACCTCCACCTCAACTGCAATTAGAAACATGGGATTGCTGAATCCCTCTATCCCACACTGTATACCATTCACTTGGAACTTCTTTCTCCCTTTTTAAATGTTACTTTATTGTCAGCAGAAGACAAAGGTAACAGGAATTGCCAGGGATGCTCACAAATTAGTCTCTGGGGTTTGTTCATATACAGAGTTTATTTGCTTAAAAAGCCCAGTTTGAACTGGGCTCAAAACACATCCAGTTCAAACTAGTCTAATCTGCTGATTACTTTCAGCTAAAAATACCAAACCAAACAACCACACAGACACAAAAAATAATGCAACCAAAAAAATCCTAACATTTTAAAAGCTAACGTGATCACTCTGACAGCCTTGATATGTTTTTTTTTTTGTTTTGAAGAAATATTTTTGCAGTGAAGCTACACGTTGGAAAAGGATTAAGAACACCCTTTCAAAGAATATTTTGTTCATCCGGGAAGCTATTGCTTTGGTTTACATTTCAGCATGAAGTATTCTTTCTCTAGGATCAATCCGATACGTTGCCCATCTCGTTTCCCTTATTTTTCTGTTCAGCCACTGTTTGAAGAAATGAACTACGGCCACAGCTACCCAGAGAAAAGATAATCCCAGCTGTAAAAATTTGGTCTAAAGGCAGATCCAGATAAAAGATTAGAGATCTTGATTCAAAAACCAACCCAACAGGCATTATGAGGAACTCACCCGGATTTGCTACATGGATTACAATGGATTCATTTTAAACAGCCTTAATGTTTAAAAATAGGAAAAAAACCCAGCATCGAGAAAACATCCATTAAAATCAGGGATTATGGAAGGAAAGCAGAGTAGAAGACCACACATTTGCTGCATTTTGAGGGCACAGCTGTCATGGTCCTGGCCTTGTGGGCTGCACTCTTCCTTCCCATCCACTGGACAGCAACCTTCTTCTACCAGTTACACCAGAGTCAGAGCCTTTTCCTTTCATCCCAATACGTGACTTCCAGCACCTAAAATGCACAGGTTGCTACTATGTCAACTCAATAGCAGCTGAGGATATCAAGCAACAAACAGATATACTAGAGCTACAATAGCTTAAAATCGCCACTACCTGCGAAGTGGCACGTATGCTGGCTCTCTGGTGAAACTTTAATCATGATGTCCAATAAAAAAAACCCAACAAAACAACAACCTAAAAGAAGTTATTCTAGAGCACTCTGAGTCTTTCTGTTCTCATCAACAGTACCAACAGTGTCATATAATTTCCTTAGAAATGATCACCATGTTATTCGAATATTAACTAGAGGAAAATATCAACACACTGTTGGGAAGATGAAGCTGATCCCACTCCCAGTAAAACTTCCCGTCCTTAAACAATCCTAAACCCTACTACACTCAAATCAGGATTCTGAATTCTCAGAAACATACTCAGAGGGCAGATAAATGACCCAGCAGAGTTCACCTGACATCTGGTATCTGTCAAAAAAGGTGGCTTCCACTTCTTCCCCCTCCTGGACATCTGCTCCTACAATGACAGAAACCTGTTTCCCTTGCCCTTCCAATTTCACAAAGACATCTACATTCCCCAGTTACAGGGAAGACGGCTGACATTCTATTGCATCAAGACTCTCATCACGTGAAATCCTTTTAAAACATCAGATTCCAATTTTTAAATAAGCTCCTAAGGTATTTTCACAGATTAATTGAAGCCGAATAAATTTTCTTGATATTTTAAGCCCAGGTACTTCACTTGGCAGCTTGCCATCACAGCCAGCTCAGCAGAGCACAACTAAGATTCCCACCAGTGGTCAGCCAAGGTCTCCAGCCTGGCTGAAGACTCATTTATGAGCCCTCAAACAGTGAGAAGCTGTAAAAGCAGTGTTGTTCTTAAGGCAGCCATGATGTTGCTGTCCTCCTCTCTAAAGGGGAGGGGGGGGGAAGTCTGGGGTGCAGGACCAGCAAGGACAGATTGCACAGCTGGTAGACAACTAGGGAGAGAGCTAGAAGACTGGGGCAGAAAGGGAACCTTTTATAGCTGGGAAGGAGCACCTGGAAATGCAACTCTAGCATGCTGAGGATGATGGATAATTCCAGAATAGAGGTCTGACAGGATGACATTTGTTTTGGTGGGGAAGAGGCAGCATCAAGAATAGGAGAGGACGCTGATGCGCAGGCAAAATGAAGCTGTGACCCTAAGGGGATTCTTTTTCCCTCTTCAAGTCACACAGGGTGACACACACCACACCCAGTCCTACCTACCTCCCTGCTTTATCCCCAAACACATTGCCCCAGCCAAGGAGCTAAGGAAGTGACATTCAGTGTTTGTTGTTCCTTTGGGAGCTACATTATCATCTAAGCTTTCCAATCTTCTCATTCCTGCTTATTCTCCAGTGATGATCATCTCCCCTCATATCAGTGCTTACAATCTGCAGTCTCACATAGGTGGCACAATACTGTCAAGTTTGGCTTTGAAGATGGGAGATAAGGCCCTTTATCACAACATGAATGCCATGAGGAATTCTTTCTGAGAAGTTTCTGAGATTAAGTTTCTCTCTATGGTCCAAGGAAAAAAGGTTATGTGACAACAATGCAGGTTGTGTTTGCACGTGCTGATAGGCAAAGGGAAAGAAATCCCCAACCAGACACAAGTGATATCTATTTTTGGCTTACAATTTTCCAAGTAATAACTGCTCGTGCCAACAATACCAGTATAAACTGGTATGAACAGCAGCTACCTCCACCAGAGGCAGGTTCATAGCAGAAGAAAAGCGCACAGTCCAATATAGCTGGATAACACTTAATATTTCAGAGGTTCAAAGGCTCACATAAAACATCCACAAAAATTCACACCATTGATCTCTTTGAGACCTAGGGTTTTTTCCTCATTGAAGGTCATTCCTGAACCTACTTTCAAGGTCTTATGAGGCCAAAAGGATGCACACACAGACCACCATCATGTAGCATTAAGGCTCAGACCTCCAAAAAACCTCACAGCCTTAGTGCTAGAAAGTAGATACACCCCAATCTTGTACAGATACGTATCTGTATGCTTGGAGAAGTTACTAAAAATACTCTGTCACCTCCTAAAAAGAGCTAAAGATGCAGGGAGAGGAAGGAGAGAAGAGGACTGGGCTTTGTTTCTGTGACTCCACCTTGTTCATCAGATACATTCAAGCCAGCGCATCACTCTCTCCCAAGTGAAATCTGTTTCTACAATTTTGCCAAAACTTTTATATATGGCAGTGGCCAGCTGGCTGCTTGGAGAGCCATGTGTCAGTGGTCCTGGCAAATGCTTAATGTGTGATATGGATCTAAGCAAACTGCAAGTGCTTGGTTTGCAAACATTCCTGGTTTATGCATTTACAAAGCAGCTAGCAAAAGGAGAGGCTTCTGAAGCAAAGACACGCAACATGGTAGACAGCTTGTATATTAAGGCAATTTCTTAATATACAAATATATTACGGTACCTTGTCCCTTTGCCCTGGCACACTCTGCCCCATGGGCTACAATCAACCTATTCTGTCTCTCCTTAAAAAATGCTGTCATCACTTCCTCTGCTTCCACCATTTCTACAGAGAAAGGAATTCAACACTGTCAAGCTTTCTACAATGAGACAAGACATGGGAAACCTCTGCAGCCTCTCTCCAGCCCTGCTGGATGGCTGGATCCCAGGAGGGGCAGTGCCACCAGATGTGACCACAGGTGAATTTCCCCCTACACCTCAACTGACAGCACCCTGGCTCCTGGGATGCTGATAGAGATCTATCTACCTAATGAACCTGACATCCACACATGGAGAGGTCAGAAAGTCAGTCCACACAACTGCAGGAATCAGAGGAGGAAGCAGTAAAGAAGGACAAAGGCATGCTTTGTGTCAATGTATTTTTGGACTACATACTTCTGACCGTACCATCCCACAGCAGATGTGAGAAATACATCAAGTGATGTGGGCTTTACAGGGGGAAAAAAAAAAAAAAGGCAAGCAGAAGCTGACTATACTGAAAGAGGTCTGTGGCTACATTCCCTGTGTATATAAAAAGTGTTCATTAAGTTTAAGACAAGCCATCTATTTCAGGTTTTGTTAATGCATCATACCATGTAGTCTGTAGGCCTGTGTACAAGAATATATATGACTATTGACTAATGTCAGGGAAAATAGACTTCCCACCCTAGATTAAGTTTATCACAATCTCTGCAATCAGCCCAGTGAGCAAAAGCACAAGTGATAGATGAGCCTGCCACAGACGCGTGAATGCCAGCGGATACCAATTGACAAGCCACTGGGGGAAGGAAATTCCAAGCTAAGGCTGCTTGAGTGAATGGACCCTTCTCCCAGTATGTAACAAACAAGGCCTCTCCTTGATCTCCTCCATCCTGGTAGCTCTTGGCCCCAGAAGCAGACTCGCCAGCAAGGCCCCTAACTACCAAGACCATCACAGATTGGTACCAATACCAAGACTAGAGATGAAGGGGAGGCTGGCCTGTGCACCACTGCCAGAACAGGCTCTGTACAGCTACAAACATCTGCCTTCTGTACTTCTGCCCAGCCATCATGTCTGGGGGCTAAAGGTTTATAATTTGATATTAATCTGGCAGGTATCTTGACTGAAAGCAATCAAGGGGAGGCTGGAGTGGAATAAAGCTTCTCCCTTTCCCCACACGTGGAATCAGTTGATTTTAACATTACAAACCAAGGTCTATCAGATCTTCAGATCAAAATTGTACATGAATTGCAAAAGCCTAAGAGAACCATAATCACAGAATCGTAGAATGTTAGGGGTTGGAAGGGACCTCCGAAGATCATCAAGTCCAACCCCGCTTCCAGGGCAGATCCCTCAGAAATGCATCCAGACATGTCTTGAAAGTCTCCAGAAAAGGAAACACTGCAACTTCTCTGGGGAGTCTGTTCCAGTGCTCTGTAACCCTTATAGTAAAGAAGTTCTTCCTCATGTCGTGGTGGAACTTCCCGTACTCGATCTTGAATCCATTGCCCCTCATCCTATCACAAGGCACAAGTATAAAGATACAGAATTGAAGACAGGAGTTTTAGTTTGTCCCAAATGCTGCACCTCAAACCAAAGTTTCCACAATCTGCAGATCAGAGCAGTGCTCATGTTTTCTCTTCAATATTTGTAAAATAAGAATTCTGGTGACACTTCCAGTGAAACTCATAGTTGTTTCCAAATCCACCATACAAATCCAATCAAATCTACAATGTAAGAACCTAACAGTAACTGTAAGGACATAGCTAAGCAGTTCATATAAACTTAACTGTCTAGAGAAGGAAACAGAACACTATAATCGTCTTCAAGTCAAAATTAATCTTGATTTAAACAGGAAACCAATATAGGAGAGCAAGCAGGATGAAATGCTAGTGTCCTCCGGGTTAACATTAAGTACTTGCTGTAAATAATCTGTTCTTCTTCAAAATTTAGATCAAGGATTCTTTTTTCTTTCATTACATTGCCCGAAAGCTTCTTAGTAGCACTGGCAGTTTGTAAAGATTTTTAAAAATAAAAGAAAGGGGGTGTGGAAAGCATTTCATTGGTAATTGCATTGGGTTTAGGAACTGCTAATAAATACACAAGGAAGTTTGGAAGAGGAACACTCACTCGTTCAATGCCACTAGTGCCGCAAAAGTCAATTCCATACAGAGTTGCCAGCCATATGACAAAATGGATTTGTTCCAAACCAGTTGCTGTACAGAAAATGCTATCCGCTGATTTTTTGGTTTTTTTTTTAAATCCAGCTACAAATGCAGACTTGCAAGCAAAATGTCTAGCATCAAGATGGTACTTCAGTCGCAAATCTAAACATTTCATTGTTCCTACATTAGCTGCACAAAATTTTGGCCAATACCACAACAAAATTCAACCTGATAAACAGGTTCTGCACTCAATCCAGCTGTAGTCTCGAGAGGAGCTGTAATTCATGGTTTATGAGTTGTATCTATTATGTGACATTCTCATCAAAGCCCAAAGTGGAAATACATGCAGAAAATCCAAAAGGAGGCTCTTGCAGATTAAAAATGACATTCAGGAACATATAAGACAGGTCATTAGAACTGCAAAAAGTACAAGAATGAGGTACATAATAAAATGGATCAACAGCGGTGACAGAGGCAGCGGGGATTACAGCTGTCTGCTCAGCCTCTGCGACTGCATCTGGTTACTGTTATGTGCCCTATGAAGGAGAAAGAAGAAAAAAAAAAAAGTCTACATCTGATATGACTGCTTTGCCTGTTTAAGATTCAAAAGCTCCACTGAAAGCTTTCACAAAGCTGAAAGAAGCATGATTTATACAAAGAGCTGCAAGCTTTTTACAGTCCATTTTTAGTAGAATGGACATCAGTGCTACCTGTCTTTTGAGAATAGTGTTTCCTCTTTTATTTACATTTACTCTTCATTATGCTTTTAGAGTAACTTACCAATCCAGCCAAATCAATTCAAACTATTTTGCAAGCATTTCAAGTAATTTCTTAGAATCACTGCACATGCACTTGCTTCTATGTAGTTACAGTCATTTTTCTGCAGAGATTTTCTTCATTGAAG
Source organism: Todiramphus chloris collaris (assembly GCA_025345505.1). Taxonomy (NCBI): domain Eukaryota; kingdom Metazoa; phylum Chordata; class Aves; order Coraciiformes; family Alcedinidae; genus Todiramphus; species Todiramphus chloris. The sequence continues at coordinate 8,951,853 of JANVCC010000038.1, forward strand.
TGGCTTTGCCAAGCAACAAGAAACAAAAGCATAACCATGTCTAAAAGTAGGTAGGAAAAAAAAGTAGGAAACCCACAACTATATTCAATAGGGTCATCAGAAAGAGAGCAGTGGATAAATGTGTCTCCCCATGTCCTTCATACCTTTGCTGACAACCCAAAAATAGTGCTGTTCAATGTTTGATAGGTATGGCTCTGTATTATAGCTTAAACTTATTAAAAAATCAAAATCTATCTTAGAATTCACCATTTTCAACTCTTCTTGAGATACCAGTAATAACTGTCTAGTTGGTGCTTTTTATCATCCTTCTATTGCAAATGTAACTATTTCTTTTAAGAAAAAAAACAAAAAAAAAAGAACAAAGACATTTAATTACAAGAGGTACTTCATACAGAAAAGCATTAACATTTTGCCTTGTTCAGGTTGCAGAAAACTGCGATTTCTTCCTTTCAGATTAGCAGGTAAATTGGCATTGGACTTCATTTAACCTGCCTGTTTAGAAGGGCACTGCCCCAGACCTGATGCTCTCACACCTGACGAAGACACAGAAATAAAAAGACAGGGATTTTAACATATTTTTCTGAGACAAAAGAGACTCAGAAAAAAACTGCAAGCCTTGAGTCCCAACTATCTGCCAGTGAATACAAAAGAGAATTCTTCCTTAATTCAACAAATGTGAGTTGCCAGCTGCCCCATGACAATTTTAAGTCCAATGTTTCTGTTATAAGTAAGAGGTACTATTTCCTCACTGGCAGCTCCCCTCTCCTTACTACCTTCACATTTATTTGAGACTGACCTAGTCAAAACCTTGTAAACTATCAGCAGCACCCAAGTATCACACAGAACCAGCCTTCTCACTAAGAGCTGCCTTAAAATAAAAGCAATCAGAGCATTTCTTACAACTGAATATCTTCCCCCCACCCTACATGTTGACGTGGTCACTAAATCCCACTGGGTAATCTCCAGAATCCATCTGTTCCTTTTCATTCTCATCCTGAGAAGCCTCCCATAGCCACTGATTATTTCTCAACTTGTCTGAAGAAATATCCTGTCTTCTGGCTTCCCAGACACTTGCTTCACTCCCCCCCGCCATCTCCCTAGAGGTTTGCTGAAAAAGGCAGCTGCAAAGATTATCCACTCCAACATAGTGCCCAGGCTCTCTCTCTTCAAATCCCTTGAAGGAGGAAACATATTCTTGAAAGGGGAAAAAGTTGAACAGAAGAGAATGAGTGTCTTTCAAAAACTATTTTCTTCCCAATTTCAACCCAGAATCAAGATCCAGGTACCTTTTAAGCAAGTAACTCTTAAAGCGTGGTTAAGAGAAGTAGGAATTAAGAGTCCTACACACTGACCACACCTAGACTCTCCAACGACAAGAAGAAGATGGACTGTGCCTGGGCTACGCTGCAGAAAAGCTCTGCATTACACAGCAGCATGCGTTAATGGGCTCAGAGGTACTGGGAACATTCACCAAAGGTCATCATCAAATAGCAGATGTAAGCATAAAAAAGATGACATTTTCCTAATGACCACAAAGCAGCTAAAATTACAAGAATGCATATCTTCTTCTTATGCAGGTCAATACAGCCAGCATGTCTATGCATTTAATGTATCAAACACAGCTGCACAAAACACTCTAAACACCTCTTATTTAACATGAGAGCTATTAAAAGCGGTGGAGAAAAAACATACCTCTCTATTACTAGTGTTGTTGCATAAAAATCAAAACACAAGAAACAAAACCACAGAGGACTCGAGATTTAATCACTCAGTTGTATTTTGTTATTGCTTTATTTGTAACCAGAAGTTCCCCCCCCCAGGATGACAGCCATCATACTCTTTATAGATTTCCACCAGCCCTCTACTGCTCCTGCACCGATCAAACATACCAAAAATGCAAACAGCAAACAGTAGTCCACAGAAGGTTTTTTTGTTTCCTTACAATTTCAACATTACTGCTGCTCAAGTTTAATTCTAACATTTACGGGGATGCCAAAGGGTTAACTTTGCTTGAAATTTTCCTATTTATCATCATTTGCTTCAAATAAGGCAAGTACTGCAGGAATTTATGATGCCCAAACCTGACAGTCACTGACTGGCTAACAAATCTTTCCTTCTGTTTTCAAAATAGTTTTGTGTTAATCTCTCAGGTCACCATCAAAGACAGTTTAGCATCTAATTTATCACCTTTTGGGCAGAGATCCATGATGAAAAATTCACATCCAAACTGTAATTTGGTTCAGTTAATGGTCTTTTCTCAGAGGAACTGGACAATTAAAAACATATGGAAATGGAATAAGCTACTTACTTTTCAACTAAATGTTTGCTCTGTGCCTTGGGAAATAAATTTAGGATGAACAAGCTGAATTTAGTCAATGGATTAAAAAAGAGGATTGGACTAGTGTTGTAAGTCATTTGTCCTTCTTTCACAAGCCACACAGCAGTATTTTATATTCTTTTTTTCCAACAGAACATCATGTCCAACCATGGAGAAAAACTTCAAGAAACTGCAGGTTCAAACAGCATTGCTGCTCTTTAAAAAAAACAAAAAAAAAAAAGAAAAACCTCTTTACGCTCTATAAACATTTGACATATTTAGGCACCTAGCTACAGTAATCAGAAATGTCAGGTTAAACAAGAAAAGCATAAAGGCAAAAATAGTTTAAAATGTGTACATCAATGTATAGTGGCTTTCATTATAGTGGCAATCAATCACAGATTTTTGGTAGAACTACGACATTCTATTATGTCTGGAAAATATCACGGTACAGTTGATACCTTTAAGGAAATACAAAGCTTGGAAACATATATGGCATTTTAGCAGTGTTTCATTCTCTTCTTTTTCTCCCTGAGAAGTGCCAGCGCCTGTGTAACAGTTCACAAATGACAGAAGCCCCTGATACACATCCTGCTGAACTTCTCCCATGGGCTTTAGTGGATGCTGGATGAGGACAGAAAAATACCAATGCCACTGACATTCCTTCACTGGCTATTTATTTTCCTGTGTTCTACGCTCTGACTGGCTGTGTATAGCCATCAGGAAAACTCATTCATAAAATTAAGCAGGAATTAATTTATTTATTAATCCTGGTCTCCTTCTCAGGCTTAGAAACATCTCAAAGTGGTGAAGTCTTCCATTATATTCTAAAGATGTCCTGGGTCACATACCCTCTCTCTTGTCACTGTGCCCTGTGCTCTGCCAGCTTCATTAGCAATTAAAGCTACTAAGCACAACTCTCTCCACCAGCTGTAGAGGACAGATCCAAGGACCTCCCAAGTGAGGAGCATGTGCTAAATGTCTAGGCCTTGAGATTACACCTTGTTGCGAATGCACACAGTCACAACAACAAAGAAACTGGAAAAATAAATGACACTACCACTGACAATTTCAACATTACTGCTGCTCAAGTTCAATTCTAACGTTTATGGGGATGCCAAAGGGTTAACTTTGCTTGAAATGTTCCTATTTATCATCATTTGCTTCAAATAAGGGAACTACTGCAGGAATTGATGACTATTTAAATTTAAATAAATGACAATACCATGCTATTTTGCTTCTGATATTGTTTTGGCCAAAACAAGGGACTGAAGGTGTATATCCCAAGTGGGAGACCTAACGCTTCTGGAGCACTGCTAAGGCAGGCCAATGTTCTGCAGGGCACAGCAATGGGAACACACCAGAGCAGGGGTTGCACTGAATTTTTCAATTAAAATCACAAGATGTAGCCCTTAGCAACAATACACACAGAATAAATAATAATAAAAAAATATATATCCACACAGGAAGAGAGTGGAAATTTCAATATCCTTGAAATGCCTTTTGATGTTAATACACTGCAATGAGTCTTAGTGTAATGTGCCTCATAAAATACTCTAAGTAAATAAAAAACAGGAACACAGGCTTATCTTCCCCCACCTTTCAAGAACACCTAATGCCTTCAGGCTTTCTTACCAATGCGTCTGTTTTTCTTCCTGTAGCCAGTGTGAAAAGACCCTCAAAATACCCTTTTCAATTCTTCTCTTGAATGAAAAATTGCTAGTAAGATCAATTAAGTGAGATGAGAAACAAAACCCAGGCTGTTGGTTCAGTAAGCCCTCTGCTTACTCTATATTTCATAAAGACCAAAGGTTTGATGTTAATTTTCTGTGATGCATTTTCCAATAATCCATGAGTATGAGCTTGAGCACTGACAGAAAGAAGCGTTGTATTTCACAGACACACAAGAGCAGACAGTTTTAGGATCATTTATTTAATTATGCAAATGCTACTCTCGTGACAACAAGAGACAGACTCAAGCTGAAGCCATACATTGGATAATAAAGTTCATACCCAACAGAAGATTCATTACCTGCTGCGTCAACTCCAGCTATTACCACATTATTATAGCTTATGCTACTGTGTAGTTAAAGTTGAGATAACACTTCCAATCAAAATCTCTATTTTTAGGACAGTTAAAAGTAAGTGTTCATTGTGTATGTTTTCTTTAATTGGCTATTCTACGAGAGACTTTGAATGTACAAATTAAAAACAAAACCCAACCACTGCTCTGAAGCTAATCACCGTTGAATAAACAAAGAGGCTTTTTAATCAACATAAACCTCTCTTCTTCCCTACTTTTTACAGCAATGTATACCCAGAAGACACGCAGTGTTTTTCCCAGTTCTCACCAATGCATGTATGATAAGCAGCCACAAAATACCACCCCAGCAGAAGACACAGGCATCCTCCAGCATACACATGATGTAACCAGTACAGTATCAGCCAGACTCTGGGTGGCCAGCTCACTGATAAGCAGTGAAGAAACAACCAGATGTTAAGTCCATTTTCAAACCCACTGTTCATTCAATCTGAAAATCCTTCTACCACCTTTCCTAGAGCTGTGCTGCAGTCAGTAGTGAAGAAAAGGCTGTGCTACAGAAATACTACTGCTTGTCCTACCCACTCCTCCCAAAGCATTATTCTGACCCAAGCACAAAGCAAATACTTACACCACCAAAATTCTACTTTTGTTCAATGCCACAGGGCTTCTAGCACAATGACAAAATAACAGCCCCAACAAGATACCGAGACAGCACAGGCAGCAGTACCTAAGGATGATACCCAACCATAAGGCTGATACCCAGCCATAAGGCTGAGCCATCCTACCCAGGGACTGCTGCTAAAAGGACTGGACTTTGCTCTCCTATGGACCTACCACCCTCTCCATTGCTTTTGGGCAGATCCCACAGGGGCCTGAAGCTATTCCTTCCTTTTTTATCTAAGGTGAATTCTTCCTAAAGACACTATAGGAGGGTAAGGTGAGTGTAGCCACTGGAGCGTGGGGGAGGCAGCAGCATGTGTCTGGGGCAGTGGACAGAACAGTACTTTCCAGGTGTGGAACAGCCTTGAACTGTCTCAGGGGCACCATAAAACAGTGACTCTAATATAATTATATTTTTTAATCTTCCTGGTCAACCAAAAAGCTTTTGCATGTAATGGACCACTCCTTCGCAACTGATGGATCAACAGGAGGCATGTTTCAAATACACTTCAGTGTTTAAGGCCAAAGCACTTCATCTCAGGTACCAAATATACCATGAGAGTGGGCTAGAAAAGTAGTCCAACTGCAGCAAACTTTATTTGCCCATATTAAAAAGTTATCTCAATCCACAAATCTTGAGCTGCTTAAATTACAAGATTTAGGGTTACACAAACAGGCAGACTTAGCTTCTTTTTCATTAGTATATTAAAATACAACTTTTCAATATGTCACAGTGTATAAGTATCATGCAATAAATAGTTTTTTTGTTGTTGTTTTAATAGTAAAAGGATTTTCTTATCAAAGTGGTTTTGGTAATATGCAGCTTATCACATGCAAAACACTGTGCATGAAATACCTTCTTGGGTAGGAAGATTAATGCACTTACTGCTATTGGAGAGTGGACAATGTCTTTAGTATCACCAAGGAATAAGGCAAATACTTAAATACAAAGCACCGCAAAAATCTATCCCAGTCAACATTTTTCAGGGCTGAGAAAATGTTATTATATACATGTTTGTTTAGATAGACAGTGAGATCTAAGAGAAGAAAAAAGATACGTAAAGAAACACCTTTCAACAAGATGAACGACATACAGAACACACATCTGATCTCCCCACTTGAAAAATGCTCTCGCTGTCGAACTCCCTCCTCTGTTACGAGCTCATGTCCCTGCTCGCCACAGCACTATTTAACCCAGTACAGCAGCTCCTAAGGATGCAAGTGCCTGACTTCATGAAATCCAAAGGTAAGCAGATCCAAATCTCTCCAGAGCTAATGGATTTGGCCCTTATCTTCTCTTGCTAAAGTATCCCGAGCTCCAAGAGACTTATCTAAGCATTGGGAATCAATATTGATACTATAATCTAATATTCATATATTATTCTCTTGTCAGTGTTTTAGCTTGTATACAACACTTCAACATAGGAACTTAAGCATACTTTTTTCATCACCTTACTACACTTTTTCTACTGAAGAAAAGTATCTGAATTTGTTAGCTATGTCATCCACTGAAGTTTGGTGAAGAAAAGAGTTATTTTTAACTTGGGACAGTTCCCAAATCAGTTCATTGAATAGCTTGAAAACTGGCACAAGAGGAATGCACGTGGCTGGGTAGAAGCTTGGGCAGGAGGGGTAACAGTCACATGTATCCAATTTGTCATCAATAAATACAACAAAAAAACCCCCAAGTCCTAAAGAAGAGAGAAGCTAAAAGACCAACACAGACACCTAACAGTGCAGCACACAGCCAGTTGAAATTTCGAGTGCACCCCTGTAGCTCAGGTGCTGTCTCCAACTAGTCCATGGGAGTTAAATGCTTAAGTCACTCAGGTAGTTTGTGAATTCCCCTACACATCTCACTGCATCTCTTTCAAACATGGCCCCTGTTGACTTTCAAAGTCTGAGCATAATGCCAACAGCAAAATTCTCGTGGCTCCCTGAGCTTGGGATGGAAAAGTGCCCAACTCAGCCCATGCCAGTAGAGCCACACCAAATTTCACCAGCCAAAGCGCTCACGTGACAGCGCCAGCTATTTCAATTTACCTGCCTTGACGAAAAGAGGAACGCTTAGAAAGTTTTACACGTGAACAGACAGAACGATGAAGCATCTCTGGCCTCTGTACATTTCCCATAGATCTTCAGATGAAAACACAGTGTGCAACGGAGGGCTGAGAGGGAGCTTCCCTCTGTAAGCATCGGGCACCATTTCAGCGCAGCACACAAGACCTGCAAGACTAGGGGAAGCTAGAGGAAGCGCAGGCGGCTGTACGGCACGCTCATCGCTTAAACACTATTTCATCCCAAGGTTCCAAAATGATAATAGACTTTATTCTAATTGGATTGTCTGCAATGAGCCAATTTAAGTGCTAAATGCAGCGAATTATTCAGCATGACATAGCAATGCAATGATCTGAGCCACTGCAGGGCAGGAGGCTTGTTGAAAGCTGCACTTCCTGGAGCATAATAAGGAGACACAATTCTTACTTGGCATGTCTCCATCAACCAAACTCGCATTGTTTCAGCAGCTGCAGCATGGCCACGAAGCATTAACTAATGCTCTGACCTAGAACGCAACCACTGTCAGGAAGCACACCTGATTAGACGACGATTTTTCTGAACACACCTTTAAAGTCCATATCACTCTAATTGCTGGCTTTCAGAGTCTAAGTACCTATGACATGCACACTACACAGGACCGTGAAATATTGATCTCGCCACCAGCTTTAAAATATTTAACTAACTGAGTCTGTACCTTCGTTGTCAGGGTAAGAATGTCACAGTTACTCACAAAGATTTAAGGGAGAGGAAGAGACAGACATTTAAAGCTTTAGATTTTATTCTGGTGCAATTACGGCAACATGAATTACAAATGCAAATGAAGGACTCCTGTGTTACTGCTTAGTCCTGCACATAACGCACAGTTCAGAAGACAATTATTTTTAGTAATTACATGTAAAGTGGTTTTCAGCATATAGTTTCGCTGGAAAATGTATTAAAATTCTGTTGCCCTGTTGGCAAGGAAGAAAAAGCAAGCCACAGGGTTCCCTTCTGATTTAAAATTACAGATTACAGCAATGATTCACAAAACAGAAAGAAAAGGAAAAAAAAAAGTAATCCATGAATCATATTCCCAATTTTAAAACAACGTTATTATTCTCCTGCCCATCCAGAATTCTCCTGAGACTTGCGAGTTTTACAGAACCTAAGATTAGTTGCAAGTAAAGGCCAGACTCAGACAACGCCTACATTGTGGCATCTACAAACTAGGGAGTTTTACTCCTGACTTCTGGTCACTGAACTCTGAACCTGGAACGCTGGACCTCCAATCCCACAGAGGTGGAGAGACAAGAGCCTCAGAACAGGAGGGAGAAGTCATGCATCTTGCCTCTCAGTTGGGTATGCCTATCCTTCAAAACAATTTAGCAGCACTCATCCTTAGTGGGAATCAATTCAGCTCTGCAAGAACTCTTGGATACAAGTTATCTGTCCCCACTGATATAAAAATGACAGATTTTAATACCTTCTGTCCAATATCATGCCTGCTTGTCAGTATGATTGTACACAGTTAATCATCAACATCTAATATGAATGCATCATCTGATTTACTGAACAGAAATATTTCTTAAAAATTTCTGCCCTAACTTGACTTTGCTTCTTGGCTTCTGGATTTATTAGAATTAACTCCAGTAGATGAACAGTTTACTGTATTTTATTTTCCCACATATTTTCTAATCCACAGAGGCACAGGAACATTAATTCAGGAATTGGCTGCAATTATTTTTTGCTATTCAGCTAGGGGCAGTAAATGCAAACAGAATTGGCTGTAGTTCAATGTCATTGCCTAAGATTTGCTCCATTGTTCCCTTAGATGCAGATGTTAGGGTATATAATGCTAAATCAAAATAGTGACAGTGTCATCCTATGCACTTTCTAATGGGTTCCCAGTAGGTTCAGTTTTCTTGCTGGAAAAATTAATTTCCTTTTAGCCAAAAGCAATCATAGAATTACAGAATTAAGATCACTTCTTCCATCACCAAAATTTGAAAAGGAAAGAATGCCTCAGCTGTTCATTTTTCATATATAGCTCAGAGCACACTGCAAAAGGAAGGCTGCAAGCTTCAAGCATTCACCTTAATCACGACGGCAGTGAAAATGAAAAGATAAATAAGATATTTCACATTGCTATTTAAACAATGAGTCTTTCTCTTGCAAATGCCAATTCCTTTCATGCTGAAAGCACTAGAGAGGCTTGAAAAAACTTGTGTGTTAATCAGGATTTCAGCACAATTCTCCAGGATCTCAAACCAATCATTCTCTTGCTCTTTGGAAATGCTGAGGGCAACAAAAAACAAGCAGAGGCAGCCTCTCCTTTTCTGCTGTGTGTGTTCAAGATCATTGTTTTGTCTTTTAAAAGAAATGCAGATGACACACTGCTAGTACTGCTATTTCTTTTTTATTTTTTTCCTTTTTTTTTTGGCAGGGGGGGAGGAGTGTAGCACAGGGCAGAGGAGGGGGAAGGTGTATAGATTACCCACAGATCACAGATAGATATTATTGCTGTTTATCACACAAAAGGCTCTTCTCCAAAGAGCAAGTTGAGTGGGACAAAACAGGGACTGAACAGATATTATAGGTCCACTGCTGTAGATGTAACCACAACTGAAAATACCAATATCTTCCCAAACAGAGCTCCACTGTAACTGCTGTAGCCCAAAGAGGGGCATTACTGCAACACTCCTGAGGGCAGCCAGCCATCTTTTACTCATTTCTGTTTGCTCATTTCAAATGCTGGGGAAAAATTAAAAGAGGGAATGATGAGATTAAAATAGGTTTTCACTGCTTGGCCCTCCCCACAGAAATAAAGACACAAACAAAAATCCATCTACCTCCCCTCTGCTGGGATGCTCCCAACGACAGTTATTACAGCTCCCAGCTGGGAGCCCACTCTTCATCGCGTTCTGAAGACTGTCACAACCACAGGTTCCTATCAGGTTAGCAGAAGGAGGAAAAGACGCTGCCAAAATTGTGTACAGCACAGCGTACGGACAACCCTTCACACGCTGGCTGAGCACCGCAAGGCAGCTGCAAACAGCCCAAGATACACCTCCGACGTCAAAAAGCAGCCCATGTAAAGATGAGCACACTCCAGAGATAATGAGCTCCCCAGGGAAGAATTGAACATCCTAGCTTGAAAGAGGTCCGCCAAGAATAAGTTTTTATTTACACTCATTTCAAATGTCCACAGCTTTACTGCAGAAAGCTGTAATCTTGGCGTTCTCAGGTGTCAGCCTCCCACCCTTCTAAGCCTTTTACCACTGACCTTCAGTGACTCTTTAATTGTGACTAGCACTCATGATAAAAGTAAAATATACATTTTAATGGATCAATCTAGCTTTGTAAAATGAAGATGAAAAGCCAAACACTGCAATTGAGAATCACGGCCTGGCCGCCCAGTCTGATCTTCTCTGTAGTCATTTTCCACTGTAGTAATGAAAGAAAACTAACGCTTTCAATAAAATTTCATTGCTGCTTTTTACTTAAACATAAAAAATAATAATAAAAAATTATAAATGGGCATTTGAAAGCAGCTGCAGCTCAAGCAGAAGGAAAGGCACCAAGCCTCCCTGAGACACTCTGGAGGTGGAGCAGCACGGCTGCTCTCTGCACATGGGATCCCAGGACAGCAGCAACACACCACCATCAACTCAGCCATAAGGGCTAGACACCTCCATATTGCAAAATATTAATTATCTTGCATGCCATGAAATGGTGACAGGGCACAGCTCATTTCAGGACTAGAGTCCTGAGCTTCCCCTACAGACTTTGAGGCTCTGAATTGTGCAGAAAGGGGATACAACTGTTCAGTATCTTCTAGCCTAAGCACAGGGAATGTTATTGCAGACCATGCACAGAACAGGAGGAAGAAGAGCATCCAAGAGGAAATTAACAAATTCAGTAATCATGAAGCTATGTAAAACTCAGGCTAACAAGATTAACTTATTACACTATATGAATAAGCTGCCTCTTAAGAGTCTGCTTATTATCAGTCTGCTAGAGGAGACTTGGGTTTTTGCACGCAACATGTCCCATTCCAGCAACACATTCAGCAGGAAATAACATAAAGCTGTTGGCTAGAAGCTGGACTATGCCCTTCAACCGTCCTCCTCCCTACGTGCTGCAATGGTTATTCATTTGTTTATTCATTTATGAAGTTTCCAGAAGAAAGCGTGTTCACTCGGCATCAGGAAAAGCATCTCGCAAAGAGTGAACAGTGCTTCAGGTGGCCAGTCACTCTGCACTAAGTGCCCCAAGTAGATATGGCAGAACCAAAGACATGCTTTAGGGAACTGGGCATAAAAAGGAAGAGCATTTAGTCAGCAATGGGTCAGACAGTAGTCCACTCTCAGACACAGACACACAAAACACTAACAAAAGGTGAGTGAGGGCATGAGCTTTGAAAACATCAGTCGCCAGCACTTTAAATCTCTTCAGAGGCCAAGTGTGAAGTGAAACAGTCCTCCCTCACGACTTCCTAAGGGCTGTCAACATAATAAAACCATAGAGCAGATGACTTCACATGGGCATTTCCTCATACATTCATGCACCAAGTTCCTAAGAAGCGCTTTCGTTACATACTGGTGGGGACCAGTATGTATATTCATATGCTCAGGATATCTTTTATCAAGACAGTTATGCAGATACTAAGAAAAATTCAACCAAGATACACTGTAACAGTATAGAGAGCTAGAGTAACTGGAAACCCAATGCTAATAAACAGTGTTTATTGAATAAATGATGAAGTGACCGAGAGCTTAGATAAACATAATCCTAAGAAAAATCAGATCAATGGGGGACTCCCACATCTTTATGCATTTCACTTAAGAACCTCCGTCGTGTTCTGCATTGCAGAAGTCATTCTGACTGTATGCTCTGCCAGCTTCTGCAATGAATCAGAACTCTACAGATCTATGATGGTTTGTTAAGTAGAAAAAAAAGGAATGATTGCAAATGTTTATTTGTCTTTAAAGCATCTAGTCCTGATTTAATGTTAAGGATATGAACAAAAGAATGAAAATAGTCTTCATTGCTTTATGCAGCATTTTAAGAGAAAATACAAACGTGAAAATATCTTCAAATTTCACTGGTTTTTAGTATGTTCAAGTCAATCATAATGACAAAAATCTGTAATCTGAAATTAAAGGGCAATTGTTTTCTCCTTATGTGAAATTGTGGTTACAGTTTAACAAGGAAAAAACTAATGCTAAAAGATGGCAAACTGAAATGTGAATCTGTAATTAAATTGTAATTAAAACATGGAAGCAAGAAAAAAAAAATTTCGATAAAGCATCAGTTTTCCAAATATCATTTAAAGAAAAACAAAAAAAAAACAAACCAAAAAAACCCCACCAAAATTAAATATTTATTTTCTCAGTAATGCAAGAGCATCAACACTTAAATATAACCACTAGCTTGGTAGGTAGCAGCATGCACTTCTGCAGTAAACGTTTTTCCTCACTTAAGACAAAAACACCCCCAAATTCCTCCCCTGAACACACTGTTTTCCAGCACTGAAGGATACCTTTCGAAGAACATGAATATATAAATATTTAAGATTTAAATGCCACCAGGTCAAAAGGTTAGTGTAATACAATATTACTGTTACACTTTGCATTATTATCATCATAGCTATGCTTGGTTTGCATTTTTACAGCATATGAAATTAAATTAGTTTGCTCTTCTGCTAAGTGCACAGTTCCTGGTGGCTGTTAGCGTGACTTACAGGTCAGGAAAAACCTGGAATTTGGCAAACGTGTCTTATTTCCAGAGACTCCTATCACCTATAAATCCGACTGAAAATAGTGAAAGGTAGAATAGCTCAACATATTTTAAAATTAAGCTACTGCTACCCATGAAACTTGGAACTGTAATGTTACTTGAAACTGTTGGATGAAAAATGGAACAGACTGAAAACATCGGAACCCTTACAGACCGAGCATCTCTTACTTATCAGAGCAATGAAATTATCTGGTATATTTCCTAATGAGTTTTCTTCGCATATTATCTTGTAGATAGAAATGTGGAACTCACAGAACCCTTGATATAAAATTTTTGGGCAGCTCCTGTTGTGCACTCTAATGAAAAACCACATAAATAAAAATATCCTAATCAGACCTTGTGAATACATCATACAGTAGTATGTGTACTTCCCTGCTTGCTCTGCCCAAGATCAGCAGATGAAATGGTATGACCTCAAAAGGAGTTTAGCATTCAGGTCACACTGATATTACTAAAATTATTTTTATATCAGCATCATTCATTTTTAGGTAGATTAATTATAATAAATATGTGCTATATCAACAGACTTTTCATTATGGTCCATTTAACCTCATAAAACATAATTGATTCCTATTTGCTCTATCTGATCGATGCTTAGGGCTCATTGCTGAACTGTGTTAGTCAAAAAGACAAGGCAGAAAAGGGCCATCTCTCTGTAGGATAAATAGCATGGTTGATATCCCATGTAGCTCTGATTGTCTGCATAAATATGACTATGCACTTACGGAGAACACAGAAATTAATATTGATGCTTTATTAACTCAGAAATCACATCCAAGAAACCTGTAATTGATAAATCTTCAGTATTTACCACCTTGCATTTCAAGGCACAGGCCCTAGAACTGTAATTCCTCTGCTACATAAATAAACTAATGCTGGTACATTATTCAGCCTCCAGAGCGCCCTTCTTTGGCTCACATTTACCCCAGTGCTTTGGAAGATTGGTCTAAAAGTAGTTATGACCTTTTGTTCTTCAGAATATGTCACAAAATGCGAGATGAGAAAGGGGGAGGGCGGCAGCTGTTTCGCCCTGCTTTGCCACTCCCCTTGCTACAGACTGCTGCGTTCTCAATAACCAAAAAGCTCCAAATTAAATTTCTGAAGAAACGAATTAGCGACCACTGCCTTACACACACCTTCAGTGCACCGACCTGCACTGAAAGGCAACAGGAGGCATTACGGGACCGAACAAACTGTAGGATGAGATTCAGACCGTCTGAATTTCTGAAATCCTTCCTTCCACACTTGGATTTTTCAGACAGATGTTTAGATTCTGGGAAATCAGCTCAGTGTTGCAGGATGAGCAACAAGGAACTGGTAGATCTGAAAAACTACTCTGATTCAGGCAAAGTTGAAAGATACCATTTGCCTTACTGGGATCATAGTCTGACTGATCTGTCATAAAAAGATGTATGGAAACACATATAAAATGTATGTGCTTTTCCTGCAAGAATAGAATAATGGCACATCCCTTTGATTCCTCAATTACTCAAGACCTTATGTAGAATTCAGCACTTTTGTAACTGTTAGTAAATAAGATAATTACAATGTATATTAATGTAATCTGATGGAAGTAGAACCTTCCAAAAATATTTCACCTCTAGGATATGAGACATTAACATCACATCACTGAAGATAATCGTATATTCAGCTGACCTCTTCAGAAACAGAAAGCAAGTTTGAGATGAAAAAACATCTTTAAAAAAAACCAAAAAAAACCCCAAAGATGTTAGTATAATGATCTTATTAGTGGGTAAATATTTCACAGCCAAATTCTTAATATTCATATTTAGCTATGAAAGCAGCTTACTCAATATTTTTAGGAAGCAATGAAGTTCAGCAGACCCAGCTAATTTCCTACTTGTTAGATAGAGCTGCAGCATGACAGACAGGAACAAAATGAACAAATAGATACATAAAAGGAAAATTTTCAGAATTGTATTTCCAACAGTTGCTTTCCATAATTTCTCAATTATGGAAAGAGAGGAAGATGTATGATTCCTGTACAAACATTTGGAGTGAAGGTTTGCCCTTTGGGTCAGTTAAAACCCACTTAATTCATATTTGAAATAACTTTTAACTTAAACTTACATGAAGATGTATTACTAACATGCAGTTAAACAGGCACGTCAAGCAAATAATTCTCAGCAAGTTTTACCACGTGAAAAAAGACTCCAGTACATATAAAATATATTTAATGTTTCTGAGAAACCATTATTTGAAAGCTCACCTGCCCCACGTTTCTCTTAATAGGTTTATCAATTTTTAGAACACCTAGGGTATAGTAATATTTAATACTACATACTAAATGTTAACCAACATTTCAAAGCAATAAAAAAATGCCAAGAGACAGTTTCAGATTTCAAGATGCCAAGCTTGTCCAGTCAGCTAATCATCTCACAGCATAAGAAAAACAACAGGAAAACAGCTACAGCACCAGGACTTGGTGATTAATTTAACTCTTCCAGGTAAGCACTTCAGGTGGAAAGTCTAAAGACACAATTAATGGATGCTGAAGCAGGATTTCTAAAGAATCCTTGCTGTGAGATGATGCTAGACCCAAAAGCTTTTTCTTTCCTCTCCAGAGGCAGAAGCAATTTCCTTTGATTAGGGACTCCGACGGCCCCTTAGGTCAAGATGAAAGATCTATTTCTTTTCTGGGTGAATTCGACATGCCAATCACCCAGGCAGCCTCAATGGAGTAACATTTAGCAACTAAGGCACAAATAAGTAGACACAGCTGTCCAACAGCTCTTCAAGGGGGCAGCCTGGGTAGGGTCTAGAACCAGACAGTCAGTCCACCCCAAACACACCAATGCTTGCACATCCCCTCAGCAAACCTCCACTACATTTCACAAGGGCTATGGGCAAGGTATTAGCAACAAACTGCTATTGTCAACAGCCTGGGCATGATTCACTGTCCTAAACTGGGGAGTTACTGTTATTATAGCAGGATATGAAGACCAGGTTGATGTCTCCAGACATCAGAATAAGACATAACATGAATTTAACATTTACTTCTATAGCATGCTGTCCCTTTATGAGAGAAGCAGCTATCCACAGTGCCCTTTACTTGCTGCTATAAGGCACTAGGGGCTATTGGGCTGGGGGTGCTTGCTTCAGTTTGGACACTGAATTACTCTCACATGTGATAGGCACAAGTACCCACATTCACATACTACACACTCAGATGGCTGCATATCTGCATGTACACTTTGCTCTTAACAAATGAAACATAGGTTTTACTGTTTTACCTGAAAGTCTGCAGTCTGAAAAGCGTGGTATTTCGACAGCATAATGCCTCTGTGGGTTGTGAAAGGTAAACCTCAAAGGTAAGAAGGGGTTAGAAACTGTAGGCGTGAGGCAAGTGAAAAAAGGAATGTCTCCTCTCCTCACAGCTCTTTTGCTCTTGCCCTTCAAGAACTGTAGTTCCTACTAGCTTTTCAAATCACATCCACAAATAATTCAATACGATTTACTGAGATTTTTTTTCCCCTCTCTGATTTCTTAGGTTGATAAGGATACAAGGCACCTCACATTCCAGCACCAAAAGAAAAGGAGAAAAAATTCACCAACAGCTTGGGCAATTCTTTCTATTTCCCTCTCTCACCACTGGAGAGCTAGTTATCTTCTTCCATTCCTTATTCCAAGGAAGTCACTCAGCTAAAGAACTTGCATCTATTGCATAAAAGCATTCCCACCCAGTGTGTCCAATGCTGTTCAGACTGGACACTGCCAGAGAAAGCCCCTTTGCAACCAGAGACAAGCAGCACATCAGGGCTAAGAGCAGGTCTCACAGCATCACACACACCCCCCGCCATCCCAAGGCAGAGTTCAGTGGCTGCCTGGCTTTTCACAGGCTCTATTTGAAGTTTCCCATGTCCAATATCCAGTGGGTGTGGGAACTAGCAACGGAGCAGCTGAACTCATCTTCCAGCGTCATCTGCATGAGGTCAGAAAGTTATATACCAGTATATGGGGTCATAAAATTGGATTTTATCTGAATCTGCAGGGATTCATAGCTCTATCTGCACAGTCTATTTGTCCTAATTGCAGCTTTGACTCAGAAATATTCCAGCATTTGTCAGTTTAAACAAAACTTTTAACATTGTTTGAATGTATCTAAACGCATTCAGGAATGTAATGAGGTCCCACTTCCCACAAAAGTCTGTGTCTATTGCCCCTAAATAGTTCAGTTGACGATTTATTTGAATTTATAGGCAGCAACCAAGTCATGTATTGCCTTCTTAAATGCCTTATATAAGCAAAAATGCAGAACTGAGACATGAGGGGTTCAACATAATAGCAAACCAATGCTTCATAAAAAGAAGTAATTTTATAAGGCATCTTTTTTAAAAAAAAACCTCTTAAAATAAAATACACTTTTTTTTTCCTCAATCACTGAAGATGGTCAAAACCAACCTAATGAATTCCCTGAGCTACAGTATTTCTCATAAAGCACTGACTGGTTACCCCCACTATCTTGCTGCATATCCCAACGCCCATTACAGACCTGCCATTATAAAGAACTGGAAGCACCACAGAGTCCAGAACTTAAAACTGTAACAAATTGCTGTGTGTAATTTTCCATCAAGACAACATGCTAACTTTGACCAAAGTGAAGTCAGCTCCTGAAATACATTGTAGATTTTCTAGGCTTGTGGCTTTCAGTGAGGAAACGCAAGGTCGCGCTCTGTGGTTCAATTTAGAAAATTAGCTACTGATCATTGTTTGCACCATATCAAAATTGGGAAAATACGTGGTGACTCAATAAGCATGCATCTGAAATCAAGAAAAAGCCATAGAAAAAACTTTTAAAATAACATCTACAGAAAGGAACGAAATAAACAACAAATTTTGATTATTTTTCAAGTCCATGATAACTTGCAAACATAAAAAGATTTGGAGATGGTGTGGGAAGTTAAACAGGACTTTTAATTTTACCAAGGTTACCAAGATCAGATGACTCTGTAATATTTCCACAGCTGGTATTTCATCAAATGAATACGTATGTTTTTTCTGTGAGAAAAAAAAAAAAAAATGGAGAAGAAGAAGGGGGAAGGAAGGGGGGGGGGGGAGAAGTCCCAATAATTCAGATAACAGCTTTTAAATTTTAAACACACACACACAGGTGTAAGCATGTTCCAGTGAAGGCTTCTTCACCTCTACAACATCATGTCCCCAGGGTATTAAATGCTCTTAATCAACAGTTGTTGATAATGATGTGTCACCTATCAAGGTAAGAGTCTGAATGCACAAACATCTGTTACATTCCTTTGTTAGGGAACTGGTAACAGGTTTTGAACACATAAAATTTGACTTTTAATTATCCTGTTACACCTTCTGTTGAGTTATTAACCAGCATTAACCCATAAAGCTATTTAACATGCTAAGAACTATAAAACTAAGTCCTATAATGTTTCCATATGAAGAGAAATTTTAATATAAAATTAATGTTGTCTACTTTGTAGTTTTTCAATTGAGTTATGACTTCAACTTTTTGGTTGGACAAAAATTGTGCTACCTTAGGCAAAACATAAAAACAACTGGACAAAAATATTGTACTAAATTTTAATTGACATAATTTTAAGTAGCACCACATCCCATTAACTTAAACAGGGTAACTTTTGATAGCTTTCTTTAATAACAAAGACATATTTTACAAACAAATTCAGCAAGTAGGAAACTAAACAACTAAGTACATAATCTATGGAAGTGACATATGTTCTAATCGCAACCAATGTTATTCCTTTTCTTTTCAATTGGGCTGGAGTGATAACTTATAAAAACTCCACTAAACACTTCTCTTTCAAACACCTGTTTGCACAGAGCAATGTGTCACAAAGAGGTCAGGGAAAGGCAATGCCCTAAAAAAAATAACTATAGAAACACAAATGTCTATTCAAACAATATCATTTCTTACAGTAATATAAGGAAAAGATTTGCTTTGCCATTTGCTTCACATGCCCGCCAGGGTGGAACCATTCCCTAGGCTCTCTCTTCTACTACAACTACTCCGTTCAACCCAGTTCTCTTCTGTCCCAAAAAATGAGATTTTTTTCCAAAGACTCATGACTTGGGTTTGCTGTCACCCAGAACACATATGCTGTGTCTCAGAAGGTGGCATAGCACATTTTTTTCCATCTTGTCATCATATGCAATAGTCTTTTTTAAACAAATATATATACAGACACAAAGCTAACTGTTTGGACCGTAAAGGCCTAATAATGTTCAGATTAAGGGATGAAAACGTTAAAGAATTAAAAAATTACAACATATACTTTGCAGAAATATAACATTTTCCATGTGTGTTGCCAGATACTCACAGTCATGTTAGTGCTGTAGTAATAAGGCAGCACTTAACAGTATTCTGTTGAGTGGAAAACTGCTCACTGAGAGAGACCCAATCTATGCTTTTCTACCACGCAAGCAGTGAAGATTCCCCACAGCCAAATGCAACTGTATTGCCTCGACCTCATTTCACAGATGGCAAACTGGGGTCCAGCCTCACCTAAACTACCTAAGAGAAACATCTGCATCACACCTAGGCTTCTTCCCATCAATGGAGAGAAACAGGAACCTAGAATGAGTATCTAAAGCTATGTTACCTTCAGAAAAGAAGATGTTTCCACCATTTTCTGCTCTTATTATAACACTTGACCAAAATGCAGTCACCTCCAGTTACTGTAGTTGGCTATTTCACTGATATGGCCAAAACCTTGCATTGGACAGATTTAACCTTCATGTGTCTTAAGTCCATAGATGCATATATAAAAAATAAAATTCATTGACAAGAATCTTGTTTTTAAAAAGTGGTGATAACATTGTTACTAACCTCCTTCCCATGCACAGCGATTCTATTTATTGACAGCTCCCTGCTGCTTAACAAAAAGCACAGTACACTGCAATTTCCAAAACTTAATCCAAGCACCTAATCCCCCACTGATCTTACAAGAAAAAACAGCCACATTCCACCATTATCACGTGCCAGCCAGGGAATCATCTTCCACAAAAGCTGCTGAAAGGATTGCTACACTGCAGAGAACAGAGCCCACAACACCCCAAAGGATCTGTGATGAGCTGCACAGCAAGAAAAGCTGTGGCATCGCAACTATGAAATACCTTGAATGTATACATACCAGCTTTTGTTAGTACAACAAAAAAATAAGGAAGACGTCTTTGTTAGCCGTCACTTGCTTTTCCAAAAAAACCTCTCAACAGCAGAAATGAATGTTTTTAAACATAGGAGCATTACTGTTAAATTTCCATCACCAGCTACAGCAATAGTCTAATGCCCATAGAGACTTTTCATCAAGGCTAAAATAAGAAGGAATGTTGCCGTGAGATTATCAAAGGGCATAATTTAAAATTGCACTGCAGCTATGTTTCCAAGCAGAAGGCCAGGAAACTACTTCTTTTGTATTAAAAATGAAAGTTAAATTCCTCTACAGTCACTTGACCATACAGAACTGAGTGACTGCAAAAAAGGAAAGATCAAAATCTTCACGTAAGAGAACTACTTCTAGTCAAAGAGATGAACATGCTTATCCACTAAAACTAGACAGGGGCAAGAGGGGTCATCAGCTGGACTTCCAGATACAGAAAAACAAAAAAATGAGAATAACTAGGCAAAGCATAAAAAGTTATAGGACTCTGTAAATGCATTCTCTGCCCCCACTATCACCCCACCCCTCCATTTTAATATTAAATACCATATTAGTCCTTACAGGACAAATCCATATCCAAGCAGTCTGTGGCTGCTTTCCATGCTTCTCTAAGACTACCACCTTAAGAATTCACAGTCTCTTTGGCAGAAACAAAATGATTAAAAAGTGTCAGAAAAAGAGCAGTGAAGAGGTCTCCAATTTCTGCTGTACCTTCTCCGTCAACCTTTCCGCAAACTCCAATTCCTGCATAAATCTCAACCCTACGTAATCCCTTTTGGAGTTCAGTGGCTCGTGGCCAACACAGTCCACATTACCCAGCGAACACAACAGATACATTCTTCACCCTCACAATACACTTAAACTTGGGCTCCCAGTAATTTGGCCAAAGGAAGGCTTGCATTCATCCAATTTCTCAAGCAACTCCTTGTCATTTTGGCACCAGCACTTTACAACTCAATTTACAAGAAAAGTAGCAGTTCAGTTGCATCTGCAAAGCTCCAAGAGTAATATTAGGAAAATAGGAACCATATTTCACCTTTTATTGGCAGTGTACGCACACCACTTCATTAGTTTACTTAGCACCCAGGAACTCTGTGCATGTATCGATTGGTGCTTTGATCAAGCTTTCACTTCTTTAAAAGAGGCCAGTCTCTCCATAGATCAGTTTTCTAGCACAGACCAGAAGTAGGCACGTAAATAAAGAAACAGAAGCCCAGAAAATTAAAAAAAAACCCAAAAAACCCCCAACCTAAAAAACTGAAACAGACAATCACTTATTTACACTTAATTAAGCATAAAATAACTCCCTTTCTCCTTTGGGAAGGATATAGATAAAATATGAATGGAAATAAAAGACCAGCTGAGTAATCACCACAGTTCAAACAGTATTTCACAAGCAAAACAAGCGTGGTAAGATCCAGTAGCCTGTGGCAGACGTTTGAGTGAACAACAAGATCGTATTTTCGTACTTTTGGCCATCTCTGTAGTCCGAGGCAAACCGCCAATTCTTACTCTCTACTGTCAACCCCCAGACCTAATGGAGATGAAAGGCAAAATATAGCTCAGTTCCAAGTGCATTATTGATTCCAGCGGGGCCAGATTCAGGCTGACAGGGTTGAGGTCATAATTTAGCCATTAGCACTAGGAACTACAGGATTTGTCTACCCAGAACTCCAGGACTATGGGCCACGTTCTCCCTTTTATGCCTAATCAATAATATATTTTGCAGTTGTCTCACTGGGCTAATGGAAGAGCAGCCGCAGCACTGGTTTGAAGAACAACTCTAGCAAAAGGCAAAGACAGGATTCTTCTTGTAGACTATCAATAGTCACAAACCTTGTTTGACTTCTGTTTTTCTGCTAGAATCCCTTGATCACATTAAGCTCTGTCTTCTTTCTATAAAAACCCAAAAAGAGTATACAATACATTTAAAAAAAAAAAAAATGGTGCTAGTAGAACTAGCTCTGCCTACCCTTGGGGTTTTCATACCTCTGCGATACTGCAAGCAGATTCGTGTACTTAAACATGAAAAACCTCAAATAGAAAATACTATAACCTAAAATATGCCCTATTCCAATATAATGACATTTGTGGTACAAATACAATTTGCCACATGATCCTGTAATTTTTTACTTGCCTACATGCAGCCAAATCTACGTGTTACCTGCAAGGAGCTGTTTCCACAGCCAATCCCATTTGTGACATGTGGGGTAAAAGGCCTGAAAAACCCACATTCATTAATTTCCTCCTGGAACTACATTTACCATTTCATGTTTTCCAGTAGCTTGCAGGTGGTCATTAAAAATACATCTAAATGCAAACTAATACAACAGTATTTCCTCTTCCACTTAAATGGACTTTCCTTTCCAGGATGTCCACTGGAGGTGAAAAGTCCCATGGGAAAATCACTTCATACATTCATACGCCCTTTGACCTTTGACATCACTTTATCTAAGGACTGCTAAGTGCACGACATGTGCTGAGCAGGACCAAGATAAGGAAACTCAGTTTTACACTTCTACAAGTTGCAAGACAATACTTGGTTTTAAATACCCACTTAGGATGAAAGCTGTATCTTCTTCACAGCTCCTCAGCTCAGAGTCTTCTAACTTTGCAATTTTCTTCTGTGATTTCTCTGAGGACCTTTCATTTCCCTCCCCAGATTTTTTAGATCCAGTTTGCTTCCACTGGCTTAATCAGAGCTTGTAAGCACAGAGAGTCAAAGATTTTAAGCATTCAGGTGTCATTGGTTATTTTTACTTATGTTTTTAAGATAACAATATAGAAAGACCATCATTATCCCAACTTTAAAATTGGCTGCTGTAGGTCTTTGCTCTTAATTATTTGATGAAGAGAAAAAGATTGCTAAATGACAGCTTCTGAGATCCTTAAAAAATAATATATGGTAGGGTTTTATTAAACGTTGAAATATTTAGCTGAATTCAGTGACTCAGACAAATCTAGAGAATATAAATTCAGAGCAGTAATTTTATATATTAAACAGCTGCCTTAAGGCCCCAATTTCTTTAAAAATAAATTTCATTGAATTTTTTTTTTTTTTTTTTTTTTGGCACATTTTGGAACTAAATGTTACCGTCAGCTCCACATGTGCTCATTCCTGTAAAGGTTTCTCACATAGTATGATATCTAAAATTAAATTCTAATCCATTCACATTAAACTGGTATAAATCCTGGTAGGGAAAGTATGAGGGTGAACGAATGTAAACATGTTCCCACTAAACTTAATTTGCAACAGTGCAATGTTGCTATTTTCACCTAAAATAAGCATACCCTAGGTGGGGAAGCACTAATGTATCAAAATAAATACATGTCCACATGGTATTTTAAGTTGATGCAACTTTGTTTAAAAATGGGAAACAAACAGTGGCACTAAATGGTTAAGTTCTTCCATGGAAGGAAGTTGATACTGAAGGGATTTCCCACTCAAGACAGATGCTCAAATCTTAATTTAGCCAGGAAAAGGAGTTTAAAAGTTATCTGTGGATAATTTAAAAATAAACAAGTCTGGTGATCAGCAGATCTTGCCACCTGTCTTGTACCAAAAATGACTGCAAAGGGTTGTACAAGGATCTCGCAACACTGCGCAATAAATAGCAGATGAAATTCAATGACAATCAATCCAGAATCAACCCTAATTATATATACAATGATGGACTTGAAATTAGCTGTTAATATTCACAGTAATCACTTAGGCCAGCAGTTCTCGGTGTGTCACCTCCATGCAGCAGAGCAGCATAAAGGCAAACAGAACCCGAGGAATTACTATGAAAGGAACAGGGAAGAGTGAAACACCATTGCAACCATCTTATAAACCCACTTCCTGAACACTGGGAGCAGTTCTGCTCACTCCTCACAAAAAGGATGAAAGAGAGTTATCTGGAAAGGCTTGAATGACAACCACAGGTATGCAATAGCTTCTGTTTCAAAAAGGGAAAAAAAGACCCCAAACATCTGGGCCTAGAAAAGAGATGGCTCAGGGTAGAGAGAGGTAGAGGAAATGTACTAGCAATCTTTAAAAATCAGAAACTGCATGAAGAATATGAACACAGAGCCACTGTTCATGCTTTGTGCCAACACAAGAGCTCCAGAGCATCAGGTGGACTTCCAAAGCAGTAGGTATATAACAAAGAAGTGCTTCTTCCTTTGGCTAATGCACACATTGCCAAAGGACACTGTAGGGGGCAACAATGTTAAAATGGTGCAAAAAGTCAATTAGACAAATGCTTGTGAGAAAATCCAACCAAGGACTATTAAAAACAATGATGCAGATCCAAGCTCTGGCCAAAGCCCCTCTGAAGAAGCCTCTCATCCCTTTGCATCTGTGTCTGCAGACATTGCCACCTCCTTATACTCTAATCAGCAGGCTGTTCTACTGAGTTACTGAAAGACACAAAATACTGGGATAAACAGACCCCTGGTTTGGCCTCTATGGACTTTTTAGTATTTTTCTATAGATGAAGCGGACACATTTAGTTGTGGTAGAATGGAATCACACACTAAAATTAGTGCTACCGACTGCTCCAGCACCTGCAGTGCAATAATCAGAAAATGTCATGAGCAAATTCTGAGGCACTGCACAATTCACACAAATTTTGCTGTCCAAGCTGTTTAGGCTTTTCTTAAATAAACAAATAATTCATCCTCCACATACTTTTGAAGTCTGAAGCTAGTACTAATTATCAGGCATTCTGGCAGAAGTCTGAGGCTCAGCTGAGCCCAGGGTGCCATTGTGTCCTCTGCAAACAGAGGAAGAGAATAGTTCTTGCCCCACAGAGCCAGGAAGTAATATTAAAAAAAAAAAAAATACAGTAGAAGGATCACAGGGAGAAGAGAAACAGAGATGAGACAGCTCTTCCTCCTCCAAACCAGAGTATCAGGAATAGAATCCACATTTTTAAGTTGATGGCTGCACAATTCTCCCAGACTGTCTCAAGAAGAAATGACTGGATTTTTCCACAAGGGCATACTAACTAATGTGGAGAAGCATTTGAAAATGTCATGCAGATAATGTGCCACGTTTGAAGAAATGTGATCCACAGAAAGATTATTTATTTTTATTTCACATACGCATAAACCATATCAGACCTCAGCAGTAACCCTCCTGTATGTTTCAGGCAATTTAAATGGAAACCATGTCCACTGGTCTTGGGCTGGTGCTGTGAGATCTCAAGAGACAGGAAACACAAGTCAGTACAAAGAAGTACAAGATGTATATGTAAAGACATCTGGTAGAGCCTTCTCAAATTTCAGACTTCAGCACTGTCAGCAATGAAGACTTTTGTTTCCTAAGGGGTCTGATTCTTCTGTGTTTTCTATCATATAATTTCTACTATCCTGGGACGATCATAAAACACATAATAAAGGAATAGACACTGCCTGCTCTGTAAATCAAAAAAGATCAGGCTTCAGAAAAGAACAACGTATCCAAACTCAAAGGAAAATAACAGGGTCCATAGACATGTCAGTTGTTGGTTTCTGAGGCACTTTGTTCCTTGACAGCAGCTTGTATTTACGTAGCTATCTTACACCTTAAGCAACAGGCAACACAGACAAGGTACCAACAATGTAAAGAACCATGTGATTGAACACAGAATCAGCCTCAAGCTCTGAAAACATGCTGGCTGGCTTTTGATATTTTTAAAACATTTTGGGTACAGCCTTTGACATCTAGTTTCAAACAGTCTAGAAATGTCATGAAGTATTCCAATCTGAGAAAAAAGTATGAGATCCATCAAAATGATGCAGTCTAGCATTGCTTTAATTTAGGTGACAATATAAACGAGTCATAGGTAATTGCCAGGTAACATAGGGAGCACAATTACTTTCAGTCCGGCACTGTAGTCCCAGTGCCAGCTACCTGCACTGGAAATAGTTTTCTGCAGTAAGAAAACAACTCAGAAAAGCAGAATGGAGACAATCAGAGTAAAGATTTCATATTAAACTGATGTCAATATGAGCGAAAATATTTGATGAAAGGATTTCATCATTACAAAAAAACTCACAGTAATATTAATTGCAAGCATTCCTATTCTCTAAATAAAGAGCAGTAATTATCACCAGCAAAAATGTACACAGAACCCTGCTTAGAAAAATACACTCATTCAGTACTCAAGACAGTACTAACCTCACACTGGTTTTGTCCCAGTTTGCTCTGTAAGATCTTCTAGATAGCAGATACATTTCTGAACAAGGTGTGAAGTCCAACTTCTAGCATATAGTAGAAAGATGCTTCAGTAACTCTTTAAGTATTTAGTTTCCTGACCAAAACTAATACTGGAATATCAAAAAGAACCCTGTGACACCTCCAGTGAAAATTCTGTCATATAAGAGTCCCAATTTTAACAACAGACATCTCAGGAACTACTTCTCCAACTTAATGAGCCTTGGCAGCCATTCAAATTAAACACTCTATTGTGCAAGGAGCTAATTATGCTGAGATTAAACCCAGAGAATGATAGGGACATTTACTGTACTTCTGGTAATTATAAGAGCTCTCAGTATTGGAGAATACAGCTTGTATTTCATAATTCTGAAAGATGTCCTTGCTAATCCAATAAAAAAATTGCATGCACATGCACACACATACAAGATTAATTAAATTTGAAAAACATTTTTCAACTGTTTCTGACACATATACAGTCACAAATTATTATTATTAATATTATTTGTTTTGCACTATTTCTCTTGTATCTGAATGTTCATCATACTCTTTTGTCATAATCCTCCACCATTTCTCTGATAGGCAATTAATGTGAAGTTATCTCTTTTCCTAGGAAAGCTAAGTAATGACAGTAAAATGTTTGCTCATTTAGTATTCTAATTAACTTTTCCTGTATCTTCCCTGATAATGCCCCTTTCTTTCCAGAAAACCAAGTGGTCAGTTATCTTTTTTCATTGCTACCCAAAGACAAAGCATGTAAACGTATGGAGCTCTCCTCACTTGGCACACACAGGCAAAAGCACTTTTGAAATGTTATGACTAAAATGTGTCATCAGATGATTTCCCATATTCTCTTCACTGATGCCTACTCGGAAAAGGTTCGATTACGCAACACAAAACCCCTTAAATATCTCTAAGAGCCAGGAGAAGCTGAAAGCAAGTGGACAGCAGTGATCAGGCTCTACTTCAGCTAAATGTGTTCAGCATCTGATAGGAACAGGCCCTTGCAGACACAACTGGATACTGGGTAGCAAAACTAATGGAACTTGGATTTGCAATGGATTTTGCGTCTTGTAGTTAGCTTCAGCAGTGTCTAACAGTGTGTGTAATCTGATTTAAGGTTCCTCCATCCCCGAGTCAAGGCATTTGCAACAGCTGTTTCCCCAGGGGATTCACTGATGTCTAATGAAAGCACAGTCCCTTTCAGGGAGAGGCATTAACAGAGCTGTGTTTCTCTACCCTGGCTTCTGTTTTCATGAATTTTGTCAAACTGCAACCCTGCTTTTCCTGTCCCGTCACATTCAGAACTCTTGCCAGCAGATGCAAAGATTTTTGGGAGGACAGACAGGTGGACAGGAGCATCATCCTGACTAAGCCACCTGAGCTGTGCTTCAGGCTGTGAAATTGGTCAAAGCATTTTTTCAAGTTTTCAGCCAAAACTGATCACCTAGCAGAAGGAAGGCAGTCCCTTTTACCTTGAGACAGTGGGGATCCCTCAAGAAAGACTCTCCAGAAGTTGTGAGGCAAAGCCCTTGTTCCCATAGGCAGTGTTCATACACAAAACCTGCGGTATTTGTTTTTCATATTCTGTTCTCTATCAACACATTGTTTTTCTTAAAGATGGAAAATACAAATGTGAAGGGCCTGACCTCACTGGGGCTGAATGGGTGTGAATCAGGGCACAAATGAGCTGCATCTGCAAGTAATTATTACTTAAGGAAGTCTCTAGAGGGTTGGAGGCAAAGCAAGATTGCTATTATTAAATATAGCTTACTGTAAAACAAGATAAATCAGAAAGAGTTACAGGTAATTATTACGATGTTGTCATTGGTCAATCAACAAACTGCATTTAAGAAACTGTGATAAAGTGATTTCATAATTAACTGCTCATCACCGACACTTTTAGAGAGAATATTGGGGGTGAGCTAATTGTTTCAGTAAAAAGAGAAACAAATTACAAGTGTCAAGAAATAGTACAGCAATACACTGAATGAATGCATTTTCTAAGCTCACACTTTTCTGTGTTCTTTATATAGCTTTGTTTCTATTGCAAAACAGGTACATAACACCCCCACTAAATCTCATCCCATTTATGAGAAATAGTCACACTCAGAAGCATTCCGGAAATCATCTCTGCATTTTCCCTGTGGTGCTATTTTATTCCAAAGGACATTCTGCATTTACTTTTGTTTCCTCTCACATCACCTCCTGCTAACCCACCCTGTTCCTGTATTTCAGATGACACAAGATGCTGAGAACAGAGCAGGGGCAACCCAACTCGGGTAGCACAACCCTGAGTGCAATACCATTTTGTGATCCAGTCTGGGGCTCTGTTACAAGGGAACTCACTATTTACAGAAGCAGCAATAAGTCTATTACACTGTGGGGCAATCTCCTGTTTTAAACATACCTTTTTAATTCTGGAAGAGCCCCGTCCAAGTGGTTGCAGAGCCAATATCAATGCCCCATCTACTCTGGCAACAGCCTTCTCCAAATACCCATGTGAGCCCCTTTGGCTGCTGTTACAACCATGACCTTATCAATACCACCTGGAAAACTCTGACCACAAAGTTGTCTCAGCTGAAAGTAGGCGTTTTGCTCCTTTCTCCCCTCCTAGGTTTTAAATGATTGCTTTTAAAATAAAGACAAATGAAATGTGTGTAACTTGATGAAGACAAGTATCTTAACAGGTTAGTTTCATAAAATCTTTGTTACATTTTAAAAAAGGTAAAACTTTCAGAACACTGCCACTCTGAAACTTTCCTCTCAATTATGTAGTCAAAAGACTTTTAAAAAAGGAATGAATCTGGTTAATTAAAAATTTATACAACTCTTCCATGTCACCCTTCCCAACAGTTGTTTCTCCTGCTGGGACAAAATATCTCACAATAAGTGTATTTCAAAACCTTTACGTAACTTCTGATTTTTTCCATCTAGCTGCAGCAAGCTAATATAATCTAAGTACAGAGAGAATGTCCCTGTGCTCACGCTTGCAGTGAAGTGTGAACGCTGCATGGGAATACTTTAAAATATTCAATTTTTTATCATAACTTTGGTTGATGTTCATTTGTGTCCCTTCTGATCTCAAGTGTCAGTAGATGGAATTTTTTCCTTTTTAACTACCAGGAGAAGGAATTTTCTGGGTTTTTTTTTTCCTCTACAGCAGATGTACTCTTTATCTAAATACGTTTCAGTAATTTTCCTATTCCTTGTCTCTTCCTCAGAGGTTGACTGCTTACTTGCAAGGTAGATTTTAAATAATAATTTTATTTTTTTCCCTCCTTGGATAGATAGACTGGTGCTAACATTCTTTTCTTTATATTAATATTATATGTCATTTGATAATTAACTAGTAAGAGATATGTAATTCTCCTATATCAGTATGTGGATTTAAAAAGAATATATTTTTTATAATATTTAACATTAGTAAAAAATACCAAATTAAGCAAAACACCAATATTCTGTCAAAGCCATATGCCACTAAAACTCATCTCTTCATTTATTCTCCAGTCTGCTATAATTGAAGCACAGTTTCCCAGATTAATAGACACAATATCACTATTTAATCCTCTCCTCAGTGACAGGGTATAATGATCTGATGAACACGCTACTTAATGGACTGCCTGAAAGTATTCAGATGAACACTGGTGAGGAACGCAGGCTAGAAAACTACAGAAAATATACTAGAACAGAATAAGAATTAAGATTTACTCAGGGATGTATGTGGCTTCTCGTTTCCCATTGGAATTCTGATTTTTAAGTCCTTTATTAATATTTTATTGTTCCTACACTTCATGTGAATGCACTGGAATCATATATACAAGGAATAATCTAAATTATCTTGCACAGGAAAGCCGATGTCTCCTACAAATTAATATTAGCTCAGTAACTTGGCAGATTGTGCGTATAAATCACCAAAGATACATGGTGCCTCCCTGTTTCCGTATAAATATAATTCACCATCAATTTATTACCTATATTATTGATGTGCCATCACCCTATAGCAATTATTTATTTGTTTTTAATTTCAATAGGGCAGAAATTAATTTGTCAGCCATACAGACTCCTTGAGTAATACCTGAGCAGTGGGGCTCTAAGAGCTACTAGAAGACATTCAGTTTTAACTGCACCAGAGTGGCTGGGTTAAAAAAATCAGCTTAATATGGCAGCAAGGGGAATTAACCAAGCTATCGTAAAGTCAGTCTGTAGATAAAAACTGTGTTTATGCAAAGGACAAACATTAGCAAGGACTTCTTGGTTTTGAAAGTATTGGATAGGTTTTTATGCCCGTCCTACACAGGGACTCAAACTACATAGTACTTCCAGTATCCCTAAAATTTATATGAGCAGGAAGATATTGGCATCCAGTTCCTTATGGAACAGCACAGTTCTGTAGAGTTCACTACACGACCATTCACAACCATCTACTTCAGGATGCCAACCCTGAAAAAAACCAGCCAAACTTAAATAAAAAATGTTACACAGCTTACCGCATAGGACTCTGTAAACACAGTCAGACCCCTGTGGATCTTCCCACCTGTATGCTCAATCAGTTTATCCAAAGAAGAACACAACTTTAAAATAACTCCATGTTTATAAGTTTAAACTTCTTGGAATGACTGTGAAATGATGACATAAACCAAACGTTCGAAACTATACTGTTCTAAAGAGGGAAACATTGAATTACCAACATCCTTACATCTCAATCAAGTATCAAGTTAACTTTGTTTTTAATTACTGATGAGATTAAGACCATCAGGACTGACTTAATATACAAACAGTGCAAAATTTCTTCAGGTTTTGACTGTTTGTATGTAAAATTATAAAAGGACATATAAAAGGAAGTCTTTACATCCAGACACTAATCAAAAGCAGGAGACAGTTTACATAATAAAAATCTACTCATTAGAAACATATTGTAAACCACAAGCTTATATGAAAAGCCAATTATATTTGCTAACACATTAACAACTAGTTGGTCAGTGTAGATGTGCACACACACTGTACCGTGCAGAACTCCTGCTGAACGACTACTGTGTCTTAGCTTCTGATTCAACCTCTGCTTAAGAGGAAAGACATTCAGCAATTTCAATGAACACTAGACTGCTTCCCACATGTCTTATCCTTACATATTTCACTCACAAAATACCTACCACTTTCTTCCAACAAGGTCAGAAGACTTCATAGAGATAAGTAAGAATCCTTGTTTACAATATGGGAACCAGGACAATGAACGGAGAGAAGAGTTGAGGTCAAGGTCCCAGTGCAGGAAGAGGTTTTATGCCTACCAGCAAATATGCCTCCACTGAAACACACCACTACACAGAGCACTAAAACATCATCCTTGATGCATCTGACCCATGTTGAACACTACTCTATCATATGCTTCCAAATTAAAAAGCATAGGTAAAAATATACATCTGAAAAGATGGACAAAATATTTTCAAATCACAGCTCCTGAAGTTGAACATTCAAAACTCTATACAGGTGATTTGTACTGGTACTACAAGGGATGAACAGGATAACCTCTAACTTAGAGCATTCAATTAAGAAACTTGTACTCTGTTCGAAACAGACTATACTTGCATGGTTACACCTATAAGGTACTTTCTCAACATAATCTTCACTTTTCTATTCCAAAACTTAAAAAAATAAACTCTAAAAAAGAAACACAACTGAAAAAAAAAAGGACATTAATCAAAAAGTGTTAAAATCAACTAGCCTTTCAAACTGCAGAGGTGATGACAGGCTGCTATCTTATTAACCTCATCCTTTCCTATCTAGTAAAATGCATATTAAGTATCAGCATTTTGGCCAAGTTTATTAATAGAATAAAAACATGCTTTGCAGTTTAATTTTTACTTTGGTCACTAAACCACATAATCATACTAATTCACTTGCAAAAATGGAAGCTACTGTCATTTCCAAATCCTTTCCTTAGTTAAAATACCATAATCTCTTCACAGCTTTACTTAAGACTCATCTTGTTATAAATAAATGTGTTTAATTTATTTCACAGATATATAGCCAATGATAAGCCACTTACACATAGCCATGGGTATAAGGTAATCAAAAGTCAATAAAGTACCTGGAATATGACTCAATAGGAACAGTCATGTTATTTGCAAACAGACCGAGGCCACAAACTGTACAGCTGGCCTGGTGTACAATTTATCAACAATTAACAGCAAATGCAGGATGTTGAATATGGGTGTGAGTACAGGCAGTTGCTTCATATGCTCAGTGTCTGCACTATAAGGCGAAGCTGCAGCAATAAGGCTGTGTCTTAATGCAGAAGCATAAGATGCATTATCATGAAAATGCTTAGAGACATGAGAATTGCTTTTTGTCAGCTCATATATATTTGGTAAGTTAAAATAATGACAAGCCCAAGTTTTATTTCCAGTAACAGATGCAGCCTGAGGGCAACAGTACAAGTTGTGTCTTATGTCTTACTATCCCGTTTACAAGTCTCCACACTGATCTCCATCTGCTTGGCCCTTCCATTAAGGCTGTCTTTAGATTTTAATTTGTGCCTTTCAGTCAAGCTTCTCTACCAGCTGGCAAACAGACACAGAAAATGCCAGACGTTACCACTGGTTCAGGACCTAAGAAGTCCCACCAGGCAGCCAGCTCACGTGGCGAGATTAGAAAACCTAGAGCTACTGGTCAATGAGGAGGTTTATTAGCTCAAGGCCTTTGTAAACAAAACAGAAACTCACTCCCTAAGACTGAAAAGAGCTGGGAAGATATGCCCAGCTCTGCTCTGCATTGAATTAGCTGAGGTAACTTTGCCAACTGTTACCCAGTTCTTCTCTGCCAAGTAGATGGTACTATTGACACACAGTCATCCTCTGGCGCATCCATCAGCAAAGTGTGCATCCAGAACCCCAACACAGCTGCTCCTGAAGAGATGACATCAGAACTCAGGAACATGAGACATGCTCAGACCAACAGTCCATGACTGTGCACCTTTTTTATTTGTGAGACTTCAGCTTCTATGATAGTTTTCATTCCGCCTCTCACAGATTAACAGGCCTGGAGTGTTTCCAACCTAAGTACTGCCTTCATGGAAAGTTACTGTCTGCTCCTCTGGGAAGGCAGCTAAAACATCACCCTGTTTCACAGAAGTAATTGAAAATATCAGAATGGCACAAGTAACATCAGGGAAAAAAAACAACCAACCAACCAAACAAGAAATTAGTGATTTCCATATAAAGCAAAGGAAAAAATGCTATCACTATAGCCTACTACAGGATCATTTTTCAATCTGAGAAGTTTGAAAACATCAATACATGACAGATGACATTAAGGTAGCACATTTCATACAACTCACATTTCCCATCTTATAAAAAAAGACAACTCTATAGCAAGCTCCTTTTGATCAGAGAACAATGGCTTGAACAGAAACAGCTTCGTGGGCTGTTTGTTCATATAATTAAAAGACTTGCCTTAACTTTCAGTCAGCTGCATTTAATGACAAAGCTTGTGTCCCTGTTCAGCTTGTTAATAACTCAGGTTATCTTTGCAAAAATATTCTGAACAAAGGTTGCTAATATGTTAACCCACTCTGCAATAATTTATTTAATTGGTAGCCCCAGTGGTTTTAGGTATAGCATGATACCATCCTTTGAAATCAGATGCAGAGACATGGAGATAATTGGGATTGATTACAGGACTCAACAAAGTAGGAACAAAGACAGACAAATTATGGACTAAGAAAAAATGGGAGCATTTTTCTGACTAGAACATGAAGTCACACAGAAGTGGGGAAAAATACATTCTGCATTGTGAAAGAACACATTTTGCCCAAGAAGCATTTTCTGCTATACAACTGCGGGGCTGAGGTACAGCAGTATCATTTTGTATCTGTAACAGGGAAGCTATTTATTATATTTTATTGACCTGAATTTTATTTATTTTTACTCACACAGACTTTAAGCACAGCTAAGTCATCATACTGAGGAAAAAAAAAAAAACCACGTATGCTTCTCAAGATGATCCTGCCAGGTGTAATGAAGGTAACTCTGAGGCAGATCAGCCATGCTTAATGGCCAAAGGGTACAAAAATCCCAACAATGAAAGAAAGAGTAGGCCAAGGCAAGGTCCTATACATGCTCTCTAATTTCAGTAGCATTTTTAGAATAACAGAATTCTAATTTTAGAGTTAAAAACACTGTTCTATCCAAATTCCCTTTTGTTAAGCCATCCTGATCCCTTCTCAATTTCTTACAGAAATAGGTTCATCGTAAAGCAAGCAAACACCACAAATAAGCAGAACAAAGATTAAATCCATCTCTAGACAACTTCAACAGTCATACTTCAAGCAAACAGCTACAGAGCAAGTTAGCAAAAGTATATCTATCATTTGGAGTCCACCGCTCTTTACATACAGGTACTATCTTCCTCCTGCCAAGTGAAATTCTCAGGTAGCAACACTTAAGCTAAACTGCAAAAAGGAGGATATTCTACAAGAGATTTGCAGCAGTTTAACTACATCAGTATGATTAAGACAAGTAAACCTACTGGCACTTTCTTAAACTTGCTAGGCAGCTCCTGTTGTGTTAGCCATACTGCAGGAGTAACATATGCTCAAAGGATGACAACAACCCAAAGACTTAGATAGAAAGTAGTTACCAGGTTCCTTCAGCAAACCTAAGAACATCAGTTGTTCATGGCTCCAAGGACTTTTTCAGCAAAAAGGCAGAAATTAAGAATAAGGCATAGATATCAGCTTGAGTATTTCTTAAACTGAGTAAGTCTATCAGAAGCTATCATCCCTCCTCTCCCCTTGTCTGGCTGCTGCACTGAGTACTTTTCCCTTGGAGAATCAAACATCGGTGACCTACATCTGACTTAAGATGTCAAAGATACCAGACACTTTCCATCCACACTATATTGCATAGAACGTGGCCTGAAATGACAGAGATTGGAAGAGGAAAAGTAACTTAGGTTTCTAAATCTGGAATCAGACCAATGAACTTATTCCAGATTTATAGCAGCATAACTACAAATGAAATTGGACCGTTATCTCTGCTTTTACAGCCATTGGAGTGGCATAGCAGGTATCAGGCCAGCTGCCACAGATCACATTTGTTAGGGAGGCCTTCTTTTCTTTCCCTCATAAACCATATGAACCAATTTCAACAGTCAGAAAATAATTACATGGGTTTGCATACTTCAAAAGCCTGTGGAAAAAATTATATGTTGGCTGTCAATTTAGAATTTGAGTCTATTGTTTTACTTTATTTTGTTCAGAGTATAAAGCCATTACATGACTAAAATTAAACACAACTGTTTCCTTGAGAGATGTTTAAAATATTCTAATGCATTTGTCTTAGAGATTCATTAATCCATTTCTAATTCATTCTGCAGGTTTACTCAACAGCTGTGCCCGATGTACACTACAAATCTGGATAAAATTAAAGCTGCTATACTACTAAATCACTTTATTTTCAAAGACTTAAAAATCTGCTACTTCAGATCACAATGGCTTACAAGTTATTCTACCTATAGGCAAGAAAAAAGTATCTTTGTGGTAACATAATAACAAACAAGCGCAAATAGTAGAGTATAAAAGTGAAATTAATTTAGATATCAAGCACAGAAAATACTCTATCCTACCATCTACCCTTTTTTTTTTCCAGGTTGGAGATCAGTTTTCAGTTTTAAGCTTCCATGTGCAGTATTGGAACAAAGCTAGAACTACCATTTTATTATTATTTATAGCGTTGTAGCAGCTATCGCAACCTGCAGTTTTTCTTAAAAGAGGCCGCATTTCAAAGAACAGTGAAAAGCAGCTGTAACTAAGTATTGTTTATGTCAAAGATGATTTACTGTTACAAACACTCATTCCTCTTTCTGTTCAAGTAAAAATATAATTAGGGAGCCTAGTTATATAACATCGTCTAAATAAAAGGAAACGCTGCCTTTCAAGCATTTTTTGCAATTCCCAGCACTGCAGTACCTACAATAGAAAAATCACTCTGGGCTCACCACTCAATAGTGTCTTGGGGTGCAAGTGTTCAAGTAATGAGTTAAGGTAGTTCATTTGGAATTGTTTCTCTGCACTCTTCAGGCTTTGCTATAGTATTACTGTATGGCTGAGCTCCTTTCCAATTTAGGAAACGTTACACTAATTGAGTATGCAGGCACACGTTCTCCCCATCTCTGATTAATTAGCACCACTCTAGCTCTTCACATCAATCTTGTGAAAACCACTGTGACTGATCTTGTCTCACTTGGAGCTGAAAATTACTTTGCCAATAGCATAACATAATACTTTGGTATAAACAACAACAAAGAAGGGATTCTTTGGTGGCCCCATGGTCGTTCCTTTTATGTCGCACATCTCTCCAGTGCTTTTGAAGACAAAGGACAGGACTTCACTAACAGCAGACAAATACAAGTCAGAAAAATTAAGACGACATACTGGATGCCCTTTATTTTTACAGTGGTGCCTCTGATCAGCAGCGTCACATTTTTGGCAACTCCTGCTTTGACAAGATCACTTCAAAGGTCACTTTTGTCTCCCCACCCTTCCTTGCGACTAGGAAAAGGCCCATTTAGGAAACCATTCAGGAGCTTCACACATTCCAGAAAAACTCCTAGAGGATTACTGCTAGCAGCCCCACACAGCCAGATTAAGGAGCATTACCGACTGGCTGTGTTTCCCTTTCTTAAACTTGGGAAAAACGCTTTCTCTCCCTTGCCCAGCAGCCATTTTGAACAAACGCAAAGGAACAACACGAACTGCAAAACGTTGTTTCTCACATTGTCTTTTGCTACTGACAAATCACCGAGCCAAGAAATGTCACCAATACAGATATGAAAGCTGATGATTTCAGGGCAGAAGGGAAGTTTTGAGGCAGAATTTCCCTAGTGGACCAGGCTGCTTTCATCACGTGTACCCCAACTCCCAGGCTTGCCTAAGGCTGTGCGGCTCAGCGCTGCGCAGCTCGGATCTGCGCCTTCCCAGACGGCTTCCAGCCCCATTGTTTCACACTCTCTGCTTTCCCCGAGTCATCAGCCCAGATTTCACAGGCCATATTGTCTGCCTCTGAATTCACTTACTACTTTTAACCCAGAATTTACTAAGCTCTTCAAGCTGTATGTTTCCGAACAAAACTGCAAGAAAGGCTTTGCTGCTAACACCTGCCTTTCTCTAATCTCTTTAGAGCTGCAGCCTTCCAGCTAAGCATCCTTCTATGCTCATGCTCCAAGATATGATACATTAAAAAGGCAAAGGAGATGAGATCTACCCCAGTTCTTCCACCACTGTATTTTAGCAACACTACCAGGAATTTCTACGCGGTTCCCTACACGAGGAGATGTAAGAGTGCAGCAGACCCGGGGGAGCCACAGCGGTCCTGCCTGGTTCGTGAGCCCCGGGTTACTTCTGTTCTTGCGAGCCCTCTCCCTTCCCTTGGTCCCGCTGGGAAGCAGCTCATTTCGAGGAGAGGATGTGCACTCTGCCCGCAGCACTGCAAAAGCAAACAGAGCTCCCTCCCAAAGTGGCGTCAGGATCTCGGCAAGGTTGTTGCTGTGATCCTATTTGTGCTTGTTTTGGCTGCCTCCCTCACCCAGTACTCCAAGGAAAAGTCTTACATTCTTTTTATAGTTGTAGAAACTTGGTGAGAAACAAATTTGCCATTAAGTTAAATCTGAAAAGATTTTAAAACCAGCCATTACCAGAAGGTTTACAAAGGCTGAGATTTTTAAAGTGTCCTGAGGGAAGCAAAGAACCTCTCAGAAATTAATGGGAATTAAATGTCCAAAACCCATGGGCGATTCTGAAAATCCTATCAAAGTATCTAATACTTCTATCTGCCAAAGACACTAACATTTAAAACAAAAGTGATTTTATCACTGGGTAAGAGTCAGTTTCCAAGAGAAAGAATTACAAAATATTAAACCAATTAGTCTGTTTGACAACTTGACATGATTCTTCCCAGATGATAAGGCTGCAGTATGGCAGGAAATAGTAAGATCATGACATAAAATGAGAAGTAACTTCTAAGAAGTCGTAGAAATCCATAGGGCAGAGCTCAGCCCTACATGTTATGATATAAGCACTTCTATGCATTTGGCAAGTATAATGTGGGTATTTACTACCTAAGCATAAGATTTATGATCCCCTTAACTAGTTGTTAACTCGCTTTGATGTGCTTAGGTTTTATAAATGACATGATAGCTACTGACTTCTTTTGTGGTTCTACCTTTTATTGTAGTCACCTATGCAATATGGATATTTTAAAGTAGCATGCAGCAAGCGTTGATAGAGCCTTTTCTCATGTAACTAGCTCCAGCACATTACTCAGTTGAAGCAGGAACACTTGTTCAGCTTGGGTTAGACCACACCATGCCAATGTAAGTGGTACAACAAATTTAAATGAAAGCTTCATTTTACAGGGGAAAAAAAAAAAAAAACCCACCACCTTTGAGAGCTATATAAAAGGTCACATCAGTAAACAACAGGAACTCAGAGACACAACTGTTAAGTGTTCCCTATGCAATATACCACATAGAGTTTCTAAAAGAAAAGGAAAAATGGTGACATTAAGAAACACATTTCCTTTCACTTCAAACACTATGGTTAAATACAAACTTCCTTCCTTATTTGACCTATGGAATTAAGCTATGTGCCTCCCAACCCACACATATATGTTTTTATACAGTCAAGCTTTATATGAAAATGCCTCATTTGCTGTTGAGACTGACTTGCCTACAATTGGTTTCCTGGGGACTCAAAGCAGCAGTATCACCAGCCTAGCCCACCAATGAGAAAATGCCAGAGCAGCATTTTACTGCAATTCCCCACACCTCTATTTTTGACTACTCTGACGTTGTATAAAAGAAGATTCAATTAAATCAATTCTTTAAGCTTACTCATCCAGTATTTTATGAACCATCTCACCTCTTATCAGGCTAAACCAGATATTTATTATAACAATAAAGAGATTTCATACTAATGTTTCACATTCACTGAATCCCAGAGATATTAAACAAGATCATTTAACGCTCTCTGCTGCCATTTACAAAAATGCGTTCAGAAAACGTGAGGTGTTCAAAGGTTAATTTGGATTAATGCCAACGGGTTTTGGTAACTTCTCCCAGTCCTTGACTCCTGTACTTCCTCAAGGCCAGAGGCCTTTCCAGTTCATGCAGAACAGAGCCTGGATACACAGAGGAAGAAATGTCTCTGCCCCTCCTACATGCTGCAATGCTCTCAGCCAGCCCAACCCACCCAGTCCTTCCAAGCACCTCTAAATGGTACCTGAATTTTCAAGAGATTCAGGTCGAATAAAGCAGAGAAGACTTCTGGATTTCTTTATAAGCCCTCATTACCTGGATCCCCTCACTGTGCTGCATCACTCCTCCCAGGGAGGGGCTCAGCCCATGACCCATCCCACTCCTCCTGACCACGTTCACACAACACCCTGCACTCTGTGGGTTTATACTGCAGCCATTGCTCTCCTCTTCCCTGCACTGCAGGGAACTAAAGGAGGTTAACTCAGCCTTCAGCACGGGCAATTGCCATCATTGTCTTGTCCCTCAGAGCAGAGTCACAAGGAAACCTCTCAGCTGGGAGAGTTTCTGGGACCACAGATCCCAAAACCAAACAGATGGCTCTGCACAGAGACCTACTCCAAGACTGGCCAGTC
Organism: Todiramphus chloris collaris; assembly: GCA_025345505.1. Lineage (NCBI taxonomy): Eukaryota > Metazoa > Chordata > Aves > Coraciiformes > Alcedinidae > Todiramphus > Todiramphus chloris. The sequence goes on from JANVCC010000038.1 coordinate 8,991,721, forward strand.
TACAGGATGCAGCTATCAAACTTGTGGTCAAGACACAGAAAAATCATATGCCCCCCTGCTGAACAAAGAGTTAAAGAGAACAACAAACTTCAGCCAACAAGCAAAAAACTACACCCCATGCAGTGCACGTGTTTCCTCCACACTGAATAAGCAGCCATCAGCAAGCGCTAACACAGAGTACAAGCTGGCAGGACCAAGAAACACGTAAAGAAATACAAATCCAGCTAAAATCTGACACCAAACAAGGAATGAGCAACTATGCAAAATTAAATACAGAATTTCTCTGCCTCCCCTTCTGTAGAGAAAAGTAGACCAACAATATACAATGGGCCAGATAATGAGAAAGCCAGATGGCTGGATCTCATGGAATCTGCAAAATGAGAAACGGGAGCAGTGTACAGAAAGGGAAAGGCAACAGTATTTTAAAACCATCCTGCTGCTGAAGACAAATTTCAACATATTAAAACCATATGCCTTTTCTTCCTAAAACAGTACTAGCCACTAGGCCCCTGCATATAAAACATGCTACATATCCTTTAAGTGCCAGCTTGCATCTATTGTTAAAAAATACAAAGTACCTATGTGATAAGACACTATTTCCATGTAAACTAATCGCTACCTTTGAATTTATTTTCCTTTTGCTAAATCTTCTAGTGTCATCATTACTTTTCTACTATCAAACAAACAAACCAAACCAATGTGTAAGCATCCGTACTATCATTTGCCCCACTGTATCTTGGTTTAGTATTGCTCCTGTTGGCACAGCAGTTATTTATGTGAAATAGTACGTTCTCTTCTCGGCCAGCTGCTCAGCCACAGCACTGCGAATAGGCTGTAGGAAGGATATTTTTCACAAAAGTCAGTTCCAGTTTAAAAATAAGCTGAGCTTTACTACCACAACACAAACAGCTTACAGTGGCAATTAAACTATGTATTTAGTAACAAAGAAGCAGAAGTGTTTTTCTAAGCTGACCCTTATAATTAAGTAAGAGTTTCTTCCATGGTAAGTACTGTGGGTCAGGTGGCCTGTATAGGAGTGCACGATCCCCAACAACCCCTTTCTATAGATTCCAATGCACGCTGGATTCATCACAACAGAAAGGGGACCAAGCAGCTCTCTCCCTGCTCACTTTGCAGCCCACTGCACTGTGCAGATGCAGCATGGGGCACTGCTAACCCCAACGGAGAGAGGTAGCAGGAGGGGCAAAGTCCTTCAGGAACAAAGGTCACTTCTGCAGACATCTCTGGCTTGAAAGCTGACTGCACAAATGACAAGTGTAGCTGGGAAGAAGATTGTAGGAGGAAGACAGGGCAATACAGAAGATTTCTGTTTTGCAGGGAGATCTGTTACACAGCAGGGTGCAGGAAATAATGCATTTGGCTGCCCAGTGCATAAATTGCTTTGGTGGCTCCTGAAGTGCTTAAACCATGTCCTCAGACAGCAATGTAAATTACACTAGTATGCGAGCTCTGTCCCACTGTGGCAATTGCAAAAGAAATTCATGTTGAAAGCCCTCTCCTTGAGCTAGTGAGCAGTGAAACGAGTCACACTTTTGCAGGGAATGGAAAAAAGGAAAGCAGGCACTTAAGTCACTTACCTGGCTAAGAGGGTAATTCTATAGTACAGAAAACATTAACACAGATGTGGTAGCATGGCATTAATATAAATATACTGTGGCCTATATGCCTCCATTAGCATTGGGCTTCCATGGGCTAGATGCTCTACAAACATTCAATGAACTCTGCAGAGGGAAGTGCAAGTGTGAGGTAACCTGTACGGTATTACTCCTTTAGTCAGTAGTGCTACCTTTTAGAAGGCAAGAAATGAATGATGACTTCAGAAAGCATCTAAAAACCAAATTAAAAAAAGACTTCTCTGTTTAAAAGCCTTTCCCTTCCCAATTTAGAAATAGTCTTTTCTTCCTTCTTCTGCAGAAATGCCACAGTATCAATCTGTGGCAGCAAGACACGTCTGGCCATCCGGGAAGGAGCTCAGCCAGCACAGCAGCTCAACCACCACATAATTCCAACTCCTTATTTTTCATTCTTAACTTAACCATCAAAAACTTTCCACTGCCAGAAAGCATTTACTGCCAGAAAGTTATTTTCTGCTCTGTACTCATCGTTCAAATAAACAAGAGAAGAAAAGGACAAAGAGGTTAGCATAAGGTTCTGGAACTCCAGAAACCAGCGAAAAAAAATTATATGCTGTTTTTTAAAACATTTTTATCCAAACATCATATAAAACATTTAGTGGGCTGGTGTGGGGTTGTTTCTTTTATTTTTTAAACAGAAAGCAGGGACTTTACTTGGTGAGTCTTCCATGGAATACAATGAACCAAGAACACACTGGAGACAAAGTTCAAAAGAATACATTTCACTTCCCCCAGAACTGGTACTTAGTAAGAAGTTTCTGGTTGTCTCGGGCCCATCTGATATAGCTAACAGTCTCTTTTTAATAAAATTGTAAAATTTCTTCTAATGCTGCAATCTCCAAGATTTTAAATAATGGCACTTTTATCTTCAAATCATTCACTGCACATCCTGCAATCCTGACCTCACACTTCTTCATCAAGGGCATCCACTTGGACTAAAATTGCCAGTCCAAACTTGGCAGATATTAGGAATTTGGCTCTAGTGCTGAATCTTGTTATTCTAATGCATGGGCTAAGAAAAAAGACGTCACAAAATTAGTCGTCATTCATTTGAGCAGACAGAGAAGTTTCAGGTTTGGTCCCTGTCTAGTCACTCATGATCATTATCATCCAGAACAGCAAGAATAAATATAAGGCCGTTCCTCTGCCCAAATGATACCACTTGGATGTCTGTGTGTATCAGCGTGCATTATGTGTACTTAGTACTTCTTATTCCTCAATTACAAAATAAAGTTTTTAGAAATTAGAAAGGCATTGATATCCTTTCTCAGACCACACAGCGTGATTCGATATGCAGAAATGCTTTGATATTTTGTGAAACTGTGGTTATATTTAATTTGATACATTTTGGTTATATTTAATTTGTATTCCTGAAATATTTTTATGACTACAGTCATCATCAGATACAAAATGAAAGGATTCAGGAAAAAGTTCAAAATGCTTTTGTGCAACACAACAGTGAATGATTGTTCCTTTAATTCCAACACTTCTTTCCTTAAGGGCCCACACTACCATCTCTAATGGAAGATCTTACCTTCTTTCTAACCTATGCTTAACTTATTACTCTAAACACTGGCAAAACAGTAGGTCTACTCCCAGACCTATTTCTTAGGAATGTTGTTTTTACATAAGGAATTGGTTGTCTTAACTGTTCTTTGTAACCAAAAAAACTCACAAGTTCAAATATCACATATTCAATAATGAGCGTCAAGTCGGACAATGGGCTAAACTCACACATATAAAAAGGGTAAAAGGCTAAAATAACTTATAAATTATATCATAACCTCAAATCATTAATTGCAGCTAGTAATTCAAATCTTGAAGAAATTTAGGAGAAGCCACGGTTTCCTGCTATAGGGTGTTGTCCAAAACCGCTCCACAGAAGTCTGCAAAAATAATCTTTCTAGTTCTGTTTTAAAAGAAATGGTTGGAGCTTTTCCCATTAGAAAAGGAAATGGGCTTGTCTGAAGTGCAAACCTTTCGTATTCTACAAAGAATACAAGCAACCAAACAAATTTAAACCTTTTCTGGGGGAGTCTAGGGAACAGAAAGGGAATGCTTATAATATGGGACGACTGGATTTTTATCTTGATGCTGTAAGTAGACTTAAATATGCAGTCTGACTAATATTTATTTAACTCAGCTTCACTAAAGTAATTAGTTTAATATATAGCACGGTTAGATGACAAAGCAGCAGGAACATTCCATTTTAAATACAACAATGAAATGAAACTTTCCCAAATAACTCCTAATCTTTAGAGATAAAACTGCTATCTAGGTTTACACTAGCAGAATACAAAATGGTTTCCCGAGATATTCTGGACAGTAACTATGTGTTATAAAGGAGCTGCTAGACAAGAGCCATTTTTTATTTTAAATTACCCCAGCTAGTCACCTCTCTGAATTCTGAGGTTTCTCTTGTGGCTATTCATCCTTTTGTTTTAAATGCTGTAGGTAGTTTTCATCATTCTGATGCTGCTCTTCAGAAACACAGAATGCTGCAGGAGCCAGGAATGGAAGATGACCCCAAGTCTGAAAAAGTGGCCACCATCCATATGGTCCTACTGGAATTTGATGCTGAAGCGCTAAAGAATCAGTCCGTGCACATAGAGGTCTGAGACCGAGGGGGATGAAACAGTTCTGCCTTTCACAGAAATGTGAGGGCTATATAGTGCACTCTAAGAATCATGAGGCACTTCAGACTCCTCCTCTTCTCCCCAGTTCCCACTTTCATATTCATGATGGAAAAATGTACACATTTTCTGACAGCCACCCTTTGACCCAAAGGAAATCCCAACACATTCATACCACTACATAGGAGAGACTGGGTCTTCTGCAATATAAAAAAAAAAAAAGTAACAGAAAAATCTCAGCAGAAGGAGACTACCTCTGTAGGGTGTAAAATGACTAAAAGAAAAGCTAATGAGTGCCCAGGAAGAGGGCCAGCCATAGCTGAGAAGTATAATCTGGAACTTGGAATCAGGGGTACTTTTGCTGCCAAACATATGTCATGAACTGTTCCAATGACTGTCTGTCTGTTCTTCTGTAGAAGCCAGCTAAAAAAGGCAGTCAGGTCCTGCAGACATTCTTCCAGTTTTGACCTAGAGACTGCAAAGCAAAGGGATGACTCCATTTGCGTGAAGATTGCGCTCAATACAGTCATGAAAAACTGCAGCAATGAAATTCTAATCTGCTGATGCATTTATAGCTGGAACATAGTTCTCAAATAAGAATTCCATAACATTTAAAAAGAGTATTGCAAACAAGGACAATTTCATACATTTCATATGATTTCATAAAGACACAGCAACATAAAAATGAATCATAAAAACAGTGACAAAGACAACTGATGAGTTCATCTTCCTCATTTCTTCCCATGGAAAAATTCTTCTCCAGAGTATATTTAAAAGCACATTCTAGATCTTAACAAAATTAGTCAATCCTGTAACTGTGTGTGACATAGCAAGAATAAGTGTTTTCTTGCACAGAAATGGTCTGAACATTACGAACACAAAAAACCAAAACAAAACAATACCACAAAACTAACGCTCTTGCTTGCCGTGGATGTCTTTTTGCTACAAAATCCCAAACTGCACAATTCTGGGATACTACAGCTGCCAGAAAGTCTGTTAAGGTTGCAGAGCCAGCCCATTTCACAAGTTTATGAGAAACGTGACAGAGGACACTGATACATGAAAGGACTTTAAAGGTCTTCTGTGAATGAGAAGATTAAAATTTTCAGAGAGTAATATATTGAAAATTGTTTTAATCATCTGGTCAGACTTACGTACCTAACTTCAATCTGTTTCTCCCAGTAGGTACTCTACACACTAAACAACTTCTAAAAATCCTTGCATTGTGTAGTGTGGACTGGGCGGTCAGGAAGGGCCACAAGTTAAAAGTCCACCTCCTCCATCCTTTGCATGTCACTGTCTTCTTTCTGGGAATACAACAAGGATCTAACACTACATGTATTTAACCACTTCATGTGTAAGCACCTTACTCTTCTTTGTATTGTTTCCACCTCCCCTGCACTGCTACACAAGAAAACATTATCTAACAAATTGATTGGAGAAGGTCTCTGTGCACCGGGGCAAGGCACAGCAGATGTTACCACCTTTATCTCCAAACATTTCTCTGGGGTGCCTTTGCCCTTTCAGCAGGACCCATGAGACAATGAAACATGGTCTGTAACTCCACAGCTCCTTCCTTAGGCAACAACTGCCTGTATTTGAGTCAATAAGAATGCAACTGCTTTACTACAAAGGAAAAGATACAACACCGGGTATCTTCTCAGTGCATTGTTGACAGCGCTCTCGCACATCTTTATTGGGTTTCCACCACACACAGAAATGATTTGGAGTATTCTGAAAATCCTGTAAACAAAATAGTTCTAACAGTTTGGCTTTTATTGTGACAAAGCAAAGCCAAAAGACAGGCAACTAAAAGAAGTTAAAGGTATTTACAAAAGAGGTATGTCTGGGATATTTCTGTTGTCAGCTTTCATTTAAATCCCTAGATGCTGTTAAATAGCAAGCATACCAGCATGTGAAAAATACATACAGGATATGAATGTTTTTCCTAAGCGTGTAAAGGGTTCACACTCTCTTAAAAAAGAACATTCTTGCTGTCTTTGATGTTGTAAATCTTATTATGTAAAACAGACTGTTGTGTAAAATAAATGATGGTGCACGACCCTGCAAGAAGCTTAGTACCCATAAGTCGTTTTAAAGCCAGCAAGAAGAAAGGGCATCCGGCATCAAGTGAATTTCTACTGTGAACTTGTGCTAGATTGTTGTTGAATGACAAAGCTTCAGAGAGAGTAAAAATTAATGGAAACACCACTTGCCCAAATCACAAGCTGGCATTCTTAAGAAAAAGCTCGTGTTCAGGAAAAATTGCACATATGCTTCAACTGCTCAGGAAAGGTCTGAGCTACCAGGAAGACTGCTCCTCTTCAAAACCAACGCAGTAAGAACCTAGAACACTATTAGCTTTGCATTGTAATCCTTAGAGACCAAACAAAAAGATATGGGTCTTGTGAACATGGGCAGGATATGAAGTCACTGACAAAAGGAGCTCACAAGTTGAGCATCATTCAGCTCCATCAACAGCAGTTTAATGACTAAAATGAAAGATCTTGAATTCCAAATCCATGGATGACAGTGACAACACTTGCAGTGGCGTACAGAGGACTGAGGGCCATGAGAAAAGCCTTTAAAGAAAGTTCTGTGAGAAGTGATGGATTGATTTCACTCTGAACTGAAGCTGAGCTTAGAATACCAGCTGCCTCATGGCAGTCTTACCTCCAACATGCTCATGCTCTCCTCAGAGTCACTGACTTCCAATGGCAGAAAAATAGTTTATCCTCTATGTTCTGCCAAACATTTCTTCTCTACAAAGTCTACAGAAAGGCACAATTAGAGCAAATTGCTCTATTAGGAGCTGGAGTAGAGCCATGAATTCATTTTTACTGTCCCCACAGAGTCAGCACTGATATCGACTGTCCCCCTTCTGCAGAAAGTAGCTAGTGGTCCAATGTGAGAAGGCTATTTGAACAACGTACCAAATTTTCTTTTTCTCTTTCCTGTAACAGGACCCCAGATACTTGCTGGAAGGATAAGTATTGTGAATCTTCACCTTTCAACCTGAGCCACAGGAGGAGACCGTGACCCTGCCACAAGCAGCAGACTTGGATTTACCCTGCTCCATGGAAACGATGTATGCCAAGCAGATACTTATTTTTAGCTGGTCAGTTGGCATAAAAAATGATCACACCATGTTTATTTGCATTTTTAGCTTAATTACCTCTAGCCTCCTGTTATACTTCAGAGAATTCTAATAAGATGTTAAAAGAGAAGCAGTTCCCTACATACAATGCCTCAGGTTAGTTCAATGCCCCATTAGCCCATCTAATGGCTTCTCATCTGCAAGTTTGTGTGTGGGTGTCCTGAAGTCAATGTAAAGAAAAGCATGGAGGCTAAGGGAATATAGATCATCTTCCTGGACCTTACCTATTCAGTCATGCATGTTTTAGCTATTGACAACATTACTGGTCAGAGTTAGAAACTCACCCCAATTAAGGTATTAATAGACACCACCTACCCAGAAAGACAGAGTTTCAAAAAAATATAGTTGTTTTGGGGTAAAACTCAGAAAAATAAAACATAATGCATCACTTACCTTAGGAGAGCACCTTTGTACATGGTGTTTTTATTAAGTGGTAGTAACCATCATATTTTGTTATTTCAATTCTTAGCAGCTTCATGGCATTGCTCAGACACAAGAAAGGTACTGGTTTTTTCATTGATTTTGGTAAAAGAATCCTTTCTGTTTCTACTGTGGTAACAGGTCCCATTCTATGGTGCTTACGACCAGACTAAGCTGCTTACACCTGACATTTCCCACAAAGAACCACAGCAGGAAGTGACTTTGTTTCTCATCTGTTCTGAAAGCTCTGTGAAATAATTGGTAATCCCTAACATTTTCTCATCTTTCACTGTACAGACCACATGGGAATACCAGAAAAAATTACATGTATAATGTTCACTGTCCTACTGTTCAGCAATGAATAACTGAACTTGTGAGCTCAGCTCAAGAATGAGCAAGGAGGAGGTTCTTTGCTCTGCAGCAGGCAGAGGACTAGAACATCCTTGATATCAATCATTGCAACACAAAAAAATCAGATCTATGTTCTGACTGTTGTCCTTCTGAAAGGCTTTAGATATTACTGCACTGTCCCACAGCAGGATGTAGGAAGAAATGGCAAGATGGGACAGAAGCCCAGTTCTCAGTACTCTTGTTCATGACTTGGCTTGTTAATAAAAACATGCACTATAGCTGCCAGTCAAAGCCCACATGCTAAGGAGCACCCAAGGATCAGTCCAGTCCTCTTCCCTTCTACCAGCTCTGGAACAGCACTGGTGGTCTCCCAAGAGAGCAGATGGGACAACCATGCCTTCAGCTGCCATCTCCACATTTAGGGACCATATGTGTGCAATAGTCCACAACCCAGAGCAGTGAGAACTGTGGTTTCTACCCTCTGCAAAACCAGCTGTAAGAAAGGAGACAGAGGTATGTGTCAGCAATCAGAAAATTGTTCCCTGCCAATATGCTGAAGACACAATCGAGTGGTACGTGTCTTCTCTGTATTCTGACAAGGATGATAACATCATCCTGCTTCCTAAATCACAGCAAGAGTAACAGTACATTGCCTTATTTACGTGCTCCTTGATTTCAAACATTTTTAAAAATAACTATGCTCAAGAATGTGGAAGTGCTTTTCTGAACCTATTTAGATGCTTGCCCCACTTTCAGCACAGATGTGTTTCCAGAGAATTCAGCTCTTTTACAGAGAAATTACAAAGAATTAAAACAAGCAGGGACATGGCAGCCCTGCTTTCTTTCATTCCCTTGAAATAAAACCACTTTTAGGGTTACATATTTAAGCATCACTGCATAGGACAACCCAGTTCATCCACATAAACCACTTATTAACTGCTGTTAAGTCAACAGATTTATATATTACCAGCTCATTATTTATTCCAGCAGGAGAAAAATAACAATCAAGATGCATTTAACAATCAAGATATATTTATTCAAAGCATAATTGCACACACAGGGTGTGACCTTCACAGTAAGAGGCACCTCTAACACTAAGGGGTTTGGGTGTGAGCAGAGGACAGAATAACTGAATCAAAACATCCCAATAAACCAAACTGCCAGCAGCATGACTCCCTCCCCAGCTAATAAGTATTTTTTCCTGTTACAATCACTTATGGAGAAATAAAGCTTTCACTCAAATCATACTGAGGCTTGAAAATACTTATTTAATCCATAGTGCTCAAAACCATTTCTCCATCCTCAAAATCCCAGATATAATGTGTTCTCCCACAAATCTTGCATGTAACTCTCTCAAGTAATTTATAATGAAACCTAAAAAACAAACCACCTCACACACCACAAGTAATGTTTTGGTAAGCTGAAAAATGCACAACACTTCTGAGACAAAACCTAGTAATAGAAAAATACCCTTTAACTCCCCATTTCTTCTGCCTCAGAAGTAGAGGGAATGGTGGAGTAAGGGAAACACTTCCTAGGCATCAATTCATAACCATCATTTAACTTTTTTGCACTGCTGTTAAATACACAAACACATAAAATGTTTAGAAAATACTTCTAAGTTTCTCTTTCTTGAACCTGCTCTGCTGGATATTATTGTAGTACTAGCAGCAATACAATTTCACTTTACATGTGGACAAAGAAAAAAAAAGTGGTCTTTTTTTTATACTAGGGGGAAAAGGGGCTCTGTAGTAGATGGCACAAAAATTCAGGTGAAGGCAATATAATTCTATGGTTTTCTGCAATATGTAGCACAGAGAGGTCATAAGTATAATACAAAAATCACCAGTTTAAACCAATGTATATAAAGCAGCAGACTCATTGAGGTTGGCAGAAATACGCATAGATGCAACAAGAGCTAAAATGTGTGTCTCTAGTTCCTGGGAGCTGGTCAGATATTTATGCTAATATAGAACAACCTTGGGCATCTGAATGTCACAGAGACACAGGATGTGTGTGGAGAGTTGAGGTTTTGGATAACCGAGGTAATTTTCAGAGTAATTAACTAATGTCAGGGGACATGACCGTGTTCCAAATAACAGAGAAGGTTAGATAATCGAATGCTGCTGTCTTACCACTTATCTTAGTGAATACTGTAAAGGTTTTTATTGAAAAGCTTTTACTGAAAGGAGTTCAAGATCAAATGAGCAGAGAGACCATTAATTTCACATGCGAAAAGCACTGCTACAAGGTATTTTGTGCCAAACCACATACTGCTTGCCTGCCAGACAACATAAAAGTGGTTTGTACCTTGAAAATTTAATTCCTCCCTTTGAAGAATTTACCATGCACCTCATCCCTTCAGAAGCAGGAGCTACAACAGCACCCATCCAGCTCCCCGCGTCTTGGAGCAAGGTCCAAGGTTAAAAGCCTACCTGTTTTCCTTTTCAACTCCACAACCAAGCCTTCCTGCATCACCTCAACTTCAAGTGCTGAATTTGCTGGTCTCAACTTTATACTTTCCTTCAGAAACACCCTGCAGAATCCAGAATTCACTGGTCCAGGGCTGTGTGTGTTATTCTAAATAACAAGAGCTTTCCAGGAACAAGCTGGGTGGGTGATGCAGCTTTGCCAACAGGCAGGTAGGAAAGAGTTATCTTCGCATCTGCTCTAGCTGCACAAGTTCAGCCTGGACCATGCGTGCTGCTGCAACTGCAAGCATGGCCTTGAGACCACAATTCTCTCAGTAATCTTTCCAATCCAATGGTCTGCATTGAAAGAAGTGTGACTGCCTCCTGAGTCAAGTCCACAGTGGAGAAGGTATTCCCATACACACCTTTACATACAGGAAATGTTTCCTGTAGTTTTCAGTTCTCTTACATGACACAGGGTGAATTCTGCTCTGTTGCAGTCTTCCATCTCTCTCTACTTTTATTCAGCTACCTCTCTTGTTTAGTATTTGTGAAAGATTTGTAATAATAACAACAGCATAACAGCATCAACACCATTGTCCCTATTTTATAAGGCAACAATCCACTTGCCTCCTTGAGATAAACTACTAGGGGGAACAAGAGCTGGGTTATTGGCTTGTAAAACAGTGTGATGATAGTATTATTGTCTAAATTAATGTCATTTAACGCTTTATACCACAGCTCCAGAGGTCCCACCTCAAGCATTAATAATGCATTTTGCTTCTTAACATGCCATATGGGGAAAGACCGACTTCTGACATCCAGGGATTGCATCAGTAAAACATAACTAATTGGTGCAATCTGCAAGAACAAAATAGGAGACCTTGACTGTTCCTAAGAACAGCTCAGTTACTTCACTCTCCCACCCCAACCCCACCTGCCCTCCCAAATACAATCTGTTTTGTTCTTTACATTATTCATTTCTGAACATTACGAGAAGCTAAAAACGTAACTTCTTCATACTCCTTTTCTGTGCTAGAAAGTATACTCATTACCTCTTCTGAGCTACCTTGTTCTCATTCATATATTCTATCCCATTTATCAACGTAAGAAATTGAAGCTTTACAAAGGAATCACCAAAAAAAAAGACAACAAAACAGACCCTGCATTGCTAAGACACAGTAAACAAGCCCTTGGCTGATAAATTTGCTTATGACAATATTGGCAGTAATTTGATTCAAATTCCAGCAAAGTCAATTTTGAATTATAGCAGCCAGGGACAGAAAAGAGCTGCTTTTCTTAGCTGTTAACCCCATAAAAGCTCCTTTTTTGAACCGTAACGTAAGTCCAAGATATTTCCCTGGTGGTGCAGCTTAAACCAGTGATCAGTATAAGTGAAGCATGATAAATAGCTACTGCACTACACCCCCATCAGCTGAAGTCTGCACAGGTCTAGCTGTGGAAACAGAAAGGTCATTCATTACTCAGTGTGAACAAACAGACAGCACATTTGTGATAAATAATAGCTATTACAGAGCTACAAAACACACTGAGGCTTTCTGCTCCATAGCTGTGCATGACTTCCCCTGTATTACTCTTTAAATATAATTATTTAAAATGGGCTTCTTTGAGAAAGGCCCCCATACCTCTATGGATTAAACTCGTAAGTATGAATATAAATGTATGTGTGTATATATCTGTATATCTCTACGCACATATATATTTTTTAAACCATTTTTTTGTTGTTGTTATGATAATCAGGACAAAACATATATTATTATAAAGCATTTTTTTGGCTATGGCAATCAGAGCACAGACTCTTTTGTCTCATCTGCTGCAAAATAAACAGTACACAAGCGGCATATCTGCCTTTATTTTCACTTCCCTCATCAGTCACGATGTGGATCTCAGGATCATAATAGAAACAGTAATTAGTAAGTCAAGCTCTGGTAAGGAAACTTAAGATGTCAGTTCTCAGTAGCTGCTTTAAAAAAACTAGCAAGCAAGCAAGCAACTTTCACACAAGATTTTCTTCCCCTGCCACCACAAACAGAAGGGCCGGTTATGCCAGTAGAGTTTTCACTTGATGGTCAATCTTCTAAATAAAACATAATTTCTTAAGGGTACAAAAGGCTTCAATATTAATTCAAACCTGGTAAGCACAGCAGGTGCAGAGAGTTCTTCTGACCCTGAGAATGGATGTATTGTCCTAACTCTCATCATACGGGCAACTGCTAAAGCCATAATCTAACATGTCTCATTGCACTGAGAAACACTGCACTTCCCAAGCATTCCTACGAAAATAAAAGGATTACTTGGGACATTTTTTGTCAGGTAAATCACTGCCACAGAAAACTAATATCAATTCCATTAAGAAATTTGCTAGCCATAGCGTCCCCCTGAATGCTCCGTTTTGCTGGGCTTCTGCTAGCTGTGCTGCAGGCTCAGCCCGTTGTGGCACTGTGGGACTGGATGGTACATGGACAACGAACTTTTTTTTGAAAACATTTGAAGAATTTGGAAGGATTTTTACAAGTGTTTATGATCAAACAGTTTTCTCTCACCAACGTACCTAGCTGCATGTATTTGATCTCGCAATGCGGCTTGTATTTAAAGCAGCATTAACTATAATCTTGCAATCTCCACTGCCTTCCACTCCTGCATTTTTATTTGGTTTTGGACAAGGACAATTTGCTCTACTCATGAGGATCACCTCCAGCCACATGCGTGCAAGGGAAATTAACTGGGCACCGCATGAATGCAAGGACATGAACACTTGAGTGCATGAATCTGATCACGGGAAGAGAATCCAAGCAGCAACATGCTCCAATATCGAGCAGGAAATTAACTCTCCAGCATTTCCATCCCAGGTCTCTGGGATGTTAAAAGTTAAAGTTAAAAAAATTAACTTTTACAGAGGTGGGGAGGGAGAACAAAAGGGCGAAAGTTTTCCAGTTTTACCAAACTTGTGCCATTACTTGCAATCTGTAAATTCAGATGAAGAGAGCAGAGAAGCAAATGAATCCCTGTAAATTTCAATTCTGCATTTACATGGCACACAGAAAAAACAGGTCGTAACTCACAGCAACTGGAGTGCAAACTATCAAATTAGCCCAATAGAGTATGTCATTGTGCAGCTTCAGAAACAAACAACAGCCAGCAATGAAGCCTCCTGAAAGTCAGAGATATTCAACTGAGCATACTACACAGTGTGCTAGGATGAGTGTGGTGATTACTGGGAGTAATGACATGAATAGCAAAATGATACAGAGCATTTATTTCAACCATGGAAATCAAGGAAGCCTGCAGCAATTTAAATTTTAGGCTTTACAGCTAAAGGTAAAGCAAGCTCTAAAAAAAAAAAATTCCTAGCACAAAGAAAAATAGAGCTGCTTATTTTGTATTGGGTATATATTTTTCTAGCTCTCTGTGGAAATGGTATGAAAACTTGAAAAAGAACGTTCAATTACAAAGCTTTCTGATACCTGCATATAACATTTTCTATCTATGTGCAGCATATACACATTATATATATTGTATTCATATAGCAGCTCTGCTTTTGTGTCTCTATATGCACACAAGCCTACACAACTGGCTTATTCTCATAACTTCGTTTTTTAAAGCAAAGTGCATGTTTTTGATGTCTAACTGATGGAAAAGTTTTCAAAAACGTTTTTTCCTAGGTTCCCTTCTGCGCCCCTCTGCCAATGGTACTGTAACAGGAGGTTCAAAGCAACAGAAATGTTTGTCCAACGTGGAGACTTCCAGCTCCACATTCAGGCCCTAAATCCTAGCCTCCTTCTTGGCAGCCAGGCGATCACAACACCCAACTTTACACTCAACTTCAGGAATCTCAGTGTCCATGTCCAGTGTGATTTGTCCTGCAAAACGGAAAGGCTGCACTGGCAACAGCTTCTGTTGGAGCTACACAGGCCAGGAAACTTCTCAAATGCTCTCAGCATTTCCACAGCTCACCACCTACAAATGCCTACAGCAGAGCCAGAAGGCAAAACCCACCTAAGTTACAGCAGTAGGTTGGTAGCTCTTACCAGACACCTTATCCCAAATATGCTTATTTGCTTATCAGTAAGAGGCATGTGTCACTTACCATAGAGCATCCAGTCAGATCAACTGAAATTCAGAAGGGCTGGATCCAGCTACAACTGGAGCTGTTGCCAATGCAACCATCCCTTTTCAAGGGTCAAATTGTACCAGCAAAAGAGCAGAAGCCAAGAGAGGCTCTGCTGATTTGACATTCAATGGGAGATGTCACTGTGACTATGATTAGTTTCTACCCAAAACCAACCTCTTCATCTTCTGTGCACTGCAAATAAACTAAAAAAAACCCAACAACTTAAAAATTGGTACACTGAAACTCCAATTGAAACTCCAGTTCCTTTAATGAGAACTAAGTTGCCAGATATTTTGCTTTTCCAAGTCACAAAATCCAACGACCTCACTGATCCAGGCACTTGGAGCAGGATTTTCCTCACTCTAGTTCTAGGTCAGATGCTCCGCTAAGAAAACTAGCTCTGCATGCACCAAACATGGCATTTTGTAGGACATATGTATTACTGCAATAAAAGTATAAATTATTTCTTATTCTAGATATGCCTTCTTCCCACCACCACCTCTTTTAAAACCAAGATGTAAAAGCATCAGGGGAAAAGCAACAAACACAGGAATAAATAATTTTTCATGTGGTAGGTCAGCGGGTAAGTGTTTTACCTCTGTACCACTACTGCTAACGACACTCATACAACATCAAATACCTTTCAGGATCTCTTGCCTGAACTCTCACCTTTCTCATAAACACCTGGTATTTCTTGTCTGGTCGGTCCATATAAAGATTCCTTGGAGACTAGAGAAGATCATCCTTTCATTTGCTTAGAAAAATTATCTGCAGAAGTAATGGGATGCTGTTCTGAGTGGTTCTTTTTGCCTAACTCAGTGGTACAGTTTTAGGGGTCAGAGATGCAGCCCTGACACACTTCACCACCACACTGATTGCAGTAAGCCTCAGGCACTAAGATGCAGGGAGCAGGCTGGTGAGATGTGGACCTTAGGGTAGGGTTTTCATTTACATCAAGATCATTTGAAGTCACTCCCAAAGGGCAAAGAGCAGTGTAAATGGCTTCTAAGTGGGAGTAAATTACATGTGTACAAAGGATCAGAACAATGCAAACACCACGCACAACAAACGACACACTTCTTATGCAGAATTTGAAATTACTTTAATCTGTACCTTGATTAGAATTCGTTATAAGAGGCATCTTTTTTCCACAGGAATTGTAGGCATACTTCTGCACAAACCCTTATTTAACAAACCCTTATTTAACTCTTGGTTTTTGAATCTTTGCTCAGAGAGGGGAGCTGAAACCTCCATACAAGGTTTGATGGTTGTCTGGATGAAAACA
Source organism: Todiramphus chloris collaris (assembly GCA_025345505.1). NCBI lineage: Eukaryota > Metazoa > Chordata > Aves > Coraciiformes > Alcedinidae > Todiramphus > Todiramphus chloris. Next base: position 9,007,765 of record JANVCC010000038.1, read on the forward strand.
ATAGTGTTCTAGAAAACTTCAGCTCAACTTCCTTTCAGGATACTGGTGGGCAACACCTCCAGAAGCATGGCTATCGACTCCAAAATACTAATTCCATACCCAGTTTCTATATACTCAAAGTCTTGCAAAGTTTCAAAGCTTTCTCACCCGTTTTAAAAATCTGTGTTTTCAGTCAGAACATCTCAGTCATTCTCTGCTTTAAAATCAACTGTTAGACATGAATCCTAATTAAATTCAACTTATTCAGTTAATTCAGTTTTCAGTTCACAACACAGGCAAAGCTGAGAGGACTGATTCCCCTGACCCCCAATTCAGAGAAATCCTTCTATATGTGCACTTTGTAAGTCTATGAGCAGCCCCCTTAGTTCAATGGGATTTACAATCACCACAAATACTTGTTTACTCACACCATTGAGAGTAAGTCACTTTACCCACTTCAAAAGCCAGAGCCAGAACGCCCAGGTGAGGTACAGATAACGCACTGGAATTAGATTCTGGGTTATTACTCTGATCTTAATGACACAGAGGAACACAAGCGTCTAGTGGAAAAGTTAACAGACACACACAAAAAATAAAGATCCTGGGCCATCCAAAACCAGAAAGCAATTTTCTCCAATGAAGGTGCATGCCATGAAATTTAAGTGGGTTAGGTTTGCTTATTTCCAAATCCTTTCATTCAACAATCAAAATCTGGAAGAAAGAAGCTTCCCCCCCTGGTTTGCCATTAGTGAAGGCGGTTTGTTTTAGGAGCAAAACAAATTACACTGAAGAACAGTGCCTGACCACGAGCTGGCATGCCACCAGCTTTTAATGGTACTCTGAATGGCTCACACACTTTCCTTTCAGTCAAAGTCTCTTGATAGTCTTTTGGAGTTTGTTCACAGATTTCTTTACAAAGAAAAAAAAAAAAAAGGATTTAAAAAGTTTGCTATCTGAGACATCTCTACATGATTTCAGTGAGCGAGTCTTTCATTTCCAGTCCTTTTTAGAAATAAGAACTTCCTAACAGGACGTGGTTACACCTGGAGTGGAATTTGCCATTTGATCGACTGGAGATGTAGAATAGGGAGGTCTGACAATAGTAAATTGACTTTCTGCTTGGGGTAACTCAAAGTTCAAATTAGCACTGAAAAAGGCTGAAGTAAGGTGCAGAAGTATGGTCTACTGGTTAAAGCACAGGCCTGGGAGACAGTCCTGCAATGCTCAATTCCCAGCCTTGCCAATGACTCACTAAACCCAATTGCACAAAGCGCTTGCAAACGCTCAGGATGTGGATAAAATGACTGCACTCCCTAAAGAACCTCACCGGCTCCAAGCCTGGATGACTTGCATTTGATTTAACTTCTCTCTACCTCAGCCTGTGGTGTATGCAGTAATTCATTTAATCTGTAATACGATTTGAGATCCTTGAATAAATACGCAATTCTCATAAATATTAATACTTTATTATTGAGTAAGTGCTTCTTGCTTGTAACTGACCTAGTAAGTTCTGAAATATCTGTTGCTGACATCAGTAGGGAAATTTTTAAATTTATATGAAAACCTGTTAGCAAGTTCAAAAGGTATGAAAAATCTGCTGCTTCGCTCTTTTTACAGCAAATTTTACTATAATGATGCAAAACCTTGAAACATCCATTTTCCATGCTGTATGTTTTTTTCAAATACCCTCAAACCTACCTCTAAAACCCCAAGACACAGACACAGTTCTGGCCCTCCAGACCACCAACAGATCTGATGAATGGTCAAATCTATCGGCACTTCTTGCTCAGTCCAACACACCGTGATGTCCCAGGAAGGAAAGAGCAGATGAAATGCACTGACAGAGTCTTTCATTCCCCTCACTTCACGCAGATTTCCAGAACAGCACAACACATTTGAGAAGCAGCTGGAGGGTTGCTGGACACAGTAGTGCACTTCATAAAATAGCATCTGACCTCCTGCACTCCTACCACTAGAATGCTCTTAATTAGCTGCAGCCCGGGAATGGCTGCAGATTCCTAAAATAGTCAGTTAATGAAGACTGACATGCACCAAACTGTAACAGCAAGGAGAGCAGTGAATATGGCAGCTAGCTTGGGATTAATGCATTGCACATGTCCAGGGCTGCTGTCAAAGCTCCAACACTTATCCCGAGCTATATGACCTCCATAAAACTCAAACAACGAAACAAACCAACCCCCACAATAAAGTTTATTTCCTAATTCACTTCTGTGTCATTAACAGTTTATGTATAATGACTGACTGGGTACAATGAAATCGCTTCCAGCATCCATGTGTTTCCATAACAGTCACTCTGAAGCATGTTTATTACCAGAGGTAACCAAGAATCTCAGTATCTCTTACAACAGCAGGCAGAAGATTTAAACAGTAACAGAGTAATCTACAATCACTGGCAAAAGCCAATAAATAAATGAAAATAATAATGCTAAAATCAAGGGTCACATTGACATGTACTACTCAAAAACTCCCACTGACATTACACAATTCAAGACATGACAGTGCATAAAAAGAAAGATGTAATTTTGAAGTACTGCGACTGCAAAGTACGTTAGTAACAGACAGTAGATGAGAGAAAAAAAGTCTCTGTTATTAATCAGAATTAATATTTAAGAAACAGTGGTTGTTAAGTAACTCCTCTGAATCCTAATCACAACCAGGAAGGTACCAATTATTCTGACTCTGTTACTATTCATTAATATCACGCCGAAATCTTATTTGCTGTTATAAGCTGTGGGGGGTGTGCAAAATCAACACTGAGGGGGTTGCTTTTCTGTGTTTTTCCAACTGCATCTGTACCTGAACCAGTCTAACCCACAGAGATCAGGTAATCAGGATACAAACAAGAATCCACATTTGGCTAATTGGAAGGTCAGGTAAAGAAAGTCCTATTATCATATCAAGAAGATACATACTTCTTTTCAGGCTTGCCATTATTTTTATGCATCTCTTGCCCTGACAACAAATAAAATATCTACTGAAATATAAAGAAATACAATACCATTCCCTACGTATTACTTTATGAAAGGCTTTTCCCCTCCAAGTTGACCTAATGCTTAATTAAAGCTACACAGAGCAGCGGAGAAAGATCTAAAGCTCCAAGCCAGTGATGACGAGAAACTGTTAGATTTTATTTTCAGTATAATGATACTCTCTTATTGGCACGAGAAAAACAAACAAGCAAACATGAGCTGTAATAATGGTCAAGGTGTGTTAACACACTTTGGGGAAGGCTTTTTGATTTTAAGCCTCTGCCATTTTGGAAGGTAGCCAAAGTATAGTTCTGTTTCCCTTGATTAACAAAGCCTGCTATACCTTTAATTAAATCTGTGACTGCATGTCATCTTTTTCAGTAAGAATAAGGAATTAAAAATTCATTTTCAGGAGGAAGAACCCCTTCTCCTCACAGACAAACAATATAATTTATTTTTTAAGAATATATATATATAGCATGATTAGCTGAGATTGTGTGTATGGCATTTCCAGAATAAAACTAATCAGTGTTACCGTGCGCTCCATCACACTGCTCTATTTGCATTTTTTCCTGGAAAGCTTCCAAAGAAAGAGGAAAATCTGCTTAGGAAGAGGCAAAATGCCCTGAACATACTGTGAGGGGGACAACCAGCAGAAAACCACATAACCGGATCCTGCTAGACCTAAACTCTCCCTCCACACTACAAATTATGGCTCTGTTTTTATGAGAGCATCACTAGACATAAGCAGATGATCTTGACCTGCAGAGCACATGCACTGACAGCAGGTCCCCGCAGGCCCCTCACAGCTACAGAGGGAGAAGCAGAGCTGACTGCCAGCTCACTCCAGCAGTCAGCTCACTAAAGTGACCCTCTCCCTCCTGGGGCTGCATCCACAAAGGAGTCCCCTAAAGAGTATTGCATAGTGGAGCTTCCCAATGAGACACGGTCTGAGGGCCACCATGTGCCCAAATGCATGACAGACAGCAGGCATGGCCACAAGCTGACCACCTTACAAGAGATAAGGACTTCAGTAACTTTCACATTTATTATGGGATAACCAGGTCTGCAAAGATCCCTCTATTTCTATAGGGGAAGTAGACAAGCTAAGGGAATAATAGACAAGCTAAGGAGAGGGCAGGAGAATCCTGTGCTACCTGAATTGTTTCAGAAGAGGAGAATATAAGAAACCTAGTCCTAAAGTAGCAGTGAAAGTCACTAAGGCAGCAGAATGAGGGCTTATACCTGTGCCTTTGTACCAGTCCTCTAGAAGATGAAGCACTGGTTGCACCAGACTGCACTGCAGCCTCAAAGAGAGCATCTTTTGAAATCAGGATTGCAGGGTTTAGGAGAAATTGCTTTCCTGCATGCCCATCACAGAGAGGAATGGGACAAACTCTGGTGCTTCATCCATGTCTTGGCAGAGAACATTTGCTCCTACAAGCAACAACAAGCAATGACCAAGTGACAAATATGCTCCTGAGGATCCCATGTCAGATTCAAAGGGTGTGAAACAAACCTGACAGCTTTAAGTATGGAGATCCCTAAGGCATGTTCTGTGGGATCTTTTGAGCATTATATGCTGAATTTTGAAACAAAGTACTGCTCTGGGGAGCTTTAGAGGGTGCATCGAATGTACTCACAAAACTGTTCTCACCGAACGACAACTACATTTCTCCATAAAGTATACGGCAGAATTCAAAACCAAGCTCATACACAGTGAACCTTTGTGATTTAGTAACTGCCTTTCCTCGTTACTAAAAGCAGCAGAATAATGTAACATTTATTTACCTATCCCTGTTACAAGTTTTGCTACTACAGCTCATCACTGTAGGACCTGAGAGCTTTTCCACAGAACAAAACTGCTGAAGAGAAGTGGACAGGAGAATTCAAAAGCATTTCTCCCATATCAAGTTTCACACTACCTAAAGAAGAATCTCCTTGGCTAGGGAAGGAGAAAAGGTCTGATACAATTGCTTTCTTGGTAATGTCAGACATCTTTGAACAGAGAACTCTGCAGAAGATACTGAGCACGGCTGGACTTCAGGTTTCTCCAATCTCCTTAAGTTTATAATTATCAAATTAACTATTCAGCTGCTATAACCAAGATGCTTATTTGATAACTACAGGGAACTAAAAACATCAAGGTCTAGACTGCTTAAATAAAACTGCACTGAGAAACCAAGTACTGGGCAGCTGAACAGAAAAAGCTTCCTCACACTCCTCAGGACAGAGGAAGGAGGAAAATACACTGTCTTATAACACATGAACTGAGATTCAAAAGTAGAAATAGTACAAGAGCTGAATTCTTCATGGTCTTACAATCCTGATGAACTTTCAAATAATTCACTTATCAACTACATTTGCCCTCAAAACTCATAGTGATATAACCCCTTTATTTCTTCTCAATGTTATTTTTTTTCTTTAACTGATTGTCAAATTCTTTTATTTCCAGATTTTATGCTAAACTATCATATTAATTCCTTGAGAAATCTGAGACACTTATTTTCATCTTCAGCATAAAGTACTACTTCATATACAACCACACATGAATGAAGAAGCTAAAAACAGGGAAACAAAACTAAAAACTATTCCATGCGAAGTGGGCAAAGAACTTCAGTTCTGCTCTCTAATACATGCTTACTAATACCTTCAGAACCACTCACATTCATCAAGATCTGTGCTAAGCCTAGCTGCGCCCATCCCACCAAACTCCACAGCAGCACAACACTCTGACATTGTTCACCAATGAATCCTAAAGAGAGCTTATTTTCATTCTAGCAAGGCTGGTTACCTGACTTCTTACAAGCACCTGTCATGGGAATGAGGTTACCACTATGGTACTGAAGATCTGACCACATGAGTTACACAGAGTTAAGAAATCCCACTAGCTTACACAGGTACCTGAAATCTAGATGGTAACAGCAGAGCCCTTTGGCATTCAGATCAATCTCAAAGCAGCAGGAAACTGTATCCACATAATTCTCCAGTCAAATGTGTCAGATGTTACCCAAAATCTAATAATCTGAACTTGCACATCTTGCTTCCTCAAGGAACCAGCCACCACATTTTTCAAGTGGTATGACAGTCCACCTTAATATTCAATCCAATATACATAACATAATTAAATTCCTCATCTACTCTCTGGGGTGACCAAGCTCATCTGTGGAAGTCTGCAATGGTTTACAAACTACAGGACATAACGTGGAACAGAACAGTTCTGGCATATGTTTTTTTCCTGGAGTTAGGGAGTTTGGGACCCCAGTTTCCATCCATTCTCTGTACTGGCAGCTGTCACCCTCAAGTACTGACCCCAAAAGATGAAGACTTCTTTCTGCATAGATAATACATCAATTTAATAACCAAGAATGACAGATACTAACTAGCTTCACTACCAAATTAATATATGCATTTGTGAAGTTTAACACACATCCTGTAACCATGTCCAAGCTATTTCTAGAAAGTTCCAGTTGTTAGAGAAGAGGATCCAGTGGTCAGAAGGACATAGAGGAGAGAGATAATTATCCTCAACTCTCAAACTCGCCCATTAGCATCGAAATTAATGTCAGGGATATAAATGAAACAGATTCAAATTTCAAGCTTTTCATCTTTCAAGCACGTATACACATGCATAACACAGTCAACACAACTCACACTAGCAAAGTTGTAAAAACACTTGAGCAATTCCAGGATCAAGCTCCTAATTAGCAACCTGACAAGAGAAGATTTTATGTACTAATTTTCAACATTTTCCCCTTCCATTCCACAAGCTACAATATTTAAAGAATAAAAGTATCTCTATTTTTCACCGAGCCCATCACTGTGATGACCTGTTAGAAGCAATGAGAGCCTTCAAACAGCTAAAACTGCCTTTTTTCCAGAGGTTGGCAGGTTTTGATTTTTGAAATCAAACAATTAGGTTTCTACCAGAAGTTCTTTGCACGCAGGAAGGCAGCCAGCGGGTCATTTAATTATTTATCTGCCAGAGGTCTTTTAAGGTGACTCTTGGAATATCTGAGCATCTCCATTTGAGAAGTATTGATTAAGACAAAGTCATTAACAAGTGAATGTGTAACTGCAGGAAGAAACTTGGCAGGTCTCTAATGCACACTCAGGCACTAAAAAGAGCTCTACAGAGTATTTTAAAACAGGAAAACAAACCTATTTCTTTTTAAGTATATAACTTTAAAAGTTTTATTTTTTCCACCTAAAAATTGTGACATTAGAAAGTCAGAGTCCTATGTCTACAGTAATTGTCAGGTACTATACATTATATCACTAATCATGTTGAATGTTCTGAAATGATCCTTTTTCTGTAATTTACCGAGAGCAGTCTCCTTTCCATTTCCTTAAAGGTATTGATGAATTAAATCAAGGCTATCTTCAAAGAGAGCTCTGAGATACAAGCAAGAATACTGTTTTCCAGATTGAAAGACATGGTTTCTCTGAAGCTGAACTTCTTTAATGTGTGGAACCATTTAAAAACAAAACTAAGAGTTGAACTAAGGAAAAGAAAAATATTGTAAACCAGGAAAAACACCAGGCTTACATCCATGAAGGTTATTGAAACACCTAATCCTTATTTATACACCAGTCGCTGAAATACATAATGGATTTAGACTTCAGGGACCAGCTGGGAAAAGGCTACCAGCAGCCTCCAACCAATACAACACTTTGATAAACATTTAAGAAAATGTTGCATTGAGTTTTGTACAACTGTTCGTTAGAGGGGACTGCTTTTTATAAATCCTAACTCATGGACATATCCTTATTACTTAAGCTATCAAGGGGTGTAACTGTGCTCCTTCACTGATGACAACATAGCCCTGACTACTGGCCATGAAAAACTGTAAGAAAATGCAATATTTCTAAAAAATGTTGTGGAAACTTGAAAACAGGCCAGTTTGAGACAGAAGGGAAGGTCATGTAAAGGAGATGCAATTTTCCTGCCCAGATTTCCATCTGCATGTGAAAAGTGTATCGAGAGGGGCTCAAAAAGACACAAGTATTTTTGGAAAATAATGGCCTTAATTCTTGCAACAACTTTGAAGGATACTGCAAAAGGAGAAATTCAGAGTTTAATGAGGCAAGACAAATATTCAGTAAGTTGTCTCTATCTTTCATATCCCTCCAACTTAGCTTTTTGCCTCTTTTATGCCAGTTCACCTCATCTGGCATATAACCTCCAGCAGAACAAACCTGTTAAACTCCCCACCAGTCTGCCCCGTCTGTAGATACGGACTGGATTCTGTGTTGTGACATTTGTCATTGCAGCTCAGGTCAGAAAGAGAGGCCTGTTTGTAACAACTCTCTTCTGCTGTTCCTGCAATTTCCTGGTAATCAGTGCTCTTCCCTTCTTTGTTTTAAGCCTTTCCTATTTGAAACGGGGACAGGTAGTGGGTGTGCTATGCATAGGAACCATGCGGGGTATCCACCCATTAGTGAAGAGCTTTTTCATCAAGAACAAATTGTAATTGCTGTCATTTTTTGAAAGATCCTCCCTTTCCACCCTAACAGCTTCCTTTGGAGACAATGGATGTTGAAAAAAAGAAGATACATCTCTCAAAGTCATTGAAAATTGTCAGTCTCAACTTGCCCATGCAGATAGTCCAGGATAGGGTGCACGACGCTGCTTGTCACCACGTATCTCTTGATGATTTTGCTCATGTTGTCAGTCAACCAATTTACAAGCACAACCTGCAGCCATCTATTTTAGGAAGATGTATTACTGTCTCTTGACACACAGAGGCAGCATATATAAAGGTTAGAGAAGGAGACTGAAAGTCACCAGTGCTGGGCTCCACCGGTAGCTTTCTTGTTGCCTCTTTAGCGATCGCTGGGTTAGGTATTTAAACCAGTGGGTTTAAACTGTGGTCAGCGGAACACCAATTGCAGAAGGAACATTCGCTGGTTGATGTTCTGAGAAATTGCCTGGCCAAGTACTGCTGGCTGTCCTTGTTCCCACACATGTATGTAGGATTTATTGCCAAGGCAAAGGCAAAAAGGCATCAGATATTTTCCTAATTATACTCCACATAAACAGCTACTATTGTTGTTTGAAAGCGTGTCATGAAATGGCAAATGGCTAATGCCTGGAATACGGGACTTGTGAACTAATATATTCAGTCATCAGGGAAAAGATGACAATTCTTTCTCTAAAATACTCCAAGCTTCAGTTTATTTGTACAGAAAGAAAGGTGTATTTCTGACATGGCTAATGGGAAGCTATCATTCTTAATTGAGTTCAGTTTGCTTCATCCTTTGAAAACCACAGGGTCTGCAGAAAGAAAACAAGTGTTTTGTGGCCATAAACACCTTTCAAAAGCTGAACTGGGAAATAAAGCAAAGATTTGAGTAGGATTCTGCTGAGCTGATGTTACACAAGGGCTCATCTGTGCTGATGTGTATCAGCAGTGCTCTATTGATTACATTGATTTTACCCAGCTAAAGGTTTGACCCACAGTCTCTGAGGAGGACCTAGAGCTAAACAACCTCTAACTAAAACCAAACAGTAACTATCAAAGCAATAACTATCTTTAACAAAATAAGAGGGATCAAAACCAGTGACCATGCAATAACAGCAGCACAGGAATAAACAATACATATGCCTAATCCACACAGACAGACCCAAACCAGAAACAACTCAAAGTGGGAAGACTACACAACACGCTGAGAAGACATCAGAAAACTCGTGAGAGAAGGGTGTGTGTGGGTGTGAAAAGAAGCAAATAGCTAACACTGATCCTGAACCAAAACAATTTTGCCCAATACTGAAGTACAACATATACCCTCATGAGATTTCTGATTCAGACCAGGAAATCAAGACTAAGGACCACAGCCATCAAAATCCCTTTTGATACATATTTTAAATACTAAAATTACTTTTCATCTGTCAAACTTTCTGACAGTATGAGCATCAGTCCTCACAGTTTACAGGCATGTCTGTATCCTTTTAGGGCTTTAGTCTAAGTAGCATCACTATCTGTGTCTACCACTGTGCCAAACACAGCTTATTCCTTCAGGGGTTCACCCAGTCCATGCCGATGCTCACAATTTGTCCAAGAGAGATTCAAGACTCCCAGTACTCACTTGGCAACAACAGCTTTTAGCTTAGCTGTTACTTCAACTTCTAATACCAAACTGTGGTCTGAGGAGTTTTTGCACATGAAGCAATTTGAAGAGTTGGGGTTTTTCTATATACATACATGGGCCAGTTTACATACATCAACAGCACTGAGCTAAGAATGCAACTTCACAATTGCACGTTTATGATTTTCCTAGTTCCTGCTAACACATCGAGGGTGACAAAGCACTGGCACAGCCTGCACAGAGAGACTGTGGAGTCTCCTTCTCTAGAGACTTTCAAATCCCCCACCTGGACATTATCCTGGGCAACCTGCTTTAGATGAACCTGCTGTAGCAGAGGGGTTGGACTAGATGATTCTCAGAGGTCCCTTCCAACCACTACAATTCTCTGATTCTGGGGACACAGAAATGCTACAATACATGCTGTTATTCTGTTAAAAAAAAATAAAAGAAAAGAAAAACACCACAATCAACCCCAACAAAATAAAACCAACAAAAAACCCCTAATGAACAACAAAAAAACATCCCCCTCAAAACCCCCAAAACCACTACCTATATTTGCCTTTGTGTAATGCAATAGCATTCTTTAAAACACGTCTGTAAACAAGAACATTTTCTGTTAAGACAGTGCCATATAGCTTTGTTCTGAGCTGAATAACTGATTGTACCCGAGTTCTGTGGAACCTCTTCACAGAAAAAAGGCTATCAGTGAAATCAGCCTGTACTCTATGCTCTGTCAGCATGAAATGACATTACTAGACACATTTGCTGACCATACAACTACATCTTCAAAAATACTGAGATGAAATAGATGATCAAAGCAGCCTAATGTTCAAACATAAGTTACTCCCTGCTGTTTCTTCTCATTTGGCTTTGGTCAAATTTTACTGTGGCTAGGTTTCTGTATGACACTCTTTAATGGGCTGTACGGACAGAAGAGATGTCCTAGCAGGTCAGAGCAATGCCCAGCCAGCCTACTATTATCTCTCCAGCAGTAGCAACTGAAGGAGCTCTTTAGGAAGTGCACGAAAGCACACTGGATCAGGAATGTTAAAAGGTGCATCACTAGTTATTTCCATTAACTCTTGCTCACACGTTTGTTCTTTTAGTTAGTACTACACCTTGATTGAGTTGTAAATCCCAGAACTGCACAGTGCACTGAAGATTCAGGCACACCAAGGTTTTATGGAGCAGCAATATAAAGTGAACATATAAGTAAGTCTTTCAGAGATCACCTAGGCTGGCCCTACTCCACTGCCAGGAGACTACATTATGTATATAGCATCACTATGCTATAACAATGTCTATCAACTCATGATTGTACTGAACCTGATGAAGATTACTGGCACAAGAAACAGTAACCACTTTAAGCTCATTGTATCAATCATCTTCATCTTAAGGGGGTCTCCGAGAACAGTCTTTAACAGTCCCACAGGACAGAGATACTGTATATTCTGCCCATGAGCCAGATATTGAAGCATTACCATTAAGGATCATAGAAGCTCTAAAGGCACTGTTCCAGTCCACGGTCTCGGTGATCTGGCATTAGAGAGTTCCCAGACAGGCCTTAATATGAGCCTTTAATGAGCAAGTCACAGGTTGTTGTGTCATATCCTACTCAGGGACACTTTAGTTCACGGATCACTTAAGTGAAAGGCAGTAAAGGCAACCCTTCAGAACTTCTATCAACCAGCCATCCATGCACAAACACCAGCTCTTTTAACTCTTACCCTCCCTCTCCTTGATATCCTTTTATCAGCTGGTAGAACAGATATGCCTTTCTATTATGCCTCTATTGGACACAAAGCATTCTTTCCACCATCCTCCTTGAACCACCAGTAGATGACAAGAACATAAAAATTTCATTAATAACTACTTTGTTCACTGTAATTAACACCTTTGCAGTCTTCTTACCAAGGAGAAATGGGCACACTAAAATACGGCTCAGCAAGGTGTTATTTACTTCAGGAAAAATAAAACATTAAAGCTTTGTGTGAAAGAAGATTATCTGTTATCTCTCATGGCTCACAAATACATTCATTCAGTGAGCATTTAGAAACAAAAAAGTTCACAACCAACCAAACAAGAAAAACCCCACACCAAAAAAAAATCCTTCTTTAAAAATCTATAAGGAGCTTTAAGTATTTTACTACAATCTCAACTTGTAATTGGGAATACAATTCACAATCTTGTGAATTCAAGAATTTCAGAGGCTAAACTAGCAAATCAGGGAGCCTGGGGCAAACCTTCTTGTTTCTTCCTTCTCTACTGGTCACCAGAACCTGAAAAGGACATTTTAACAAAACTGCTGTTCTTGGGTTTATTTTTATTCTGTCTTTGCTGAATAAGAAATTATCTTTTTAAGAGATGGAGATCTGTTTATATAAATCCAGAAAATAAACCCCCAAAGATTATTATAATTTCAAATGTTGCTTTTAAAGTGGCTGACTATATCCTTTTTGGAAAGAAAACACCATCTTCCTGTAGTTGTACACAAAATATAGGACATTAAAATAATTTTTTTAAACATATTCATACAAATAATGCAATTCCATACTAGTCTCAGAAATGGCATGAAAGCATAAAACTTCCCCCTCTCCTTACTGCTACACAATTACAAGTGGCATGCATTTGATCATTATTGCAACTACCTGTCAAATAATCACACTGAGTTTTCCTCCATTTGATGAGTTAGAAGTGCTTATAGACTAGGAAACTGTGCAAAATACAAAGTGCATTTAAAAAAAAATAAAAATCAATATCTATTTAGATATCCTCTTAAGGAAGCTTGCTTTTGATTAATTTTCTTGACTCTTGAGAAATCTGGTAACAGGAACAGAGAAAGAACACTTGTATTTATAAATTGGTTTGTCTACCAGGTTTGAAGATTTTCTTTTTTTTCAGCTCATTTTGCATATAAGTGCTTCTCCTCCTTTGAAGAATATCCTCTGCCATATGTTCCTGTAAAAGGTGCTCTTTTGAAAGCCAGAAAAAAATAAAGCATCCCCTATTCAAGCAGTGGATTAGCTCTTCCAGACTACCTGTCCTGTTTTGAGTGAGAACAGAACTAATTCTGTTCAGTAATTTTACTTTTCAGCTCAGTTCTTCTAATTAACTGCACTTTCTGAAGTTAGCAGCCTGTTCTCACAGGCAGTGTCTGCTTCCAGCAGTGATAACAGCCCATGGTTAGAGTCAGTACCAAGGGTTGGGGTGCAGACCAAGGCCACTGCTGGGTCTTGTGTACCACGTTGGGGGGTGCAGAAAGTAAAAGGCTGCACCTGCAGGGAGGAGGGGACAGGACAGGTGACCCCAAACTGACCAACGAGGGATTCCAGCCCATATATGTCATATTTGGTTTAGAGCTAAGGGATCTGAAGGGTCTCTGGGCTCTTCTCCTCTCTTGGACTGTTTTGCCAGCTTTGCTTTTCTTGGCTTGGGTCCTCTTTCGGTTCCTTCCTACCACCAGGGGGGTTGGGTTCCATACTGGTCTTGTATATACTTGTATATATTCCATTTTTATAATTACTAATTTCCTTTTCATTAAAGCTGTTCTAGTTTCCTTTTCTGATCGCTAAGTCTCTCTCCCTTATTCTCTTTCTCTTCCCCTCTGGGGCGGGAGGGGGGTTAACAGAGAGCGTCTGTCATAGGTCTAAGGGGCCACCCTGACTCTAAACCGTGACACTACCTTATTTTGTCAAGACAGCAGAAGTGTCATGGTTTTAGCCTGGCAATGACCACATTAATGTGGTTTGCAATATATCCAAGGGAACAGTACATAAAGATAGGGGATGTTTAAAGATCCTCAAGACCTCACAAGCCCACCACCAAATACCCAAAGATTTAAAAACAAACAAAACCACACACACCCCCAAAACAAACAAAAAACACAAAACCAAAACAATAAGAAAAAAAAACACATGCACAAATAAACCCCAAACCCACCAACCAAATCCCTCAATGTAAGTTCAACTTTTGCCCTGAATATTTAGAAGCATACCAAGAATGGGACACCAAACCCTGATCCCACCACATCCAATGTGGGTAACCACTACAGCTCCTCTCTCAAGAGATTTCAACTCTACAGTTCAGGCCTTAGCTTGTGACACAGCTTAAAGGACTAAGTGCTCTTTTTGGAGCAGAATAATAAGAATAATATAAATGCACACAGAAGGTCATATAGCTAGCTACAAGTTAAGTGTTTATCATTAATTCAGATGCTAAGTCTACTTGGTAAGCAATTCAGTGGAGTTTGTAGATAAATGCTATTTTTGTTGGGATTTTCCCCAAGTAAATGTTTGCAAATACAACTCTAGTCTTTCCTCATTCTTTACCTGGTAATCACAGAATCCAAACTGACCCTGTGTTATAGTCTTATCTTACATCTCTTTAGAGCAAGGCAGGCTCCCTTTTTCTTAAAACCAAAAGGACAGACCATCTTCATTTTATTGATAGATAACAATTCACAGAACTTATCACAATAATTTCCAGTTATTAGGACACATTTTTCATTTGAGAACTCAGCCCACTAGAAGCAAATCAGATATTTTGGCTCTTCCCAGTTTAGTGTTTGTTTTTTTTAAAAAAACAAAAGAAAACAAAACCAAACCAGCAGCATTAATTTGGGGCACAGAACCAGGTGAAGGATGGTCCAAGGCAATTCTCCTGTGGCACGTCTTGTCAAGTGGTTAATGGTTAAACAATATCTTTTGCTTTAGTCAGAAAAGAATAAAGGTTCACAGCCTATGAATTCTTCCAGGTACCTTGCTCTTGAATTCCCTATACATTGTCTGTAAAATACGCTGTCTCTTTCTCCCTTAGATATTTGTCAGTGCACAAATGCATTTCTACCCTATACCATGGCAGACAGGGACAATATATTGATATACAGCACTACTTTAGATCAAGGTATGAATATTACATTAGCTGAGTTATCACTATAGGGTTCTGACCTTCAACTGTCCAATTTTAAATTCATTCATTTTCAAACTATTAAACTGTTCTCTATCGCATCACAGAAATCAACACTATGATGCTAAGTTTTCTTGACAGTGTTTAAGTTGAAACAAACTATGATATATTAGTAGAATTTGGAAAAACATGTTTGTGCTATTAAAAAATCTGGAAGTACTCTGAAGCCTATGGTGATGGTTTGACCCTGAGAGAAATGTCAGGTGCGGGACTGGTTCCTATTCTTATTACCACACACCTGACTGTATCTGAAAACTCAGACAGAAACCTGGGCACTGTTACAATTCCCTACTCCTCACTGAAAAAATCTCTACTGTGCAGATATGTCCTGTTCTCAGGAGTGAGGCCCAAATAAAATAACAAACTAAATTAAGAAGACGGCAAAGGGAGAAGGTTAAATGGAAAATTTTTTCCCCATGCATGACTGGCAAACAGTGGGACGATCAGGTAGCTGAGAAAAGCTTCTTCCTCAGATTGCTGCCCTCAAATCTCCTAACAAGTTCCCAACCTGGTAAGACATCTCAACATACTGACTTTTCCCCTAAAGGAAAAGAAGTTATTTCTTACAGAAACTGATAGACTCTTCTGGCATTAGCTATAAGCGGCTCTTTTATCTTTCTGAACTACAATACATGAATTTAAAATGAAAAAGCAGAAGAATACCAACTCCTTGCAAACATGCAGCAGGGAAGCGTTCCATTCAGTCATCAGCAACGTAAGAGTTAAAGAGGAAACGAGCAGCAGCAGCAGTTTAATACAGGGGGGTCTGCCAATACAGCACTTAAATACAGCTACACATCCCCTTGGCTTCTCAAGCCCTGCTCCCAGAGAAGGCCACTGGAGCCAATTGTTTGATAACAGCAGGCTGCCACAGCACTATGCAGACATCCCTAAAAGGCTAAGCGGGAGATTTGTACGAACATTCAGATGCCAATTAGAGAGATTTTTTGCCAGGTTTTTAAACATGCTTAAAAGAGCCAGCACCTACATCCATCAAAAAGTTTGAACTGTGAAAACCTAGTGTAAAAACAACAAAAAAAAGCAAAATGCAAAGGATTGGATAGGAAGGCATGTCAGAAAGCACTCTGACAAGCATCACAACAGTACTGACAAAATTACAGAAAATTCTACATTGTTTTACTTCCAGAATCAAAAGTACTTAAAGATGCAAGTTACAGGGAACAAGCTTCAGCTGCTTGCAGTAGCCTTCTACTAAGGGCCATAGATCTGATGACCATTTCCCTCGATTCAGCAAACAGCGCTTGAAAAGACAGAAATATATCCACATGGGAACAGAGGCCATTATTTTATCAAATCGATTACTGCTGAAACCTTTGAGCTCTAAACAAGTCTTTGCTAAAGTCCTATTGGCATCTAGGTTAACAATTATCTTTTTACAAGTTCTGAAGACGTACTGAAAGTAATAGCACCCCCTGCTTCACAGAGAGCTAATTGATGTAAGAAAGATAGGCAATGGGATTCTGGGATGTTACTATTAAAAAGAAATCAGTCAATCAGTCTAACTTGGTTCTGAATAACAGCAGAAAAGAAGAGATTTTTCAGGATTGCCTTGTAAGGAAGGTACTGCATACAATAGCAATGGAAACCTCATGAAATCCTAGAGAGCCCAGTGAATAAAGGAAACAAAAGCAATGGAAACGTCAGTCTATTTTAATTCTATAAATAGGTAAGGTGAATTCAAGAGAGGGATTTCCCTTTAAGAATTCAGGCTCGACAGAGCTTAATTGTCAGATTCAGGTGGGTGGCCATTTTAATGCATATATTTTGCATGTCTACATTAGAAATGTGAACTCTTCCTAACTGCTCTCTGAAAAGCTCTTTTAATTGAGACTGTCTCCTCTGCAATGTCTTCTTTCAAAAGTCAATGACCTAGAATTACAGGAATCTAGGCTAAAAAATAAACTCTTCTACTTAATGCTTTTCCATAAGCACAGAAACCTCATCTCAACTCAGAAATCAGCAGCAACTCTTGAACTTCGGTATATGACAACATAAATTTCTTGCTCAGCTGAAGATTTATGAGTTTTTAAAACTACAAAACTGTCTTCTTCAATCCACTCCTCTCTTTTTCAGAATCCTTCTCAGACAACACAGCTTGTTCCAATTTTTATAACCTTTTTCTAAGGGGTCTTAATTTATGCCAAGAAAAACACTATCTGTTAAATGGCATCATTAGACTCACATGATTTCTTGTGGTGCGTGTGAATTTTTGTGTCTCCTGCATACTAAATGATCCTTACAGTACGAAAGAAATTGGTATAAACAGCTGCTTTATTTTGTGCTCTGCTAACTGAGGAAAAACAACCCTCAATGAAGAAGTCATCCTTTGCTTGGGGGAAAGTAAATGGGCAAGTAAGAAGTACATGAATAAAATTATCAGATTGGGCACTGATTTTTTCACCAACATGCATGTGGTCTAAGGGTGGATATCCAAAGCAGATGCTTTCACAAGCAAAGCTCTTTTCTCACAGATTAATGTAAGATAAGGCTTTTCACTTGCTTTATTTCATCGCCCACAAATACTCTGTAGATTAAGAAAAAGAGGCAGCAGAACGAGGAAACAGAGTGAGACTTCTTTTGGATTCTGTATTCAGATGTAGAACGTGTTGACAGCAAGCCTAAAACTTCCATCAGGCCACAGAGTAACAAACAGAGGGACAACAGCCAGGTATCAGACGTCTAGCAAACAGCCTTGTGATGATGTCCATTTGCAGTCTGATGACATAGTTCCATAGAGATCCGCAAGAAGCTTTCAGGCTTTAAATGGAAATAACCGGGCAATCACTTCCATGTGTCACTACATTATACATTCAAGTGCCAGCAAGCAAACTGGGAAAGGAAAGAAGTGAAAAGCAGGAGCACAGAGGAAGGAACAACATGAAGTCAAACCACTACTTTCTTAGATTAGAGGTGACAGGCAAGGAAGTAGTAGTATTCTCTTTCTACTTCATCTGAGCACAGGGACACGTGAGAACTTAGGGGGACAGACCCGAACTTATCTGCAATATTCTGCTGCCAAGAAAGAATGTTTCTGAAACATCTAAACCTTTTTTTTTTTTTTTTAATGGCACACTTTGGGTCTGATCCAGAAGTCTGACACAGCCACTAGAAATGGTTATTGGATTAAATTCTTAGACAGCACAGAAAATAGCAGGCTAAAGAATCTTAGCAGACTTTCCAAGAGTATTCATTCATCTCTGGCTTGGGAAAAGCTTTAAGTGTCAGACTGCCGGAGAATTTTGCCAGGAAAATGTGGGTTTGACCCACAAGAGCAGCTGACTATAACAATATTGAGGTATCAAACAAGTGTTATAACCAAAAAATAAAGACAAGTAAACAAAGCAATAAAACAAAGTTACTCAGTGCTCTGTACGTTTCTCCATCATGCATAACACAAAGCAGCAACTCTGAGGAACTTTTGAAAGAAATAAATGTCAATTCAGCACCCTGCTCAGACTGACCTTTACAAAAGAGTTTTTCATTTTCACAACCATTTTC
Source organism: Todiramphus chloris collaris (assembly GCA_025345505.1). Lineage (NCBI taxonomy): Eukaryota > Metazoa > Chordata > Aves > Coraciiformes > Alcedinidae > Todiramphus > Todiramphus chloris. Next base: position 9,026,307 of record JANVCC010000038.1, read on the forward strand.
TATAGGAATAGAGAACTCCTTTGAAAACCTCATCCTGGAGACTGCTGGTGAAGTACAACCCCTGGGAAAAGAATAAGATGTCCTAATAACCCTAGCAGTCATGAATTTCCAAATCAGCCCCGTTACTCGCAAACTCTGCAAGTGATTTGGACGGGGGAAAAGCAAACACTCCCCTTCTTGTCCATCTCTTCAGCTACCCCCGTCTCCCATCTGCTAGGCATCTTGGCATGGCCGAGAGGAGTTACACCCCAGGAAGAATTAGCTCCAGTGAGTCACGTTTCTCCACAACTGCTGGTAATGGGCGAAATGACAGCTTTCAAAATTCCCATGGCAACAGCTCCTTTTCTCTGCAAACTCCTCTGACAGCCTTAACACTGCATAAAGTAGCAGCATACAGGGGCAATTCGAAGCCTATAGTCAGGTAGCATTACTTTTATTTAATAAAAAAATTCACAAGCCTGACTATGGCTGGAGATGTAACCTTGAACTAAGGCACCTAATCGTCACTCCACTACAGATCCTTCTGTGTTCCGATCTTTGCAATAATGGGCTTATCTAAAACGTTGGCAATTGGGTTTTTAAGGTCAGTAGGAGACCTTTAAAAGCTCTCCACATAGAACCAAGGTCATGACTACTTGTGGTCATTGATGTTACAACAATTTTTGTAAGTACGGGGATATTAATCCCAGGAGCCTGACAATTTCAATTTTAGTAATGACATTCTGTCCACCTAAAACTTTTAGTGAAGTTTAATATTCTTCATTTCACACACTGATCTGTTTTGTGCCGTTCTTAAGCATTGTTAAACAATTGTTTCATTTCAGTGTTATTGGCTGACCAAATTTCAGCTGTGCATGGACTGAACTCTGTATATTGCACTCTCAGATTTTTGTTGGGTTGTTTTTTGGTGTTTTTTTTTAAACCAACTACATTTTGTAAGAGTAGCCAATTATTTCTCTCCCTGGAAGAAATACAATTGAAAAAAATTAATTACGCTATGTTTAATTGAATTTTAAAATGGAAAAGGTCCACTTTAAAAACACCTATTGTATCAGCAATGACATTACTTGGGTTGAATCAATCATTTTTAAACGGGCTTGAAGAGGATTACAATAGTATTCTTATTTATTTCATGCACAGTTGGATGACAGTGCCCTGACATTATTACAAGCAAATATACAGTGTAATTCACATGAATAGTTTTACAAAATTATTGATACGAATTCAATTTCATGATTGCTTAGGTGACTGCAACATTTGTGCTCACAAATTTATTCCATATAAGTAGGTTTTAAACCAAAACCTACAGAAAGTTTTCCAAATTCAAATGCTTCTGTTCTGTAGCAAGAAACACCTCCCCCAAGACAGATATTTGGCTGAAAAAAACATGTCCTCAGCACAGTTAACAGCATCAGCATGGGCATCTAATCTCTGTATCATGCTAAATATTTTATTCTTTGAAGTGATAAAAATCCAGCTGTCAAGTGTTGCTTGATCTGACGTAATGCCTGGGGAAAGCTAATCAAAAGGAAGTCTTATAGGTTCCCCCTACTTAAATCCACCCACCTGAATAAGCACAAGGTAGAATTTTTATGAGGTAAAAGAGACACTGCTGTCACAGCCCAATGTTAATTGGCACAAAGGTTTGAGAATACCTTAGTTTTACTGAACTGCTTTGATTTCAAGACTTCTGAGCTGAATTTTCATGCTTCTTTATAATCCTGTCTTAACTATCACTGAGTTTGAAGTGGGAAAGGGCTTAGACAGATCTCTATCAGTGTTCATTCGTGCTAGACTGTTGCATTTTCATCTCAAACAGGGTTTGAAAAAAATTCATATTGAGGGCAGGAGTAGCAGGGGGAGCACAGGGAATGCTAATCCCCCACTCAGCACTTGCAGGAGCAACAGGTGATCATTAGCTATCGGCCACCAAGTCAACAGCCTCTTATTTTCTTCTCTGACTTCCAGACAAGAAAATATAAAGAAAATTCTCATCCCATTCCCCTCCCTCTCTGGGTTTGTACAGCAGATGCAACAATAGAGACAGTGTGCACTTGAGGCCTCTGCAAGACCATCTCACAGGAAAGTTAATTCCCAATAAGTGAAGTAGGAACATTCACAATTCAGTGGTGAAATAAGCCAAATACAGTAAAAGAAGATGCATCCATTATTTCCATTATTATTTCCATCCCCCAGTTTTATTCCTGTGGCCTTTTATCTCATGCCTCGAGCCTTAGAGCATCTTAGTTACTTGTGTTACACACTCCTTTGCTGCTTCGGTTCCCAACCATACCACGGTACTTCAAAAGTCTGGATGTCCTCTATGTTCATCAGGTAAAAATACTATCAACAAGATTGTAGAACACAACTCACCACACCTCCACCTCCTGTAGAAAAGCAAAACCCAAGATGCAAAAGCAGTGGTACATGTTATAGCCAGGTGGGTGCTTCTATCTCATATTAACTGGCTTCAGAAGCAGTGATGACACCCCAAATTAACCCAGCACTACAATATGAACAGGAGGAAATATCACTGCCTGAGGACTGACAGGTATTTTGCAGATTACCTGGAAAACTGTCAGTGACGGATGAAGAACCATATTTCACATCTAGCACTCAGTTTCAAGAGCTATCTTGTTTGGTTTGTTTTTCGTTTGAGCCACATAAACATTTTACATTATAAAATTCCCTCTGCAATTATGAATAAGCTAATGGCACTTCACCTGATCCTCACACCTATGACTAATCAGTTCCAGATCCAAGCCATCCCTAGGACTAACAATAGAATTTGCAATTTTCATAAAATTACTTCCTGTGGGATTTCATTATTATTGTTTTTTAAACTTGAAGTTTCTGATGAAAAGACTTTAAGGGTCACACTTCATACCGTTTTTCAGCTCACTTTTATTTACGCACTGAAAGAGACAGATATTCTTCTTCATATTCACAGATGTACCTTTATTAACAAAAACGTAAGATCCTTGCTTATAAATTAAAGCCAAGTGTAATAAAATGACTGTTGGGCAAAGATTTTAACATGGTATCCATTTTTATATTTTTTTGTCATTTTCATATTACATTCCACTAATACCTTTCTCCTAATATTTTCTTAAATATTTATTTAAGCCATAAAGCCTCACAAAGACTGCCCACATTTTACAGTACACAGTACACAAAACTTTCATCTTATTTTGCCTTTTTCTTTAAGTACTCATTCAGCTTCCAGTGTCTAGTAAATATTACGTTTTGTCACAGATAAACAGACAATCAATTAATTGGAGATTTCTATTAAGATTTCTCCTAAATTCTCCCTTCCAGTAGAATTTATTAATCCATCTTCCTGCAAATAAAGTCCTTCGCTTTCTTTACATTACCAATTTCTATAGGCGATCCTGGTATCATTTTGGATTAAACAAGCAAAAAAGCTTTAAGGCTGCAGAATTTATTCATACAGGAAGGTCTTGAAAACATCTTAAGGCATCGAAGAATACATATTCCTCTTTCCATCAATTGGCTTTGCTTTAATATCCATATTCAGTTAAAAAAATAACAGGGATCACTAAATATTGAGAGAAACTGACTATCAAATGAAGAACATTTAAATTTATAATGCATTTCTCATGTAAAAACTTCAGTATTTAGTTCTTTATCAGAGCATTAAACACAGAAAACCTCATTTCACATTCATATAGGTTTGGTCATGAGTAACCTGCCTGTACACCAAGTAACAATAAGGTGAGCACAAAACTGAACATGCTTTCACTGGCTGTCAAACTGGTGACTTCCATCCACCATGGCAATGTTACATTATACCAGTGTCAATTCTATCAACACTAATTAATCTAACAATACCCTTCTCCTGAATCCTGTCTTCAGTATTTCAAAGGTAACTGTTCTCTCACAGATCAAAATTCTTGTCCGAGTGTCCTGGAGGCCTGTATGTAATAAGATTGTGTTTATTGAAGTTGCCTGTGGGAAATGCTTCTTCCTTCATCTGTCCTTTTTCTACGTGAAGATGGACCCAGCTTCTGACAGTTCATTATGTGTGCCATTTTAAATCTACAGCCGAACAGCTTCACATGAACCATGTGGAGTTGCGATGCAGGGGTTTGGGGTTTTGCCCACCTCCCCACACGGGAGCGAGGTAAATACTCCTAATGCACATCTTGACACGGTCCCGCCATAAACCAATCTCTATCGGCATACACTGGCAGACTGCAAAGGTTTAAATCACACCAGGAAGCAGACAGGACAGGTGGCTGCAAAAAATATAGGCTTCCAGGGAGCCAAAACCTGACTTTTTGGAACTGATTTTGTTTAAGTAGTAAGCTTTTCCTGTCAGCCTCCAGGAATGTAGCTCATTTAAGAAACACCTCTCAGAGGCAGTGGCTGGCAGGACACTGTGAGATTGTTTCCAGTACTTTGGGTTTAAAACCATACAGGAATAGCATTTATAGTTTCATTGATTAAAAATAATTTCTCCTTCACTTAGGGAGACAATGTCCTTGCATCAAGATAATGGGATGGAGTGTCTAAGAAGTCAGCAATATATCCTTTTCTGAAAGCAAATCTTAGGGAAAAAGGATACAATCGTTCAAAACAGTGATTGCAGGAGAGATTGAAGTGTAACTGGATGGAGATCTCTGCCTTGTTAGGGATATTCAAGGAAGAAAGATGCATGGAGGAAAGGAAATTGAGGATTGACCAGAAGAGATAATGACACCCAAGTCTAGCTGAAGTCTGACCTAGGCTGAAAAGCAGCAGAAAGAAGTACCCCTGTCTTGGGAAACAGAGATCATCTCAGCTGATTCTGATAAGCACCTTCATTCTCAAAAGACATCAGCAAGGCCCAGGCAGCCCCTATAAAGCCTACCAATCTCCCTGGCAGATATGAAACCTCTGCTTAGGACAGAGGCCTTCTCACAGGGCTATGCAGGTGACACTTGGACTGTGTGGGTTGTACAGGGAAAGGATTCTCATACCTGTTTTTTACTTCAAGACTTAACAAAACTGCTTCTTTTCTCAAGTGCATATTTCTGAATAGGTGCTCGCAGCCTCACAACATCACTTCTCTCCCAGTATGGTTAAGCAGTACATTCTCATATTATTTATTCATGCAAACACTCCACTACAAGGGGTCACAGGAGTCATGATCCTAGAGAAATAACAGGAGACGGTACCCATATATGGCCATCGGCATGAGGGGGTGTATTTGCCTTTCCCAGACAAGCCAGAGGCTGTTGATAAGCGTAGAAGGCTTTCCCAGGAACAATAGGAAGATTGGTTTTTTGAAATTTTTATTTCCTAAAGATCTGAACTATGCAAAACCTCAAGAGTGATTTAACAAAATGAGGGTTTCTAAGAGCCAAGCTGTGCCCCAAAAAAATTTAGATAAAGTTCAGTGATTTGCAAAATATGGATAGATTGTACTAGCCTGCATTCCTACAAGGGAGCTACGAAGTATTTTGGAGCTTAAAACTAAAGCAAAAAACCCAACGCACCCCAAAGCTATTGTAGTATCTTATTAAAAAAAAGAATAGCTGTTGTATGTGCAAAAGCAGCCCTGCCCTGCCTGCAGAACCACCCCACCTCTCCACTTCCACAGATCCAACACTAACAGGCAGGTAGCGTCCTCCTGCCTGCTCTGCAGCTTCAATAAACACTGCACTGTAAGAATAACCATTCCTGCTCCAGCTGGCTAGAGCCTCTCCAACTAGAAAATAAACACAGCACCTGCTGCCCTGGGTGGATCAGGCATACAGAAGCAGCCTGTGTCTTGAAAGAGATGAAGCACATCTATAAACCCCGACTTCAATTCTAGTCTCAGCTTTCTCAGGGTTCTAGATGGCTCAAGGCAGACATTGGCTTTCTTTTATTCCTTACAGTGATGGGGAGCAGTGATCTCCAGCCTTACAAAATTGCTGTGAGTATATGTTAGACATTCCCTCAATGAAGTCAAACATAACAAATGCACATGGTGCTGTGAGCTCAGTGTGATTTTTATGGCCCGGACTCTACCTGGAGATTTGATGGTAAGAAACAAATATTTTCCTTGTGAAGAAGCGCACTGGAAATTGAAGTAATGGATGCACTAAAGATCTTTAAAGCAGCATTATTGCTGTGTTCTGGGTTAATCAGGCCCATACAATTTGGTACAGAATTAATCATCTAGGACTGTAGCAATAAAGTCTCACTTGGAGGCTGCATCTCTGCTTGGCATAGGCCCAGGCATGCACACTCTGTCAGTTTGCTGAAAAACCATGGGGAAGAAACAGAAATAGTCATCTTCCCTACCCAAGTGCCTCAGGCATTCTTTCCATCACACCAAACAAGGAGACACATCATCTCCCATCAACTTTGCTGGATTTAGCGCAGGTACAAGATATTTTTTTATGCTCGTTCAGTCATGCAGCAACCAAGAGTTTCATTACAATAACGTAACAAATTTCTATCACAATTAGCTTTATTTGCTCTTAGTTCTTGGTCCCAAAAGGCACACTAGATACTAAAATAGATAAGACTAGTCTAAAATAAAACATTAACTCTCACTGACTGAATAATTTCCTCATTGACAGTGAAACAAATGCAAACTACATGAAGTTAACCAGTAATGACTTCTCTGTAAAACTTCTAGTAAATTAATATTGGTACTATTAATTACTATTAATTCTAGCTTAGTTATTTTTGTTATGGCAGTTCTAAGTACTTTCCACCAAAAATGCAAACTCAGACACGCTCTGTTTCCTAATAATGTCATCTCTTGTAGAGCTGGGGGCCCACACAGACTGGAGGCATCTGTTACACACCAAACAGGGCACTGCACGCTTTTGCGGTTCAGGCAGCCACTGAGGAGGGGTAGGCTGCTGAGGAAAAAAGACACAACACATTTCAGTCTCACTGTGCCTCTTATCCTCTTTCAGTTCTACTGAGGATGCCAGAATTCCCTTGCCTTTGCATGTTGGGAACGTCAGGAGAATGAGACTGCTCTCAGTTATCATACTTGTAACAAAATATTTGGAAGCAGAAGAGAGGGAAGTATTCATACGTTCTTCCTTCTCATCGTGAGCAAGACTAGACATTGGCTAGTCTCAGCTCTACACAGTAATTTAAAATCAATATAATCACAGTGAACTTTGTCACCTCTGCTTCAGCTGAGTAGGTTTTTCATTCGGGTCCCTTGCCATTTTTCTCCCTGAAAATAAGTTCTTCAGTTTCTAGTCTGCCTTGAAATGAAATAAAGCCATCCTTGGCTTCGACACAGCATGTAAGCAGTCTCTCAAGAAATGCAAGACACAGAGCAAACTTTCATCATCTGCACATCCCTACATTCAAACACAATGATTTCCATTAAATATTTAGGGCTCAAATATTTATATCCAGTCAATTAAATTCAGCATTAGTTATCCTTCAGAGAAATCTTAGCATCTCTCAGCACAGAAGAGGGGACCAAAGTGCATTTCCTATGCTTACTAATAACATTGTATCACCCCAGGCTATAAAGAAATCCTTCCCACTAGATGCAAACATCTTGGAAGCAAACATACAAATCTAATATAGGAGAAGAGGTGAGGTCGAGTGGCTAGCCAACAAACAAATGACCAGAGTTGCCTGAAGCTCTATGAAAGCTCAGTGAAAGCTCCAAGAGACAGGAAAAAGTGGGGGGGAAAAAAAGAAAAGGTGAATGATGTAGGTAGGAGAGCTTTTCCACAGATGCACCTTCACTCTGGAACCCAGACAACGGGCAAGCCTGACAGGCTACAGAGTAATGCCCCAGGAAAGGAACAGTTCATAGTACCAGAACATCCACCAGACCATTGCTGCCGGTGCTAGCAGAAGGATTTACAGATAGCATTTTGTACAGAAGAAATCACCAGCTAGACTTAGTTAATCGTGTTATCATGCGTACTAATTCATACATCTCTCCTACAGCAAAACCTTTTTATTACAGAATTTCAAAAACCAATACTTGAATTTTAAACTTTAATATGAACTTACATTTTAAAACATTAAATTATCCAGTGAAGCGGACATGAATGTGAAAAAAGGCCATTTCCTCCATCATTTCATTAAATTTGAAAGTACTTATTTATTTTAATAAGTTGAGATGTCCATATGCCAGGAAATTAACATCAAAGAATGTTAAATATGCCCAGTATCACTTAAAAGCCATGGAGTATTATGCATTTTCAAAAATAGCATAACTCAGCAAAACTACTTTCCCAGCAGTTACTTTTTATTAGCTTCCAATACTACTTTAGGGGAAAAAAGAAAATGTTTACCATACTCTGCACTCCAGTTCATATGGAAATCATAAGGTGTAATGCTGAATCACGTGTTCAAGCCCCACAGCATAACTGCTTTCCCTAATTTAAGGTCCTCTGTTAATGCCAAACAGATAGTTGTCTACCATGCACTCTTCCAAGGGCTTCTGTGCAGAACTTCTTCATTGGCATGTACAATCAAGACCATGGATGACCTTAAACAGAAAGGCTGCAAGGACTTAAACTGCTTCCTCTGAACAGTTCTACTTCATTTACCACAATGGGACAGAACTGTGACTGATATTTCAATCACTTGAACTATCCAGACATTCTCGTCCTAAGAACCCATCTGCTGAAATTGCAGGGGCTTCCTCACAGAAGCTGGACTTAATTGGCACATACCCTGAGAAGCTACTCATACGAGCTTGCAGTTTTGAATAGGGGCCCAATATGGATTAGCCTAGTTTCCTAAAGAAACAGGCTTATGCATTTGAGCCTTCTATTGCATCTGGTCTACCAGTTCCCCTTCCCTCCCCCACCACTTTTGAACCTGATGCCTAAATCTGGCCAAATCTGAGAGAATCAGGTGATTTTACAGATGCAGAACAGCTACCAGTTTTGTGAAGCAAAAGCATCAACACAGGGAACAGTAGCAGGGACCACTAATGAAGGCCAGAAAGAAGCTCAAAGCCTCTTAGGTGCTGGAGACTTTCACAAGAATATGAAACACTTAGCTGGTCATAGAGCCACAAAAAGCAGAGGAAGCTAAGTCTCTTAGTACCTTCTCCAGCTCAGTCCTCACCTCATTACACCCTGCTTTAGCCATTCATGCATTTAACACCAAGTCATCTCTCAGAAGGCTTGTATAAATTTAAGGCAGAGGTAACTTTTCTGTGTTTGCACCGAGAGCAATTAAGTCCTGCAAACATATGGGGAGCCCTTGTGCAATATAAACAGTAACTGAACTACATACACGTAACCCTTCTTTACAAAAGCCACAACCAATTCTCTCTGCAAACTTATCTTCACACAGCAAATCCCCTTCCTCAGAGATTAGCACATGATAATACTGTATCATGCAGATACGTGCCTCAATTTGAAGTTTCCATCAACAGAAATATAAATTAAAAACATGATCTGAAACTCCACATAAGCTTCCAAGTTGGAATCTATCTGAAAAGTTCACATCACAGACTAGCATCTGGCATGTAAAATGGCTTTTCATACCCCAAGGGGCCAAAAGAATTCAGCAGCAGCTTTGAGGCACACCACCACACCTCAGGAGCAAAAGGCAGCATGCAAAACTGAACACGATGTGATCTAAACTCTCCATGACTTCACTGTTGTTATCATCCCAGGACAAATTTTATATTTTCATTCAATGTTATACATTCACACAAACACAAAGCAAATCATGTAACATTCAATTCCTCATTCTGAGTGTGTCCACTTACTGGTTTCTTCATACAGGAGCTCTACACGTGGGATTAACCCCAGAGAGGTCAGGATCCAACATAGTGTAAAAGCACGTGATCAACATTTAAGGGACCTCTGTCACCTCAGCTCTAGCTCTGAGGATGGGTGAGTTGGGAAGGAGACAGGAGACATTTGTTTCACTGTTCCACATATGAAAAGCAACAGAAGCTGCAGTCCACATGCCAATATTTATCACCTTCAGGCATTCAATTGCAGAGACATTTCCTCTTTTGTTCATTTCTGAGGAAATTTATATACCAAGACAGTTGAGGAAGTCTCGGAAGCAAGTCAGAAATAAAGAACCCCATACGAAACAGCTCCTCCTAAGCTTTCTGGCAGCTGGACAGCTTAGATGTTGGCTTGAATGCTCTAATTACAGCAAGATAAAAAAAGCAGTATAGGCCAGCTTCAAAGATCTCAGTTCAGCCCTCTGCTCAGACACACTTGGGTAATCTGAGACATGGCACTCAGCCTCTCCGTGCCCTCTTGGTCTGTACAACGACAATCACAACATGACCTTACATCTATCCCAGCGTAGCTGCTATAAGGTGTATCTGCATACATGCCTGCAAGGCTGTAATCCTATAGCAGTGTGGAGCAAACATGTGTGACTCCATTTAAAGAGAAGCAGAGAGGAGGAAGGGTTTAATTCTGTCACAGGAGGAACATACAGGCTTAAACTGTTGGAAGACAACAGGCAGGATTTTCTTCCTGACGGAGAAAGATATAAGGCCCAATACTCATGGCAGCAAAGACTCCTTGGATGGAATAGCTGCTTGCTGGTCAGTTCAGTCCACTTCAGTATTTTTTAAAGCAGTTACATGTCTCGAAGGTATCTCACTGAGGGTTCGACCACAAGAACTCCACGAGTCAGCCATGCCCAGCAGTCCTTACTATGTGAGCTCAAGTTGTAATCTTCACATCTCTACAACAGGGACATGGGGCTCCTAATTCTTCATGAATGAGATCAGTCAACTCACTGACTATCCTGAAAACATTATCAACCACAGTCCCACTCACCTCACACCTGGCTTGTGTTAAGAGGGGAGTGGGTGGGAACACATACTTAGGAAACATTCATTCAGGGATCAATTCAATTAAACCTGCTCACTTTCCCAGCTCTACAAAAACAGAAGCTTAATACTTAGGTCTCAGTAAGGCTTGACATGACTTTTATACCACAGAGCAACATACCTCTTCAATAAATCATTTCAGTGCCAGTAGTTTCCCTCAGGTAGGAAGGCTATTGAGATGACCCTTAAGAGTTCAGAGAAGAGTTAAAAACATTTCCAGAAAAATCATTCAAGTGCTGTTTAAAGATGTAATTTATATGCACAGCTCTGCACTCCATTGCAGGATTTCATATTTATTTAATTTGATGATTAAAAGTGTGCCCATCCACCTCTGTGGGCAGATGCAGTCTCTAACAAAAAGCTTTCAGGTTAGACCCAAAAGAATGTCTTCTTACTCAAGACCAACAGTGTTCCAACCCCACCAGAAAAAAAAGAGAGCACCAAACAGGTCAAGAGCTTCAAAGAAAAATCCAGCACAGGGAGAAGTTCAGTTTGTCGCTGAAGGAAGAATTAAACTCCATAGCTGGATCACCTCCAGGAAGGCCTCCTGTTAGCTCGGGAGCTTCAAAACACCCGTGCTACTGACATGGTCTCCCCCAAGAAGAGGCAGTCTCCAAGACAACCAAGATCTCTTCAATTAGCGCTTGCTGAGGTTGGCTGTGTGTCCTAAGCAGCAGTGTACAGCACTGGGACTTGGGCTGCGTTTCCATCTCTGCTGTAGCCCACTGCAGCACTGCTCCTGCTCACCCTTCCCTTCGCAAGCGAGCCCAGCAGAGCAGACGTACTCCTCTTGCAGGCAGGGGCTGCTTTTTCAAGGATCGTAATGATTAAAACCTGCAAGTCTTCACTGCCACATTTTGCAAGACTTTCTGGGCAAGGGGAGAGTTGGGACAAGTCCTGGAGCAGAGATACTGAAGAGATTATCTTCTGAACAGTGACCGGAATGACACAAAGGAGACATCTGGCGCTGCAAAAATTATAAATATAACCCTGCATCTACTGCATCAACTGCAGTACTAGCCTTGCTCAGCCCTTTCGTACAGAGTCTCCATTTATATCCTGCAACACTAGAATTCTGATTCATTCCTTGATTATTTCATGCTTGGACTATTGCAATAACATTTGTGCCGAACTACTACTTTTCTATCCACACACTACAAGGCTATTCAGAGTTTCCCTGGTTGTTTTGTTTCTTGCTGCAGTATCCTTGCTGTTTGCACATTTTTTCCCCCCATTATTATTCTCCTATATGCGTTCAGTTACATATGAAATCAAGATTGGAAGTTCAATGTATTACTGAAGTCATTCAACATCTCAAGGCAACAGCAGACCCCAACCTACTGTGTATTCTCCAGTCCATTTGCTAAGCTTGTATCACAGCTGCTACCCGAATACTCCATCTTTCTTTTATACATTTAAAATAGAGGTGTTTCACCTGTTTTTTTTTTTAATGTCTAAAAAGCCTGGAATATTTTACACAGTTTCTCATTTCGATGCCTAGAAATCAGCTAAATTGATAAATTTTCGCTGCACTTCAGCACACTCAGTTTTATGAAACAGTGCACTGGTTGTTGCCGTTCCAGAGGGTTTCTACAAATGTCCCAGTGTTCACACTGAAAAAAAAAAAAAGCAACAAAAAGCACAGTACGTTTAAAGAAGTGAGAGGTCCCCCCTCCCCAGGAAATGCATCTCTTTGTGCTCTCTCATTTTAGCACAGATAGCCAGAGACGTGTTTGCAGCATTGCAAAGTCAAAATACTTTGATGTAGTATTGGAACAACTCTATCTGAAGCTCTGAAAATTTCATCTAGCATCTGCTGTAGTTTAGACTTTTGTGCTCGGATACGGAAAACCTTCATGAAGGAATGAAAGCTAAAGGAACGTCTGGTTCTTTGCACCTCTTACATACAAGCTTCTCAAAGCTGTTCATCTGTCAGTGGCCTATCTACTCAAAAACAGGAAAAGAAAAAAATTCAGCGCATTCAAAAATCAGAGATTTGCTTTAATGTATTTAAGTAATGAAAAACAATCAACTCCCAGAAAGACCAAAAAAAAAAAACCAGTTTCACCATAACCATGCCCAACATTTAAAAATTTAGTCAAACATTTCATTCTAGACTGGATACCAGGATTATCTATAACAGTACTTGGAATAAACTATAGGCACAGCACTCAAGAAAAGGTGGCAAGAAAAGAGAGTAAACAGTATTAATGATAGTCAATAAGAGAATCGTGTCTGTGTCTAAGTAGGAACAAAATTACTATCTGAGGTTTTCTTAGCAGATTATTTAGGAACTTGCCAATAGACAAACAAAGTAAATGACAAGACTCTCAATCAGAGCTGAGTTCCCCAGCAAAATGGTTTACTAAAAATGATACAGTCTACTTGGACTGCTTCTGGCAAGGCTGGCTCTCCTTAGAGTACTGCTAATGTTAAATACTCAACACAAACATGCAATTGTGAATTCCTTATTTGCTCTAGCTTATGGTTAGGAAGAGATATCCTGTTCTCAGGGAAAGGAACTGGAAAGCTTATTTCCTCATTTTCAAAACAAAACCAAAATAAAGTATTTTCAATTTGTTACTTCACAAAGCCAAATAAGTAAAGAAAGATAAAATGTATTTTCCTTGACATCCTCCTGGTAAGTGTACATTTTGATACAGATTCTTCAGACAAGTCTGTCTAGTGCACATTGGTACAGTGCCTAGCTCATGGACATGAAGATTCATGACCCAGAACCATCTGAATGCAAACAATCAAAATATACAGATGGTATTTTCCTGTTGATTTGAGAAAACACACAGCAGTATGCCACTTGCTTTAGCTGTGCACGTTAAAAACCAGGTTTCCTGATTAAACAGTAGCAGCAAACTCTCAAGCTATGGTGTTCCATGTTTCTCTTATGCAAGAGTGTAACATTGCTTCTGGAACAACTATTACTCTGGTAAGATTGCACATGGGAACAAAAGCATCCCAGTTGGCTGCAGCAGGGTTCAGTGACAACTATCATTCATCTCCGATCAATGCAGATAAAACATTCAAAGCTCAGTTTACTCATCAGATCAGGTATTCATGGGAATATTTTTCCTAGTTCTCTCAGCTTTTTCCCTCTTTGAAAAGTCATCTTAAATAAGGAGCAAGGGGGAGACAGAACCCGCTCATTCTGACCATCCTGCATTTAACAGAGATGAGTACTCTTGGAGAGGAATGATAACCCTGCACGTGGTATGCCAGAGTTTTGGTCAATATCAAGATTTATTATTGTGAGGGACAGAAAGAGTGAAATACTGACCATGGCAAATAGGCCATTAGTTACATTTCAGTTCAATAAGTCTTGATGCTTTCCTTACTATGTGCTGATTATTTCCTGTCCAATTCACATTAGCAGCCTATTTAATGAGAACAATCTAAGCAAAGAGGGAGAAATTCACACATTTACAAAGGACATCACCAAGTTACATTTCATCACAGTTAACACCATTTGCTATTCTTTCAGGAAATAACCTTTACTGATCTTGCCTGTTTTAATGCCAGCAATTGCTTTTCAAAAGAACACTCAATTCTTATATTCACCACTGGTTATAATTTAAGTAATAGCACCTTAAAGGACAGCAATAACCGTCTAAGTGTTGTAGCACAAAGCGTTCACACACTCATAGTGTCCACTACCATCGTAGCGTGGCCACAGTTCCTGTTCTTAATGGAGACTTTTCCCCTCTCACAGAGTCATCCCTACTCTTGTGAAGCCTATTTTTCTCCTATTAAACTTCTACTAATGTTCATGGTAGTTGCACAGAATCTTGGAGAAAGAGGATCCAAGATTTTAGACATAAAAATCATCAGTAAAGACAAGCATAAAGAACAGAAGCATCGTAAGTACTGATAATAATTTCACACAGAAAACAAGAGATGAAAGGTATGAAAAGAGATGCAGTGAATACACTGTAAGATTAAAGAGAAAAACAATTGTATGTATTTTCTTTATAGGGTTCTCATTACAGAGCCATAGCTAAATAAACAAGTAACAAGAGCACATACGCATCCTTGACCAGTGTCTGCTTTTTTGTTCTCTAAGAAGCCCAAATGGTTTTGATTCTGTAAAAGGGAGTATTCTTTGAATGAGTCATCCTGCAATACTGAGGCTGATCAGCAGAACAGCCATCAAGAGAGCAGGGTCCACCAGCCCCACCAGTGCCAGCATCACAGCTCAACTCGGAAATTCCAGTGTCAAAAGCACCAGTGCCTACAACATCCTGGCCCACGACAGTTCAGCCTCCCATTCCACACCCACTGATCACAAGAGTTAATACTGGGAATAATTAGACATCACAACTTAAATCTGAAGGTTCCAAAAGGAGTTTCCTGATTTGAGTAAGAAGCAATACTTCTTTACTTACTTTCCCCCATAGCCATCTCTGGTTTTCCACAATCTCACCCAATGATTGTCACATGAATTTTACATAAATTTGTTTCTTAGAAAAAGAGATATGAGTAGGTATAGGCCATTCAGAGCTAATATCACATAAGACACAAGCATGTGCATCAACATCTCATATCATAATCTCCTCCTGAAGTCCTGACCCTCTCACTACCCATTTTTCAGGCTACTGCAGGGCAAAAGAGAGTCTGCTCAGGCCACCAGTGAAGCCTTCTCAACACTGACAGATGCAACACTTGACATTGAGAGGCATCTTTATATGTCCGGAATATTATGCTCTGAGAAATAGCATACATTACACAAGGGAATGCTAGTCAGTAAGCCCTTTGTGTGGTAAACATTTCAATTGCATCTTTCTGTAGGATTTATTTTCAAGTTTCGTTTTGTTTTTCTTCTGAAATCAGCTTATATATTTACAAAAAGGTAAGTCCACACCAATGACAAGGCACCTAAACTATCACTATTACGGGTATTAGAAACATACTGAATTTCCCAGCAATTATAAGGATGTGCTAAAAATATCTTCAAAGCTTGGCCATTCAGTGGTTAGCCTGACAGAAAATACTATTGTAAAAAGGAAAGGCTGCACTGAAGCACATACAGGATCCATACTCACGTCTTGCTTTGACTGTGCTGTGCCTGTTCCACATTCCTTTACACTGCAAATAATGTGGCCAGTTGCAATTTAGGAAGTCTTTGGCAAACTACAAGACACGGTCATGGAATAAATACTTTGCCAAAACACACATGAATACACATGAGCAGAGAAATCGCCCTAGAAATGTAGTTTAAGCCTCTTGAAAAAACCTAAAAAGAACATCTACTAGATCTCAGTCTCTGTTCAGTCTCGCAGTTCCTATTTAAAGACAAGTTAGTCTTCTGTTTTCAGTGTTTGCCCACTTTCGAATTTGGTTTAAAGAGCTGCTAGCATAGACTTAACGAAGTTTCTTCTGAGAGGCTGATTGTATTTCCTTCTGTCTTTTTGACAGAGCCCATTTAAAATGGGCCTTCTTCATTTAATTACCTAGTCTTTATTTTTGAGAGTTTTATTTCCGAACTAGAATAAATGTTACAGTCAGAATGGTGGCTGTAGACAACAGGCTTATTTTATAAGGCTTAAAAATCCTTTGCTTTACAATCAGAACGTGAAGTGAGAGCTCTGGAGCAGGCTCTGCAGGTTTGTCCAGGGCACACACCATATGAGCACAGGGCACCGAAGTTCATGGACTCCTGTCACTAGGGACATTTAGGTACGTGGGTGCCTTATATATGTTACCAATATCAGTAATTGAAGTTTATCCTCTCTAAACCCTTGTGCCTGAGAGGAGTAATAATAGGCAATACATGATAATGGTAGAGATTGACCATGAAACCAGGAAAATTCCTGATCTCCAGAGGTTAAATCAGCTCCTGGACCATTCACCCTCCACAAGAGCACGGAGCACTAGAAGCGTTTCCTACAGGCTACAGAGAAATTACTATAAAAGCACAATATAGGACAGACATGTCCTTTGGAAGATAAAGACTTGAGGGGTCTCTGCAATACTGCTGTCCCCTTTTTCCACACCCAGGCAGGAAAACCACAACTAGCTGGCTGCTTTCAGACCTCTCCACTTCCACCTCAGGATATATTACAGAGCATTTAAGCCCAAAAATACAAAAACTCTGCAAGCAAGCAGGCACAGCCATAAACGCAGGGAGGTCTCTGCTGCTATAAATCAGTACAGCTCAATTGAAATCAATATTAAATCATAGTTCAGTCTAATGTAGGACCAGCAGAGAAATGGGCACGCTGGTCAATACTGGAGTTTAAGAGATGGCTGTCTACTGATGGCTAGAAGAAGCTGTCCTGGATTTACTGACTCCAGTTGGCAAACTCCCTTAGAATAAACTTCAGATTCACCAATGTACGGTCCAGTATAACTTCCTTCCCTGCCCCCAGTTGCTGGAGCTAGGCCAGCAGATGTTGTACAACTAACCGGAGGGGAGCTGGCCTAACCATTTGAGGATAGAGAAGGGAAGCAGTCTACCAGATAATGTCTGTAAAAGAGCTTGGAAACCACTGACAGAGGCTAATTGCTTACTGTAGAGTAACGTTTGCACTCTCTGTAGTCTCATTTGATGTAAACTTCCCAGTCATGCCCAAAACCCTACCCGCAGGACAAATGTTATTAGTACATAAACCACTTAGCCAAGCCCTGCTCAGGGTTCCTGGGAAATATTCTGGGGAATGAGGAAGCAAGGAGAAAGAAACAGAAAACATGATCATCCTTCCTCACTGTTCTGAGCTAGAAACAAATATGTCTGGCATCTGGGCTCTGCCACTCACCATTTATTCCCATCTTCAACCTAAACAGAGAAGCTAGGCATTTCCATTACTTCTGGTCCGTCAGTGACCAAATATGGACAAAAGACATCAAATAAGAGAGGCTGAACTGGCTGAAAATCCCACATGCAGCTGGAAGGAGCCAAGTGAGAGAAGGAAACACTCCTAAATATGAAAGAACATGACAAAGCAGCAGCCTGTAGAAACATCCAATTTCTAACAGAGCATGGACTCCTTTCTCTACCTAATTGCTTGTCTTAATTTCCTCCCTTTCTCAAGGAGGCAGTCTGGGACTCCTGTAACACTTAACATCAAACCTGGAAAATTCCATTATAAATAACCATGTCTTCCCCAAGCCTCTACTTGCCTTTACCTTTTCCCTCTCAGACACAACCCAAATCATTGCTGGCATCTCAACATTCATCGTTAGCACGTGGCCCTGCCCCTCCTGTTCCCAGGCACTCTGTGTGAGGCTCTGAGCAGCAGATCAGCTCCTCCTTGCAGGCAGAGACTGCACTGTAGCTCAGCAAGACAGCACTCAATCCATTTCCAGGATGGGACTACAGAGGTGCAGTATATGCAGAACCCATCCAGCGGGGACAAGCAGTACTTCATCCATCTGCTCACACCTGGATTTGATGTAATGAAATCTTCAGTGAAGACAAAGGTTCTGCAGGTGGAATACTTGGGTCTCCTAGAATGGCATTTCAAGCCACCCTGTTCAAATCGTAGACAAAGCACCCTGAGAAAACGATATTATATCCTCTTCTGTTTTCTTGACAAGTGCTGGTAAATATATCATTTCCACCTTTTCCATCTCCTAATTTACTCCTTTTATCAGCAATAGCGACAAAAAGGTTCTAATTAGATAGCACTAATCAGGTAGAATGGCATGTGATTGACAGCTGAGAAGTCACTATCTGTTCTCTGAAAAACAGATGGGCTATTCTCCTTATAGAAGCAAGACATTTATCAATAGACAAAAGGATGCAAAACCTCAAAAGATATAATTACACATCGGGACTATACATTTTATTTTGACATAAATCTAAAAGGATTCGTGGGTGGTAAAAGCTTTTTTGGAGGGGTGAACAAGTGATATTACTCAAAGGAAGAACAACACCATCACAAAAATAGAATTAGGAAAACTGTGCACAAACTGGTGGGTTTGTAGGTTTTTTTGTTGCTTTGTTTGTTTGGTTTGGGGGGTGTTTGTATGTTTTGGGGTGTGGGGTTTTTTCCCCCTCCCCCTTGTTTTTCTGGGTTTTTTTAAACTGGGACTTCTTAAAAAAAAAAAAATCCGTTAACTCAAGCACAGAGTTTTGATACACATGACAACACAAGAATTCCACTAGTGCTTTACCCTTTTAAAAATATTGTCATTTTACTATCTTCAATGAATAATCCAACTACATTTTTCATTCGCGGAAGCAAAAAAACCTGCTATATGGCACTTAACTTGTAACATTTTACACAAGACAGAAGATAGAAACAGGCCACTCAATCTAACATATAATTTTTTCCTCTATTTGTTTATTTCTACTCTTTATAAGGTGGGGGCTTAAAATCAAAACCAATCATTTTAAGCTTCAATATGGAATTATATCTGGTGGCAATATTTGGCCCTCTAATAATCTCAAAGTTTAACAAGAAGTGGTCATTTGTCCTACATTCTTGAAGTGTTTATATTTCATTTTACTTGTGTGACCTCATTTACAAATGAGGTAGTTTGTGTTTCAGGATCTAATAAAGAAACCTTGCAACATCTGGTATTCTGTGTATTAACAGAAAAAAAAAAAAATCTACACTTACCTACAATCATTCATTTCCAATGAAATTTATGGTCCATATAAGAGGAGTTGTCAGTCAAGAATTAGCATTTGCCTGTTTATCTGGTATCAGTATTCAGACTTCCTAAAGTATTATTTTTCCTTCTGCTAAAAGTAGGCCTAAACAACATTATTCTTGGACAAGCACAAAATAGTTGAAATGCATCTCAGATCTTCAAAAAAAAGCATGCTCAAGTTCATTACGATACTTGAAATCCTCATAAAAACTTACTTGATATTAAAACATTTTTCCATAGAGTCAGCATAGCTATTAACATAATTTCAAGTTGTTGGGATTTTTACTACTTCAGATAAACCTGGAATTTTCTAGACTTGTGCCAACCATCAAACCATATATCGAAGATATCATTCTGAAGCCTATTTTGATTTGTGGCATTTCAAAATTGTGCACACACACCAAGTTTTCTGTAAGACTTACAAGAGCAGCGGGACAAGCAATAAATAAAATACCCTTCCAATATTGTACCTTCTCAGCATCACACATCCTGGTGTTATGCTGCACTGACAGGCCTCATTATCACCATTATGCACTACCACAAAAATACATGCACGCAAAGAAATAATTCTAAAATTTCTAGTTGTTTTCTTATTTCATGTGGATCTATGGATAGATGCTTACAATATTCCTAGAAGGGTCAACAAGGAAAGAAAAAGGTGAGCTTGGGAATGTGCTGATTGAAGAGGGACAGTAAAGAAAAGTTCATGGGAATATGCCTTTTGAAATCTGTGTTAAGAAACTAAAAGAAGACGGAATGAATAGAATAATAAGGCAAATCCTGCAGGTAAATGGCAAGAATGCAAGAAATGAGAGGGTGCGTGTAGAGGGAGTTTGCGAGGAGGTCAAGCATAGTAAAATACAGTGTAAAACTCATTTTAACTACTCTGAGTGCAGTAGCAACAAAAAGCAAGTAAACAATTTGGTTTTGGAGATATTTCATGTTTCGGTCCTGTGAAGAAGTCAACTCACCCGAGTATGCCCAGTAAGGATCCCCCGAAGCCTTTCGCCTCCGTATCTGCACAGAACTACCATGTCTGTTTTCATGCAGAGTGCCAACATAACCTTCAGTCAGAGCTGGGAAAAGAAGAAGCAGGAATCATTAGGAAAGTATTTACTCCCTGGAGTTTACACTTTACATTGCGAAGTGTAAATCTTTGCTGAACAAAGACTACAAACTTGGTATTGCTAAAAAAACCCACAAACAAACAAAACCAACAAAACAAACCAACAAAGAAACCCAACAACAAAAAATGTTTTTAACGGGACTGTTCTTCACCTATGAAAATGGACCTTTCAACGATGGTTCACAAAAGCCAGGACTCAGCAATGCCATTATTCTCATCTGGCACATGACTGTTTAACTCCAGTAATTTCCATAGGGAAACTCTGATACACACAAGCAAAGAAGTATGAGCCATGACGTATGACCAAATTTCCTCTGTCTAGACCCAGAAAGATAGCTTACTTTGCTAGCAAGTATCAAACCAGTAATTCTAAATAAAACAAAGTAGAAAATAATAATAATTAAAAAAAAAAAAAAAAAAAAAAAAAATCAAGATTCTAAAAAGAATACAGCTGTAAGTATATGGAATAAGCTAGTACAGTGTTATCCTCATTATTATAACTGCACATTTTTTAAAGGACTGAAAATCCCACACAGAATCGTTTCACTCAGGACCAAATTCATCTCCTTCATGTACAGCCTGCAGACCCGAGCCCACAGCACACTGGATAAGCAGTCTCAACATGAGCAAGGCTTGTGTAACATCGCCTCATACGATTCACTCAGGCAAGGCAGCCATGTAGCATTGCCTTCTAGCCAGGGGAACGTTGTGTACGTCAGATAAAATACCCAGTGTGCGATACCAGCGCCTCGTGACATGAAAGAGAGGGGCTACTAAGGAAGGAATCTTTGTAAAACTTCACAAACTAGAAGGAACTGAATTCATCAACCAAACTGGAAAAGAACATATCCTACTTTTTGTTTCCTTGTAAAGGAACATATAGCTTACATGAAGACATGGGTTGTTTGGGTTCTTTTTTTGTGCAAATTTAGCTTGTCGTTTCTCTGCATGACTAAATCCAACCAGAGATGTGTGAATTCACATCCCAATAAAAACCTCTAATAATTTCAACTACAATTCTTAGAGCACCACAGCCGAAAACTTTTGTGTTATAATAAACACTCACCAACCAAAAAACCGCTTAGATCCACAGATGAGGAACGAGAAGAACAAGCATGCACCAAATGGCTCTATGGAAATTTAAGTCCAACTGATCCCAAACCACTTATTTGATCAGCAAGAAACGAGCTGAATAATTCAGATTAGAACTTTAGAAAACCATGTAAAGCACTGCTACCCATATACAGATACCAAGCACTGTATTCCCTTCTATTCCCAGGCTGATTACAGCTGAACTAAAGGTTGTAACAGGACTTTAATAAGAATCAAGCACCAGTAAGTAAGTCTTTGGCTTTCTTTCCCTTTAGAAAAACTTCTAGGTGATATTCCCATTGTACCACAGTAGCAGAGAGCATGCTGTGACCAAGGGCTATCCACACATGCTGAACAGCTCTACAGACAACCTTTACTCTGCTATGTGGATCATGGGTTTCTGCAGATTTTGGAATCCTGAAGTGGTAGGAAAAGTCACGCAATATCAGGAAAGGCATTTCATGTTTGCCCCCGACAAGTTTTCTCTTGTGTGAGCAAAGGTACTATTTGTGCAATTTATTACGAGCCTCTGATTTGAATGAGTTTTCCAGGTTCCCTGGCAACTTTCTAAATGTTAATTCACTACAGGCTGCAAACTAGAAATACTGGAACACACTGTGCTAACAGCATTTGTAGGCAACACTATATCACATACCTTTTCCTCTTCTGATTTACCCTAGTATGTCTACCTGGTTGGGAGGCAACAGGCACTCATTTCAACAGAAAATAAGAGGTGGAGACCCAAACCACCTTGGCCAAAAAAAAAAAACCAAACCAAAAAAACCCCAAAAAACAACCCCAAAAAAACCAAAAGCAGCAACAAAACAAACAAAAAACACACAAAAAACCCCAACAACAAAACACCAAAACCAAACAGATAAACAAACCCCACAACCCTGAGCAAAAACACAACCATGAAATCCCAGGGAAGAGAATACAGAAATAACCAAGGTGGATGACTGGAAAGGCTATCAGAAAAAAAAACCATCCCTATTATTCACTTAAAATATCATATGTACTGAGAAATACAGCTACAGTCCCTCCTTATTACAAAATGACAGACAACAGCAGCTTTCTCCCGAGTATCCTCTACAGAGAGGAAGCAAATAGTTGTGGGTTTTTTGTCAGACAGAAAAATTGATTCCTGCAGGCAGAAGGAAGATTTCACCCTACCTTCTCCAGTAAATAAGGTACTCCTACAAGATCCCTGATCAGTGAGCCCTTCCGTGTGCCTTACCATCAGAAAGAAACTGTGTCAAAATTATATTTGCTGAAGGTAAAAATACTCTGAGTCAGTGCAAAACATCTGAAGTTTTCAAACCCTTTGTATTCGTAGCTTGAACCATCGAGAAGCCACATGGCAACCATGGTATGGCTATGAATAACCACTGATTTGCAGGATCCTGTGTAGAAAATTAAATTATGCAAATCCAAGCCTTTATGAATGCCTAACTTTAATGTGAAATTGAACATTTGCTTCAGTCAGCATCTTATTTATGCAATTAAGAGCCTGACATTCTTGTGAAAATATGCAGTTTTAGTTTGCCGCATAGACGCTATTTTAATAGATTTGTGTATTTCTCTATATTCATAAATGGTGAAAAGGCATGCTGTACACGAACTTTTTTCCACCAAAAGGATGTCACAAACCAAGATGGGAGCTGAACTATTTGTCAAGATTACTGTGGGAAGGAACTTGCTGCTTATACCACTAACTATCTTCTGCAGGACTGAAAAAGAAGCAAATTTAAACATCCTGTTCTAAATAAAATCCTGCATCATGGTTAGGCAGCCCAACATTAATGTCAGTAGTGCCCTTACAAATGTGCAATAATTCAGTAGTCATTACCAATTTAGAGAAGCCACATGTTTCCTAGATAGCTGCAGAAACTCTGGGAAAACAATGATAGGTCAAGATCTCTGGCCATGCTGTGAACTGGAAAAGTAACGGTCTGTTTCTATCTAAAATCATGACACCACCTTCTTCCCTAAGCTGGCTCGGTTCCCCAGCCTGTTCACAGTAGAGCCATGCATTTCTACATGGGGCCATGCAAACACTCGAAAAAACCACTGTGGGAACAAGCAGCTATTGTTGGCAATATCTTAAAGTCATCAGGAAACCACAGACTCAATCTCATGGTACTTTTGTTCTGCGCTGTCAACTGAGGTCAATGTACTGTCTCAAACCCAACTGGTGCAAGGTACAGAACAGTACATACAGCAGCTTTTCAGATATAACTTTCTAAGAGCCAAAGAATTCAAAGTCAAGTTATTTCAAAAAAGAAAGTGCTTCGTGTCAAAATCATCTTACATTACAGGCTGAATTGTTACTTTTTCCAGACTTTTGGGGAGGCTGGAAATGTACCTTCCAACCAAAACAACTTGACACCACCAATTAAAATTTAATCTCAGTGTTGCTGAATCTGCTTCTTTCACTGCAAACATACACAGCTAAAATATTTTGTTCAGCTCCAGCCATCAGAGTGCATTTATTCATTTTTGTGAATTGATCCAGTTCCACTGTTTCAGAAGCTATACATGCAAATAAGTGACTCAAACTCAGCTGACATTTTCCAGTGTTTCTAAGATCCAAACATGTTTTGGAGAAAATGTTTAAGAAAGTTAAGTTATATTAGCATCAATTGCTACAGGTTCCTACAGTTTTTCAGCTGGGAGACAGTTAACAGCTATAGAAGAGAGAGCAGCCAAGTTGTTTCCTGCTCCACTCCTGCAGAATCGGATGCTGGAGAAAAGCCAGCAATTTGATGGGCTGGACTTGCAGAGAGCAAACATGGGGGACATTCCTCTCTTCTGTCAACCCTGGAAAAGTTGGGGAAGTGGACATCGGGACAATAGGAGGGGCAGGAACATGCTCCAGGAAGGCTTAAAAAGGAGCAGCCAAAAGAGAGGGGCGGGGTGGAATACAGGCACACACACCCAGCAGGAGGCAGAGGGGAAGAGAAGGGACAGCATTCACACGGTTTCATTCGCTACGTCGTGCCCGTGCTGATGGCAGAGGAGTCATAAATACTGTAATATATGGTCTAAGACTTGCAGATACATGATTAAAAGAGAAGGGGACCAATCTTACACTCAGATACACAAGCGTGAAATTAAATCCCCAGCAGCTCCTCTGGCTGCTGGTGCAGTATTGGTGCCTCTGAAGCGTAACCCCTGCAGTCAGTGGAGGTGTGCTGTACCTATCACAGCTACTTCGGCAAGGAACAGAGGATGCTTCAAAGCTAACATGGAGAAATCTCTTACACACAATTTCGTATAATTTTAATCGGTACTGAACGCTACATGATTTCAGATGATGTGCTAAATGAATCAACCCATGCCGCATATCTGCAGACAGCAAATGCAATGCATCGCTGGGATATGCCTTAGCATTCTGATCAGCTTTCCATTTGTTCTGTCTCAATGTATTAACTTTCCAATAAAAATTATTTGATAAGTGCCCTCAAAGGTATGATAAGGTAATTCCTGCCTGAATACCTTCCTGGTATTCATAGTTCACATGAAAACACAAAATTTTATCCTCAATCTACCTTAAATATAAAGCTATTATACTATTCAGAGAGATTATACCCTCGGCATTAGTGTTTAAAAGGTATCAAGCCATGAGCTATGTAAGAAAAATCCTTAAAGGTCAATACTTTATGTCTGAATGGTGAAATCATTAGTTATGATGGAAGATTAACTAGATTGTGTGCCAAACTCAGATTCCTTTAAGCCTTCTTTGAAGACAAGGGTTGCACACAAATCTGTTTCCAGCTGTTCTGATTAAAACAGTACAAAGCCAAAGGTATACACATTAGCCAGCTCATAATCATTCTCTGACTTGCCACCATGGACTATACCAGCAGCTGAATCAGTCTAGCACTAGTCTCTGATGTGGACACACTTCTTCACTGATGTAGTTCAACCTGGTGCTACTGCTGGAAAACAAGCCAGCCTTTGGAGACGACCGACTTGACTGTTGGAATCTGGGGTAGTGTCACACTATGGAAACACATCAAGGATGGGGGTTAAAAATATGATCTGGTTAGTGTGCAACAAAAAAACCCCAAACCACTAAATCATAAGGAATGCTAGCAGTTAGCTCTCTATCATATCAATGCCTAAAAAAAGGAAACTTCAAAACCAAGAAAACTACTATTTTCTCGAAGACTGCACAATACCACATTTTAAAAGAGAGGAGCACAAAAACATTACCTGAAGGGCTTTATCATCTCTTAAACGGAGTTTAAGAGATCAGTGAGCCAAGACACTTAGCCATCTGCAAGCCTAAAGCTTCAAGCTAGCCCCACTGAAAAAAGCAGCATCTTTATGTAGGTGCATTTACTGCATTTTTAATTGGACTCTGCTAAAGAGAAGCAGGTAGGCTGAAGGCACTGCAATGCTACGCACCGTAACACATGCCCTGCTGAAAATACTTCAGGCTTTTAGGCAATTTCTTAGAATACATGTTGTCAAATGAGCCAGAAGGGGAAAAAGAGAGAAGAAAAATAAAAAGATAGGAAATAAATTTATAATATTAAACAATTAAAATATTTTTGAAGAATTAAAATAAATAATGATTAAATTCATCTCCCTAGGCTCTTTCATAGACCATTTCCTAAACAAAACTTGGCTATTTGCCTTAAATATTTTACCATCCTTTGACAGCAAATAAATCTAGAAATATTTCAGGCACAGCTAATTCATTTTGCTAGTGTATTACTTTAAAACAGACACTTCAGCCACAGATTTCCATATTTTGCAGATTATTTTATATCTTGCCAAAGAAGGATGAAAGTTAAAACCACATATGGTGGTCAGACAACATCAGTACATTAAATTCTGAATGAGACTTCTTCCTTTGATTATGCTGAAAGATTTCTTCTGATTATCAGATAAAAGACCAAAAAAAAGAGTAATCTATTCTCCTATGAATGTACACACAATTTTCACAGCTTTCTATTAATGAAATATGGCAGTTACAAGTTTTCCCCCCTGACTAAGTGAAATAACAGACACCCAGATGCTACCTCTGCCAAGCGATGTGTATCCCTTTCCTAGATAACAGTCATCCAGGGAGTCCCTTAATTCCTTTATGGGCACAATCCACAGGTCTATACCTCAAATCGACGTGGGAAATTCTCACACTATTCATTCTGTTGTTCACATGTCTGGCAGACGATGTTGTAAGAGCGCAAATCCTAAGAACAAGAACATAAATGCAGAGCACAGCAAGCCTTTACAGGAGCTAACCAGCAGATTGCAACTTGAAGATGAAATATAGTCCAGGGGACACACTGTCAGACTGCGGGGATTAAATTAACTACCAGAATTAAAAGCCCTTATCCCAAACATGAATACACCAGCCACTAGGTGCATTAACCCTTGGTAACCTGTTGAGTTCAAAGCCAGCAGTTAAGTGTAATGCAATTTTGTATTACTCCAATGTATCAACACAAAGCAAGTCCCAAAGCACTAGAGCTGATGTAGACAAGCAATAGAGAACAGATTCTCAGTGCAGTGTTTTTCTTACATTACAAGGGATGGAGTTTAAGGGTGAGAGGAATATCATCTACTTCAGAGCAAGCTTTATGGCAAACTAGAATAAGGACATACTACTGTACCGCAGAGCCCAGGCTGTCAGTCACTCTCCAGCAGAACTGATGCCCTCCCAGGAAAAAGCAAACCAGTCTCCTCACTCACGAGTTCCACAGATCCCTCTCTCAGCTTTCCTGGCTTTATAAGCAAAATCAGCAAAGCTCATTAGCAAGACAGTAAGGCAACTTCAAGTTGTATTAATGATGCCCTATTAAGGGGACTCAGAAAAAGCAGCTTGGGAGGCTGGGAAGAGACAGATGCTGCCAGAAAGGGCTTGATTTTGCATTTTCATGGCTTGTACTCTTCTGGCATCAGCTGTGCAAGCTAAGACATGCTGGTGAAATTGGACCACTGATGTCAACTGGCATCACCTGCAAGATTTCTGCTAGGAATAAGCTAAGTCAGCCAGATAAGCAACAGTGCCAACCATTTCCATCTCCAGATAAAAAATCACAAAAACTACACCAATGGCAACATCACCCCTTCCAGACCCCAGCCTGGTATCTTTTACCCTGACAAAATACAGAAATGCTGGGGGGGTGGGGGGGAGGGGGAACAAAAACAAACAAACAAAAAGCCAAACAAAAACCAACAAAACCAAACCAAACAAACAACGAACCAAAACCACAAAAAAAACCCCACAACAGACAAGTGCACTGCACTCCTCTTCCAAGTTGAAGGGGCTGCTGTTCATGTCATACTGCAAACACGTGCGACGATGCTAGCTGCAGAAACAAAGTTTGAGAACCCCCAGCTTCAGAAACACTCATCACCAAGAGATGCAAACACATCAGACCAAGCTGTGTTTGATCTAAACCCAGAATGACCCCACTGAACTGTTCCCTGACACTTCCTTGCATGCAGAAATACACTCCATTTATCGCTAAGATGAAGTTTTTAAACAGACTTATTATTCTAGGCATCTAAGTTGAGATACCTTAAAGCAAACTAATGCACATTACATTCCAAAAATCAGATATATTTTAGACATTTCTAATTTGTGTAGTCAGAAAAATAATTGGGAGTACTTGCAAACGCTGTGACCTTGAAAACTCTTGGTCTGTGCACCCTTCACAGTCCCTCAAGCTTCTGTTAAACATCATTATCTGCATTTCTTAAAAGAAGAATTTTCATCCTTGTTCATCACCTCTCCATGCTGTACTTTGGAAAGGTCATGTCACCTCTGAATTTTATTCATAACAGTGTGTGATGCAAACACAGGAATAAAACTTCAGAGCAGAGGTTCTTAAGCGCAGCAGAGGTTCATAAGCACAGCTGACCTGCACAGGAAAGCTGACGCTCTCTCAGCCAGTGCTGACTGAATCACAGCACATCTTGGGAAGAAAACAGATAAACTCAAGTCTCCAGTATCTAGGGTAGCCTGGTCAGAGCGAACCAAGTCAATGAAAACCCAGGTATCAGGGAAAGATGACTGCTCACAAAGCCAGTTCCAATGTCTTTGCACTACTTCCCCGAGGGCAAACTTGAAATCAAATGGAATGAGGTGTAATCCAGAGGCAGCACACTATTTGTACAGAAGGGACTTCAACCCATCAGCACAGGCACACTGAGAAGGGGACATCTTGGTCTCTTCATTCATGGCATGGTTTATCCAGTTTATATGGTTTAAACCACACATGTAACATGGAGACTTGTTTGTATGATACATTAACAATGAGGGAAGGGGAATTTATTTCACTTCTTGCCTTACTGCATGTACTGAAACCTTAAGGGTTTTACAACAGAAGACACCATGGCTGGAACCACCTATCTCACCCATTCTCCCATAATCAGGTGCTATAGCATGAACAGTGTTAGAAGAGCAGCTTCTTAATAGCAAATAAATATGACCTTAAGAGAGTATTTTGTACTTTCAGTTCCATGTTGAATAAAGAATCATACAATTTTCATTTCACTAAAGACAGTAATACTTACAAAAATACACAAACTTATGCAGAATCATCAGTTTCACCTCTCTGGCTCTGAAAATAATCTGCTTGTATGCACTGCCAGCATTTGTACTAGGACAGCCCTATTACATTTTCAAAACAGATTCCCCTAAGTCACGTAAGAACTTATCTTGGTAAAAAACAAAATTAAAAAAATACTAGACTCTTCCAAACAACCATAGCAAGGAGCTTGTGTAACAGACCTGCTCTGTGCATGACTTCTGTCCACCCAGGCTGCCCTCTTGCCAGACACATTCCTGTTTCCCCAGAGGTAGCCTACAGTTTCATTTACTGGAGTCATCTCCCCATTAAAGCCACCTTTGTGTTCTATCAGCAAAGACAAGCATACACCTACAAACCAAGGGCCTCTCTGCTAAACTTGTGCAGAGTCCCAAGGGGGAGACACTCTTCTTGAATCTGAGATGCCAGAACCCTGCTGGGGAAGAGTCCAGCACTGACACTGCATGGAGTCCTCACTCCAAGGCATCCCTTCAGACTGTCCTGCCACTAACACCAAAGGAGCTATAAGACCTGGATTCGCTTAGCAGAAAATTGCATGGCACAGTGCTGGTTTCGTTCACATGGAGAATGATGAGACACTTTATGAAGCAAACAGAGCTGCTCCCACTTCATGGCATGAGATCAAACTTGCCCCATTATTAAGTCTTCAGAGACAGGGGCTCTGTCAGCTAATAAAAATCCACCATTCTTTATATATATATATATTTTTTTTTTTTTTTTTTAACCCATGTCCTTTGGCCCATTTAACAGTTTATTGACTGTGGGAAATAAAGTGAAGCCACATCAATTTCTTCCTGGTTATTTGGTTCAGGCTCTCAAATTAATGCAGAAGGTAGAAAGCTCAATAAAGAACTTTTTAAGAAGAAAAAAAAAAGGGGGGAGAAATGCTCTAGTTCCATTATGAGATATCTTATTCTCAGTTTGCAGTCAGGTCTCACCATCCATACCTGCACAATCTCCTGGAGGAAAGATGAAAGGGCATAAACCAACATGCTCCCCTGGACTGAGCAGAAATAACTTGAGATTTGTATCACTCTGCACTGAAACAAATCAGTAGCACTCAGGTAGCCAGATTTAGTGCCTCTAGCATGTGACAGCAATTCAAACCAGATCCACAGAAATTATTTTAGGATCAAACTTAAAAGCTGAGTAGAACTACCCAAGCATTTATTTTTATTTGTGTAAAAATGTATTTAATTTGGCTTGTGATCTACAAAACAGGGGTTTTTTCATCTTTTTTTAATTTTTTTTTTGCGCTGACAGCTTGCATTACATACAGATTTTGTAGCAAAGGGTTTCATCCACATTTATTTCCCAAAATATAAATCTAAAGTGGAAACTGAGATAAATAGAGATTTTTTTTTCTGTGCTGACTGAACAAGCTGTTAGTCAGGGATGTATGCCCCAAAAACGTGACCTACCATTTGGAGAACTCTCTCCCTTCCTTCCAAGTAAGTGGCATTGTTCAAAGGGAAAAGACACTATAAATACTACAGAGCTGATCTGTAAAATGAATCAAACTTCCATCTTTGCTTTGCAGTTCACCATTGTTTTTTCACCCAGGCAAGAATTTTTCTGGAAACTTCCCATCAGGAGGGTCTGGTGCTGTTTAAGGTCCAAAACTAATACTTGGTTTCTTAGTCATTTGTCTCCAGAGAATGCAATAAAGATCTCGACACAAAACCTCATACTACTAAGAGCAGGAGCATTAAGGCCTTTGGCAGCAGGAACAAAAAAGCAGTAACAGAGCTTAGATGAAGTAAATAGATAAGAACTGCCAGCACTGCTGCACACTTCATAATCATGTAGGGATGGTATGAGCACAGTTCGAAAAGGCACAGGTCACTGTTCTTTCCTATACAACCAATTTAACCATCCGGGGGACAAAGCTACCACCACACTCAGTAGATGTAAATGATGCTAAACCAAGGGGAGGAGAAGCAAGAACGCCTCGAAAATATTCAGCTGCCTGGCAAGCTCAGCGAAATGGGCTGATGTAAGTGAGACATTCCACTGAAGATAGATGTAAGGCTATGCAGTTGGGAAGAAATAATAATCAGTACAGGAATGAAGTGAGAGACTGCTGTTTAGAAAGCAGTAATGCAGAAAGACTTGAGCATTAGGGTGGATAATGAATTAGATGAAAGTTCATGCTGCAATACCACTGCAGAAAAAGGCAATTGCTATCCTGGGGCACACACACAGAGATACTGGAAGCAATAACTCAGTTTTAGACAGTCTTTGGCAAGATTGTCACTGCAGTGCCACATGCTGTTCGAGGCCCATTACTCAAAACAAATAAAATAAAATAATAATAATAAAAAAATCATTTTTAACCAAAAATCCAAGACCTGGGGCAGGGGAGGGAGCAACAATGAGAGATGACACATGACATGTAATGAATCAAAGCATCTTCTAACCAACCTTGTGCCCTGCTCTGTGCTCGCCTGGACAGCACAGCCACGGGCTGCTCAGCTCTGCCTGGCCTCGCCTTGCTGTGCTCCTGCTCACACCCTTTCAAGTCTCAAATGCTCCACTCTATGCCTCCTTGTTTCATACATCAATTTTCGTAACAAGCCTCATAAAGAGTTAGATTTTAGAGCACTCAGAAGTGTTGATCTTCACAGAAGTGCTCTCACAGCACAAGAGTGAAAGAGGAGGAGATGAAGAGATCTGTACAAAGGGATGTTTTCACCTTGTTGAGGGCACCGTGGGAGCACAAATGCATACCATCTTTTAAGCAAGGGGCAGGTTTGAGAGGATGAGGCGCTCCGTGTACACAAATGCTGGGCGCAACACATGCTTTACTTGAGTGTCACTGCAGATCAGCTCTGGCTGAGAATTAAGTGATCATCAGCAGAGAGGCATAGAGCCTTCCTGACCAATTTGAACAGGTCCCATATTGCCAGGCCAACAAGAACTGGAGTCAGTTCTGGCAGGGGCAGAAGAAAGCTGGACAGCCAATGCCCAAGCTTTCACTTCCCCCAGGCCAACTCTTCTCAGGAAGGCTCAGGCATAGACGCTCACTCTTTTCCTGCTCCAGTCTCAACCACCCTGCAACTTTCCCCAACTTCCAGTGTTACTAATTCTACAGTTATTACAAAAACTGCAATTACTAAAAACACAAAACAAAAGTACTATGCTGTGGAAGATAGATTTAGTGTACAGCCCACAGCCTGACAAATCTATTTGTTTTCTTAAGGATAGTAAGAATCTTCATGAAGACTTCAGCCCACCTGCAGAAAGCAAGGTTGTTGACTGTTTCCCACTTCCCAAGCAGATTGGCTTGGCTGTCTAATTACAATACAGCTTTGTACTTAGTCCCCGCTTGACTCACAAAGCCCCAGAAGGGTCCTCAATACCCACAGAAAGTTTAATTACTCGAGAAAATAACTCCCCACAGGCAAGTTAATTCTAAAGTACGTGCATGTGTTCCACGGTTGCTATTTCCATATTTTATGCTTCTTCTATGGCTTGTCTGTGAACTGTAACAATATTCTGTCTCCTGTACAGCCGGTTTCAGATTCATCCTTTTATACAATGCTTAAAAGATTTCTTCATGGCAATATCCTATGTTCTAGTTTGTCCACAAAAGGGAGATATATTAATATCACAGCAGATACTCTCCTACTCTAAACAATTTAAAAATACATTATAATAAGGAAATTACTTTTTAAATAACAAATGCATTAAACATTGACAGCATATCAGTGCTTGTTCTGTAACAGTATTCATCCTATCCATGACAGGGATCTGCAACGCTGCATCTTACAACTAAAAAGAACTTCTATCAATACTGCACAGACTATCAAAAGATATTTTTCCTCAAAAAAAGTTGTTCAACATTACATATGCTTTTATTGTTATTCTTTTTTACATTCTCTATGTACACCACAGTCCAGAGAAATCAAAAGTAAGACTGTTTGTAAGAAAACTTCGTGTTATTTTCTTTTTTTTTTTTTCTTTTTTACCCCCCAATTCTTATTTTGTGAACAAGAAGCTCAAAGCAATCTGTTCCAGTCAGGCTTTTCAGCTTTGGATTTAAATCCTTTCATGACTCCTTCAAAAAGCATGCATCAAAATTTCAGGGAGGACTCTTGACATTGTAGTTTTCTCTGATGAACGAACTGATGTATTACAAACAGGCATCTGTATACTCAAGTTACTTGCTGTCTGACAATCAAATCCAGTTTCAACACAGGATTTTAAGTAGCTGTGACAAAGTTAACAATGGTTAGTAAAATATCATCTACTGTATATGATCAGATTTAAAAGCTGCTGGAAAATAAAGACTGATGCAGAGCACATTTGGCAAGAGATACTTTCCACGCTAACACCGCGTGTACAAAGACCATCTTTGCCCACATAGAGTGTATCCCTCTCATTACCACACTGCTCTGAAAGGAACTAAAAGATACAAACATGAGATAAGAAATTAGTTTAAGACGATCTGCTGAAATACCAAGAAACCACAAGAAGCTGAGCTTCCTGCAGAGCTGGCTGTAGCCAGTATCCTATTAAGATGGATACTGGGACTTCCCAGCAGTTTGTAAGTCCAGAACGCAACCACCCAACATCCACAAAAATCCCAGAAAACTCCTCATTTCCAACCCCAACAAGGCTTCAAAACTGAAGAGCAGCAACAGGCAAGAGTCAGCCTCAGCTGGAATCAGGATGTGTGGGACAAGGCTGATCCACTGGCAACGTGAAGGAGATTGATGCAATATAGAATAAGGTCCCAGACCCAAAGTGACAGGCTTGAAAACCAGTCTTCCAGCACCTTTCTAAACAGACACACAACCAGCAAAGATCAAACTGCTCAGGGACAAAACACTTGGGAGGTATGTAGCTGGGTGGATGGAGGAAGACTGTCTCTTAGAGATGCTGTGCTGCAAGAACCTGAAATGCTCAGACACAGCACAGCACACTGAGAAAGGTCTAGCTTGCAGAACAGCTTCAGGTGGCAGGTCTGACAGGCCAGCAGGACAAAAGCACTGCTCATGGCAGTCAAAAAATTAAAATGTTTTGGGACAGGAACACAACAGCCTCTTCCAGTCCCAGGTAGCTGGAGCAGAAGGGCAAGCAACATGAAGCCAAGACTGCAGAGAAGCACTGACATAGGAGACTGAAGACAGGGCAAGGTGGAGAGAAGTCAAACACAGGACAAATCAAACAGTAATGGAACCATTGCATAGGCTGGTATTCCACTTAGGGCAAGGGGCTGCCAAAGTTACTGCTAAGTACCCTTCATCAATTTGTGATGGCACCGATTACTTTCTCCTCAGGAATCCATTCATGTAAGTCTAAATATTAAAATTTTAAAAAAATAGTAATAAAAAAATACACAAACGAGGAGGCAATTTTTGCAGTTTTCAGCCACTCCACTGCAGCAGAGACGTGCTAACTGCAAAGAACCAAGCCCCTGATTAATCTGGAAACGCTTCCTTCGAAGATTTTATTGCAAGTGTGAATTTATTAGCGCCCATTAAGCAACATGTAATCAATAACTATCCAATACTGTATGTATAAGGAAAGGAAAAGGAAAAAGGCACTTCTCAGGTCACAGTAAGGAATATGTCAAGTCAGGAGGAAAGAAATCCTTGAAAGAGCTACAAGTTCTTAATTGCCATTGAAGGCTAATGCAGCTCAGTTTCAGCACACTCTGCATTCACACCCCTTGGAATCTGCCAAGTGAGAAGGTGTTACACATACACTATGCCATTCACAGGCAAGGGCCTTCAGTTGCTGTAAGTTTATCTGTACTATATAAGAATCAAGTGACAGTCAGATGAAGATGAGATAATTTTGTTCCTAATCCACAACATTTCTTTGCATTTTTTAATTTTTATTTACTTTCCAATAAATTTTACATTAAAGAGATTTTTTTTAAATATATTAAAAATATATAGTGGTGCCAGAATATGCTAGTAAAAGCTTGGCGCTATCAGAAATTGGACTTCTTTAAAATATATCTACTTTAATTTGCTTTTTAAAAAAATTACTATGCCTTAGTAAAAATGGGCAATTTCCAGCCAGCTGCATTAATATTTCAAGTCAGTGAATTATTCTTTTAAAAAAGTTTCTAATAAAGTAGCACTTGCTGCATGTCTTTTAATAAGATTACATTTCTATTTATGATGTTATAATACATTGTATTAAAAACAAAAGAAAGGTTACCATCGGAGGAATAGAGATGGCTTCCTTCATTTTAAATTTAATTTAAAGTGGAGGAAAAGGATTTTTCTTTTAAATTAATACTTCCCTTGCAATGTTACGAATTCCAGCTTCAGCTGGGCTCTTCCCAGGAGGGGATGGAAAACATGTTGAAGGCTTATGGGTGACAATTAAGGGGCATGCAAATAGAGCTGAAACTGTTGTGGGTGTCCACTACAGACCACCAAGCCAGGAAGAGGATGTTGATGAGACCTTCTACAGGCAGCTGGAAGTAGCCTCAAGATCACGTGCCCCGGTGATTGTGGGCAACTACAATCACCCTGATATTTGTTGGAAAGTCTACACAGTGAGGCATACTCAGTCCAGAAGGCTCTTGCAATGCATCGATGATAACTTCCCGATGCAGGTGCTGGAAGAGCCAACAAGGAAGGATGTGCTGCTGGACCTTGTATTCATGAGCAAAGAAGGCCTGGTCAGGGATGTGAAGGTTGAGGGCAGCCTTGGTGGCAGTGATCATGACATGGTATAGTTTAGTATCATACAAGGAAGAAGCAAGGCAATAAGTAAGATTGCAACCCTGGACTTCAGGAGAGTTAACTTTGTCCTCTTCAAAGACTTACTTGGGGGAATCCCTTGGGCTAAGACTCTAGAAGGTAAAGTGGCCCAAGAGATCTGGTTGATATTCAAACATTATTTCCTCCAATCTCAAGACAGGTGCATTCCTTTGAGCAAAATATCAAGTATAGGAGGCAGGAGAGCAGCATGGATCAGCAACATGCTGATGGAAAAACTCAAGTGAAAGAATGAAGTTCACAGGAGAAAGGGACAGGTCTCTTTGGAGAATTATAGGAATGCTGTCAGGGTACGTAGGGATGCAACAAGGAAGGCCAAAGCCCGCTTCAAAAAATTAACTCTGGCCAAGGAAGTAAAGGAGAACAAAACCAGCTTCTTCAAATACATCAACGGTAAAAGGAAGACTAGAGAAAATGTGGGCTGACTGCTGA
The DNA here is from genome assembly GCA_025345505.1 of Todiramphus chloris collaris. Taxonomy (NCBI): domain Eukaryota; kingdom Metazoa; phylum Chordata; class Aves; order Coraciiformes; family Alcedinidae; genus Todiramphus; species Todiramphus chloris. The sequence continues at coordinate 9,062,694 of JANVCC010000038.1, forward strand.
ATGATGCAGGAGTTTTCATGACAGAGGATGCAGAGAAGGTGGAGTTACTGAATGCCTTCTTTGCTTCAGTCTTCACTGCTAAGACCAGACCTCAGGAATCCAAAACTTACATCTTTGCATAGTCTAAGGGCAAAGGTCCTAAGCCAAGATGCATGTTCCTCCTGCTGAAGTAGAGGATAACAGGTAGAGCTTATTGCTCTGTATTATTATATCCAGCCTTATGCCAGGTGAAGAGCAGAGCAAGAGAACATAAGTTTCCCTCAAATGAAAAGCAAAATACTTGCACTGCCTCTCCATCCTACTCCCTCTTCCACCTGGAAGGAAAGCAGGTCTTGCTTTGGTGCCAACAGAGGTAAATTTCCCGTATATTTTAGACATTTACATTTTCTGTCTCTGGTGCATGAGAACAATGGGAACACATCAATGCTTTCAGACTGGAAACTAGTAGCAGAAGGCCACAGAGTTTGTTTTACTCCACTGCTTGAACACCAGAGCATAAATGAAAAAGCAGCACTCCAAGACCAAGCCCACACTTCTGCTAAAATCATTAAGCATCACCATATTCCACACGGCTATCGCCTCTCAAAGGGGAAAGGCTCATGCCCTTGCCCCCACCAAGCCATGGAGGTTTTCCATCACAGCTAGGAAAAAGTGCAATGTTAAATACCATAGCATTTTGCAAAGGTGGTCAGCATCAGAAAAACAGAGGTGCAGAGAAGAAAATTCATTACTCGGTATCATCTGATGGCTATCAGACAAATCATGATTAAAATACAGGATCAGACCTGGCCACCAGTGGAATATTCCCTTCAGGCAGTTCCACTGATTCGTCCTTCAGAAGTTAAACACAGAGTGATGACAGAAGTTCAGAGATTGCACTAGTTCCAAAACTGCATACAGGTATTCAACCACAGAAGAAATCGATAGAAGAGGTACATGAAACAAAGGGGCTTTGGGTGACAGAGGGACAAACAATACTATGTTGCATGTGCTTGTAGAACAGTTGGCTACAAGCAGGAGAAGCACTTAATTCTATGTATATCTGCCATATTGTAACAAAGATGCTTTTTTATTTCTGCTATAAGGTCCCACTATGGTTCGCGGGAATCTTCAAGCCCCTGTCAAAGTAAAATAAACCTCGGATAGCCATTCAAAGGCAAAAGTACACACTAAAATAATCACCTGTAGCCAGAAATGGGACTAGGGGGCAGAAGTGCTTTCTCTCAGTAGAAACCAAACCAGGCCCCAAAATCCTGTCCGAACAACTGAGAATTCCCAGAATAAAATGAGCAAGACCACTCAGAAATTACTTAGTCACAGCAATACATTCTCGGGGAAAAAAACCCCCCAAAACATTTATACGATATACACCATACCATGGAAAAGACCTTTAATTAGCCATGGTTTTCAACAGCCAGCCACAACAACCATGCTTAAGGGGAGGTGGGGAGGGCAGGGGAAGCACCAGACAAAAAAAAAAAAAAGGATGTTTTTCAGATAGGTCTTTACTGGTCCTTGACGGTCAACAAATTTGTAACAGATGTGCCTCATTCTGAGTGTGGAGAAATGAGTGCTGGTAACTGTTATTGTCAGGACAAATCAATTGGAGCCATATGTCTGCAGCAGCTGACAGCATCATGAAAATCTCAAGCAACACGCAGACATTAGGATGTTGCTGAAAATAAGAGCTTTCCCATCGTGTAAAGGGCCTCCGGGAGATGCCTCTCTCTTCAAGATAGGTCTGTGGGAATTAGCTTATATATTTTGATTCTTTGTATGCAAGACTTTGCCCTCTCTCACCAATTCCCCAGACAACAGGTTATAATTAACAGAAGGCAAAATGCTAAAAATTAATCATAGGACACATCTCATTAGGATTCTTACTTTATCTAGATTAAATAGGAAACTGTCATGACAGCAAATGAGGAAGTTTCCCAACCTTCTCCACTACCCAATGCTCCCCAGCCAAATGTCAGATATAATTCCCAGTGATAGAACCCAAGAGGAATGCACAACTCACAGCAAAATTGTAAATGATAATAAAAAGGAGTAAAATGCTAAGATACCGTTCTAATAAACTAAAATTATGCTTTTGGAGCATTTCCTCCTACAGTGCATCTCCTAGATTTTTCAGAATTCCAACTAGTTAGTGGTTATCAAATAGCTGTACTGTAAAATAGGATAGACATAGTGGAACAGATCCATGACCCTTTTTTTTTTGGCCAGTGTGCTAGACTAAAGCAGTGGGACATGCATTACAAGAAAAGGAAGTAACGAACATTGTCAAGTCAGCAGGGTCTCTTGTAGGTTAAAATGTAATGCAAGATCAGTGCCATAATTATCCACACCAAGCAATTTTTTAGCTTATTGACTATGCTGCAGTTCCCGAATTTATGTCTTGGGGCTTAAATTGCAAAATATTATTGCAATGTGGCAGATATTATAATCCAGATATCAGTAGCTATGCAGGAATGCTTGGTATTTCTCCAAACAGCCAACTTTCTCCAAAACCACTACCTTTCTTTTAACAATAATAATGAGCAAATCTGGCAGAATGCAAGCATGTGTATTTCCCTGTAAAACCTGTACACAACAGAAAAAGACCAAGGTTTCAAGGAAGAAATAATTTTCAAAAAGCCAGCTTTTGAAGCTAGATCACAAATAGCCATCACTCCTGATTTATACCGTGATGACTAGCAGCTTACAAGTTACAAGATCAGTTTGCAGGTAAAGGGTGGACAGAAGATTGTTTGCTCCACCTCAAACCCCAAACACGTAACAACTACCCAGGAACCCACAGGGGACAAAAGCACTGAAGTGAAAATGCCTTAACATTCCCTGGATCATCTTGAAAGCAACTATAAAGATTTTTAGAACAAAATTCAGCATTTTGTTCTTGACTGTTCTCTGCAAGTAAAAAGACTGTGTTCACACGTCCCCATGGAAAGCTTGCTGTAGCCGTAGGATGAGGCTTGGTTTGAATGCTAAATGTATTCTCAGCCTTCCAGACCTCTATCAGGCCAAGTGCAACAAAATATACTGCAGTTTTTCACCCTATCATTAAGACCTGATGGGGTCAGAATACTGACTGCTGCACGCTGTAAAGCAGTCCTGAAACTTTAGGCATCTACAACACATCTGCTTCAAATGTCAGCCTGATAATACAGGAGTAACCGGGCAGAATTCTCTGGTCTGTGCTTTGCAGGAGGTCAGACCATAATTTAAATAATCCCTCTAGCCTTAACTTTTAGTTATTTTGTACTCAGGCAGGCATGTGGGGATATATCATGTCTCAATCTTGCCAAGAAAAAAAAAAAAAAGAAGAGGGAGAAATAATCAGAACAGACTCAAGACATTTTGTGAGGACTGAATCCACACAAATAAACATTTGGCACAGGGAAAAGACCTTACTCGTATTAAGGAACTCAGCCATACATCTGCTACAACCAAGTTGTCCTTTCCTTGGAGGTGGAAGTTTCCATCACTCGTGCTGGGTTCGGGCTATTGACAAAGTTATTTTCCTCTGTGTTCTTATGTTGACATATGGTTTCAGTGCTTTACTGCTGTATTAATCCTATTTTGTCTTTCAGATAATAAGGATATTGTTGTTACTAAGTACTATGCTAATTGTTTTTGTCTAGTATTAAGAATACGCTGCACTGCCTTATTCTAATTAACTTGAGATTATTATTGAAATAATGGTTTTATTATTTTACCACCAGCATTTTACTGCCTTGGAGTCTTAGTTGTGCTCAAGCTATTATGACTTTGTAGCAATTGACTGACTACAATTATTCCATTATCCAGCTTCTAACATTTAATTGGGTGAGTGCAGAAAATATTTTCCCATTACAAGATCTTTGCTTTCTGATTTATTAGAATTAACCTTCAATAAACAGAATCTAGATTCAGTTCATTTTCCCCCTTCTCAAGAAAAACCCCATGAGGATCACCATAAGCTTTGTTTGGTTTAATTAGGAGGGGGAAAACTTAAAATATATTACGAGATTTATATTGATGCCCTCCAGCACACATACTTCATTTCACACTTTATGTAAGATTTCAATAGCCAATACACTCGCTTCCTCCCGAATGAGAACACACTGCAGGGCAGAACTGTTAAATGTCATTAGCATGAACTATTTTTTATATTGATTTCTGTTGCTCTGTTTCTCCTTTGTCCATTTGATGTGTTGCACAGTTCAAATTTAAGTTTTAATTGAAATACTTGGAAGCCTTAATACCTTACCAGGCTGCATTTTTCTCTCGAGTTCCAGCTACAGAAATCCACTGGGTTTGACAGTGCTGGGCAGGTACCAGCAGCAAAGTTCAGCTCTGCAGCAATTTAAGTGGTTTTACTGATCTTAAGTACAGATATTCTGAGAGCTTCCAAATAAGACCGTTCAACTCAGTGTGCTCTAACTCCCTGTGGAAAACCTGTTAAGCTACCAACTGACTTTTAAATAAAGGAGTAACTGATTGGCATGCTATGAGACAACTCAATCACTGATTGCCAACAGGGGCAGGGCAGGCACTGACTGTTGGCTGAAGTAGTGATGCAACAAGCAACATGCACAGAAGGTGCCCAAAGAACAGCACAAATTGGCAAAAGAGATCAGAATATCAAAACATTTGTGCACTGGCCAGTTTGAGGATATTTTTCATCCTCTGATGTGTGAATAGCTAGTTTAGAATCTGGGCACAATATGTGCTTTTGCATACAGTCTGGTGCAATTTGGGAGAGGGGAGGATTTAAAAAAAAAAAAAAATTAAAAAAAAACCCAAAAAACACTAAAAAAAACCCCAAATAAACCATCCAGAAAGACTGAAGGCCAGAGTGCTACACTTTGAACTCCTACACCCTCATTTCCTGCTTTTATTGGCTTTAAGTTAGGTCATTAACATTTTATCAATATATTATGTGTATATAAAGTTACTGAGATTAATGGACATAGGCAATGCTGTTCTAAAGGCAGAGTTCTGCAATAAGTTATATGCTTGTTCTTCCACCAAGCTGCTCAGTGGTAGGGATGCATGGATTTTTAAACACCTCAAAGTTTATCGTTAGAATTAAAAGTCTGACCACACCACAGAAGTTACTTTAAAAGAACAGATAGCCTAAGCCAGATCTGTATGCTGCTCCTGACAACTGAAGTTTTGAAACCCAACTAGTCCAGAATTCAGCATATGCTCTAAGTCAATATGTATTGAACTCCAAGCCTCTGCTGCAGCTGATTAAGGACAAAGAGAGGACATGATACAATGCTACAGGAATCAAGACCATCCCTTCTTGCATTCCCAAAGAAAGAACATTGCTCATTTTTATTATGTCTTAAACTTTCTCATACCTGGCTCCCTAATACCAGGTATGTTTACTGGCCTCCTTCCTGGTTTTAAGCTTGAAGCACATAGCCTCAATTGTCATTCTGCTCATCTACTCTCATTAGAGCCTGATCTCATTTAGTACATATTCAATTATACAAGTTTTATTAGAAGCCCAGACAAAAAAACATTGCCTTCCTTTTGCTCCTCCTCCCCACTCTCTATCCTGCTGGTGTAGGTACACTCCTACAAAATATTTTTAAATTTATTATTAGGATAATTTACAATACCCAGGGGACACCCTATGGCTTAATAATGTGGCATCAAAGCAGTTAACTATTAAAAGCCCCACAGTAGCACTTGGGATTTACATTACAAAAGTGAGACAAACTCTTATCTCCCAGTTAGCTTCCAACCATCACTACAAAGGAAGGAAACACCTCTAGTCATGGTGATACAGCACAAAAGGAATCTCATGTCACAGTATAACAGGCATCAGCATGATGTATTAGCTCTTTCTCAAAAGTCTTACAGACTTTTCTCCTTTGACCACAGTACACGTTCATGGAGAAATTTTAATTCAAAACCCTAGGTGAGGAGACTCACCATGCTACCAGAAATACTTACTTTATGTATGCTTTTACGGCTGCCTTAACAGCAGGAACCTTCTCCTTATTCCCACAATATCTAGAGACAGAAATGCTGAACAGACTTCAAAATCTCAGAGAGCTGTTAATCAAAGCTTCCTAAATAAAAGACCACAAATATATAGCTCATTTTATTCAGAAGTGCCTACAAACCCTACCTGTGTTCCTCCTCGTAACCCATATAGGCCTACTGGTTCACAGTGAAGAAACAGGATGATCCCATCTGCTTACAATACTTGAGTTATGCAACTCCACATAACCATTTCCAAACCTCCCTCATCACCGTTCAACTTGTCTCCAACTCTAGCTTACTCATACTTTTCATCCACTGCTATGTCCCAGTATATTAGAAGGGAAGGAGAGGAAAGAACTAGCTTTCAAGTTTAAATTGTTGCCTGGAAGATAAACTGGGATCCTCTTCCCCTGCTTCAACACCCTAGCTCCAATCTGATTCACGAGCTGCATTCCCTAAAATGAATCATGTTGGTTAACAAAGGTTCCCAGGCTGACTCAGAAAACTTGGAAGAGCTGGTCTTCCCCCTCAATGTTTTTCAAGGCTGACTTTTAAAATAGCAGTTATGATTATCTTAAAGGTTCAAGAACAGTTTAATCTGTGTACCAAGTAAACAGCCTAAATCCCATCATCAGCACTCTTGCTGTCCTGAGAAGTTTTTCTCTGGAAAGCATTGTGAAAATCAGACTGAGTTTTCAAAAGCTGTTTTGAAAGTATCTACTATATTTTAAGACATTACCTCAAAACACTATCCCATGTAACACTGATTTGAGAAGATCTACACAGGGCTCTGAAGCAGAGTACTTAAGTACTCAAGTACTTAATCAGTGCTTGAAAATTTTACCATCACAGTAAATCCCTGATAACTGTTAGGTACTTTTTCTCCCCTCCCTTGGTTTGTCAAAGAATGAAACTCCACTGCCTCTCACCATTCAGCATTGCATCTGACATCCAAACTGTGGAGAGGTCACTAGCATCTGAAACCACAGCACAAACAGATTATTTTTCCTACATTGGGATACTTAGATTTCTCACTATGAAATAACAAGGAATAAGCAAAAGCAATCAATGACAGTGCAAATTTATCTCCCTGTGATCATGACGACATAATACCCAAATCTGTTCACCACAGCACAGCTACATTAAAAATATGCACAGACGTGTCTTTCACACCACCACTAGCAAGATACTCCCCCTGTATTTGCTACATTGAGACAATACCAATTTGCATTTCTATTTTGATTACATGTGACTGAATTGTGTAAGGTTGGGCAATTTGCAATGGATGAAATGTGACACCATCAAAATAAGCGGGAGTTTTGCCATTGACTTCAACAAGGATGTGATTTCATCCTAAATGCTCTGATAAGCAGAGCTCTAAAGAAACAGAAGACCATAGCTTTTCAAAACTGCACAATTTTGAATCAGAATAACCCCACTGAATCTACAGATTTATACCAATGAGTAGAATTCCCCAAACTATTGTTATACCTCTGTTAAAGTTTATTGCATTACAGTTGAATGGTAGCACACTGCTGTGCCTTCTTATTATGTAAAATGTCAGACTGCAAGTGCAGCTGGGGGTTCCTTTCACACCTCCAGCCCCTCTGCTCTCGTATCTACCAGACTTCCCAGTCATCTTGTCAAAAATCTTGGGGGAATTTTGCATTCAATACCAGTTGAGGAAACAGGGAGAGCAACGTAAGAGTTTTTCATTAACTAAATCTTTAGTCCCTGAGGCCACTGATACGTTACAGCTGGGGCAACACTGCTATCCTGGTACCTGCTTGCAAAGTTCCAGGTAAACTAACACACTCAAAGTATATTACCCTGATACAGTACCAGCCACTTACCACCGTGCAGGTGCCGCACAGTTCTGACTAGCTGCACACATCCTTTGGGAACCTGAGCCCAAGCTCAGACAGAATAAAAGCACACTTTGAACATTTCTGTTTAACTAAGAACAAAAAAGATTGAGATGGATATGCAGCATCTCATGTACCTTACGCTTCAGTACAATAACAGGTTTACAGACATTTTCAAGAGCGTGTTCTTCAGTAATGTGCTGGGAGCTCATCTGATATCAGTTTACCTGTTACCAGCTGCTGCTATCACAGAAACGTGGTGGGATGATGCACATGGCTGGAGTGTCGCAGTAGATGGTTACAGGCTCTTTAGAAGGGATAGACAAGGAAAGAGAGGTGGAGGGGTAGCGTTATATATCAAGGAATGCCTCCATTCTCAGGAGTTCAATGTTGGACATACCCATGTGGAATGTTTATGGATAAGGATAAAGGGGAAGGCCAATGAAGCGGATATCCTGGTGGGAGTCTGCTACAGGCCACCAGGGGGGAAGAGTGTATCAGCTTTGGAAAAAGGGGCAGGTGAGGCAGGAAGCATTCAAGGATATTGTCAGGTCATGTAGAAAGAGAATTAGAGATGCAAAAGCTCAGTCAGAACTTAAGCTAGCCAATTCTGTTAAGGATAATAAAAAATGCTTCTATAAATACATTAATAATAAAAGGAGGGCCAGAGAAAATATTCATTTCTTACTGGATGAAGGGGGGTGCATAGTGACAGAGGACAAGGAAAAGGCTAAGATGCTTAACACTTTCTTTGCCTCAGTCTTCAACACAAAAATAGATTATCCTCAGGGCATCCGGGCTCTGGAGTTGGTAGGCAGGGATGGGGAGCAGAATATCCCTCCTGTAAACCAGGAGGAGGTAGTTAGGGATGTGCTGTGCCACTTAAATCCTCACAAGTCTATGGTTCCTTAGGGAGCTGGCGCACATGCTAGCTAAGCTGCTCTCCATCATTTATCACCAGTCCTGGCTAACTGGGGAGGTCCCAGATGACTGGAGGCTGGCCAATGTGAATATCCACAAAAAGGGCCCGAAGGATGATCCAGAGAATTACATGCCTGTCGGCCTAACCTCAGTGCCTGGCAAGGTTATGGAACAAATCATCCCGAGTGCCACTGAGCAGCACATACAAGGCAACCAGGGGCTCATGCCCAGTCAACATGGCTTTAGGAAGGAAAGGTGCTGCCTAACAAAACTGATCGCATTCTATGACTGGGTGACTGGCCGGAGAGATGAGGGGAAGGCTGTGGATGTGGTCTACCTGGACCTCAGCAAAGCCTTTGACACAGTCCCCCACAGCATCCTCCTGGAGAAGCTGATAGCACGTGGCCAGGACAGGTACACCCTTCGCTGAGTTAAAAACTGGCTGGATGACTGAGCATAGAGAGTGGTTGTGAATGGTGCCACATCCAGTTAGTGTCCGGTGATTAGTGGTGTACCCCAGGGTTCAGTACTGGGCCCAGTTCTATTCAACACCTTTACTGATGACCTGGATGAGGGAATCGAGTCTACCCTTAGTAAATTTGCAGATGACACTAAGTTATGGGGGACTGTCAACCTCCTGGAAGGCAGGGAGATGCTGCAGAGGGACCTGGACAGTCTGGGTCGATGGGCTGAGGCCAATGGGATGAAGTTCAACACGGACAAGTGCCAGGTCCTACATTTTGGCCACAATAACCCCAGGCAGCTCTAGAGACCGGGAGATAAGTGGCTGGAGAGTGGCCTGGTTGAGAGGGACTTGCAAGTACTGGTTGACAACCAGCTGAACATGAGTCAGCAGTGTGCCCAAGTCGCACAGAAGGCCAATGGGATCTTGGCTTGTATCAGGAATAGTGTGGCCAGCAGGACGAGGGATGTGATTCTCTCCCTGTACTCAGCACTGGTGAGGCCTCATGCCGAATACTGTGTGCAGTTCTGGGCCCCACACTTCCAGAAGGATATTGAGGTGCTGGAGCAGGTCCAGAGGAGAGCGACAAGACTGGTGGGAAAGTCTTATGTGGAGAGTCTGAGGGAGCTGGGGCTGTTCAGCCTGAAGAAGAGGAGACTCAGGGGAGACCTCATCACTCTCTGCACCTACCTGAAAGGTAGTTGTAGGCAGGTGGGGGCTGGACTCTTCTCCCAGGCAACCAGTGACAGAACAAGAAGGCATGGCCTGAAGCTGCGCCAGGGGAGGTTTAGGTTGGATATTAGGAAGCATTTCCTTACAGAAAGGGTCATTAGACACTGGAATGGCCTGCCCAGGGGGGTGGTGGAATCACCATCCCTTGTGGATAAAGATTGGATGTGGCACTTAGTGACATGGTCTAGCGAGGTGGCATGGTGTCAGGTCTTAGGCTGGACTTGATCTCAAAGGTCTATTCCAGCCTCAATGATAATTCTATATAATACTGTGTAATTCCAAGACTAGCAACATTTTCAAATACCTCTCTGCCACCCCCCACATATTTATATATTTTATATATAGATATATTTGTATATATTTTTATATAATATATATTATATTTTATATGTGTATTATATTTATATATATATTTATACATTCATATGCACACATATATATATACACACACACACAACATTCCCTGGTCTTCCTTTACTGACAAAGACTTGAACGGCTTTAAGTTCTGCTCTGCTTTGCTTTTTTAACCTCAGCAGAGTTTTTCCTTACGCTGACAAACAGACTCTCCAGAAGAGCACCACTCTAATTGCCCCAGGCAGTTAGATCCATTCAAGCTTAATGTCTTGCAATTGCTGGTCTTATGACTGAATCCACTTGTCGGGTGGGGGAGAGCTGAAACTGTCTGTTCCTCTCTGACAGTCCAACACATCACCTCTGAAATCCAATATATATGCCAGTTTCTCAGACCTGAATCAATAATTGCCATCAAGCATTCACCACCATGTTGCACTGAGCAGCTCACCTTAATGCCCAAGTCTTCTGTCCCCACAAGGCTATTGCTAATTCAGAAGTCAGACAGGTTCAGACATAGATCTTATTTCTCCTACATCGAGCGTCCCATACTGTACCCTCCACCCTGCTACCCTCCCTCCCAGGTCTCCCTGACATTTCTCCACAGCTTCTCAACTTGAACCTAAATAATTCTTCATCATTTCCAGTCCCCTTTTTCAGCTCACATAAAAATTGCATGCATTGTCATAAGGAGCACAGGGATCCCTGATATTAGCCTTTTCCTAAATCTAAATCTAATTTTCCAGTGCTTGGCCAGGTTTCAGTTCTGAGCTGTGAGGTAAAAACACCGTAAAGCTTCAAATCTCCTGGAACATTTAACAAGGTGGGAGTTATTTATTGGGGAAGAGTTTAAAAGGCAATTAGAGAGGCAGAAACTGGACATCTGTTGGCACAGCAGTGCCTAAGTAAAGTTGAAACAACTTTTCAACATAGTTTGGCAACATCACAGAGAAAATTACTTTCATTAAGAAAAACAAAGTCAGCTACTCTTTAGCTGCGCAGCTTTCGGCAAGGTTCGTGTTGAAGTCCTAGAAAGTAGGCAGAGCTGCCCTGTAAGTCACAGCAAGACTCTGCACAGAAGACAACTAGGCAGAAGGCCTACCTTGTACCAGACCGAAAGGTCAGCATCTTTCCAGAAAGCTGCCCTGAATTTATTTCTGTTGGAACAGCTCCTGGAATAGTTACCAGGAATGCTGTTGCCTCCATGTGGATTCTTATTCTGGAATGAAACCATTTAAATGAGATACCGGTACAAGAGCAGCAACATAAATAAACCAGCACAACTGTATTGTTTAATCTCCTTGAGAGCCCTTTAAAATTTGATAAAAGCCTTCTTGTCCTCCAGAAAACAAGAGGCTGGTGTCATTTTATTAATACATTATGGACACAGTATTTCTGTTTGGACACTTAGACATGTAGAGAATACCCACTTGAAAAAAGCTTCACTAGCTCAAACTCAATACACAGAACAGCTGTGTTCTATTAAATATGGCATATAAATATGTATTGCTGGTTAGGAAAATACCGTGTCAAACACACTCCTCTTGCAGGTAACAACCACATGGAAACCAGGGTATCTAATAGGGCTGGGACATCTGGGAAAAGCCTATCTGGAGAATAAGGTTGTTTATGAGAATAAAAACCTCAGAGCATCTCAACTAAGTTGGCGAGAAAATTAGGACAGCGGGGAAAAAAAAAAAAAAGGGATTTTTTTTCTCTAAACAAATGGCTTCATCTTTCAAACAAGCACAGGAGATGCCGGAGGGACTGGTGACAATCATCACTGATGCGAATGATGGGATATGTCAAGGAGAGAGAAATGTCATGTGGGAAATGTAATTAACCACTATAGAAGGGGGGCTGCCACCTCCCCACCTACTCACATGCCGAACAGAAAAGCCCAAAATTTATTAGTATAGCTCCTATTCACTCATTCGCTGTTTGATATTCCTGCACCAGATACAGTTTCTTTCCTCATCAGGGTAGCTAAAAAGGCAAAATTAGTCCATGGCCATGAAATTTAAGGGATTCTTCCTGTGCGATAGCTTTTTAGACTGAGCTGATGTTACCCACTCATTAACTACTGTCAGATCCTGTAAGTGTCTTTAACAGTAATGAAAGAGTGACAGCTGCATTTTCTGTATTAAAATCCCTGCTCAAATTTTCTGATGTAGATTCAACAGGTTTGTAGCCAGAAATTAACCTGGCATCCTTGCTATCTGCTCAAAACTATCTGATATTTACAGGGTGAAATGGGGTGTGGGGGGAGTGAAGAATAAAAAAAATACAGATACTGACCTTTCAGAGTTAAGCTGAAGGTGTGGGGAGAACTCTTCCCCAAGATGCTTAGCAGGTATCTTGGAATCAAGGTACACATATAAAGCAGACATGTGTTGACATGAACTTAGAAGCAGCTAAGGAAAGGACCCAGTAGCAGTCCACTGCAACTCTGCATCTGATAACTGTTACAAGCTCTGTAATCCCTTGCCCTAAGCCAGTCTTCATGAGGACCCACAAAAATTTAACAGATTCAGTAAAATCATCATCTCCAGCATCACAAGAGGATTAGTTGCCATCACCCTCTTCCTGCCTCTCCTTCCTGACATAACGAAAGAAAATAAACTTTGAGCAATCTTCTGAATCCCTCAGTAGGGAAGCAAGCCCTCAAAACACCATAATACTGGTGCACTAAAACACCTACTGACCTCCTCAGAGCATCAGCTTTGTTAACCCCCTACATCCCCAATGCTGTTAAAATTTTTGTGCAGAAGATGCAATACATCTTTCCCACACCCCGTTTCTTTCAGCAGGACTAAACTCTACCCAAAAAGATACCCTTACTATTATCTCAGAGACATGCAGATAAAAGTACTTTCTTAGCAGATGTTGTAGTATATAGAGAAGGGGACACGCTCCACTTTCCACACGTTTAAAGTCTAAATAGTTCTAAAGCAAGAGGCTTGTTCAGAGTTGTCCAAAACCCAGGAACTGGCCCAGATTCCTCATTTGCCATTAAAGCAACAAAGCCGTATTTCCACCCTTGAAATTCCTCCTTCCTTAAAAGCAGCGGATACTCCATAGGTACAAGAACAGAACACTTCTCTCATTGAACCCAGGTCAGAATTCACCTGTCAGTCACTTCCAGGATACCCCTACAAGAAGGAAAATCCCAGTGAAATGGATAACGCAGTGGCACAGACACCAGAGGTGATGCTCCAACTGAGAGCAGCTCAGACCCCTGAATGCTGCGAGCCTCGGTAAGGATCTGCTTCTGCCGTGACACAAAATGAGAGCTATGAGGAAGGGGAAATCATGCGGAGCCACTTTCAAATGTCAGGCAAGTAGACTCCAGCAGCACAAAGAAGAGATAATTCAGACAAAATTTGTTCTAAAAAAGGTACCTATGGTTTTAATTTCCATGCAGGTTTTTCTTCAGAGATTATCTAAAACACTCTTCAAATGCTTCGGTGCTCCTGTAAATGGGGTAAAGGTGCACTGCTTAGCAACACCAATACACTGCTATTTAACCACATTTTCCCTTTTTTTAAAGAGAGACCTTTGACTGTTGTTTCTTTCTCCTCCTTCCATTACAACATTTCTACCAATGTCAGTCGATTCCTACAAGTTTACTTATTTGGGGTCATATAAATTTTTACATAATGCAGGGGAAAAAAAAATGACTGTAAATAATGTCCTTGTAAATACATTTGCCAAGAAACTGATTACATGCATCCATGAAACATGCATCCAGCCATAAAAACTATCTCTAGAAAATGACCCAGGAAGCTTGAAAAGATATATCCACTCTAATTTTACTTTATTAAAAACATTGTATAAACCAAAATTGCTCGAAGTTCTGCACAATTTTGTTACTATGCTGTCTTTTGGGCAACTTGTTATTCAGTGGACATAAATGTGAGAAACTGCCTATCGAAATGCTGCATGTTCTGACAAGACCACAAGCAAATATATAGTCCCCAAAGATTCAGAGGCCTTTGAACACAATCCTATTAATTGCTAGAGGAAGGCAGCCATATGGCAAGAGAGTAGCATGCTCTATGAGTGCACAGTGGGAAATATGTACCTTACTGGGAACTTTTTATAAAGGACAAGGGGAAAGAAGAAAGAAGCTGCTAAATCTATAGATTATTCATTAGCAATTCAGTTATAGACTAGTGCATTTCTAATTACTGATGTTCATTAAAGAACAGGGCTTTTTCTAGATCAACTAGAAAACTTTCATCCTTATCATTACAAGAATAATTGAAATCTTGTTTCCATTAAAGTTTAGATGGCTTTAAATATCTTCCTTCAAAACTATAACAGCATGTAATTTAATGCTTACATAGGCAACAGAATACAAATTACATGTTTGCTTCTTGACAAACAATACACCTGCATGCTACATACAGCCTCTGTGGCATACCTGAAGTCAACAGCTTCCAAAACTGTTGGATTTCAGCCATTTGCTCCAGGTGTTGGCAGCCTTTGGGCTGTAGCGAGGCATGGCTTTCTGGCACAAGAGAAGTTCAGACATCCTCCCCTTGCATTCATTCCTCCCCAAGCTAAAAAAACCCAGTTGGGCTGGTATAGCTGTCTGCGGGTTCAAGTGAGGAAACACACAAGTCTTCAGCAAAGTGATGGCTTTTTCCAATGGTTATATCTAGTTCAGCTGACTTCATGACTCGGGTCATCATATGGGCCTATAAGCATCATGCAGTGCCAACACAATAGAAGTGGAGGCAGCAGTGAACTGAACATGCTCTGCCACCGTATCAGTGAGGCAGCAAACCCTTCCCTGAGCAGGCAGGTAATCAACTCCTGCATTTCTTCTTGGCATGCCTTCTTGGAGTGGACAAGAGATCCCTCCTACACCTTCGTAGCACCAATCCCAGCCACAAAAAGTCCCCAGGTCAAGAGAGAGCCCTCAGAGAAACCACACAGATGCAGATGCACCCTTCTCAAGTGTTCCAGAACATACGTACAGACTCACCATGATGTCCTCAAATATGTGCAACAGTGAGAACAGAGGGAGACACTGCTTTTAGAAAATCTTTCAACACAACTATAAGTATTGGGATTGGATAAAAGTAGAGATGTAGGTAAATAAAACATGTATCTCATCATCTCAGTTTCCTCAATGGTCACAGCGTCACTCCTTGAGCTCCCAAGGGATTAGGCTTAGTGAACACTTACCTAGGAGGCACAGGAGACACGAAGTACTGCAAATGGGTGGTTTTCTCTCACAGAAAGTCAGTGATTTAGCACGGCTGTAACATCAATTGAAAGTCACAGGAAATAGTCAAAAGTCACCAAGCTTACCATAAACCTAGCAGACCTCACCTGCCTGCTCTTAAAGGATGTCAAACAGACCCCATGGCCTCTCAAACTATCTAACTCAAACCTTTCCAGCCTTACCAGTTGGCTTTTCCTTGTACTTGACACTTGATTAAATGTGAACTTCTTGCACTGGCAACACAGGGAACAGATTTCTCTCCTGAAGCCTATTACTGCACCTCCTGGCCAACTTCTTCAGTGTAAGCAGCCTCAAGTCAGGACAACTCACCCTTTTCCCCTAAAATTGGTGCCTCAAACTAGACACAATAACTTAACACGGGTCTCAGGAACAGTGCAAAGCAGAAAGATGACACCAGGTGACTTGCATGCAGTGCAGCCAATGTGACTGCTGCATTTCTCACAAGGAGGAGTTTTAATTTCTGTGAAGTACTCTCCCAGCAATGGCATTGCTGACTCATCTGCAGCTTCCGACTTACCACAGCTCCAGATCTTTTTTTCTTACGAGCCTTCTGCACAAATCCAAGTGATTGTTTCTACATTTGTCTTCAATGAATCACATCCAGATTTTTTTTACGGTTATTTACGTAATGTATTTAAAGCCCATCCCAACTTCACATCATCTGCAAGCTTCAAGAGTTGACTGCCTTCTGCGGCATGCAAATCATTACGAAAACAGAAATACTGAACAGAACTGGCACCAGGACAGACCAGTCCAAGCCATTTTCAGTACATTCTCTCACACCTAACACCGATAAGTAACTTTTCATCGTCATTATCTAGCCAGGTTTGCATTCAGCACCCACCAGTAGCTCCACAGCAAGACACTGAAGTCAAGATGTGCAACAGCCACTTCTCCTTTATGCGCAAAGGATATTATCCTGCTCTAGAAAAGATTAGATGGGCTTGACATACCTATGTGCTATCAAGACAGAATGACTGTAGCACAGATACAAGTTGCTTATGAAGTTACACCGAAAATTTAGAGAAAGACAAACTGTTCAAGTGAGACAGCTCATACAAGTCTTCCACAAGCAGCCTGAGGCAAAAAGCACTCCAGCTCACCTGGCTGCCTCACTGTACGGAGGTATTACCTCATCAGCCCTTTAATCCCTGTCCCTCATGCAGTCAATGGAAAAGGGCAGGTTCAGGAGGATCACTAGAACTTCTCTGGAGCACATGTTGGAGATTCCATTTCAAGGAAAGAGTTTAATTATAGAAGTCTAAACCCGAGGATCAACCATCCAATCCCCCTACCTGCAGCACTGACTCCAAGGGGCAGTGCAGGCAGAGAAGATTGGTGCAAGCCTCAGTCACATGACTGCCATTCTGCTTGTCA
Organism: Todiramphus chloris collaris; assembly: GCA_025345505.1. Classification (NCBI taxonomy): domain Eukaryota; kingdom Metazoa; phylum Chordata; class Aves; order Coraciiformes; family Alcedinidae; genus Todiramphus; species Todiramphus chloris. The sequence continues at coordinate 9,079,642 of JANVCC010000038.1, forward strand.
TTTCCTTCCATATGGATATGAAATTTGCAGATTTAAAAATAAAGGCAAAAAACCCCCAACAAAAGAAACCCACAAAACAAAACCACAAAACACCACAAACACAATGCTTAAGGAGGAAAAGTAATGCAGTCAAGCTTCTTTTAAGGCTTTGTACAATGTATTCTTTCCTGATTTCACAGGGAAAGTGGAGCTCACAGGGTGTTTCATGGAGCACTGCAGTGAGGTTCTGGCAACTCTTTCCATACCTGAGCATAATACTGTAACACACAGATTCACATCCTGTGTTCATGTCTAGACATACAAATACTCACTACAGGTAGCTGAACCGTCCAAGCATATGCAGGATCACAGCTGAATTTCTGGAAATTGAGATAGCTTGCTACATCCCAATAGACAGTATGTCTTACAGTCCTATGAACTATTCACCTGGTTGATCCTCATTCATTCCTTTCATATCCGGTAATGAATATTTTAAAATATTTTAAGAAATTAAAACAAAATAGGAAGCCTTAGAAACTGCAAGAGCGAGGCAGAAACCATACATGACATTTTAACACTGATAGTGAGCTCTGGCTTCCTGACAATGATAATGCCTCGTAACTGCTGCCTCAAAGGCACACATCTCCCTTTTTCTTGAAAGGAAAACAGTTTCTAATACCATTGCTTTACATAAACACCTTCTCTTCTGTCATCTTTTGGCCTAAGCCATGTCTTCAGTACCAACTGAAAACGGGGAAAGAGCAAGATTAGCCAATTTATCCCATTTCCAGCAAAGGAACAAAGATGGCAAGAAATGAATTAGTCATACATTGGTTTGGGCCATATCTGCATCACTTCATGATTCCTCCCACTTAAGAATCTCTTTCCTTCTCTGCCCAGCAAGACTTCTGAATGGGCACGTGGCTCCAGATACTGCCTTTGAAGTCTTTTCTCAGAGATTAGAAAGGTGACTTTGCTCCAGAGCCCACAATCCTGTTCCCCTATGCTCGTTACCACAGTATATGAGCCCTGTTGCAGAAGGGCAACACCTATGAATCCAAGTGTATTAACCTTCTTTTAGGAGCCCCTTCCAAGTTGTTACTTGCACTGAATTCACTGTGCTCTCTCGTCATCAGTGAGACTCTTGGGTGTTCTCTCCCCTTTGTTCTCTTTTTGTTTCAATGAATTAAATTTATCTTTTGCTTTTGTTTTCCTACAGTAGTAAAACTCCATTATGATACTTGGCAGACAATTTAAGCTACTGTGACAATCATCTTTGAAAGCGGAATCTGCTTTCACAAACCTTTTCTACATCACCAGATACTCATTTCTGAGCTAGAAGCAGGTGAAGATTCCACCCTCCTCACTCTCTAGCTCCTGATTTTAAAGCTACTTATAAATAAATACAAGAGGAGCAGCAGCTGTTTGCAGAAGAATGCCTTTTTTCTTTTTTAAGATGTGCACAATACTCCCCTCAACAGCCCTTCACCTCAAACGGTTCTTTGTTATTTCCCCCTCCTCCTTTTTCTTTTTGGAGGAGAAGTAAAGCAATACAAGGAGATACTAATCTGCAGGGTCTTCTCCAAGCTTACCTCCCAGTGCACACTGCAGCCCAGACATTTAACAAACACAGGTTAAAACAGTCGCAAGAGGACTTTTGCTTGTGATTGTGCTTTTATACAGAAATAACACTTTTTTTATTTCTCTTTCAGGTTTTGAACCTTACTGGGTGACATTTATTAAGCTTTTCTCTAAAGCTCTAAGGAGCAAGGGATCTATTTCTACTAAAAGACAACCTACTTGCACAAAAATACAAAACACCCAGGTAGTCTTCTCATATAACCCCATGTCTCCAGGAAGCCGGGCTTTCAGGGAAGCAGTTTGGCAGGTTTCTGATTAAATACCAGATGAATTGGCACAACCAATACAAAGGAGTCAAACCACAGTAGGTAAACTAAAGCCTGGAACAGCTTCCTGCACATCCCTCTGTCCTGTTCATCTACAATCAATCATCCTGCACTAACCCATGGGGAAAGCTCTGTGCAGCATCACAAACACCACACTGGGAACTTCCCAGAAGAGAGTGCAACAATTTTGGCACCAAGGATGGCCCAAATTTAGAAAGACTTAAAAAGAAGCAGCAACAGCAACATATAGTAAAGGTGAAGTAAACAAACAGAACCAGCAGAAAATTGGCTGGACACAGGGGGTGCAGAGAGAGCAGAAATGTGTCAAGTCCTTATTGATAGCTTATACTACAAAAGACAGAAAGCTTCACTTAAGTGCTGCACACAACTGGCTTCTTGAACACCAGATTTTTCCTCCAACTGACAGAGGTGTAGTTGTGGGAGCATAGACCACAGCACCATCCCTATGGACAAAAGGAGAGCAGTAAACCCAAGAGTAATAGCTGTTACTAAACCAGAGACCCAAGGCTGCAGAATAAGGAGGTACCACAGTGTTGAGGAATATTCTTTAAATTTGAGTCCCACGCAGCCTAACCCAGCTTTTTTAGGAATTACAGAGAATAAAAAAAAATCCACAGAAGGATCATCCATTCTTTCTCCAAGCCAACCACCCAAACAGGCTAACTCTGCATTAAAATGAACAAAGAAAAACACCATTAAAATTTAACACATCCTCATACAGCTGCCAAGATTTTCTCATTAGGGGGAAAAAAACCCCAAACTGAACTGTCTATATTGAAATACTAAATTGACATGGGGGGGGGAACAAAACAAAACCCCACACAGAAGGATCATCCATTCTCTCTCCTAGCAGTATTTCTCTAATACTTGGGGTTTCTTCCATTAGGTTTTTTCCTACTAGTTTTGTTCAATTTTCATTCACTCCTGCCAGAGGGGAGCAGGAACAGAGGACCACATCATGCAGTTATCTAAGCGCTCCGTTTAGGTCACTGAAGTGGGGAAAAAGGTAAGGACTCCAAGGCCTTACTGAAAATATATGTCAATATTGGCTGGAGGTTACAAGTCAAGAGCTCATGAATTAGAAAGGGTAGAGTTGTGGGTCACTAAACAAAAAACAACAACAAAAAAAACAAACAAAGAAAACAAAAAAAAACAAACAAAAAAAAACCCCAAAGAAAACAAAAAAACCCCAGACTCAACGAACTTTGGTACAAACCTGTCAGAGGCAACTACCTCTGCAAAACACCCAGCTCCAGAATTACAGTGTCGATTAAAGTCCACCCTGACTAAATCTAAGCAGTGTTTTATAAAATTTCAGTAGACATCACTGGACACTGCACATCAATTACTCAAAACCTCAGTACCTTTAAGTTTCTACATGTTTATTCAGCCATTCTTTCTCCCTGGAGTGAATATTATCCTGTCTAAAGGTTTGATGTAAAATCAAACAGCATGTTGTTTGTCTAGGCTTTGGTCTTTCTCTTAAGACTGCTATTTCTCAAAAAGCCATTTCAAAACACAAATATATGAGGGCATTTAAATATAAGTGACCCTACTTGGACATAAGTTCTCCTCACATCTGTCATCTCTCCCTCAGATCTTTTTAAATTGCACCTACTGGGTAATAAACTATGCTCTCCTGCTGTATAAAGATGCTCTTGCTTCTTCCCCCAGTTTGGTGACAGGATCAGCCGTAAGCTGTGCAAAGACTATCTGCTGAGTATATGCTAGGTAACGGCTCTGGTGAATGCTTGGTTTACTCAGTTATGTTTACATTTCCTTCAAAAAGTCCCCTCAGCATCATAGTTTCCTGGGCTAACCAGAAGCACAGAGCAGCAGCAACCAGTGCCACAAGCCCACTGAAGCTGCTGGCTTCAGGGAGAAATTAGTGCCTGGAAGCGGCCCTGCACTCCAAGCTGGCTGTGCCACAGGATGCACAAAGCCTTCGGGCTGATCTGCCAAGTCCACACAGCAGGCAAAGCTGAATCCTCACCTTCCAGGTGACCTGAGCTTCTCAGCAACTACCTTCCCTCTTAGAACACTAACCTCCAAAGCATAAAAATGGTGCACAAAACATATGTTTTCTGACACCTGACAGAGATCTCTCAAAATAGTAAGGCACAAATTATAAAAGCAATGAAGTAAAGCTGACAGCATCAGAACTCGCTGCTGGATCTAGAAAGCTGTTTCTGCTGATCCAGTCTATGAAATCTTAATATGAAACCAGGACAAACTGAACTGCAGTGTGAAACACTCCACTCTTGCTCTGCATCACTAGACCTTTCATAGCTGAATTCCCACTCTGACATGGATTTGAGCCAAGAGCTTCAAGGCTTTTACCAGAGAAGGAAGTTAAGCTTTATTATTTGCAGAGCCATTTTATGAACTGATTTGTGAGATTTGATCATATACTGCTGAATATTAATATAATACCTCAAAACTGTTTCTGTAATATTCATCTGTTGTATGAGTGCTGTAAGCATTCAAAAGCAGTCTCTGTGAACTCTTAACACTAATACTCTGTGCCAAACAAGTTGACCGACAAATATTGACCTAAAAAGTCTTCAGATATTTGTTAATCAAAAAAAACTAAACAAGGAAAAAAAAAAAACCCCAAACCAAATCCTACCTTATATTATGATTTTTATTCCACCGAAGAAGCTCTACCACCTGAGTTGCTCCACCTTTTCAGATTCTTAAAAATTCTTGACTAAGCTCCCTTTAATGAACCCACTAAGCAAATCTATTAGGGATCCAAAAAAAAGAGCTGGACCAGAAGTGCTATGCTTCCCATTTCCATGAGGAAGCCCTGATGATTATCCTCTGAAGAACTACCATGGTTTATCAATGCACAATTGACTACTCGTTAGATAGTCTTGGTTCTTAATGGCTGAGCTAGAGTGGTAAAATACGATGGATGTTCTGGGTTACTTTTCTGGAAGATGGTCAGAAGAGAAAATAAAGGACAAAATCCCCACTCCTTTACTAACGCAGCTGCTTCAGCTTTGTACAAGTGTATTATTGGAATTCTGGTTTTGGCTGAAGGCAAGGTTTAACTTGGGATTGGGGAATAGTTAGCCTTAAAAGAAAACACTTAGTTAAGCTTCAAATGACAATGTTTCAAAACTTGCCAGCTCTAATGCCTCCTCCAGCTTAACTGAATCTACTGAATTAGAGATTTGTTTTGGAAAGGGTTTCTGTTGTGTCCATTGTTTCCCAGCCCCAGCTTAGCAAAACAATTCTGAATTAGTGTCAGTTGCAGACAAAAAAATGTTTCCTTCAAGCCCATTTGATCTAACAGAAGATATGCACAGTGTATCTGCACCTTCTTTCAGTGACTGATGAGTCTGAGCTACAGATTTCAATTCAAGGGTATTCAGAAAGAGTAAGATACTTACTAGTATGTTTTATTGTTTCCTGCAGCATTGCTGGCAAAATGATTGCCAGACTTGCTTATTCATAGAGGTACACATACTTATTTGTTCAGAAACGTCCATATGCATAGCCATTAACAGGAAAAATTAACTGACAGTAAAATAACAGGTTTCAATCCTGAAAGTCCAAGACTACAGTGAAAAATAAAAGATGACTCTACCCTATTGTCCAGGGTTATCAATCCCAATTATTATCAATCAGTTATGATTGGCAACAAATACAAGCAATTTTCTTACATAGCCAAGCTATTTTCCAAGACAAAAAGTTCTGTGTGCTCTGCTATGCACACTCTCTCATCAGGAATCTCAGGACTCTACAAAAGAACAAAAGTAAAACAAAATCCCACATAAACACGACCTTTTCTTTGTTACTTTTTCCTTGGAAATCTTTTTATTCACTCCCTAAGGTAAGAGTTCAGTACTAGCCAGAAGTGGTTGCTTGACAAGAGACTGACATTTAAACACACCTACATACTGGAACATAAAGCAATAACATTAATTAATTAATTATTCATTCTGCATTAGCTAAGAATATAAAACAATAGAAGAAGATTACCCACTCCTTTTCAATCTAGTTCCTTTTATTTCCATCTTACTACTTACACTTCAAAGAGAAAGATGTTATGCAAAGAACAATCTTGCAAATATGCCAAGAACTGGAGCATTTCAATGATGAGCTTGGCATTAACACTTCTCTGCTCTTTCAGGCTTACTTAGAAGAAAGGCCTTAGAAGTAAAGGTAACTCCTGTAGCCAGTGAGGAACAAAAGGGTCATTTTCAGTACTTAAGTAACTCTTCCTCCTCCCTCCAAGAATTAAAAGACAAAAATGTAATGTTAAGAAGCAACAACAAAAAAAACCCTGTATATGAAATTATCTCAAATTTAAATAAGCAATTGTAACATTAACCCAGAGATTAGCATGTTTAAACGTCCTTTCAGGCCGATCTGGATCTCCCCCTCACCAAATGCCCTTAGACTACTAAATTACAGAATAGTCTAAGGGCAGATCATCACATCAAAGCTACTCACTCTGCCTAACAAATACTTGCAAAAGCATATGAAGGAGCTCAATACCAATAAACTATAGTAAGCATCAGGATACAGAATTATTCCTGTTTGCTCCCTTATTCTCAATTAATATATAGCAAATATTTGTATAAAATATATAAATATTCATTGGATCAGAGAAAGACTCGATTGCCTGGTACTTAGAGACTTTGCCAGGGGCAAAAAAAAGGCAAAGAAGAAATAACTCAAGTTCCAGGTTCTGCTAAAATGAATATTTAAATTAAGCAGAATAGAAAAACCCCAGTGGAAATTAATTAAAAGACAACCTAACCTGGAAGAGCAGAGACATCTGGGAGGCTTCACCTCCCTGGAACACTACTGTAGAAATCCAGGCTTTCTATGGATGTGCTAACTTGTGCCACCTTCATCCAGACAAGTTGGTGATTTCATCCAAATAAATAAATTAAAAAACAAAAACCAGACACCTGTCAACATACAAAACATTTCTTGACCCTCTGACATAAAGAGACCTGGAAATCATGCATAACCCAGATGGAAACAGTGCCAAATAGTCACAGGCAGTGAAATTTGCTGACGCTAAAATGCTATTCTATACAGCTTCTCCACAATCTGATCAGAGACAATATGTGTAACAGGGTGCTGCAATGACAATGCAGAAAGAATAAGAGATGAGCATAGGGTGCCCAAACTGATTTGTAGTGCACTCTTGAATTAGACACACCCTTCAAAGCTCCTGATTTTGACAACAGGTATAGAAAGAGAGCAAGGACAAAAAGAGTAAGAAAGATGACTAGTGAAATAGTAATATATTTTGAAGAACAGAGCTAAATCATTTGACTTATCAAATCATAGGGGGGAGGTGGACAGCTTCCTTTGGGGCCAAGGAGGAGAGGAAAGATAAGGCACTCCTCAAAGTAAGTCCAAATTGTATTTTGCCTTCACTGTTCATTTCTGCCACTGCTTGTAGTGCAGCTGTTCACTGCCCCATGAACTCTCAGGCAGCTACAAGGCTTCTGCACAATAAAGCAGAACTGAACCAATGGTCAGTACTTGTGGGTACGAGGAACAGCCTTAACGTCCAGGCTCTGTTATCTTTCCACCAGTAGAGCCATGTTGGGAAGACACTCTGCATCCCCACAGCACTCCAGCTGCTGGAGTGTGCGTCTCCTGTTTTCAAGTCATTAGCAACAGCTTCACTTACCGCTTACTTACTCTTCACTTACTCTTAATATCTCAAACGTAAACAGTAGATTTTCTCCTAAGAGGTCACTGTCACATCAGGCACAAGGGTGGATTTTCCCTTGCCATGAAACACCAAGGCCTCAATCAAGGAACGTATTTAGAGGAAAAACAAAGATATGCAATATCTGGCAGGAGGCAAGTTTAGTATCATCTTCAGTCTCCAGATTCCTGTTATTCTATCAGGAGAATGCATCCATTAATGTTGCAATGAGCAGTCACTGGTGCCCCAAGGAAGACTTTGAAAAAACATTCTATTTAAAGACAAGCCTGTTAATGTGTCATCTACAATATGCCTCTCTTACTCCTGGGAAATATACATGAAAACAGGATTGTTATTGCTTTGACATTCTTGTTTCTAGCACTTACTCTCACTGGAAGAAGCATTCTACCTACCCTGCCATCCTTCCATAGTCAGGCTCCCACCAAAAAAAAATTAATGGAGACTTAAGTGTAGTCCCACTGCAGTTCAGCTCACATTCCTGAAATCCCAGTTTTACTAGCAGGGAAGCTCACATGCCAAAGGAAACAGATGCTATAAAAGCCAATAAAAAAATAAATAAACATAAATAAAAAAACATTTTGCCACCATTAGCGAAGGCTTGTGATTATGTCAGTGTTCAATAGGAGCAAATACACTTCCAACAACAAAAACGTAAAAAAATTGCACCAATGAAAATACATCCAATGACATTAAATGGAAAATGCAGATGAAATGACAGTTTAGACAAGAGGGTAACAGACTGTCATTTAAAGTCAATTTTTCCCAGGTACATGATTTCTTTCCTACTATGTGCTGCCAGACCTGACTAAAGTCATATTCGTGGGGATAGGGGCAGGGAGAAGAGTAGGGATGCACCAAAAGGATTTAGGTTAAAACATGAGGACAGTAGTGGGAAGCTTCCATGTTTCTTTCATTGCATTCCTCTCCCATTTTCACTGTTACACATCTATTTTTCTGCATTTTCAAAGACATACACTCACAGCAAAAAGAATCACAGAAGGGTTTATTGTTTAAGACTTCATTTGAGACAGACTGATCTGCAACGTCAGTGCAGCTGCTTCATATGCAGCATCGCATTCTAAAAATCCTTATGACATTTCTCCTTAGACATGAATCAGCAGACTAACAGATGTCTCGTTCACACCATGTTTGAGTTTCAGTTTTACTAATGAAATTAATTTAGGGCCAAATTGCATCTTGAGTTGCACACAGTACTCTTGTTGACTTGCATGTCAGCCAAATAAGTGCATGGGAGAATGGAAATCTGACCTTAATTTTAATTTGATCTTTGTAACAGATTGCTAATTTAGAGAGACAGATTGTGATGTCCCTTACTTGTGTTGTATACTACATTGCATCACAAATAATCCCACTGAACACAGCAAGATTTCCAGAGTACCATATACTCCTAGGAGGGTTAAGATCTCCAAACCTGTCTGTTACTAGTGCAGACTGCCTCTGAATCTTAAGAGGTACCGTTACGCAGCCTTCCGAGCTCTTTTTCCTCTTTGTGCAAACAAGTGTGCAGCCCTGGGAAGACCTGCTGTGTTGCTGCTGGGTTTTGACGTGCAACGCTCGGTACAGGCAGTAGTTCTCTGAAATGGGGGTGAAGAAGCAGCAGGGAGGTCTGGTCTTCCCCTCAGGTTGTTCACATAGTCTTCTGCAAGCAGATGCAAGCTTGTCTGGACCAACGTCTCTGCAGCCGCATTGGCAAAGCTGGACTTAACTCACTTGGGCCAATAATCCACTGTGCTAACTGCATGATCACAGCTACCTGTTGGAGCTCGGAGTGTAGTCACATCTGTTTGAAGCTGAGCGTGAATTCACATCTGCCTGCAAACACATTCGCAGTCCCTGACTGAAGACATTTTAAGAAACAGAGCTGCTCCATGAGAAGCAACCCATAATACTAAAGTATTTTTTAATCTCCCAATTTTCTCAAAAGGATGTCTTAACCACGCCTTGAGAAAATCTGCTAGTTAGTAAATTAGACAACAAAAAACCCAACATCATTAACATCATGTATTGTAGCATTGGTGTAAGATCCAGTCTAACATCCCCTTCACCTCAAATACTTCCTGCAACTTAGTAGAGAAGAAACTTCTCTGCAAGTGACACTATGTTAAAAAAGAACCCAAAACACTACCACAAAAACAACAAGCTACTGTTAGCAGCATATTCAACAGTTCCCATCAGATTCCCAGTCACGTTACCTTTTACAGTGCTTCAGGAACACATCCACATTTTTAAGTCCCACACTGTCTCTAGCAGTAACAGATGTTGATTTGGATTCAAGAAAAGTGTTTTCACTGTATTTTTTGGGTTTTTTTTTAATGAAACTTTTGACTTAACTCTAAGGACCTAGTTGTATAAAAAAGCTGGTCACATTCCAAAAATGTGAAAACGAGATTCTTTAGCAGGCAGCATTCAATGGGAGTTGAGGACAATTTCTTACTTGGGGCGGGGGGGAAGTACCTGGAGGACAGCAGGTTGTAAGGATAAAAGTAGTAAATAGTTAAAGTACAAGGTCAGTGAACTCTGTGCATTGAGCATCTAAGTCTCTTCTCAGGAATACAGTGGGGTTTTTTGGCTTAAGCCTGGCAACCAGATGTTATTTCTATACTTTCACAGTAGGTCTACTCCTCCCATGTTTGCTTCCCATCTCGTTAACAGACAATGTTTACTTGGAGAGGAAATAGCCATCCCCTGGTCTGGCAAACTATATAAAAATGTGTACCAAAAATCTAATACTGATACTCGCAACATTCAGAGAGGGATTCTTGATTCACTTAGGAAGTTCAGGCTAATTCCCTAGCACCTCTCTGGCTACCTTCAGTTACTTTCTCCACCTGCAGAGATCACTGAGCCATGCTACTGCTCCTCTTCTGTAACCTTCTGAGGTTAAATTCATCTGTGATCCTATGACAGCCAAAAACCAATGGCACCTTGAATTTGTCATCGGGTTATCCGTTTCATTAGCAGGTCCATTTCTGCTACGATTACATAGTTAAAGATGCAGAACACACTGGCATTTGCCTCGCAGTTACTTTGTGATAAGCTATTTCCCTAAGCATATGGTTTTTACCATTTTAGAATATTACTCCTGATGATAAGTCACACGATGGGAACCTATGCTTTGGTAGCCTGTAAGGTACACTACTACACTGTGCAGCTGAAGAATACCAAGCCACAGGAATTTTAAAAATAAACAAGAAATCCCATGAACAAAAAGCCTAAACCGTCTGGCACAAAAACTGCTACAGCCTTTCATCCGTGCCTGCTTTTCCTAGCTTTCTGTTGCACCCCTTCTTCCTCAAACTGCCTTTCATATACTGTAACCTTCACTTGGGTTTCACATCCTACTTCACATTGCATTTTAAATTGTTGCATTTATATTTAAAATCAGTCTCCAAAAGTTCCAACACATATTAATGACCTCTTAATAATTTAGGAGGCATTCAGAGCATAAGGTGCACCTCTGTAAGATATTCCAGAACTCTCTGACGGAAGGTCAAGACTTTGGATGGTCGGAGCAGATACCATCTCAACATCATCTTTTCCTCAGCCTGTGCTGCTTCATAAGATCAAGACTTGTCTTTGCTTCTGTATATTTAAATAATATGAAATAGCTTTCATATCATTTTGAACAAAGAGTGTATTGTTATTTTCTCAACTGCAGCTGGGCAGACTCAAAGATGTAACATTCAATTTCAAGCTGTTAACTTGCTTGGACTTTACACAACTCAGACATTACACACACCTCGCAGAAATGCCAAGTAGAAGAACAGAGTCTTCTTGAAAAAATTACATATGGATGCACATATATGCCTGTACATGCCTAGATAGAGCAGAATTCTTTGTGTGTTCACACTGAAGCCTGAGCTCTGTTCAGATCAGTAAAAAAACCAAAAAACCCAAAAACTTAGGAACTGAAATTAAAAAAAAAGTATTTAAGACTTCATGCAATTCTAGGAGCATCAGAACCTAAATAAATAAATAAGGGAAAATATTAACAATTGATGTATCTGAAACACAACTCCTCATATAAGCTGCAGCAAACCTTCATCCAAGTCCATCCTGCCATGAATATGTAACATTCCCAGTACACTCTGTGGGATTTATTACACTTCAGGCTAAAAGCTCTTAGGAGGGTGGAGGGGAGCTGAAACCACAGGGCAAATAGCTCCAAATCCTAAGCATAACCTTAAAGCACAAATAACTCACTACAACACAACTAGAGAGACAAGGCAGGTGCAACATCAAAGTTTTTGCCATAATATGCAACGATCAATGAATTACCTCTCTTACCTATTTTTAAACATGTGCTGCACATAACTACAAGTGCCTTAGCCCAATAATTGCTGTTCATTACTGCTGATTTCTAGAACCTAAGCTTGATCTTCATCAGCAGCAAGAAAGCACAGTTTACTGGAAGATGGCTTCCTCTCAAAATACACACATGGAGCTGCTGCAGAGGGGCTTGGGGGGAGGAGACAAGTGGCTGGGATTGCAGGAGGCTGATAAATCCCCAGTGGAAGAAGCTGGGTATTGTGCTACAAGACCTACTCAAAAATCACAAGCACAGCCTTTATGCACATAGTTTGAGCTAACAGGATGGTTTGTTTTTAATAAATATTTGAGACATCTTTGGTTCTTGACAGTTTGGTTCTTGACATTGTTCCATATGTATAAAAACCAAGAGTTTATAAAAAGACACTGGGATTGTTAACCACATTGCTTCCCCAAGTCAACAGCAAGAAATATGTCCCCATTATGTTATGTAGCCATAATGCACGATCAATCTGTAAAAGCCAGAATAGATGGTGCTGTGTTGTAAGCTCTGAGCTACAACACACCAGATTTGCCTGCAAAGTTCCACGTGTATCCTGTAAACCGTTTCAAAGTGTGCCCAATAAAAGCTGAATTTTCACTTACAGTTTAATTTTGTCAACAAGTCATGATTTACGATACCTATCTGTCAAACACTACACTACTCCCACTCAAATATTATAGGAATTAAAATACATGTTTCTAATTAACTTTGCCATGTGAGTAAGAGTTGTTCTAAAACTTCTCCCTTCAAAGTACCCAGACTTAAAGTAATAAATATTGCCTCAGAAGTAGGCCAGTTTGAATTTAATATGAACCAAATAAATATTCCCTCAATTAGATCTGTGCAAGTAAAAAGCTTTATGTTATGGCTTATAGCAATTTCAGATAAAGAGCTTGTGTGATGGAGTGAATCCAGCTACGAAATGATTGGAGTAGTGCAACATATTTTTAGCACAGGCTAGCACTCATCTCAAAAATAATTCTGAGAATTTTTGTGATTTTGAGATCACACTATGTTTTCAGCAAGACTACCATGCTTAATAGATTCCACAAATTACTCCTAAAAAAAATTAGTACAGCAAATTAAGGGCCCTTGTAATGAATCGTGTAACTTCACGTTTGGCAGAATTACACCCTTTTTCTCTTTGTGCAGGAGCATCATCTAAGTCGTACCATTAGCCACAAGGCTGACTAAAGAGAAAAAAAAATAAAATAAAATCACCCATTACTGTGATAAAACTTCTACATTATCGCTACTTTGATAATCCAAAGAAAATTTCTTCTCATCAGTTTGACTGAAATCTAAGTCTGCCTTCACAACTAATGAGAAGTACTGTTGTTACTTACCACTGCAGAACAGCTTTACCTTTGACTTTTTTGATTAAAGGGTACAAGTTCAAAGAATGTTTATGAAAGAGTCTTTAAAAAAAAGGAGTGCATAATCTACAACTGAATTTAAGACTCTTCACATATCAATCACCATGAAACTTCCTTCTGTGTTACATCTTAGAGCTGAAAGCTTACTACAGCATTTCACATACCATTTGGACTAAGTTTGCTTCTAGCAAATGTTACCAATTATTTTTTTCTCTGGAGTGTCGTGGCTCTAAGAAAGAAAACACTTGTTCTAGGGGTTACACAGTTCCTATTGTACATGTGCCCAAAAGTCAGCAAAACTGCAGTTACTGAGGGCAACGGCAGGTATTGATACAAAGCATGGCTAGTCTGGGCAGGCTGTGCTACAAGCCACTAAATTAAGCAATGGTTTCACCAAGTCTTATCATCATATCCACAGGCACTGCCAAAAATGAGATCTTAGTTGGAAAAAAGTCTACATTAGGAGAAAAGCAGCATCAAAATCCTCCAAAGGTCAATAATGGTCTCTTCCAGAACAAAGAATTCTTCTAAGAACAGTGACTACTTCAAGTCATAACAGTCAATATTCTGCCTGCTGACTTCAGCAAAGATACACTCATTGTTATATGAAAAGAGATCAGGCAGTCCTCAGCCAACACAGCCTTTGACAGTTGCTGCAGGAAGCAACTGGGCAGCTGTTCCCAGCCAATACCTTAACTGCTGTGGGTGATGCAAAACATCTGGAGAGACTCGACAGATCAAAAAGACAGGAGAAAACTTACTGTACTACTCTGTTTTCCTTTATTTTTCTGCAAGTTCTGTTATGCTGGTCCAGATCACCTGCTCCCTGCAGGAGATACTACCAGTTTTGCATGTTGGAAATACAGCACTGAGACAATGCAGCTCTCCATCTGTTATTTCCAAATGGGCACTGCTGATCATCAAAGCATCACTTAATTTTTACCTTGATTCTGCTTTCAAAGCAAATCCCATGGGGGCTAAAAGATAGTTTATGCTCTGTATAATGCAATATGACATCAAATGAGTACTAATACTCTACATTTCCCCTAAAACAGTTTACAGAGAACCACAGTTCTGTAAAGGAGGGAAAGAACCAACAAAAAACTATGTGTGTGTCTGTCTACAAGTTTAAGTGCACTAAACTGAGGAATAACATCACTAATTACTTTCACTCTCTTATTACAATCAAGAACAGGTTTGCAGCTTACCCAGGCACTGCAGGCCCCTGGATTTCTCTCCTGAATGCTAGCAGATGCTGTGACTGTGGACACTGAGGACCACTATCAAAGCCACCCCAGGTTTACAGAGGTATCACTGTTGGTAAACTTTCCTAAAGCACAGAGTTATCAGTATGGCCCCTTATTTCTAAAATATTGTATTCCTCCTGGAATATCTTCCTGAATTCACAGTTAATGTTGTCTCTTCAAACATGAAGAAACTGTGATGCAGCATCTAGTGCTGGGTTTGAATGTGTCAGTGGAACAGCCGAGCTGAAAATGACAAGTAGCTTCAGCATTACTTTGGGCTCAGGCTTCCGGGTAAAGGCAGCAGATGAATTTCTGGCAGTGCTTCTCAGTCCCCTCACAGCCCTTTGTTCTGGGGGATCATTGTCTGTTATTAGCCTAATTCAAGAAATACAGCTTTGTCTCATTTACTTGAAAATGATTTAAAATTCGTCTTATAAATGGAGTATAGTCTGTGGTGATTCAGAGCTGCAAGTCTACATCTATGACAGTAAGAAAGATATGACACCAAGTTCAATCTTAGGCTGCTCATAACTTCACTTTTTGTAAATTATTTACCATCTGTTCACAGTACTGTCTATTTAGATGAAGATGATTCAGCTGTCCATGCCAGGAGTTACAAGTGGAGAAGTTGTACCAAGCAGTCAGACTGATTTCCACTTCAAGTATTATTGCTTTGTGGGTGCTGCCAGCAAATAAAGATGCGAGGCATTTTCCAAACACTTTTCTGAACCTTGATTCAGGGAACAGTCAGCAATTTGTACATCTGTCAGCCTGGTTCACTGAGCAGCACACTACACGTAGGTCTTCAAGAGGAACCTAGAAAGCAGACAGGATAGACACCTGTGCAGATGAATGTGGGGAGGTCACAAATTAACATATAGGGAGCCACAGAGAAAGTGGCACAAAGATGGGTCATGAAATATCTGACAACCAAGGAGCAGAGTAGAAGTGACAAGAGACCTTGGAAAGCCTGGCAAGCGAAGCTAAATGGAGAGGGTCACTGTTACGTATAGCTTTCAAGAGTGACAAAAAGTATCCATCAGGTACAATAACTGCACCAGAAGTTTGCAGAGCATTTTTAAGAATGTATTTTCATGAACAAGGAGGTTAGAAAAAGTGTTTTGGCTGGACCAACAGGAGTAAAGAGTATGACCGAGAAGACAGATTACTTAATATATATTAATCAGAACAGGTTAGCAGAGAAATGCATGAACAAGAAAACACCCAAGAGATGTTTGAAATTCAGAATAACCTGCCTGGTGTGGTCCTGAGACAAAGGAGATACTGAGGCTTCTGTAAGATTATTTGCTCTAAGGAGACATTTGTAAGGCATTTCACAGAAACAATCCAATATGCAGGATTGAAAAGCAGAAGCTTAGCAGAGGACAGAGAGACACTTTCGCACATCATCTGCACAGAGATATGATAGCTTCAGCTATCACTGATTCAGCTGGGAATTGGAGACATTACTTAAAGATCAAGGTGAAGAACAAGAACAAAGCCTTAAGGAACAACCTCTTCCCTCCCAAAATCATTGGGGAATGTGGAAAACAGCATCTCATAGAAGAGGAAGTGTCAAGGTCCAATCACTTGGTCATTCGGAGCACACCTATTATCATTTTTATTACAACACATTTAACTAGCAAAATTAGATGCCTAGTATTGTCAACAGTAACAGACACATGACTACAGCTATCCTTTCTGTCCCCAAAAAAATCCCCACACCAAACACAGCATAAAGAGCTGACCTCTAAACAGCACGCTTCCTCCTGGAGGCAATACGCACCTTCACAATGTGGTCTCTCCCTTCTCTTTGCCTAGTACATTACTACTAATCCCACTATTACTAATCCCATGTAGAGAGCACAACAGCAGCAGCTCAGAGGCTGATAAAAGTAGATAACACATATCCCCTCAAACACAGCATTATTTTCTCAGGGATTTGAGCTTATTTATTAGGCATCCTTATGCTACTTGGGAGATGGCTACATCTGCTGTGTATTGCAGATCCGACTTCTGTGCTGAAGTGTGTCTATCGATCGTTACAAGCTTTTAACATTTAAATAAACATGGTTTAGAAGTGTTCTTCCATCTACTAATTATTGAGCAGACAACAGAACAATTCTAAACAAAGGCACATTATCCTGTCCATGCAGGATGGCAGTTGTCACCCCAGCTCCAGGTTTTTTTACAGGTGAAGACTCGCACTAATGCAAAGAATCATTCCAATCCCAGATATGCAAAACAGGCTCTTACAGATCCTGTAAGTTCCTACTGCCAAATACAAACACACACACACATCCCCTCTCTCAAAATACCAACACGAAAGTGTATTGGAAACCTACGTGAACAAAAAATTGACAACTGCTGCATATTCCAAATTCCTTAGGGATACTGAAAAAGCCCAATCATATAAGAACAAGGAAGTCTACCTTGGTGGAGAGCAAGAATCTCTCTACCAGCAAAAAATTAAGCTCACAGCCCCATGTTAACAATCCTGCCTGAAATAAAGCACAAAAAATATTCTTCCCCCCATAACAACACAGTAAAATAACAATAAACACACACAAGAAAAACCCCAAACAAACAAACAAAAAACCAACCAAAAAACAACCACCACCACACACAAACAAAAACCCAACCTTGAAAGAGACACTGAAAGTACAGATACTTAGAGTAATCTGCCACGGGCAAGAAACAAGCAACCATGTAAACAAAAAAGGCCAGTAAAAACATGTATATATTGACAGTACTTCCTGAATAGGGAAAAATAAAGCTGGAGTATTAACCAAAATTATGCTTGAGTTAGTGGCCCACTGCCACCAAGGTCCCATCAACTCAGCAGCAGAAAAGAAAGCTGGCTTGATATGAGATGCTGTTCCCATTTATGAGATGCTGATATTGGTACCAAAGTTAATAAAAATGAGCTATGGATGATGAGATCCAATTTTGCTTATGTGGTACCGAAGCTGTGCCAAGTTCATTCTAATATACAGATAAAGATATTTCCTGTCTCTGTCAGCAGACAACCCAGAAGCTGCGTGTCTAATGTGGGCAGAAAACACAGGAAACTTTGTCGTTTCTCATTCACACACCATCCAAGATGCTCTAAGATAACTTAGCAAGGGTTTAGAGGCTGCTTACAAAGGACCTGGGTGCTCTCGGGGTCCCAGAGGTCCCATGTGAAATTTGCTGACCCTGAGGCATTGTCTCAAATACCCTACAGCATTTCAAAAGGTACTTTACATATGACTATGCTTATGCAGAAGAACTGTGCCCAGACTACTGATTAAACAGTGTACACATGATTTCAATCTAGCTTTCCAGAGGAGATTAAAATAAATCTGAGAGCAGACACTCTCCTTCTTCCTTCCAGACAAAAGATGATGAGAGCCATACTCCCCCTCTGATGTGAGCACCTCAGAAAGTCCAGGTGAGGGTTTCAGAGGTGACAACACACTCCCAGCTGAGACTGCACTCTCCACATCTCTTTGGACGCTAAAGTCAGAATTAACCATAGCAGCATTCTTCAGAAAGTTTCTCAACTGAACTGGTTCAAGAAGTGTTCAGCAAGGACACATGGAGGGGTGGTGGTGGTGGTCATTTCCTACTTTCAGTATACGGAGCTGTTTCTGGGTAGATACTTTCTTTTGTCTGAATTTCTTTTAAACCAGAATCATCTTTAGAAGATGAGAAATACGCCAGAGAAGTAGGCAGGAATATTTACCATTGCATTAGAGCAATGCCTTCAAGCACACTGGCAAGCTCAGAGTCCTGCTGTGCAAGGTGCAGGAGGAACAACAAAGGACACCACTTCCCTTCCAGGAATTCACAGATTCTTGGCCAAGACAGGTCATAACCCACAAGGCAGACAGGACAAGCTGGAGACTAAACATGCAGAAGGGGTAAGTAGTATTGGGAGGAGGAGGAAACAATAAGGTGAAGAGCATCTAACAAAAGAATAAAATAAATACCAAGAAGAAAAACTTATAGTAGCAAGCGCTCAAATCTATTTCTGATCTTATTCAGAGGATGACAAATATTCTCAAGGGAAATAACAGTTCCTGACACCACACCCACACATCATTATGCTCAAGCTTTAGCATTTTCTGGCTGCTCAAAGTCATTCCAGTCTTAAAGAAACACAACCTGGAAAACTCAAAACCTAAGTTGGAAGTTTCTGGCCCTATTTGTGCTCCCACAGCCCCAGCAAGTTCCCATGCTTCACAGTTACCACTCTAAATAGATGGACTGCAAAGAACACTAAATGAAGCAGTACCTACACTGTAAATACATACTGGACTCTCGCATTCTGTAGTACTATTTAAACTATAATATTGACAATTACAATAAAACTTTCTGGCTAAGGAACTGTCTAATGTCTATGGCACCATTCAATACCAAGCCAGCCAGATTTCTCAGCTCAGCCCATAATTCTCTGAGCTTTACTTCCTTTGCAATAACCAGGCAGCAAACACTTGTACTACAAATTGGCCCACCAGCCCAGCCTACTTCACAGACCACAGGAGACAAGAACTTTTTGGGATCACGTCTCACGTCAGCCTGCCAAAGCACCAAAAGCAGTGACTGAAGACAGGAAGACCCAAGTCTGTCCACAACATCTAAACTTCCCGTGTATTAAATACCTCTTTCCATACAAAAATCAAGCTCCTCCACCCTTAACCAGTGCCTCCCTTAAGCACTCTGTTAAAGTGTCGGGCCCTCTTTACATGGGGTGGAGAGGAAAAAGCAAAAGGAGGTAGGTGAGAAAGCACTTATGAAAGGCATATTCCTTGACCTGACAAGAAGGACAGACACTGCTTCCCATATGAGGCCAATAAATCCCATGACAGAGCAGGGCTTCCCTCAATTCATCTCCACCAGCCACTCCACTACACACAGCAGCCTAGTCTACAGAATCAAGTTACACAAGTGTACGTTTGCTGCTGTATTTCACCTAGATGAAAACATTTCTGATGACAAGTATGTCAGAGGACAGCCTAGGGAGGAATCATAATTGATATCCTAGAAGCCATTGCTCAAAAAAATTTCAGAATTAATATAATCAGAGAGGTGTATATCACTGGTTCCAGAATTGCTCCATATGCACAGACTGAAGCAGGGTGTAAGTGCTCATCTCCAGTTCCATCTATTCTCTACTATCTGAAAGACAGAAGTAAATTTCCAGTCTCAAGAAACAAAAATACTCTTGTACCCTAAAGAGGATGGAGTGAAATTAATGCAGCAAAACAGTAAGAATTAACTTGGATTTTATACCCTGTAACTTGCATGTAAATAAAGCTAACTTTATTACAGTCTTATGTTAGCATACAGTCTCTGAATGCTTCATCATGGATGAAAATGGAAACAACTTGAAAATGCCATGCACATGATAATAAGCTTTTGCAGTGTACTCAAAGAATACATATTCACAGATTTAAATTCCTTGTTGAAAAATTGGATATAAAGCTGGGACAACTTAGAATTAAGCATCAAGTTTTAAAGAGGAAAGGAAACCATCATCTCCATTTGTCTTTTTTTTTTTTTATTTGTTTTGGGTTATTTTTTTTTTTTTCTTTTTCTCTTTTTTTTTTTTTCTTTTTTTTTTTTTTTAGAAGACGACATATAACTCTCCAAAAGCAAAGGTTAAGTTCAGAGGAAGAAAAATAGGCATTTTCTAAAGGTATCATAGAATCATAGAATGGTAGGGGTTGGAAGGGACCTCCAGAGATCATCAAGGCCAGGGCAGGAACATCCAGGGCAGGCCACACAGGAACAGATCCAGGCAGGTATTGAAATTCTCTAGAGAAGGAGATTCCACAGCCTCTGTGGGCAGCCTGTTCCAGGGCTCTGTCACTCTCACAGTGAAGAAGTTTTTCCTCATGTTGAGGTAGAACTTCCTGTGTTTCAGGTTACTACCATTACCTGTTGTCCTATCACAGGGCACCACTGAAAAGAGACTGGCTCCTTCTACTTGACATCCACCCTTCAGGTATTTGTAAGATCCCCTCTGTCTTCTCTTTTCCAGGCTAAACAGCCCCAGAGCTCTCAGGCTTTCCTCGTAAGAGAGATGTTCTGGTTCCTTAGTCATCCTCCTAGCTCTCTGTTAGACTCTCTCTACTATTTCACTGTCCCTCTTGAACAGGGGAGCCCAGAACTGAACACAATATTCCAGATATGGTCTCACTAGTGCAGAGTAGAGGGGGAGGAAAATGTCCCTCAACCTGTTGGACACTTTTCTTTATGCACCCCAGAGATGTATTATAGATAGAACTATAGTAACTAAGAACTATAGTAACTAAGAACTATACCTATATATAAATATAATAACTATATATATCTATATGAAGTAATATATATAACTATACGAAGAACTATAACTATCTAGTATACTTTATACACCCCAGAGGTATACTAAAATAGAACTATACTAAGAATCTGAATCCATATTAATACAACTATTTACTGATGTAAATTATTCTACTATCTCTTTCTCCCTCAAATTATGCTGAGGTAGTCTGTTATGGTCGAAAAGGAGAATTGCAATAAAAACAGTAATTACAGCAGTAATTACACTTTGCATAGGACAGAATTTCCTTGCACTCCCTCTAATGCTAGGCAGAGTTATTTGTCAGATGGGTCAGGTTTGCTCCAGACTCACAGAATAAAGCTTCCCATTTTGCTTCACATTTGAAACAAGAGTAAAACCTGCAGGGGCAGGAGGAAACCACAAAAAAACCCACACTAGATCCTGGAGTGTTTCCCAATCCTGACACATCTTTTTGTAGCAATTAATCATAATCAAACAGTAATCCTTTAAAAAAAGTTTTAAAACTCTAGGGATGCATACACACACACCTTTCTTCATTCACACAGACAGATCCCAAGCCAAACCTAAGATAGCTACTCTAAATGCAAGCTACTGGGGGAGGGATTATTTTTTTTCTGTTTTTCCTTGACATTCTTACTCCCCATGCACACACTGCTTATTGTATCAACTTAAAGATCTGTGCATGGGCTATCAGTAATATGGGGAGCAGAAAGAGATTTCTAGCTCCACGGTGAACAACTACTTACATAGCTAAATGGGAAGGCCAGATTTTTCAAACACACTTCACCTGACTTGAAAATAATCATTTTTACTTTGGGAAAGCTACCCAGAGCTGTAATCAGATTTCCTGCTGGGCTAATATATTCCATGTGAAGCCCATACAATGTAAATGCCTGCATATACACAATCCAGTTTTCAAGTGCAGCATAACCACAACCTCTTGAAGTAGCTGCAGGATTCTCTGCACATTTGCAGAACGGTCCTCAAATATTTCAGAAAGAATCTGTACTAACATTGCGATGCCTTTGTATTTTTGCAACTAACAATTTCTTATTCCATCTTAAGTTTCAGTTCAAGAACTGAAAAAAATGACTTTTTTTTTTTTTTTTTTTAAAGTGAGAAATGTGTTGCTGCTGGCACTTATCTGGAATCTCTGCTTGATGTTGGCTTTAGCCAACGCCAACCGAGATTCCAGATGGGCTGCTGAGTGTTTTTGGTTTTTAAAAAACATGGCAGCCAATGCACCCATCTGGCTGCATACAGAACTGATGTAGGAAAAGAGATCAAGCTCTACTCCTGTAATTGAGGTTGATAAATCAGGCGCTAAAATTGTGCACAGCAGGGAAGAAATATAAATGTATATACAGAGAGAAGAGCAAGCACAATTCATCTGCATCATTAGAGTAAGTGTTGCCATTGAGTGACTGCCACCATGTCCCTCACACACACAGAAAAAGAAACTTTAGACTGCTGAATCACTGTTCCTATGTAAATTAGTTTTTAAAACATTTGGGCATTTTAATATAGTTTAGAGCAAAACTTAGACGCTTAAAGTTCCTACACAAACAGCACAGCAACAGACTGTATAGGTTCCTGAAATTATGCTCCAAGAGAAATCAGAGGTCAAATCATCTTTGCACCTTGCATTATTTTCAACAGTGCAAAGTTAATAAAAGATTAGTTTTTCAGCCAGCTTACATTTACTTGCAGCAGTATGCAATTTCAAAAATTGCACAACAGTTCAGAGCCCAGCAGGTCTAGCCAAGAGTACATTAACTCAATGGCACAACAGATGACATCTAAGACCTTAAACTATTTAGCTTTGTATCCACAGCAGTAATTTCCAAGTATGGTCAGACACTTCACATGCAAAAAAAAAAAAACAAACCCACCAAAAAAAAAAAACTTCACAAAAAAAAAAAAAAAAACAAACCCACCAAAAAAAAAACACCCCACAAAAAAACCCAAGAAAAACACCAAAAAACACCAAACAAAAACAACCCCCACAAACCAACAAGCACCCCACAAAACTAAAACAACCAAACAAACAAAAAAAAAAAAACACATTGAGAATATTTTGTCATTAAATCTGCCTCTATATACTCTTTATTGCTACATATTGTTTTTACTGTTCCCTGAAATAAGGAAAACCCCAGATCCCCCATGCCAGTAAATGTCACTGGTCCTTGACCTTCAGTTTTGACAATACTTCAGAGTCTGAGGGACATGAAGTTAAGCCTGCCATTCAGTTTAACAGGAAAATGTTGGTTTTCAGTTGCAAATTACCAGACCTGTTATTTGTCAAAGACCCACGTTAAAAAAAAAAACCCAAACACAAAAGAAAACCAACCAAACAAACAACAACCACCTAAGGTTTTGTCATTTTTATTTGTTTAAAATCAAGAGGCACAAGCCTAATTCCTGTCTTACTTAATGCTGATTTAGTTACTTCAACTTGACTGGAGTAACTTCTAATTTGCAGTGGCATAAGCAAGAGGCAAACAAGAATGACAGAACTCTCTGGAGGAACACTGATTAGGCATACACTTGGAGAGGTCTCTATGGGTCTGAGTTCACCATCAAGGAATATGACCACCAGAGTGTCACACTCCTTCAGCTGCTCTGCAGAGCACTTGCCGAGTGACAGTTTAAATTACATGGAGCTTGCCTGCTCTTCTCCTTTCCTTGAACACTTCATCGCAACATTGATAGCAGGAAAAAAGTCATAGCAACCAAGACACAGAAGGGAAAGGCTCAGGCATATTGAAATCAGTGGGAGTTCTGCCATCCACTGCGCTGGAGCCAGCATTTCATGCATTGTCTCATTCTATTAATATTAAAGAAATAATGAGTAGAGACTGACCCAAAAGGACATCTCATTCAAACTCTTCTATCACTGGCATCTTCTAAACAGTGAGATGCTCCCAGAAGCACGTGTCCTTTGCATTCTAAAGAACAGAACCACTTTATGCAGCACTCAGTGAAGCATAAAGACAGAAAGGTTGTGGCCATACTTTTACCAAGAATCAAGAGATTTTGTCTCACTGAAATGGCAGTTTCATCCCGGTTTGTAATTCGGGG
Source organism: Todiramphus chloris collaris (assembly GCA_025345505.1). Classification (NCBI taxonomy): domain Eukaryota; kingdom Metazoa; phylum Chordata; class Aves; order Coraciiformes; family Alcedinidae; genus Todiramphus; species Todiramphus chloris. Next base: position 9,103,624 of record JANVCC010000038.1, read on the forward strand.
TCTTTTGTGTGCTATTGCATCTCTACCTGAAACAGAACCCTGATCAGCAGGTCTGACACTGCTCCAGCTGTACCTGCCTCATCCTAGAGTACAGCAAGGCACCAGGGGACTATGGCCTATTGCATTTGTCAAACATGGAGCCCTCTGTCCCCCACAATCCCCCCCAACAGTATTCTAGGATTCAAGATTACTAAATATAGACTGTATAAGCAGAGACAATACAATGTTGAATCTGCTGTCATTCTGACAACTGAAAACATCCTGCTTAGTCTGGACTGTCAGACCCAGAACTGTATCAGCAGCAGTAATGAAGACACATTAGCAGCCTTCTCAGTGCTCCTCCAAACAAAGACATGACATTGGAACTCACTGTACTCAGGCAGTTATTTTTTTCCCTATGTTAATATCTTAATATGCTTTATCTTCAGATATATCAGGGCACTAACAATCTCTTGTACATGTATACTATTTCTAGGAATTTCAGCAGACCTTTGTAGAACATACTGCAGTATCAATATTTATCCAAGATGAAAATGATACCAATCTGGCATCTGTGTGCCTTCTCCACTTTGAGGTCACAAATGGATAGAGATGCAGGATTTTTTTTTTTTTAATTGATTTTTAACTTTCAACAGGCCTTAGCTGCTTCTTGGTAAAGCCACTAGACAATGAACAGCAGTTCAAAGGTGAACTAGTAACTTCAAATTAAATCAGTCAAGAAATAATAGACTTCTGGCCCAAATCATTCCTTTCTCTGCAAGGGTATAGTACTGTGTATATAATATAACATAACTAAAGGTTTCTGCTCCACAGAGATCACCTAAGAAATCTCTGCTGGCACTACAAACTCATTGCAGTGTCTGCAAAGAGCTTAGCTGGTTCTCCATAAAACAAATTAGAGAAAAAGCGATGAGGTACAATAATTACACTTGTCACCCTGCTCACCTCCCTGACATGTATGGCAGGAAGAGGTCAGGGACCTCATGAAGGAAGAAACACTTTGCTCACTATCTACTGTGATGGCTTCATCTCATTCGGAACACTGCACTCGTATGGGCAATGCTGGTAGGAGCTTGTAATTGCATGAAAAAAGAAGTGCAATTATCCTTTAAAACAAACCTTAAAAGTCTAAGAATTTAAAGCACAAAATAGCTGGGGCAAATAAACCTATGTAGGCCTAGGTATTACGAATGCACAGAGCAAAGTGAGTCAATTTTGAGACTTTACATTTGGAAGTTCTGGGATTCCCATGGAAGAAAAGGCAAGTTTTCACCCGATTTGAATGTATATACTTCTATACACATATTCATAAGTGCATGAGGTCTTGTTTCTAAGTACTTCAATAATGCATAGAGCTCAGACACAGGGGCATTGATTTTATTTTCATTACACAGCACTGCCACTGAAACCTAAAGTTAAGCGTTATATCAGACAAAAAAAAAAAAAAGGATTATTTTCTCCTGCAGACTTTATGGATTTATATACATGGAAGATAAAATTTGTTAGTAGTTGGTAGACTACTCAGGCTTCTGTGAAACATCTATGAAATATGCTACAGAGCAACAGTCAACTCCTCATTGTCAGCAGCAAGCTGAGAAACAGTTGGGCTCCTGGGCTGTTGTTCTTAGTTACTCTTCCACAGTACATCTCCAGTATTCACAGTTCCAGGAGCTAAATCCTGGTTTAACATTCAGAGGGTACAAAACATAGACTCATCATACCAGCACTGTCACAACAATCCACTTGCATTGTCTTTGTCCCAGTGCTGGCATGATACACATACTGTTAGAGTGCAGAAAGGAAAATTCAAGTGGTATGAGACTTTGCTCAGTTCCCAGGTAGCTCTCTCTGCTAGAAGAATAAAGCACCTGTTTGAATACACCACATTTTATTGGGTAATAACAACACTAAAGATAAAAGATATTAAGTAATTAGCAGCCAAATGTAAATGTTCTAAATCACAAAATGGTAGGGGTTGGAAGGGACCTCTGGAGAACATCCATTCCAACCCCACTGCTAAAGCAGGTACACCTAAGTCAAGTTAAATAGCTGATACATCTAAATACCATGCATAATTTATTTTACCCCACTGATGCAGAACTCTAGCTCTAGTAAAACAGTTGCTCTGTCAGCTCAAATACAAAAGGCACATCCTTCTGCTGCTGGCAGAAGAGTTGCCATTCAACTCCTGAGTAACAAGCCTCCGTGAAAAACAAGGGCTTTGTACTCCAGGTGCTCCATAACAGCACTCTCAATTGTGGTGCAATGATTGAGAGAGACTCCTCTGCCTGGCCTTTCACTGCTGGACAATCTCAACACAATCCCCAAAAGGCATCCGCGGAAAACACGCAGCCTCCCTTGGGGAAAGCTGAGAAAGGTCCTTACACAAGGGCAGTGAGCACAGAACTGACAAACTGCACAATGAGAGAAACTGAATGAACAGCGTGAGCTCGATTTAACAATGCTTTTACAAATCGAAAGCTGAAGAGCCAGAGGCAAAAAAGGCACATATTAAATGACTGGGTCAACGCTAGCCTGATAGCGGGCAATTTCACTGGAAGAAGGAAAAGAAATAAGGAAATGTGTTTTGGAGGTAAGATTTAGTAACATCTAGTTCCTGCACTTAAAAAGAACAAAATCCATCTGGAATGTGTAAGCACGTAAAATTTGGCCACCAGAAATACAGAAAAGACAAGACTAAACACACATCAAGTCCTTTATGTGATTTATCTTCAGCAGAGACTATTGAAGTCATGTATCAAACCATTCATTCACAATTATCAGGACACTCCCATACAAAGGGTACTTACTGACGTATTAAACACAGTTACAAGCCAGGTATGAACCAGCAGTTTTGCAGCACAGCTTTTGCTCACAGAAAAGTTTATGCATGCGCACACACACACATATACCACACACAGAAACCTGAACAATTAGAGCTACCAACATCACTTATAAATTCTGCTGTTCATCATCCCAAATGTTACATTTGGGAGGTGGGGGAGAAAGGAGCCTACAAGCAGTCAGATTTAATCATAACATCTGCTAAGAACTCCCAACCTTCAATTTCATTCCAACAAGAAGTAACCTTTAAGAAGAACACACGCACAAAAAAAAGCTATACTCAGTTCAAGAAAACCCACTTGAAATATTTAATGTCAAGGCACTGATAAATTTAAGAGAAAAGGTTGGGATGTTTCAGTAGCTGCATAAGGCAACTGGAGCGAGCTGCAGATTTACAGTGTCTGGCCAGACCTAAGGGATGTAGCATGAAGGATAAAGAAGCTCAATCTGATGTGCTGCTTAAATCTGAGCAAGCTTTGATTTATATTAATTCCTTCTGATTTTAAGGATTCTGTGCCCATCTCATACCCATCAATACACTAACTGTCTAACTCACTGAGAAGACACTACAAGCTGGGAGGATGGCATGATGGGGATGGTTATCCTCAACCTACATAAAGCTTGGGAAACCTCTCAGTAATCCAGCCCAGATACAGGTTGGGTGCTATCAAGTGGATCAATGAAGGAAAGAAATGAGTACAACAGAAGTACAGAACAATGACTACCCAGCCAGGTGGCTATGGCCCCTAGCTGAACTGAAGCTTATCACAGGCTTTCCCCCCCAATGCTACCCTGTAACTAGAAAAAAAAAAAATTCTGCACATTAGATTGTTCATTGAGACAAGGGGAGGAAATGAGTTTAAAATTACAGAGGAAGGAAAGGCCTGCAGACCAAGAAGAACGTGGCTTTTTTTTTTTTTTTTTCCTTTCTCCTGTTCCAAAACCCCCACAAAACTGGAAGAATACAGTTCAAAAGGTTCACAATAGCTTGAACTTCTCAAGCTTCCTTGCACCCACTGGAAAGGGACATTAACTGAAGCTTTTAGCAACAAAGCACCTTCATAAACTAGTCAAATTTCCACTACAAACGTATCAGGATACACTGCAAATATGGATTAATAGATTAAAATAAAATCCGATACAATACAACTTAGATGGTAACACAGTCCCTTCTTCAGTTAGTTCAAACCAGAAGAGGTCTCCTCTTGCCACCATTGGGTTCAAGGTCAAATACTTTCAACTCAGACATATGCAAATGTATTGCCCACCAGCATTTGGAAGCCAATGGAGAACATCTAACGAAGCTATTACAGATTCAACTTCAAAAGATTTCACAGGGGTTCCCCCCACACAAACCATCACCACATTACATTTCCAGTTTAATTTTGTTTCAACAATATGCTTCATGGACTAAAATATTACGCTTCACATTTGACACTAATGTGTTCTAACAAAGTTGACGCATTAAAAGGATTACACATTTACAGATTACTGAGCAGGTTCTTTCCTAGATGTCTGCTGAAAAAATCCTGCAAATATTCTGGCTCTAGGCTCTCCCGGTTACACTTGGCATTCATCTTGATAGGTTAAGTGTAATCGGTTTGCATGCCACAGAATGATCTGAAGCAAGCAATTGAGCTGCTTTTACCAGAGCCAAGCAGAGTTATAGAACCTGAATAAATTAAAAAGTAAGTTAAACATCAGCTAATTCCACTTGCAACACACTGCTGTTTATTCTGGTGCTTTGTCAATTTAGTAATCCAGCAAAACCATATATGTTGCTGTTATCTTGTATGTGCAAGCAAGAGATTATTAGAAGGAAAAGGAATTTAAATTGTCTGGAACACCAAATATTGAACATTCAGAAAGAAGAGAGAAAAGAAGGAGAAAGTTCCCCGATAAACTGGGGCTGCAAAACTGAAATCAAGGTTTCTTGTTTGCTAAGTTTATTTTTAAGCAGTAGAAATTCACATGTTCTGAAGCCAATTTACTTCTGCAGACTGAAGTATTGAAAATGCAATAAGAACCATGCAATAGAGGGTCCTGCATGGAAGCCTCAAGCTGATGACTGAAGGGTGTCTTACAGGTAAGGACAGGACTGCAATTCTGAACTAGGTTAACAACTCTCCTGAAGACTTTCTGCACTTCTATACTTGCCATTTCAAACTTTTAGTCTTTATTTAAACTTCTGCTTGCTTGGGGGGAAAAGCAAGAACTTTGAAGTAAGTCTTTAATCATCAGGATGCAACCACATGTTCCACCAAGAAAGAAGTGTTTCTTTAAAACCTGATAGGGGGAGAGGAGAGGGCAGTATTGTTTTGTGTTAATCACTCATCTGAGAAGGAATTATGAAATAGTTAAACTCACACACACCCTTCCGGCCTCTCTGGGAAAGGAAGAGTGCATTTATTTATATAGTCCATTCAGAAAGCTATATTTGAAAGCTATTTTAAGGCTGGAGATTGAAGTGTTCAAGTGGCAACATGAAAGCGATTTGGACAAAAGGGACTTTTTACCCTGCTCCATTTGCATGATACTGTAAGTCTTTAGATGAATTACAAAACGACATATTTTCCAAAGACTCATGACACAATCCACGCACAAGTGGCATCGGAGCACTGAAGACCACATCACCACACCATAAACTACATGAGTTTTATACCTGTAGAATCAAAATATTCTAGCAGAGCACTCCAATGCTGTTTCACCTTGTGCTGCATGTTAGAAAGTTCATTCTTGACAGACCTCACATTTCTGCTTTTCAAATAGTTTAATAACCTTATCAGTTGAATTTTGACATACATACTGCTTGAAAAGAAGGAATTTCTAAAGACACTATCAGAAGGTATGAAGTAGGAACTGAAATCCTCTGTGTTTGATGAAAATATCATCAGTGGGAAAACAATTCCTTTTTATAATCAGATGCAGTGAACTGCTCTCTTCAAACACTGAATACTTCTTTCAATGGCACACTCAGTGATCTTAGCAGATCCAATGATTCTGAATAACGAAGTGATTTGCCTTTGCTTCTTAAATGTGCAACAAGTTCCCATCTGACATCTTACCAGTCCTTGGCATTAACTTCAGTTCTGCTTTCCTTCCTTCCTTCATTCCACCACTAGCCGTTTACTGAAGCCTTCCATTTTCAGCATACTGCATCAACCAAATTAAAGCGTTCTGAACTCAGACTGATAATCACCTGCTTGTACTATTGATCAGCTGCTTTTACGACCTACTACAGCTGAATGAGAAACCACAGAAATTTAACAGCATGCTACATTTAGACTTTTGGAAGCCGTCACCCTCCCACGCCTTTCCAGTAGTTAATTCCCCCACTGTTTTAGCACAGCAGTTTGAACAGCTGTGCAATGCACCAGATAGAAACAGATCCATCTGGAAAAGGATGCATTTCTAGAGGTTTTCATGTTGCTTCCCAAAATCCAATCACTGCCCTGTCATGAAGAATACTTGTGCCAACATAGAAGACTCCACACAGCTGAGAGTGAATAGCCAGCACCCGTCAGAACAGCAAAGCCTCCACCAAAACTGCACAGAACTACATGCTGACAGACACTAAGGAACGACCATCCATCCTCTCCCTCAAGACACAAAATAATGAATTTGCAGTAATTACTACTGGAGTCTGTGTTGGTCCCATACAGGGTAGTCCACTTCAAAACTCCTGGGCAGTCAACATCCATGGGGTTTTGTTGGGTTGGTTTTAATAATTTTTGTTTGCTTGCTTTCTAGTAGTCCTAAGAAGGCATAAGTAGTTGACTTAATAGCCACATTATTTTCCTCTCAGACTGCTGTTACCTGTCACTAGTTCAAGAATAAAAGCTTTCAAGTGTTCACCTGCTATGTCCAGAATGACAATGGTTATAAAAAAAATACCAAAACAAAAACCACAACCCCCACAAAAGAAGCTGTGGGTAGGAAAGGGGACAGGATGGGTGGGGGACAAACAACCTTGCCTGAATACCTTCCCATGATGTAGAAGAGAGTCCTTCACATCATTTCCTCTCCCCTCCAAATCAGATTTATTTTTTAAAAACAAAACAAAAATATTCCACTAAGAAGCTTACATATTCATGAAAAAATGGATGCAGAAAGTTTGCATTTCTTAAAACATACACACTCTTTTTCTATAGTCACAAGAAGCAGCCAATATTTTTACTCAGATTCTCAGATATGTAGACCTGCATTAAGCAAGGATTTGTCAATTTGGTACCCAAAAGAAGATAGAATGCCCTAGGAGGGGCCATTTCGAATGAAACTACTTACAAAGACTCAGCTGCAGTAGCTGCGTTATACCTGGGCTATCATGCATTGGAAAGCAGTTTATCAACGAGTAACAGACTACATGCACTTCCCTGAACTCCTTACCCTAGCAAAAGCTGTGAAGGAATACTTCTTAGATACAGATGACAAAACGTGAAAAAACCCACACCAAAATTCAACCATCTAATAAGATAAAAAAAAGATCACTTCATGTATCTCATCACTCTCTACTCCAATAATGACAAAAAAAAATGCTGTTTCACATATATACAGCAGGTAGGGCACCAACATGTAATATCAATAGAAAACTAAGCAGTGACCTGCCAACAACGGGCAGACAGTGATTTCACACACCATTAAATAATTAAAGCTAAGTGTCCGAAGGAGTCTTCTAAGCACACAGTTTGACAGGTTTCAGGAAGCTGAACTCAATATTTCACTGCATATTCAAAAAAGAGCTCATGTGTGTTTTACAAGGTCTGTGCACTCCTGTGAACCTTGTCCATTATAAATACAGGCTTTAGATATATTCTCACTTTGAGATAACTTCCACAGTTGACTATTTGCAGGGCAAACGAATGCAATCAAACACTAAAGCTTCAAGGAGATTAGAGAGCTGCCAAGGTCTGAACTATATCAACAGCTTGAAGTCAGCTCATTCAATAAAGCTTTGACAGTATTACACTGGCAAAACAAACAAACTGATGGTATTCGCATTGGACATAGCTTCCTGTTGCACTGGCTCTTCCTACTCATGTAAGGGGAAAAAAGCATCTGTTAATTGTCATTTCTAGACAAAGAATGTGATCCTATCATCACAGGAATACTGCAACAGAGTGCTGTTGGGCTAGCACCCAAACTCAGTTTCAACCCAGTGGGATTATACAGACTAAAACAGTTTTGCTTTATTTCAAGACTGAATTTGCCCAGGTTTAGTTATTGCTCCCCTTCTACCCCACTCCCTTTATCAAGATAAGCTGTCACACAGAACTAAATCGAATGCCTTACAGAAATCCAAGTACATCATACTGTATTTCGGTCAAACTCGAAGATCCATTGCAGAAAGCTTAACTGGTTCCCATGAAAAAGTGATGGTCAGCATGAATTACACTACTGTCTTTTAGTCCCACTACTCACTGCATCTCACATCCGCTTTTCCTTATTTTGCCCGGAATGGATCTCAAGCCAACACACTATCCCTGGTTCATCCACATTTTAGCCAGCTGAAGATAATGGTTTTGTTCTCTAATCCCCCCATGCTCCTCAGTGTCCTAGAAATGTACTAGAAATCTTGAATAGAAATTTACTAGGATTTTTAATATTTTGGTGGTGTAAACTGCTATCTAAAAATGTTTACCCTTAACAGTGATTGTTTAACATTCTCTTTACTTACTGGAGAGAAGTTATGTTGTTATTTTTGCAGCATGGGAACACACTACCCGATTCCCCTCTACCCGTGAAACAGACATTCAATCTAATATGATATAGACCAGTGGATATTAGCAAATCTATCTTCCTTCTTCATATCATTTCCTACTTGGTATGTCTCACTTCATACAAAATATTTCTTCTCATTAAATTTAAATCAGTTGACGAGTAATTTTTCACTGAGACTTTCCTTCCTGTATCAGCTGCTTTTACTGCTAATGCCTTGTTTATAGTTTTTCCTGTAAGTTTCTCTTTTTTACTATTTATACTTTCTAGTCCCTCTAACCAGGACTTTTCTTTTTAAAACATACATTATTGTTTCTCTGAAAAGAATGTTTGTTTTGAAGGGTGTATAATAAGGCATTTTAAATGGTTTCCAACTACTTCTTTATTACATTTATCTTCCCAATCAGTATATTCTTCATGGTTCTTTTCAAGTATAGAAGCAACAACCCTTCTAAAGCCTTTGTATATCCTGATACACACATGTATACACACACTGAACATCTCTACATTTTGTTAACATTTTATTTGCATGGGAACTTACTGGCTTCAAGCTCACTAGAGTCAAAATGCATACAGAGAGCTGGATTTACTCTTACCTAATTTCTTTTGAAAGGTTTTCCTGTACCTTCAGCAGATTTGGAAATGGCTGGAAAACCTGCATTCTACCTCCTCCTACAGACTTCACAGATCCTGCTTCCCTAGTTTTTGTGCACAAGCACTAGGAAAAAAAAAACCCCTAGACATTAAAGAATACCTCAGCTGATCTGCAACACCATACAGCACACAAGGATCAGCGTACAGCATTCCATGTTTAGATATGCAGCGTTTCCAAGCAAACCTAAAGTGCCTAAATATGATTTTGATTCAGTATTTCTTGGTTTATTACTACTCTTCTTACTAGAGTGCTGCGGATTTGTGTATTGATGACAAAAATTTCAGAATTATTAGCAGAAAACTTACAGGCAGCAATAGCAAAATTGGGAGCTGAAGCTCTGGCCCCATAGAACATAAAAGCAATACACTGCACAGACATATTCTCCATGACCTATAACAAGTCATTTCCCTTACTTGATAGAGAACACTTTCATACTTGGAAGAAGGGAGAATGTCCATTTCTATAGCTCATTAGTAAGCAATTTCCATAGTTCATTAGTAAGCAAAAAGAATGTAAACCGACACCTTGAAAAATTGCTCTGTACTTAGTAATAAACCTCTATTCTTTTTCAGTGATAAAGCAAATATGCAGAGTATGTACACTAGAGATCTGCATTTCATGAATTTAATGCTAGTGTGGCAGAACAAAAAAAGAATGGCTTTATTCGTCCATGGAATACAATATACTAAGTTCTAGCCTGCACTAGAAAACCAATCACTTCTCTATCGCATTTTGGACATTTTAAGCACTTGGGAACTCACAAAATGGTGATTCTTTCCTCTGGAAACCATAGAGCCTAGCAAAACACATAACCTACTTAGTATATCATACTTTTTATAGAAAACTTACATTCAGGACTCTCTGAGCAATTGCCAGGACAACAAGATTAAACTTTTGAGTGTTCCTGTGAAGGACAGAAAAGCTGGAAAAAGATCTTGAGGTTATAGTCGTGCCAAGCATGACTATTAGACCATCTACTGTGGTTCACATATCCATAAGAAGTTAAAAACAAAAAAAGAAAAAAATTGTTTATAAAAGTCCTCCATGTTTATTTCTTAAAAACTTTCCTTCTCCGTGTAACTATTTTAGCGTGTGTGGGCTCATTGAAACCCATGGTGCAAGTGGTGTTTCAGCAGCAGAGAACACCAAGAACGTTCCCCCGTACTCGCCATACAGCGCCAGACATTTAGTACAGTTCATACCTGAACATCAAAAGCAAACCATCTGCCAGTTTTAGCAGTGAAAACAGGCACAACTCCACTAACTTCAGCAGAAATGTGCTTATTTTGGCCAGTGGTACATTTGATCAAGGCTAAGTACAGCCTCTGTATTCAAACAGATGCTAATTTGAGTCCTATCACCATGTTCAGTCAGCAGTTGCTAAGTCAGTTGCCCTCCACTGCAAAAGAACATTATAGACACATTTCTCCCTTTCTTCCGTTGAAAGCACCCAAGCCAACAGAATCATCACTGGTAACAACACTCCAAGTGATCCTGTCACTTGGAAGAAGTGATTCCAGGCATATTGTGGTTTTAAAATTGCTCATCTATACCAGCAGACCCAGGCAGTTTTTTCTTCTACCATTTTCTTAGCAGTATTAATTACTATTTTAACATTTTCATAATAAATTTTCATCTCCCCTTCACTTATAAATAATATTTCTGCTTTTAATGCTCCTCTGAATCCTTAATCTTGTCTTCGAGAACATTATCTCTTACATTAAAATGATGTGTGTGTACATACACACAAACAATCATTCAATCATTCATTATAGTTTTAAGCTTACTATTCTAGAGATATTCAGGAAAGGCTCTTTCCATAGCTGAAATTTTCAGGTAAAGCAGTTTCTTGACAGCACGATACAACATGATCCCTTTGATGAAGCAGCCAGAAAGCTGAAGTCATTTACTTCCATAACACTGGTTAACATTGAAAGTCTCAGTGAGATCAATTTTAATCTGCCATTTATTACTACTTCAAGAACTCTACATGCCTTCAAGAGAATCTACAGCAAACCCTTGCCCTTTTTATCTCCTTCATACCTGAAATCACAAAACTAATATAAGTCACAAGCTTTAAGAAGATATTGCTTTCCTGTTGACTCAGATTGCTTCCAAGCAGCTTTGCACACAAAGGTATCATTGCATTACATCACACGGACCTTTTAAACTTTCAGTAAGAGGCAGCAATAATGCATACAAAACAGCTGGAGAACAGGTTTCATTTCAGCAAGACATTTCGGCGATTCTCTGTAGAGAAAAATCTTTGTCTTCCTGTTAATGGATTGCTACCATAAATGTTTCATGAGCATAATGTTTTATGTGGGTGCTAAGTAAGGAAAAGACAAAAAAATACTTGCTACTTCCAGTAAAACAACTGAACCCTGAGCCACTGAATAAAAGTCTTCAGAACGAATGTCTGCACATACATAGGTACACTATAAAAAGTACTCTCGCTCGCTGATCACCCAGAACATTGCTGGCTTACACCTGACAGTTCCATCTTCCTAAGACGTTATCATCACAAAACTTCATAATGGAGCTTTAGCAACAGAAACCTCTACTGAATTGTAGGAAACCAAAGACAGAACCCACCTCCGAACAAAAGAGAGACTTCACAAGAGTTCTACCAGAGCAAATTTGGTTGCAATGGCGTGTCAATTCCCTTCCCTTGCAGCGCGTGAAAGGGACTGCGCATGCAGCAAATTATTAGAGCAACAAATATTTATTTTGCCAAAATAGAAAGGAAACACCAAGCAGCACAATCACCTGGACGGCTTCAGAAAGAATCTACTCGGTTTTTGTAAAGAAGTTTAAAAGAACAATAATCTACTTGTTTGAGGAGAAACTTCTCACACCATTTTGGCTCCAATTCAGTAACACACTTAAAGAATTCAAGTTAAGTTCATTTGTAAGTATGTTCCTGAGTTAAAGCCAAGAGGTGAAAACGGACTGTTCAGCCAATATAGAAAGAACACAGTATTAAACCAAAGGTCCTGACAATTGCAACATAACACACCTAGCTGGGCACAGAGTATGAAATTTAGTATTATCGACAAGTACGAGTCTCCCCACATTAGCTAAGAGCTCCTGCTCCAATAGTCAACAACGTCATGATTCCATCCAGCTTTATTTGGCTGCTCCTTGAGCACAAAGGCAAAGCCTCCTCACAGGCTACCTGTGGGCTCTCATGGCTTCCGTCAAGGCCTGGAACTGGGATCCTCCTGAAGAGACAGCCCCAGACCCTGTGTCAGACGAGCTTTACAAATGCTGGCACCTGACCCTTCACACCACTCACTGCACTGGGGTGAAACTGCAATATAACTTTTAGGGGGTCCACCTCCTCCCAAGATAATATTCATTCAAAGTGCAAATTACATCATAGTGCAGATAGATCTAGACCACTGCTTCACAAACGTGAATTTCTATATAATCATAAGAAATGGCCTTTAGCAGACAGTCCTAAATACACAAAAAATAAGATCATCTCTCACAGAAAATAAATTCTATAGAACCAACACAAGAGATTAAAAAGGCACAATAGTTTTTTTTCAAGTAGCCATTGTCAAATCTAGTTTTACTTCAACATTTGAAAATTCAGAGGAGAAATGTTTAGCCATTTCATAGTCAAAACAAAATTCTTTGATTCCTTCAGCACTTATCCTTTAAGCAGTCTTCTAAGGACAGACCCAGCACAGGTTTCCTAGATTTAAAGGAGACTGCTAAGGAGCAACAGGCACATCTTGGGATTTGGCAGCTTTTTCTTTATCGTTGTACAAAACGGACCAAAACAACGGACCAGGAGAGGAAACTGCCGTGCTCGACAAAGGAGAAAAGGACCGTCCCTTAATGCTATTTATACTACTGCAACACTCCAGAGCTCTGAAGAGGTCTGCAGCGTGTTGAGCAGGGTGCAGACAGTGAAACAGTCTCTGCCCCACACGGTTCACACACACAGGATGGCAGACTAACCCAGCCCACATTGGCCTCGCTCGGTTATAAATCAAACCCGCAGTTCCCAAACGCTGCATTTAAACAAACGAAACCCCACCCACGGCCCTCTGAGCTGCCTGGCTCTTTCTGCCCTCAGCTTATCAGTATAGCAAAGCCAATTAAAATAAACAGACTTATGATGCTCACAGCCTTTCTGCATCAGGATCATTCATGGAACGCGCATCAAAAAAAAATAAATATGAATACAATATAAGTAAGGCCTGTAGCCAAAATAGCTGGAGTTCCATTGCAGGAAATACTTGAGCGGTTCTGCTCACACCAGGCGGTTTCCTGCGGTGCTCTGGCAACCCCAGAGCTGCCTGCTCTCCCCTGGGGAGGGCCCCAGAACGATTGCATCAGAGCTTGGCTTCAGAGCTTTAAGCCAAGCTCTTCCTCCAAAATCTCAGGCTTTAATCAGTGGCAAGAGGAAAACAAGGGCAATATTAACTACAGGTAAATTAGCGCCGTTTTTCCCCACATGCTCCCTTTTTGTCCTCTACAGCTTGAGACCAGATTCCTTTACATGGGTTTGCGTTTCAGCATTTGCAGCTGAGCCACAGGCTGTATTGATTTTAAATAGAAAAATTTATAATAAGGAATATATTTATAAAACCAGAAGCAGTTCTCCTATACTCCGTAATTACTTCTATTCATATTTTTAAATTATATGGCATTTAACAAGGACTATACTCCAGTTAAAATGGAAGGCAGTTTACAAGTGTGACGTTCACTGTTCCAAAAAAAGAAGGAAAAAAAAAAATAGAAACAAGAGAAAAACAAAGCCAAAAATCCATCCACACCACTAAATTAGCATTTTCCTGTCACCACTGGTTTGTTCTGACTATATAAACACTAGCATGCCATTCTCCCCTCACTTTCACAGGGAGGAAAACAGAGCTCTATTGAAATCGGACCAATATTAAAGCTACCACAAGGCACATAAAACTGCACCCAGGACATACAGAAAATTCTGCAGTCACTTGGTAGCCAAAATTGCCAATTCAGATTACAGGCTGGGAGGGCAACTGTCACACAGGTGTAGCTACAGCTCACAGGGACACAAGTATCTGACACAGCACCTCAGCATAATGCACATCAGTTTGATCATAGATAGGAAGCTCTTCAGGACAAAAATCTATGTTTATCTACACATTGTGCAAAGCATCTCATACATTTGTTGTGCTGCATAAAGCAGTCACTAGGTTGATACTACAAATCCATACATTTTTCAGAATTCATGTCAAGGTACATTTTCATTTTATTATTTCATAAATCTCACACAGAAGCACCACCCCAATCTTTTCCCTTTCTTAGGAAAATAAATCACAGCATCCCTTCCTTCACCTAATGAAGTCTGTGGGAAGAGGCTCAAGCTCAGACTTTGCATACTTATTATTTGCCATTAGCTATTAACTCCCACTCAGAGTGAACCTACGCTACTTTCATAGTCACCTGCATAAATATGTTTTGTCAAACCACAAAATTGCAAGAAAAAAAAAAAGGAATGAATGACCATTACAAATCCATTTGGGCTACATCATTATCATTTCAGACTACAACCAAATCCCATTTTCCCTTTGCAAATTCAATTCCCATCAATAGCCCCATACATCAGTGGCTGCTCGTGTTTGTGCCCTCATTTTTTACATTAAAAAAACTGAAAGATTACTGCCAGTGTATAATAGGCAAACTGCATTTTCAATTCCCAACACATGTGCTTCAGGGAAAAAAAGAAACACAAGGTAAGGGGAAGAAATGCAAATGAATGCACTGCTATCAGCTGTATATTACCCTAGTGACATTACCATACTTCATATCTCTGGTTGCATACTTCAGAGAAAAAAAAAAACAAACCAGTATGTTGTCATTCAAGCAAATTCTTTTATCATTTCACTGAATATTAGTATACTTCTTAGGTTTCTATTTTATTTACCCAGGGGCAAAAAAAACCAAGCAGAGATGTGTCTTTTTGCATATATAGTTTTTATCTACTTTGGCAATTTTTTTTCCCCATGACCAACACGGATAACACAAGCTAGATTTCAGCTGAAGCGCTGCTTTTGATGTGACAAGACAAAAATCCAAAACCAACCAAACAAAAAAACCACACAAAACCCACACCACACACATATTGAAAAGGTTACATAACTCCTTGGTATTCCAAACATTCTTTTCCACCCATTCTGCAGGGCATCGCAGAGCAGTGATATCAGGAGTCAAAACTCTACAGACTTCTCAGAAAAAAAATTCTAGTACATCTTTGTTACAGCTACGAGTAGCCAGCACACTGCATAACTTGCATTAAATTTCAGCACCTGTACTGCATGGATAATTGGGGTATGGTCGCTTCTGGTAAACACTCTTTTCATTTGTGATGTGCTGCAATGCAACAGAGCAGCTCTTCAGGGAATTAGAGTAGGCAGGTAGCTCCTGCCAATCACTTAAAGGGTCCATTCTCATACCAACAGACAGAAGATTCAGATGCAACTCCAATTAGTGCTAATTGTAGTTCTCTCCAAGTCCCTCTGCAACCAGAGATGACAGAGACTTCATACATGGTTCTTAACATAAGTGGCAACACTAATTTGTTCATGTCAAAATCCTTGCTGGATGCAAAGCTCTCAGCTTGGTAAATAAGTTTGCCAAGCTTCCAACTGGCAGAAGAATTTCTATTTCTAATCTCTATTTCTAACAATTCTACACAAACACTGTTCTTTACCTCTAAGAATTCTACACAAATACTTGTCCTTACCTCAGGTGTCATAGCTAGCTGGATAGGAAGTGCTTGTTTTGTAAGGTTTTCATGCTGCAATTCCCCAAAACAAGGTTGTAAATCTTAAGGAGACCTTGACAAAGTTTTAACAGGAAAAAGATGATAAAGTGCATACCGAGGAGTTACATGCCACCCCACAGCTCCTCACTCTCAAACTCCATACACAGGCCCCGCAGGATGTTGTGCACGTGGTCAAAGGACCTTCTCCAACAGTGGCAGCATCCAATACTGTTCCAAACAAGCTGTGTCCAAAACACCACTGGGGCACAGCAGAATTGCAGGGCTGCTTCTTCACATACCTGGAGTTTCCTTTCCTCCACCATCACCATCTTCTTCCCTGGAAGACTTTTGCTGACATACTGCTCTGTGGAGCTATAGGAACCCTCCCCAGCATACACAGGGGGTTTGATGGTAGGAGCTGCACAGCTCAGTTTCTCCCTCCCTTCTCTTCAGGCATGGATCTGCTCAGCAGTACCAAGAGCTGCCCACAGCTTCCTGAAGGGCCACACTGGTTAACCACAGACAAGAGCACAACAGATCAACAAGCTCTTGCAGAGTTAAATTCAGGTCAATACAGTATTGTCTGTCTACCAAAGTTGCTCCAAAGCCCATCTATACAGACCCTTGCAAGTAACTGATGTCAAAACTGTGTTTGCTGCAGTACTTCATGCCTTAATCATTGTGTGTTTAAATATACACATCTGTAAAACAAATGTCAGTGTCCACAGACTACAAGCTTATAAACAAAAAAGAAAAATGCTAAGTTTTAACAATTAATTAAACCAGTTCTCATTACCTCAATTTCCATCTGCAATTATAATCATTTCCCATTTAAAATATCTACCACGTTTTATTCTTAATTAAAAATGACATCCTTGCAATGGAGTGCAATATGAATTAACAATTCAAATGTTATCTATGCAAATTTGTGAGTCCTTTGATTCTTCTCCCCTTTATGCAAAGTCATGTGTAGGTTTATTTTTATTAAGCTTGTATAACTTCACTGAACATCTTCTGCTCTGAACCCTATACATAATATTTCAACCCAAGGATGTAGAAATAAGTTGTAAATGGTGCAATTTCTTTTCAAGTCTCCTACCATTCATTTAAGAATCAATACATATGTGAAGAGGTATCTTTCCTAAATATATATTTTTTTTAATTCTGTGCAATTTTAAGATTTAAAGACACATTACTTTTCCAATGACTTTAACAATAGTTATTTCTTCAGACTCTGCTGTGTAAAGCCAATGGAGAAATCACTGCAATACAATTAAAAAAAAAAAAAAAACAAACCAAAAACCTTGAAATCAGTTTTATCTACACCTAGAATTCCAGTGACTCAGCTCCTCAGACTGACTCTGCCCTCAACTCTTCCATGGGCATCTCTTCCCCAGTGTGGTTCTACCTCCCTCTGCAGCGTTTTGAGGCTTCATCCCAGACTTGAAATTTCTCCCTGCTACATCAGCCAAGAGCAGTCTCACCTCAGATAGCCTAGATGAACAAACTCAATGCTTAACACCTTAGAATATAAATAGTTTGCCCACATTTTCTGTTGATTTCAAAGCAGTTCGGCAACAAGGAGGACTAAAAAGGTAACTTTTTTCCAAGTCTGTGTAAATGTTGCAGAAATCATTTTGTACTGAGAAAACCCACTTAATAAGACAGCGTTATTCAAATAATATATTCATAATCGCATACCCATCTTCTCAACATTGATCACTGCCTTGCCCAACGCTACTCTAAGCCACTCCAGCAGGAAACACGCTTTCAGTACAGGACCAGCTGAAACAGTGCTGTACACATACAATGCTAGGAGGGGATTTTCTCTGAGATCAGCCAGCTCCTGACAAAGAGGATGCCTGTTACTGCTGTGTTCTGGCTTCCCTGCCAAAAGAGGGCATCCTACAGCTGGGAAAAATTAAGGCATCGTACATTAAGTTTTCTTCATCTGTGTGACAGCAAAACAAGGTTATTCAGAACAGTAATTAGCTGTGTATACTTAGTGAGGAAGTAAGCAAAGGTGGCCAGCTGCCTCACAGATAAGATCCATACCCAGATTATCATTACAGACCGCAAGGTGAATTTCTCAAGGTCCAGGGGGCAGTGTGATGGCTTTGAACTGAGTATATACTTATGAGGCAATTAGATGCATCAATATAAGGCACAAGAAAAATGCAATAAATCATGACCAAGATCTGCAGCTTACCAAATTACAAGGACAGATCTTGAGGTCCAATTACACTAACACAATTACACAAATTACACTGTAACCTTCAAAGGAAGAGGTCTTCATTGTATTCCAAAAACCTCATTGTCTTTTATTAATAAATTCTGGCAAGACAAAGTTTGAAGTCATACAATTATTTCACTGGCTAGTTTTAAAACCCCTTTATTCAATGATCTTTTTCTGTCATAATCTCCTTATCTAATTTAAACAGAGTGCATTCTCGTGCTATGAGTGTAATTTTCATTTAAGTTGCTATAACTTGTGCACAAAGGAATACGTCAATTCAGCTCACCAGCCAATACATTCTTCTGTGCTATAAAAGAGCAAAAAGTAGACTATTTATACATCCCAATATGAGGGTTGTTTTCTTTCACTTTTTCTTACAAAAAGACCAGATGGCATCAAGCCTCACAGAGCACACCTGGGAGAAGTCACAGGTGTGACTTTTACACAAATAATATTTTCTTCTTTCTTTCCCAACATGCAAAGACTGCTTGAGATTAAGGCAACCAGAAATGACTAGGATATCTGAAGGCAGTTCCCTGGCATTGTCTTTTCCTTATCCTTCTCACTCTATTAGAAGCAAGCACGTATGAAGTCTCTCTCTCCCCCTCCAATTATATCATTTGTCCTCTACCAACTCTTATCCACCTCAAAAACACTGCTATCCAACACTATAATTGGAGGGGCTTTAAATAGATAATTTAACCTTGGGAGGATGTTCATTTTCACTGAGCCTATCTCTCCAATCTATGAAACAGACAAACCCTTTCACCTGAGCATGCCATTCTTTAATTGCAACAGCACTGTGAGACAATTCATTTCAAATAGCTGATCAACCCAGGGGGAGTATGAATGCCCAAATATTTAACAGACAATGAAGACTTTTTACGTGAAAACTCAGACTCACAAAGATGGTTGCTGCATGATCAACAGCATACCAATACCATCACCCAGAGACAATTTATTTTACACAATAAAAAGAATTGCTTTTTCAGAAACTATTCAGTAATTAGTAGATGTATCATTTCTTATCTGTCTCAGACACAGCACATCAGTTTACCAGCTCCTAACCTCTCTCAGAAGAGAGCTATCTGATTAAGGAGGAATGCAAAGACTACTGCTATTTGTCCGCTTTGAAATATTCCTACAGTTCAGTATCAACACTGATGTCATGACTGTGAAGCTTGAGCAAACCATATTTATATTGAAGCCATCCTTACAGAAGCTCAAAGCTTAGCTTCTCTAGGTCAGAGGAACTCAGCATTGAGGAAAAGCTTCTTTTTTCTGAAGTGTAAGGTGGTCTCATAGACAGGGGCATCCAGAAGTAATTCAAGACATTAAAGGAAAAACAATTTCTCTGGGGAACATACATCATCTCTTCCTCATTGTCAAGGTACTTAATACTCAGCACTGTCAGACATTAAGACTCTTAAGGATGTCTCCTAGTTCAATAAATAGTGCCCACACAGATACCGCAGAGTTCTCACAAGCATCTTGGATCCACTCAAACAGATCAATCTTTTGCTCTGCAACATACACATCTTCATTACCACGGAGAGCAATCAGGCTGATACCTTCCCGCATAACTCCCAGGACAAGAAGGCTGACGGCATGGCAATGCACCAAGAGCCTGAACTGCCCACCAAAAAGGTGCTTCTCTCTCCCAAGAGGCAGAGTGGCACAATACTCTGGCTACTCACTTTCTCTTTGTCTCCACAGGGATTAAAGCAGGAGGAAGTCTTGCTGTTTGATACCCAAATCCAGCTGAGCCCAACCTCCTCAGAGGTTCTCATTCAAACATAACATCTTCAGTTATGCAAGCTCCCCCATTAACCAAACCAGAATCCTCAAGACACACTTGCACAACTGAGATAATGCAGTGAGGAATCTCACAATGTTTCTCTCACCAAAACAATCCACATCACTAAATGCAAGGAAAAAAACAGATGCCTTCTTCAGTGTTGCCTTTCACTGCAATGTTTTAAGAATCACACAAGATAAAGGAACATAAGGAGCCAGGAAAGACTGTGTGTATGGCTATGTTGTGATGAACACAGAATCGCAAAACCATTTTGGTTGGACAAGACACTTACGATCATCAACTGTTAACCCAGCACTGCCAGGTCACCACTAAACAATGTCCCCAAGCACTGCACTCACACATATTTTAAATGCCTCAAGGGATGGGGACTCCACCACTTCCCTGGGCAGCCTGTTGCCAGGCCTTACAATCCCTTCTGTGAAGAATGTTTTCCTAATATCCAACCTAAACTTACCCTGGTACAACTTCAGACTGCTTCCTCTTATCCAAAACGTGGTCCAAACTGTTCAAGTCTAATTAAATGTAAATGATTCTTAATCAGAAGAGATATTGGTCTAAGAAGAACAAGAGTTCAGTTTGCAGTCACAGGTGTGATATGTTCACACTGGCCTTCATTGCAAAGAAGACAGGGTATCAGATTCAGCTTTTCTGTAGCTGTCGGATCCAACTCTCGTAACAACAGCCAGAGGAATCCAACCTGGTTCAACATCCTGGAACTGACTGAAATTCACAGTGTCACCTGAGAAGTTGTGGTTACTCACAAGCCAACTTGGGAAGGTATTTTTAGCATGTTTGTCCAGTTCCGTCATTTCAAAATTAGCTACAGCCCACTCCATCAGTGCCCTTCTCAGAGATTCTGGAACATCAGGAGACATCAAGGTCTTCAGGGGCCACACGCAACATAGTTCTTAAAGCATTATGTTTCTTCAAAGAAAGGTTCAAACCAGGACACTGGAACCTATCAAGTTAAGATTCTACAATACAAAGTCCCCCATAATCATGTGGGGTTATTTTTCCCTTCAAAATTATCAGCAGATAATTATCATCATCAGTTATGTTATGCCTTGGGCAAATCACCTATGAACTGATATATCATAACATGCAATTTCCTTATCATTGTCACTTTCAGAATTCTCATGTGTTGCACAGTGAGAATTCTGGGCTTCACAAACACTCCTAGCATGGAAAGCAGCTGAACTGAGGAATAAGCAGCAAAGAAAAATATAGCTGAAGTTTATGTTAAAATACATGCTAAAAATTAAACTGGCTTTTAGAACACCAATACGTATTTTACACAGACCCTATTACCACAGTTTCTATTGCTTTTTCAGTCTCTTTCTTGAAACATTAAAGAAAATATATAGTTGGTAAAATGGAGCATAGACAGGAAAAGAGATCAATCTGCCTGCAAACATGACTGCACAAATAGTTCACTTCTTCATTGGTTTTACTCATTGGAAAAGAAAAAAAAAAAAATCTGTGCGCTTTAGTGCTTGAAAACAAGCAATCACCACTCATTTCCCCTCTATTACACAAACTGCCCAAACTCATGAAAGAGCATAGGAACAATAAAATATCAATGCCACTGTAGCTTTTCAGGGAAGAAACTGCAATGAAGTATCATTGTCCTCTATCAACATATCCTGTACTAAGTAGTTCGTTCTTGTCAACACTGCAATAAACCACTCACTGGCCAGAGTTCATCAGACGTTGTGCCCTCATACTCAAGGTGGAAATCTCCACTGAACTGGACAGGGAAAGTTTTTTCCAGACCAAAACCAACAGTTGTGTATAATTACCGACTTGCTAGTATGGAGTGCAGCCTTTCCCCTTACCACTTCAGCTCTGGTGCAAAGCTAACAGGTGCTGTCAGTTTTTCATATGCACACATACAACTCCGCTTCAAAGTTCACAAAAAAGCGTTAGCTAAACACACTTCAGCCAAAGCCATCACAAGGCCACCTGAATTCAGTATCTCCTACCAAAGAAGTTTCCTGCCCTGTGAAGTAGCCTCATCTATTCTTTGGACAAGACTATTCTTCTAAAAAAAAATAATCTTATTTTGCAATTCTGTCTATAAGCGGGGACTCAGACACACATTATGAATGCCCGATGTGAGAGCAGTGCTACTCTACAACATCGGCTGAATATTTGTTCTAATCCACCTAACTGCTTTACTAATGGAAGAAACCCATTTGGGTATAGAATTCCTACGCTTAATTATTATTATACTAGGTTTTAAAAGCAGTACTATTCTTGCATAAATACATATATATAGCAGCACATACCAACTTGAATGCAAAACAGCACCTCAGAAATGCTCAGCAGACCAGGCAGAGCGAAGGACTGATCCTAGAGCATCAGAGCATCCTCCTTTAGTACCAAGCGTGAGATACAAAATATGTGAAAATTAGGTCCCAGTGTCTGGAAGACTTCAACTGCTCAGAAACAAAGGAAAGAACGACACAAGAGAAAGAATGACACATAAGCCTCGGCTTACGTGCTCAGGCACTGGAGATTCCTACTTAAAGCCCACGTAAGGCCCAGACAGCAAACACTGCATAAGCGTAAGGGCCCAGTTATACCAGAGAGGGATGGGGCAAAGAAAGGAGCCCCCAGTCCACATGGGAGTGTTCACACAGATAAAAGGCAAACACCTACAGCAAAGACAACACAGTGCTCAGTAAGGCAGCACTGCAGCCCTTGTTGGGTTTTTGTTTTACAGCAAAGAGGATGGCTCGGGAACCCACATGGCAAAGACTATCAGAATAACCACAAAGGCAAGTGACCACTGGAACAATTCATCAGTGGAAGATAATTAAGATGAAAGAGCAAAGGAATGGCAAAGCAGCTTTCTATAGAAAGGTATTGATAGCCCTGAATAAGAGACGTTTCTTCAGCCTAAACTCTTTTTGGGAGAGGCTGCAGATATTAAAACCACTCTAACAGTGTATATTCCTTACAGGACAGCACAAAGATGTCTGGAGCTCTTATAAACACACACACACACATATATATATACACACATATATATGTATATAGACACACAAAACCACAGCACTGGCTCCTCTGCAGACAGCTTGGCACTGCTAAAGTGCCATCCCAGAAGGCAGTACAGCAGAGTCACATAATAAAACACAAACAGGCCTCCATATAGCACATGTGTGAGGGCAACAAGGGCTTAAGCAGCGAAAGAAATTGAGCTTTCCACACTTTACTTGCAAGCATGAGAGACAGCAGAAAGGTCCAATTTTTGTTGATGTTGTTTGTATCAATCACAGCAGAAGTCACTGAAAGGCACCAAGGGAAGCAATGAACAATTCATCAGCTTTCCAGGGCAGACAGGACAGTGCTACCGGCTTTGATCCTTTATTTAGCTCAGTATTGTATGGCCCAGACAGTCAGCAAGAACAGAAATGGTGTTCACCAAAATGATGTATTTTATTTCCAGCTCATCAAGAAAAAATACTCTCAGTAAGATCCATGTGCTTCAACATTATTTCCAAGTAATACAACCAAACATAGCAAACTCCAGGATGGCCTCTGTTTCACAAATAGAAGCAAAAAGGCAAGTCAAACGGCATGCTCTATCATACTCAGCATATGTAGTTTAGAAACACCCAGTTTCACAAAGAAAGAGAGCATTGCTTTATTAGAGTGGGTGCTCATATGCTCAGTTCAACAGAAAGCACAACTGTCAGGTAAATTAAAAACTGAAGATCAGAACAGAATTATTTAGCAAGTGAATTTGTTACTAATAGAGTGCAAATGAGACAAGCTAGAGTTGTTACTCGTTGACAGCACGCATCTTACAAGCCTTGTCTGGCTCTGCAGACACAGTCGGCACCTAAAATGCCTGCTGATGCCTCCCAAATACAGAAGCAAATAGGGGAATGCAATCTCAAGCTCCAGAAGTGAAGAGTCATTGATCCAGAAACCAAAACTCTAAAGCATGAAGGTGTTATCCAGACTACTGTGAAACAAGAAGACTCCTCACATCCAATGGAAAAAAATTAATTTTATTCCTAAGTTGGTTTTCACCTTGAAAGCTAATTGTTGAAAGAAAAGCTAACACTGCTTAATAACATGAAATAGAGAACACAGTACAGGTAGATAGTGTTTGACATGAGATATTAGTTACCTTTCTGACAGAGAGTCTGTGCTGTAACATATAATTCCTCACATCCAACTATGGCTTGGGATTCACTCACAATAGATGTCACTAACATGTGGACAAGCCACTTTTACCTTACATTCCTGGATAACCAGGTCCATTCATATAAGCAAGCAAAACACAGATTGCTCCTGGGCACATAAACATAAATTCCTGTATGGCTTTAAAGCAATTAGCTGAAAAAAACAAATGGTTTGCTGTTTTGATATCAAATTCAAGAAATTCACATGAAAGTTTTAAGTTGCCTTCAAGGACTGCAGAAATGTGCTCTTCAACAGTGTCATCTAGTTACTAATTATGTTTTGTTCCTACAAAACGCTGCTTTAGCAGTTTACTTAAGGGAACACAGTCTTGCTTTGATTACCAGAGTAACCAGATCAGCTTCTTTTTGCCCATTGTTTGCCCTCTTCCTTGATTCATTAACAAATCTGAATCAAAGCAGGCTCATGCATAAGAGAAATTAAGAGGAAAAATGAACCCAAGAGGTTAAGGTAACAGGTAGCTCATAATACTCAGGACCTTCAAAGGAAAGAGAATGGGAATGAGATTTAGACCATCGAAACAGTTCTTGTATTTGGAATTAAGAACTTCGGGAATTCTTCAATCTTTCTGAAATTTTAAGCATTGGGCAAGATCACAGCAACCCAGAGAACCACCTGATAAAACTCCCAGCATTCATTTTTCCCAGGGACTCACATTTCACCTTGCACAATTTACAACAATATCCAGAAGACTATAAATGCTCATATAGACACAGGCCCAACATTCCTAGATGCTGAACCTCAACATGAAGAGGTAGAGCAAACACCCTACCAAAAGCTTCCAAGATGGTCTGCCCTTTCTGAAAATGCTGTTTCTTTGAGACAAACTATTTCTTCCAACTGGATACCTACATCAGTGACGGGAAGCCTTGCTCGTGAAAGCTGAACCTTCACAATCTTTATAAACATAGAGGGCAACCATTACTCAGTAAGATGCACATCTCTGTCCATTTGGGCAGCCTGTACTGCAAACTGAAGAGGATGATTTCCTGCACCCTTTGATCAACCTGCCAGAGCAGCAATGTCAACACATCTTATTTTAGACACTTCATCAGAGCATTACCTTCGGGTATTTGCTCTAATATTATGTTATAGCTCACCACTGCCTTATGTATAAAGAGCAAACATTGCTTACATCTGAATTCCATGTTGAATTTAACCCAGGTTAATTGCTATTGCTGGCAATCTGCTGGCTATGTGGTAAAAGCCAGTTGACAACATGACAAGAGCTTCTTACACAAATTGGTGTGGTGTAGAAATATCCAAGCCAAGAACTGAAGGCACAGAGATCCAGACTCTGCTTTTTCCACTGGATGTCATCCTTGCAGGACACTGCCCAAATGTGCCAGGGGAAGCCTGTGCCACCCTGCCAGTGCAGGACTCCTGGATCAATATCAGTCACCACAGCTCCCGGGGTATATGCTTCCCCCTCAAGATGCTTTTAAACTACTTCTAACTGCCAAGTGTTCTTGACTACATTTATTTCTCAGTGATGATTTAAAAGAAATGTTTATTTTAAAATTATATTTGACATTTTGCTAGGTACACTGAAAAATAAGCCCATTCCAACACATGCAAAAATTAGGCATTAATGAGATCTGACAATTATCTTGATGGAAAGAACCAAGTGACTTAGTTGAACATACAGAGGTTTACTAAAAAAAGAAATCCTGTTCTAGTAGTTAAAAAACAAACAAAATTGCTTCTTATTGATTTTAATTTAGGTTGAAACACTAGCTGTCTCTCCAACAAAGCCAGAAATGGCAACAACTATAAATGAGTACAAGATGTGATAAGATAGACAGATTCTTAAGCAATCTAGTATAGAGATGACCTCCAGTTTAGACAGTAGTTAAAATATGATATCATACGTATGGATCAATAAGTAAGTTCGCATTTGTCTCAGATCCAAAAGCTGGAAAGCTACGTGTCTTTTTTTTTTTTTTAGTTACTCTAAAACGTTGTCCAATTAAGCTCTACTGCTTTTTTCTTACAGATCCTCTAGATTCTAATTTACAAATAAAATCAAGAGAAGCAATTAAATGTTAAGTACTATCAGCATGTTTCCCCAAGTGAGGCACATGTGCAACAGAATAGAAGCAGTCCAATCTTGATACAGAAGACCAGGTTACAAATTGAAATACATTTATATTACCGTTATTTGCAGGCTTCACGCTCTGGCAAGTAATAACATTGGGCATCACGCTCCCCTTCCGTGCACAGCAGAGGCTCTTTGACCATGAGTCTATCACAGGCTGGAGCAGCTGGAGATAGACTTTACTCCTTCAGTTTCCAGGGCAAGCATGGACACAGAGCAGGGGCAACCAGGGGCTTAGAGTGCACAGTAAGAGTACACATAGCACATAACACTGGAAAGGACTTTCAGTGATGGTCATCTAGTCCATCGCTTTAAAGGCTAGTTAAACCTTCCTGGAGGACTGCCTAGGCACTCTTCTCTGCTATCCAGGCAGCAGGCACTTCCAGAGCCTGCCTGGCTCACATTGCACTCTGTCCTCCTGAAGCACACGAGAAATATCAGTATTGATCAAGCCCAACTAAGTTTGTGATCCTTTCAGCATGCCACACCTTGATCCAGTATTACTGGGATCTGGTCTCCTCAGCAGTTTCTGGTGAAGGCTTTCATATTTAGAAGATTGGACTCCCTCTCTACTTCAGACAGAAAGATCTCTCCACCTTCTCACCTACCTTCACAGACACCAGGCTCTTCCCAGACAGAGTAACACCAAGTGGGGCAGAAGATACTGTTTTTCCTCATTTGACACAAGGTGTAGGTTTGCCCAAAACAAACACAATCAAAGTGGAAAGCTAAATGCAGCCAAGGGATGCCAGCCTAATGGAAACTGGGCCACAGTAACAGAGCAGATCTTGTAAATTCTTACAACTAGCTGAATATCCAGTCCCCCCCACCTTCATCCAACAGCAGCAGAAAATAAGGACAGTACAAGAAACACTAACAAAAACAGCAACATGAGTAATAGTAATAGGGTGATGGAAAGGGAGGGGAAAGGTAAAAAAACACAACACCAAAAAAAAACCAAAAGGAAAAAAAACCCAACCAAAACCCAAACACACTATCAGTCCTAAGATATCTATAGCCTGCTTGGAGTTACATTCAAATCCTAATCCTTACTCCAAGTTTCTAATGAAGTTCAAATGTTCATCACATCAGTGTTACCACACAAGGGTGACAGTTGTCAGAAGGTCCCAGTCATGTTCTGGAGCTGTGTGAAGCTTTCAATTTCCATGTGTAACAGAAGTCAAACCCTAAGATGGCCATTTTAGATAACTCCTCAACGGGCACTTGGACCATTATAGCATACATTGACTGCTACTCCCTTAAACACTGGTGAGTTACAAAAGGAAGGAAACAAAACCAGAATAAATGATGCATCTAAGACACTGAGATCACAGAAGACTTAAGTCAAAGAAGCCTTTATTTCTATTGCTAAAATTGCAATTAGATCTGTATTCAACTCCCATAAAAAAAGAGACACATTCAAAGCATTTATTTTAATAAAGTTTAAAAAACTAGGAATTTGTAATCCAGGCCACATCTACTGAATAGCAGACTATTTTGTTCAGCAGTGACTCCAATAATGATCTAGAAGTCATACTAGGCAAACAATCAACATGAGCTTTCTTGCTGTGGCAGAAAAATAGGCCACTGAAAATCCCTGGACAAACAAAAAGGGCAATAGCATCACACAAATACACTATGAATAAGACCAGTGTTCAGTTCTGGTGTGCACCTTTCTAAAAATAAGCCAGAAAAAAAAAAAAAAGGGAAAAAGCAAAAAAAAGATTGCTACAAAAATTATTCAAGAACTGGGTAAAATCTTATAGCAAAGGGCTTGTGGAGTTCACATCAGTGAGTTAATCAGGACACTGATGTGGTTTTATTGTAATATGTTAAGAACTTTCACAGTAACAAAATATCAGAGAGCTCTTTAGTAGAGAAAAGTAAAACAGATAAAAGACAGTTGTTAAAGTGGCTGTATGTTTGCAGTTTGAGCTTCACAGCTACAGTAACTCAAACAACCACTTTTTTTGGTGGATCATTTATTTTGGTAACTAACACTTCAAAATGGACATCAAACAAATAATTGCTTTTAAAATAACAACTGACAGCTGTTGACAGAATACTTCACAAATACCTTTGCAACTGCCACATCTTTGTTCGGAAAAAAAAATAAAATACAACATAACAATTCCAAGGATTGATACATATGACAAGTATCCTCTAAAAAGCTAGAATTTTAATGGCAGGACTGGACACCTCTGTGTGCTTCACAGCAAGAAGAAAGATGTGGGGTTTGTAATTCAACACAGAGTAAAAGAAAAACTCTCCAAGAAGCATATAGACAGTATAAAAACTGTGCACCTTTGACAAAAAAGACAGCCTATGGAAGTATTGGAAAGAACACGCACAGTTGTTTTTCAGAGTAATGCCATGATGAGGGTTATGGTGCAAATCCTCACCTGCTGAAAGCTACCATAGAAACAGCAGCATCATGCTATGACAATTTGCAGCAGCTGAGGACCTGCCGTTATGCCAATACAAAAACATTACAAACTTTCACATTTTATGCCCCAGGTTTACTAAGATAACAATGAATTAATTCACAGTAAACACAAGAGAAGCATTTTACAGTGCATAAACAATGTAGTAAGAAACAATTTAAGAAGTCACAGTTCCTGAAACTGCTGTCACTGAGCCCATACTTTTAACACCTCCTTAAATAGCTAAAACTGAACAAAGGTGTTGCTTTGGAACACAAACAGTTATACAGAAGCCATATAATCTGATGCAAAACCCTTGGGCAAAGGAGGAAAAATAAACAACTAATTTTAGAACCTCCATTAGCAATTCTCACCAATTAAAATATGATGCAACTGCTGTCAACAGGCAAATTTTAGTTGCATTTAAGCATAGATTTAAATACAAAAATACACGAGCTACTGCACTGTGAGAATAGTATGAAAACTAGTTACAAGTTGCACAGAGGCAGCAAGAATAAACATTCAACTGGTTCTCTCTGCCTACCTACTAAATAGATGCAACATTTAAGAGAGTCATGTTCCACAAACCCTCATTTCTACTTTAACTGCAGTGAATCTATACCATAATCTCCAGAAGTCTGAAATCACCTTAGGAATCTAAA
Source organism: Todiramphus chloris collaris (assembly GCA_025345505.1). NCBI lineage: Eukaryota > Metazoa > Chordata > Aves > Coraciiformes > Alcedinidae > Todiramphus > Todiramphus chloris. The sequence goes on from JANVCC010000038.1 coordinate 9,133,057, forward strand.
TACTAATGAAAGTATTGAAAAATTTAATCCCTAAACTCACTTGTGATAGCAATGTAATCTGTACTTAATTATTTCAAAGCTACTAGGTATATTTATTGTCTCAACCTGGAATTTCCAGGGGGTGGTAAGGGGGGGATGGATGGACACAATGGTCTCATGCGGAGGCCCACTAAGCTGAGGCTTATATAAACACATACCCATTGGGAAAAAAAAAACAAAAAAAACCCCACACTGAACTTGCTTTAAAATATCTCTTAGCCAAGACTTACTTATTTTGAGATGTATATCAGTAACTTCACTACCTCCTAAAATAGGAGTTCTTTTAAATTAGGGGGGGAGTTAAATGGGAGATTATAACAGGATAGCATTTCTGAGAACATCAAACTGACACAAAGGCAGACGTTTGTCCTCGGTGATGCTGGGGTTACTTCACAGACATCCTTATTTTAAAGAAATGGAATGACATCCAAAGAAAGTAACTGGTTTACTGCTGAGGATCGTCAAGGGTCAGGACAGAACTGTTTCTATTTACCTCTGCAGTAGAAAAATGGCACTGGCACAAGTATAACTTCATATCCTGCTTACTCATTGCTTGTTACAGTGAAGGCCCCTTCCACTCCAGGACAGCTAACACTGCTTTTCAACCAGTCCAACAAACTGACCAGGAATCTCTAAGACTTCAGAATGCTAAAAAACAATAATCCGAATTGGAGATGCTTTTATAAGGATTAAGGAAAGGACAAGGCACTGCTTTGATTAAAGCAAGTATTATAGCATTTTTTTGTCTCTTACAAGCTTCGCGCACAGACAGAAGATGAAAAGAGTGAAGTGTGGTAAAACAACAACTGTCCCCTTTGCCTGCAAGGAGTTATCAGATAGCTTTCTTCTACTGTCAGCAGAATAAACTGACTCCCAACAGAAAAGCTTTAATGGCACTCTGTCAGGGAGACAGGCACATTATTTAAAAAATAAAAAATAATTAAAAAAAAATAGCTGCCACAAAACCAAGTAACGTCCCACATTTAGCTCCTAAATACCAATGTAGCTCTTCAAGACTCAACGTCTCATTTATTACGTATCTACAAAATAGAGAAAAGGATTTTTCAAAGCAGTTTTTTTTAAACTAAGCATCCAAGACTCAAAACACCTAGATTTTCTTTAGAAAGGCCTCCATGCTATGAATGCAAAGTCCCTCAAAGCAGGCACTGGCACAGGATAAACATATTCAGGCATCACTACAGCATTTATGCATAGAAAAACTGCAACACCCACATCAGTTGAGATTTTTTGTGTCAGTACTGTTGGCAGGAGCACGATGCGGTCAAGTTTTAAGTTCTAGAAAATGGTTCATCATTATTCAAATGACTTCATAATTAAGAATGCTAGTATTTCAAATCCCAGGCAAACTTAAAGATGCAAAACAAAACCACATAAAAAAAACCCAAAAAAGCCATGTACTAACTGATTTCATTTTAACCATATTTCACTTGAAGACTTGAATTCCAATTGCCATAAGATGAACCCATTCTGTGTAACAAAAACATATCTTACAGTGGTTGCATGAACTTCTTAGTTTCCTTACTGCCTTGTGTCCTCCCTCGTCCTCCTCCTCCAGTCAGCTGGGGAGGTTATTCACCACCCCTGTTTCCTTGAGCTTCTCACTCATACTGCTAGCAGTCAGCGAAAAGGAAAAAAAAAAAGAAAAATGAAAGAAGAACAGCAATACCCATGGAGTATCACAGTATCTTCACTGTCGTGCTTGTAATCTTCACACTGTTCATCTGTTCGCTTCCTGGGTGGGAAGAGGCTCTGCTTAGGCTACAGGTAGGTGACAGGTCAAGGCACAAACCAGGAATCCACTCTGTACTGCCAACTGTGCCTCAACAAGACAACTATTCATTGAAAGGCAAGCATTTGAAGACATGGCCAGTGTAGTCCTGATTCACCTAAGAGTACACCTGTCCCTGCTGAAGTGGGGGTGAGATCACTTCAGAGAGCTGTACCACTTGTAAGCAACATTAAAAGAAGGAAGCCAGTATAACTTATCCCAAGGCAAATAATGTGGATGAGTATCTGTAGCCTAGAAAATGGGTAACACTATCATCAGAACTACTGCAAGATATTCAGGAATGGAAAAATTAACAGCAACCAAGAACCATTTCTCACTGATTTTTTATTTTTATTTTCTCTAAAACTTTATTGACACACAAATCTAAAAACTAGTTGCTTTCACCAAAAGTTATTCTCTTGGTAGGCATCTCCAGTTGGCCATGTCTCAGGTTCCTCAGCTTCGTGTGAAAGTGTGCATTCATTTACATCTTCCTACTCGGCCTTGCTTCCAACCCCTGCATGACTCTACAGAGCTGATAAAGGCCAACTCTTCCTGGGAGTTAACTCTGGCAATTGATGAAGGCACATTCCCATCAACGTGGTGCAAGATGATACAGGTCCACACTTTTTAACTGGAAGAAACATTGACAGGAGTTTACCTCATGAAGGGAAATATTTGTAAAGATATTTAGGCACCTAAAGCAACAAGCAATCTCCAGAAAGGATACATAAAACCATAAATTAACCCATTTAGGGTGTATCTGCATCCTCAGAAGACTCCATATCTTTTAAGAACATTTGTCTGATTAGATTCCACTGCCTAAAATACTACAAAATTGTTGTTCGGAATTAAACTTTATTTATATTTATGTGCCATGCTACTTAATTACATTTTTGTCAACACACAGGAGCAACTCTGATCTTTAAAAATGGAAGCACGGTTACTTAGGCAAACAGAAATTAGTCTCATTTTTTCATAATTTCTCAGATTAAAGTTATATATTAACTAAAGTACAGTGTTATTACTATACCCTTAGGCTTCAGAGCACATCATGCCACATATTCATTTGGCTGCTAAAAAGCAGCAACCAAATGATTAGCATTTTTTCCAAGGACAGTTGAGATTAATAGTTTGAAGTAATTTCTTTCATTTAACCATGAAACTTGAACATTGAAATTAGAGTCAATGTTAATAACATTTTATTTCAGAAAACTCTTAAGTATGTAAGTCCTTAAGCACTGATCATAAGATGGATAGAGTCCTCCCTGTTATCTGTCTTTTCTGTAATTGGAAGCAAACCCCAACTATTAAACTTGCACAATTTGATAGCAGTACAGCTTCAACTGAGTGCACGTACATAACTTCAGACAACTCTTGTCCCTGCAAAGGCCCCGAAACTGGGAGCGAAACAATCACCTTACTGAAATCAGTAAGTGGGTTTTGGTGATTTTTATGGTATCAAGCAGGACATATCTGATCAGCAGAGATTTCCAGTGTGGATGCAGGAGGGACAGCTGAAAAACATGACATCTCTGTGCTAGACTCACAGACATTCCTCACAGCTCTGACCAAGACATCCATTTTCTGAACAGGATCAAAAAAACCTTTCATCCCCATTTCCTAGACAAAAAGGAGAAAAGACAGGGGATGAGAGAGCAGTATTAGAAGTGCTAACTCACACACAGAGGCAAAAATCCTCATTCTTTCAAGTAGAGCAACACCCCCAGCCTAAATACAGGCTTTGTAGACACCTCAATATGACTGAGGAAACTCCAGCTACCCTCAAACTGTGTCCCTTCCTTTTTTTTGAAGGTACCGAAACCCCTTCTCTCTGTGATGCCTCTTCCTCCCTCACCAACTTAAGAAGCCTCTTACTCTTGCTGCTAGTGCATACAGCTCCTGTGACTACGTGAAGACTTTTGAAAGCCGTGTCCAGGCTCTGATAATCACAAATCAGCTCCTGTAGACCTGCTAACAGATAGGAAAGTTCTCTCTGGAGTTTTCCCCCCAGAAGCATACCAGCAAGCTCAGCTCTTATAGCCTGGAAAGGCTCACTTGACATTCTTTATCTGCAAGGACTTCATCAGCAACTTCCCGTAACATAAAGCATATTTTTAAAAGGCATTGAAAATAAGGGATAATTAAAATGTAGGAAGTGTCATCTTCATAAAAGCCGCAGGACTAAATAAAGTCTTGGAGGGCCCTCTCCTGTACATTCTGTATTTCTCTATGTGCACAAGGCACCTTCCTCTGTAAAATCTTTAATGAACAAAGCCAGTCTTCTCTGTACCTTCAAAAATATATCAAGTAGCATTTGATTAGTTCATAGGGAAGAGCTCCTAGCATATTTTTTCCTCCAAGCAGAAGACAGTTACATGCAAAATTAACTCTCAAGTCAAAAGTATAAAGACTCAAAATCCAAAACTCATTTACAAGCAGTTACCAGGTCAGCAACAATTTGATCCATTACCGAAGAGCTAATCTAAACTCAAGAAAATGACTTTCATTTATGCATCCAGCCTAAGAGAATGGTAACAATTGTCACTCCTTCCATGACAGGATTGTCACAGCAACAGCTAGGAACTGCACAAATGTGTACTTTTTGCACAAATGTGTACTTTTTCCTTTGCAAAAAAAAAATATTTATCCTCTCTTGGCAAAGCACTGAGAAACTACATAGCAAGGATATCACACTAAGGTTAATATTTATGTCTTACTGATTTTTGGTACTGTGAATTTAGATTAATGAGCAAACAGACCCCATGGAAACAACCTCTCTTACCTTGTCTTAGTTTGATTTATTAAGCAATGCAATTACCAGTGACAAGCCCACAGAGAAATGCACTAAACTTAACATTTCAAAAAGAGCAAAACCCTACCCACATATTTTTTGTGCAAGAATGACTCCTTTCTCTTATTGCAACCAAGGGAACATCAACAAAAATACCTACTTAAACAGTGTAAACCTACTACAATCATCCCAACAAAGGAATGCTGCAAAGACTACATGGTTCGCTTATTGTTGCTCAACAAAGGAAAAATAGCCTTTGTGTTTCTTCACAAAGTAAAGTGATTTGCAGGGGAGAAAATAAATAGTGACCTCCCTTTCATTTAAAGAGAGCTAGATATGAAGCACAAGGAAGACACTTTTAAATGAAGACATAAAATACCTTGATCCTCTAATCCCCTCTAGAAAATGCTATGAAAAGGTACTGAAACATCTGTGGTAGATACTAAACGGTTAATATCTGGCCGGGATTCCCCGCCAACACAAATTCCGATGATCTGCCATTGGATGTTGTCAGCACCAATGTCCTGTTATAGACCACAGAGATCCTCCCCGCAGCTTTCCTACCTCGGGCATCTCAGAAGTACCGGATCAGAGTGTAGAGCATCCCTGTTTATCACCGTGTTTCGCCTACCACTCCTGCATGCGTGCACACACACTCAGAGCTATTCCTGCTTTCCAGGATAAGGCATAAAAAAGTCAGTCATGAGGTCTAACATGGTAGCTCTGTGTGAAAAAATAAATGCATAAAAGGTTTCTGGAAAATAGTTTGCTTTCCAAGCAAATCTTCAGCGATGAACAACCCTGAAACATTCTGAAGTATTACACAGATGATTTATGGCTTTGAGTGTTACAGACTTTACCTACACATAGCAAGCGTCCATAGACCTACTACTCTCTGCTTACATTTGTCTTTATATTCAAACCATAATGCAAATAATATCTGGTTCAAACACCACTGACCTAAATCATCAAGTCGTACAATACTGTCGTATTAAACCTACATCATAGCTTGTTTTCCTGAAGCGTTCCTGAAGCCTGCCTTCTAGATGTAATTACTGCACAATATATACCAGAACCAGAGAGAAAGGCTTCACTCTGAGGGCTGGAATTGAGAAGAAATCAATACAAAGATGATAAATGTTTCTTCAAGAGCTGGAGAGGTATTAACCCTCTCTCCAACTTATTTTCTTTTTTGCTTTGTATCATTTTACCATGCAAGAAGCTGCTGGAAAGACTGGGATATGATGGGTGTATCTGCTTATCTCTGCGTTTGGAGTTAGAAGAAAAGTGTATTTTAGAAAAAAAAATAAAACAAACACAATTTCTGGAAGTTTTGTAGTGACTTAGTCTTAATACTTATTTATTTTCGCACTTGCACACCTGGATACAGCCAACGACCTAGTGTGCATCAGGAGCCCACAGAAGTGGCAGGAGGAGTCATGGGGTGAGGACTTCACCGGGAGAAGGGGGGAAGGGGCTCGCCCTGCTCAAGGCCCATCACATCACACCCACCCCACCGCCTGCTCCCAACGGCCCATCACCACCAGGACGGGGGGGTAAGGTCAGGAAAAAGTTAATAAATAAACCACTCCTGGAGCGTGCGGTGGTGCGAAGCCGTTCTCGGCCCTTCAGCCTCTGATGCGGTGGGAGGAAGAGCAGCGGAAAAAAAAAGAGGGCCCGCTGCGCTTCCGCACTGGCTCAGCGGGGGCTGAGCGCAGGCGGGGCCGCGCTGCGCGCCGGCGGAGGAACAGCGGGGGGTGGGCGCGCGGCCCCGCGGGGGCGCCGGTGGCGCGACGGCGCCCCTGGCGGGCGGCCGCGGGCACTGCGGAGGCGGCGGGAGCCGGAGCCCCGCGCGGGCGCTCAAGTTCCCCCGAGCCGGGGGCGCTCCCGGGGTGTGTGGGGGACACGCGGGGTCCCACCGCGGGGCGTGGAGCGAGGCGAGCGCCCACCCGGCCGTGTTATACGCGGCCCCTGCATCTCAGCGAGGGGCGAGGAGGGATGCACAAACACAAGCCATGGGGCGCGAAGGGGGGCGGAAAGCACGATGGGCGCCGGGTGACCGCCGAACCGCCCCCCCCCCCCCACCCCCGCCTCCCACGGGTATGGGGTGGTGGGTGCTCAGATCCAGCCCCGGGTGTGTGGCACACGCGCTGCCCCGCATCGCCCCCCTCACTCCCCCCCAAGGTCAGCCGCCGGCGCGGTGAGACACCCACCACGGACACGAGTGGAGCAGAGAGGGCAGAGACCCGGGCACAACTAAGTTTCTGGAGGGGGACGGGGGGGTGCTGCAAAAAGGGATCGGAGCGCGGAGTCACGCTCCCTTCGGGGCGGCTGGCGGCAGTCCCGCAGCACAAAGGGAGCTCCCCCCCCGGCAGCCCGGCGACAGAAGGGCAACGCGCAAGGACCCCCCTCCCTCCGCTCCACGCCGTCGGGGGCTGCAATGCACCGGAGAGACGGGATACCGCGCCGCGAGCGCCGAGCCGAGCCCGTGCACCGCGCGCGGCCCCACTCGCGGGCAGCGCTGCCCGCAGCCGGGAGGGTGCTGCGGTGCCGGGGGGGGGAAACCCGGCGCCGGGGCCACCCGTGCAGAGAGGGCCCCGCGGTCCCTGGCGCATTCTCCGCGCTCGCCGAGTGCCCCGCCGGCACCCCGCGGGGGTCGCGGGCACGTGTGACGGAGGGACCCGGGAAGCCCCCGACCGCCGCGCTCACTCACCGGGGAAGCACACCACATCATGGAGCACGGAGCTGGTGATTTTCAAGAAAAAGATCCACCAACACGGTTGCAGTAGCCTCCGCATGTCCAAAGCCGCACATCGAAAGGGGAGAGGGACTAAAATAATTAACACACGAGAAAAA
>JANVCC010000038.1:9140934-9495809 GCA_025345505.1 Todiramphus chloris collaris
CAGGCGGGCAGCGGCGGCGGGGCGCGCGGCATGCCGCGGACGGGGCGCTCAGAGCCGCCTCCGCGCACGGGCGGGCGGGCGGCGGTCAGCCGGGGCCCCGGCGCGCTCCATCCTGCCGTACAGGAAGTGGCGGGCGAGCCCGGATCCTGGCGGAGACTTTAAAGCGGGGCGAGGGAGAGGGAGCGCGGCGCGGCGGCGAGGAGGAGAGGAGAGGAGAGGAGAGGCGAGGCGAGGCGAGGCGGCGGCGCGCCGGGCGCCCCGGCGGCGCGCCCCCGCCGCCCTTAAAGAGGCCGCGGCGGTGGGAGCGGGAGCGCGCGCGCGCGCGCGCGCGCGCGTGTGTGTGTGTGTCGCGGAGGCCCCGCTCGTGTGCACGCCCTCGCCCCGCCGCCCTACGCCCCCAACGCGCCCCGCGCACTCTCCGCGGAGCCCGCCCTTTTGCTCGCAGAGAGCGTGTTAATGGAGGGGGGAAAGGGGCGCTGCCGGCGTCGGCGGCTTGGGGGGAGAGCGTGTCATTGAGCCGAGGTGATCCGCCGCTGGGAGTCTCGGATTCGGCACCGTGCGAAGTTGCTCGTATCGTTGTGTGTGCCGCAGGGGGCCGCGGCTCGGCGTTCGATGCCCGTGTCCCGTCCCCCCCGCCTAGTTGTGAGCATTATTCTGTGCAGCGCCGGAGTTGTCCTGCCCCCATCCCCGGAAATCATACAGTTCTCCTCCGTCCTCTTCGGCACTCTGTATCACGCTGCGTATTGCCAGAGGTCCCCCACAAAATTCCCAGAAATGCTCACCAAAATCAGACAGCTTCTTCTCTCCCGCGGCAATGCACATCATCCTGGGCACTGCCAGAGGTCACCCCCCAAAACTGCTGGGTTTCTCCCCAATATTGTGCATTATACTACGTGTTTCCAGACACCACCACCCCATCATCCCCCCCCCCCCAAGCAGCAGTTGGTAGTGATTGATAACTCTGCACAGGAAATAGGAACAGAAAATGGTGTGAATTCAGGATGAAGAGATGGTTGCTTGTACTTGGCATTTCCTGGCGGTGCTGTGATGTGCTGAAGCTTAAATTTCATTCAGAAGTAGTTTTTGTCTGTTTCTTTTGTAATTATTTCCATTACGGGCATTCTGTTTCGGGAGGGAAAGGGTTTGGCAGGGGTTTATCAGCGTGCTGTGCTCAGCTCTGGCTCTGTCATTTGCTGTGACCATCTCTTCTTTGCTTACCTGCAAACCTTCCCCATCTGTGGTGTTTCCAGGGGAGAGGAGATGGGCAGCAGGAGGAGAAACAGTACAAAAATTCGTAAGTCGTCAGATTTATTCAGTGGAATGGCAGTGATTTTCTCTCCCCCTGCCTCAATTTAGGGATCTCTAGAGCAGAGCCCTCGGGGCTTGGGTACTTAACCACTGCCGGGCTGACTCCTCTGGAAGGGTCTGTGGCTTTGTATCCATCCAGGTTTACCCCAGGCAGCACAGGGTGCCAAATCAGTAGACTTCGCTGCAGCCAAAGGGCCTCGAACTAAGAGGCATTGCATTTCCATGGGCTTTCCTTTGACTTTCTTTCCACATCCCAGTTTGTGCCTGCCAAAAATTGGCAGTTGGGAATTAAAAGTGCAGTCCTCGTTAGGAAAACTGTTTACCCCAACAGTGACTGTACCACTGTAAGGATTTAAGGACCTAATTAAATGTCCTCTTCCCTTCAGGGCACCACCTGTTGGGGTGTGCAAAGAGTAGAGAAGGCGCTTGTGTAAAGATTTATCTAAACCAAAGCAAAATATTTATAGGTCCTGCAGAAAGTTCTTACCCAACTTACTGTTCACTAAATCTATTCCCAAAACAGGTGGGGTTTGGAGGTTGGTTTCAACTCTCATAAAGACAAAGATAAAATTTTAAGAGCTAAATTTCCCTGAATTTTTTGTTCCTATGAAAACCAAAATTCAAATCCCCACCTGTCTTAACCTTTTGGATTCTGCAGTGACACCTGTGCTTAGTTAATTGGGCTGCTCTAGAAAAACCTACAAAAATATTCCCCTTTCAGCAACTGATTCCTACCTTTACTTATGTAATGTAACAGATAGGCAGGCAGGTTCTCCTCCAGCACTGAGACTTATCTCTTCAAATGATGCCTCCCCGGTATTGTGAGAGGCAATCTTAAAGTAAGTTTCAACAGGTCTCATTACATGAGAAAGTTAATAAACACTATTGCAGTCTCTCTTTCACACATACACACCAAAAAAACACCAAAAAAAGGGGGATTTTTTCAAACAGCATTTTGCAGCAGTATTTTTCTCGCTGATTCAAAATCCTCTGCAAAACCTGTTAATTGCATCATTTTATATTTAAAATACATTTTTTACTTTTAGGGTTTGCTGTCCTAGAAAATGCCAAATCTGAATCTGCCCCCATATCTTGGATTTGGAGAAATTCTACATCCTTGCAAACATGCAAGTAAGATAAAATACGTAAGCAGAATAACTGTCTCCCGAGGAGCACAGATGACTTGAGACCTCCATAAGCTGCTAAGGAAGATTTTAGAACAGCAGTGCTCTCATCAAAAACCAGAAGTGTTCGGGCTGGATATTCACAGTAGTCCCCTCAGGTCTGAACTTCTAAAAACAAATCTGTAAAACCCCAGTGTTGGCACGGACAGCTTGGTTCAGCATGCTGTGGTACAACGTGTACAATGACCCACTTTTCCTGGAGTGGCAAATCAATCACTGCATCATCACACATCAGTTTAGGAGCTGCAGTGGTGGAAGTAGCTTTGTTTCACATTAGCAATTTGGGAGGGCAGAGAAATGGAAAGATGTATGATGGAGATCCAGAGAACAAAATTAAACACGGTTAAATGAGAATCCATTTCCTGCAGTATCTCTTTGCCTGCGGCACACTGTCTATCAACAATACACAGGTACAAATTGGCCTGCAGATGTATCTTTAGCTATCCAAACAGAGAAAACTGCATTAGCAGCTCGCTGCTCTGCCAGCCTGGTGCCATGTGACTGGAGAGCATGTACATTAGATAGGACAGCTGATTGTTTCCCAAGGACTGAAGTACTGTGGTGTGATTAAAATAACTGCTACTGTATGAAGAGATTGTAAAGGGACATTACAATATGGGGCAGTTAAACCAGACTGATGGGTGTTCCACTAATCTTGCAATATTTGCTGTTAAACATAGTGGGTGCTGTCAAGGTGAAAGGAGTATGATCAGCATCTCTGGTTTGCATGGAACAGTGAATAAAAGATAACTTTTATCTTGTTTTTCCTCCAATTGGACTAGGTAATATTTTTATGCTGCCTTCATCAACATATGGGCATCACTTCTGGGGAAGAAGTGAAAGTCTGTTAATTTATTTGATCAGACATGAGAAATAATAGAAAACTGAAATGAAGACTCACATTTGTCATATGTTTGAATTAGTGGAAAGCTGAAGAAAGCAGAAAAATATTGCAAGGAATTCAAAGATGAGAGGGTTTATTGAATTAAAAAATATTAATAGCATTAATCATTTCCAAAACAGGCTTCTTAACATCTATAATGAGTATATAAAGGATTGGGGAAATAAAAATCAAAGAAAAAAATCAGATATAGAAAGTTACAGGGTTTTGTGTTTAGAAAGGAAGGATGACTTTTCAATGATTTACATCCAGCCAACCTCACTGGAATAGTTAATCTTTGGGGAATATACCAGATGAGGATATAGCCCTGAAAGGATAAATCAGTATGAAGTACCAAGAAGCAGCTACAGTTCAGATGTGAGGTAATGTGAGGTGTAAACTTCCAGATTAATTCACCAGCACTAGTTCCTGTCTAGCTTTGCGTAGAAAGGAAAAAAAGGATGCTGATCTTGGAGTTTCATAAATTACATTGTTGCAGAGTTACTTTCTCATAGTCTCAGGACAGATGCATTCTTTTCAGAGTATGCTGTGAGGCTTGGAAAGTCTTAACAAGACGTCTAAGAACCTGCTAAGAAACAGAGGTGGATGTCAAGCAAAGTAGCTGTGATTAAAAAAGGGAAAAAAAAAAGAAAAAGAAAAAAAGAGGGGCTTACTTCAATCTCATCATAGTAATGACCTGTGTTGTTTGATTTATGAAGACCTTAAAATAGATGAACCCATAGAGGCAGGTAAAGCAAAAAGCATGAAAGCTGTTGATGCAAACTCTAGGTAAAGACATACACTGTAGGCCAGTTTACTGCATGTGCTATTAGGCTGCACATCCGTAGCACTGCCAGCATTGTGTGAACGAGGGTATCTGAGTGCTGACTTGAGTGATACTCCAAGATGTCCTGCCTGGGCAGGGTCTCATGGGGTTTTGCACAAAATTCTTTTGGAAGACCAATACATTTCTTTTCTTGTAGTCTATAAAAGGAACCTCCACCTTAGGGGACCCTTAGGCTAAATCATTCAGAGGAGACACTTGGTCACATGCTGAAATACCCACTTGAAAGCTTCATCTTTATCTTGAAGTCATACATCTCTTTTGTCTCCTGAAATGGCCTCAAAATGACTGTGTTCTGTAAAAGCATGTGTTAGTAACCAGCAAGGTGGAGGGTCAGACTGATCAGCAATGAGTTTCTCTCTTTCAAAAGCAACTGTAGTTCAGAGTCCTGTGGTATGACCTTGCTAGGGCTGTAAGTGTGTGTTTAATTCAAAAATCCTCTCTCGTTAAAAGAAAAGAAGAAAAAAAATCTATTATCAGTGTAGCAGCAAGCATGTTAATGACTGGAGCTGAGGGATGAGCATGGAAGACCCAGCATTACTGTCCTGCTTGTCGGTTACAATGTAAGTAATTCACCAGGAATATACTGTCTTTGCAGAATTTAAGGTGGAAACTAATAAACCAACAGACTTACAAACATTCATTGTTGGTAAAAAAAATGGTTTATAGGTTTGAATAATATTTGAGTAAATCTTGGAATCATTAATAGCAAAAAAAGCAAAAATCCTTTTGACTGGGAAGGCTCTATCCAGCCACAATAGTTTTAACCCTGTCATGCAGCTTGCCAGTGAGATAACTACAACTGTCAGGTTTTTTCTACATAGTAAAGTTGACTCAAGGGCAGGCAGGGTTTGCAGGCAGCATGAACCCAGGCTGAATATAAGCTGCTGTAAAAAACAGCATGGGTGCAGTGTGATGTATCCAGACATATTGCAGAGAGTTAATACAAGCAATCTTCTTGTCTCAACCTCAACTTCCAGACCCCTTGTCTTCCAGAGGACTTAAGGAAGCCAGTATCACAATGTGATATCTACTTTTTTAAATGGCTCATGCATTACAACCAAAAATCAGACTCCGTCTTTTCCCCTATAAGTAAATCTGTGAGAATGAATAAATTTATTGAAAGTCTATTTTCTCCTGTTCCTTTAACTCTCTTCCATTTCACTGCTGCTTTCTGAGAAGGTAGTTAGTGTGACATGCTTCTTCCTTCCTGCATGGACTTCAAAAAGACGTGTCAAAGCCTACTTGTGAAGGGTAAAGTCACAGGTGTGCAGTGGTCCTAAGGGGGAGAGGCAATAATGGCTCCGTGACAAGACATGACCTTCTAATATAAAGCCATTGCGAATGGTGTCCAAAGCCAGGCCTCTGAAATTGTTCCACAATGAAGACCAATCAAGCAGACTGCAAAATCACTTTCCTAGCCAATCCCAGGAGAGTATTTTAAGGGAAAAAAAGCCAAAAACAAAAACCTGTTCTATAAATGGTGAGAAAGTTAAAGAGGAACATTTGCCAAACCCATATAATTTCAGAGATGACACACTCTTTTTGAGTGCAGGTATAAGATGTTGTGCTAACTTATATGCTCTGGCTATCTTTTTAAAGTTGGTAATATCTTACAACAGCTTATATAGATAGGAGTAACTGCATTCCAGAAATGAATGCAGCTCCTGAGTGGTAGTGGAGGGGGAGGCTCTGACAGAACAAGAAAAGAAATCATATTTGTGTGTTACAGGGACAAGGAACTCTTACTTTAGTTTGGGCCCCATGTGTAGCAGTAGAGGAATGCAGGTTGTAGACTGCAGCACAGTTTTGTCTTTGCCTTCCCTCTCTGGTTTCACAGATCTGTGTTTTGGGGTGTTTTTTTTTTTTTTCTTAGAACATTACCAGTGATTCAAATATGGGCTTGTGTGAAGCACTCTGGATTTGAGCGAGGACATCAGCTGATATGATTCCATTAAAAAGGGATTCCATAGCCAGTGCCCCAATTAAACGAAGAAGCGTCAATATTAATAAACCTTCCAAAGAAACAGATAAAATCAGATACCCACAGTGACCCCACAGACATGAGTGCTAGTCAAATCAATACATACCCATAAGCACTGATGGAAATAGCAACACAACAACTGATCTAGGCCACTGAGATTTGGCAGTACAACACACCCACCAAGTATCCCTTGTTTTCTCTGGTTTTGCTTTCCATTCCCTTACTCTCCAGCCAAAGATCAGTGTCATGAGCATGAGCTACTTTTTTGCAAACGGTTTCTTGCTGGAGTTTATCCTGTCTCCTCTTGATGCCTGGTCTAAAAAGGGTTTCTTGGAACTGTAAAGATGCTGTCCAAAAAGTTGAATAGGCAGTAATCCAAACCCCTGCCAGCTTACATCCCTAATGTCACTGAAATGATTTTCATTCATCTTTTCAATTGTCATCAAATATAGATCCACTGTATCTGGGCATAAGTCCACTGACGTAAATGACTGGGCATTCAGTGTCTTGGAACTACACCTGCTTGGATCCAAGTCAAAGTTTTGCCAACGCAAGGAGGGACGTGACCAAATACCACAAAAATGCAGTTGTTACTTTCTACATTGTTTTAGCTACTTTGGAAGTGTTGCAAGATTGCGCCCTTATCTTTTCTACCCAGATTTCATGTTCGTGATGCATATCTTTGTGCCATCAAGGTCTGGTGGTTACAACGCACTGTGCTCACAGCTAGGGTATTGGAAGGTTTTAAGCATTTTAGAATTTCAGCATCTGTTTTATGTTGATTTCTGGAGGAGAATGGGAGAAGAGGATGCCAAGTTCCAGAGAACAATAAACACTTTGGGCCAAATTCTCCCTTTGTCTACGCTGCTGTAAATCTAATGTCTCTATCCAGATGACAGGTAGATTTGAGCCCTTATAATATAGGGAAGGGTCTCTAATTCCTTTAATTTGGAAGAACACGATTGCTTCCTCTGGCCCATGCCTAAGAAAATACTTTAACTAAGAATTTTTTTTATGGAGGTATTGGGTAAAAGTGTTCCATTCCAGACTGAAAGCAAGGCTTTCAGAACTGATCCAAAAAGGGGAATGTTTATCATAAATGACCTAAAGAGGAGTACAATTAAAATGTGTTTAGAACCTTGAACTGTTCTGATAATCAACATGAACTTATAATTACAGGTTTTAAAATAACTAATGATGTCCAAATATATTTATCATCTATTAAAGGTATCATCTTAAGACACATTTTTGGGAAAAAAGAAACTGAGAATAAAGTTGTAAGACTAATACATGGTAAAGAAATACGAGGACTCATAATTCTTCCCAAAGCATCACAGTCAGTAAAATATTACACTTTTTTTTTCTACAGCAGAAACACAACAGAACAACATTATTCTCCAGCGGTCAACATTAATTGCAAACTGATGGCCACTTCTGAACATGGGAGTCTTCACTGGGCCACATTTAATTATGTTAACTGCTGACATGTCAGCCTGCCCAGCTCCGGCAGCCGTGCTGGTTGAGCTGCCGTCAGTGCCATCGGCCAAAGCAGTCGTACCACACGGGGGAGTCTCTTCGCGTGCACAGAAAAGTTCATGTTTCATAAATCACTCGCTTTGAAACCTGATTTCTCTACATTGCAGCCTTGTCGGTTTGTCTGAGAAATAACAAAAGATCTGCAACACTTGACAGGGTGAAAAAGCAAAGCCTAAACCATGATGTTCCCATAAATGAATTGCTTGTAAGTAAGGCGGATAGGATTTTGTTGGTGGGGAAAATCTGTGTGAAGTATGATTCTTTTTATTAAGCACTGTTTAAGCCACCAACTTGCCCAGTATTTCCACATAGAACACAGAAAAGTTCAAGAAATCTCAGGTAATAAAATGCTACAGATTTCACCTAATCATTTAGGAAAGCAGAGGGTGTGGCAGGTTCATTGCATGGCATGGCAACACCTTATCTCAGCACAGTGAAAATGGAAAAACAATGCTGGAGCAGGATTCAGTCATTTTAAGATCACATTTTTCATTGCAATGAAATATTGCCATACCATATAATTACAGGAATAATTACATACCATATAATTACAGGAATAATGGGCATTGTCCATGGTGAGGGCAGTCTCTGGGTACACCTGTCCTGGGATTTAATGAGTTTAGTATCTTGACAAAACACACCTTTCATGAAGTACAGGCCATGAGCAGTGGACATACATCCTGAAAATCACACAGCATTCTTTGGTGGGTGAACCATCCTTATTCCCCAAGTCCATCTCAACCCAGAGGATACAGGAGTGATGAGACTCCTGGATAATGTGCAGAGGGAAGTGCTGACAAAGATCTCTCAGGGTGTCACAGGTTTTCTAGCACTGCATCTGGCCATCCTAATGAGCTTTCTCTTGGATTTTTTAACATCATTCCTATGACCTTGCCATGCCATGTAGAGGACTTACTTCGCCAGCTCATTGTTACCTGCTACTAATACAGACCCCTGCTAGCACAATATACTATTATCCAGCAAAACAACATGTACTGACAAACACTGTTTAGTGAGTATTGGCTACCAGTCTGAGAAAGCCAGGGTCACTGCTGAACAATACCAAAAGAGGTCTCACTAGCTTCTTCTCTCTCCTCCATTGAATGAGCTGTTAATAGACAAGCTGTTATAGAGAAAAAGAACTAAATAGTTTACAAGCTTACATTTGAAGGCCTGTGAATTGCATTAGCTGAGCCAGCTGAGTGAGAGCCAAGGCAATCTCCCCACGATTGTAGAAAATGTGGCATTGAGGCATGTGGAGGCAAAGGAAGAATGACAGTGACCGGGTTTACAATATGCAAATCTGGAATAATTACTGCTTTCTGTGGCACAGAATTTTTAGCTGAACTAAAATATAGAATAAGCATCTCCTTTAAATGCAGAAGTGTGCGTGTGCATGTGTGTTCATATTTTTAAATTTTCTCTCTTTTATGCAAATATTAATTTGCAGCCTTATTAGAAACTCTTTGAAGTTGACTTTTAATTTTTCCCCATTGGAACTTTTCCCCTCCTACCCCTCTTTCTCTGCTGCACAGGCCACTCTCAGTATGAGCAATGACCATGGTTCTTTTTTATGACTCGCTGTTTTCTTTTGGCCTAGCAGTTATGAATAGGAATGTGAACCACTTACAATTCAACTACCTGGACAATTATTTGAGATTAGTGGAACTGGAATGTGCAGCTAAAAAGTTCTGGGAACCCTATGGTTACCAGACAAGAGACTGACAGGGTTCTTTTTAAATTTTCTTTCTGTTCTTTAACTTTACCAGAGATATAAAAGTTTTGAAAAGCATCAGAACAAGAAAAATTAATAACAGAGAAACAGCAAAATTGAAAAGTAAAGAATGGAACCCTCAGATCATTCATTTTAAGACACTCAGTGGCAGAAAAAAATGAAGGAAAGGTGAAAGAAAGGACAGTTAAAAAACAGCCACTACTGAACAATGATAATTGAGAATTTCTAACTTTGAGAAAAGCTCAGGAACTTTTGCAGGGTCAAATTTTCACACAAAAGAATTGTTTCAATTTTTTTTTTTCTTTTAAGTTTCAGGTTAAAGATTTCAACATGCTTACAAGTTTCCATCTTTATATTGTCCTCTCAATTTTATACAGCCTTTGGTTAGAAACAAGCCAGGTGCCATCTAAGCCATTGTTGCAGTGACAGCAGGCTGCAATACTGCAGTGAGAACTGAGGTAGCTGGTTTAACACAGCCCTTACAAACAACCTGAGATCCGGTGATTGCCAAGAGGATATTTAGCAAAGTACAGTGGTGGCTTCTGTCATAACCTCCACTAATGGGTAGCTATCGTTGATACCTCATTTACAGTCCAGTTCAGTCAGAAACCACCCTTCCAGGAAACACTTTTTTTTTGCTTTTTCAAAACAGATTTCTTGATACATTATCATATAAATCACTCACAAGCTGGACTAGTCTGGGTCAGTGATCCAGATAAAAGCTTTTCTAGTCAGATTTCAGCTTTTCCCATTAAACTTTGTCTTATAATTTGAGTATCTTTATCACAGAGAAACCTTTCAGTCATGCTAACTTTAAGTACCAGTTATCTATTACTTACACCTGAGAGGAGAGCATTAGTCTATACTCAGAAATCCAGCATCCCTCTATATGGGGCAAGAAATTCTGCCACTCTTTTAAGACCAATTCCAAAACTCATGTTGCCTTCAGAAGGGACAGTGTGATTTGCTGACTTGTTAGATGCTCTCTTTGGTTTCCAGTCCTGCAGTAACAGTGTAGTTGAATCGGCTTCTGGAATTGTATTCACCTGAAATCAGACCAAATGGAAATCGTGCATTTTCAGGTCCTTGACTATGAAATTTTTTCAACTACTTGCTGAGAAAATTCCTTTTAAAGGCTTTAGAGAAACCATCATCTCAAGGGCAGTTTGTTTCAGTGAAAGGCTTAGGATTTCTCTGATCAAACCTGGCAATTGTCCTCTTTTGTTTTGGTGGGTTGGTTGGTTTTCCTGAGCTGTTCAGTTTTCCCTCCTGTTAGATTCTTTAATTCAAGTTAGTAGTTTTCTCAGGTTGGCTGATCTTTATTTCTGCTTTTAATATTCTCTATTGATTTTATTGTAGTGCACTTACACGCTGTTCAACAGTCTCCTATTACTGTAAATAAAATGAGATAAATAACTTGGCATTCTTTCTGCATTTAAAATGTCTGGCAGCAGCCATCTACATCCTTAACTGAGCATTTGACAGTGTTACTGCCAGTAACTGTGAGGGCAGCTCCTAAGACCTGCATGCCCCCCTGTCCCTAGTATCCGTACGAGTTAGATAAAGCTAGCTTGGAGTCTGCTGATATTACTGGCTGGCTTTATCTAGCAAGCAGAGCTACCCATAGCATCTGTGCATCTGTTGGATGTGCAGATGGGGGCAGCTGCCCTCTTAGACACTGGCAGTAATAACAGTGCTAATACATGAATCTGTGGCCAAGCAAGATATTGCTTATCTGCAGTGCATGTGAGAGTCACTGAGGCTCCCGTTTTCAGATCAGGTTATTCCTGTCTATCACTTACAGACTTTGGCTTAACTGGTCACTTACATAACAATGATAAGATACAAAACGCGGCTTCATCTTTCTTCCCTCTTATGGCTGCTCTTTGCAGGCACCCTTCTGCCCTGGCCTTTTTCACTGTCCTCAGGGAAACAACCAGCATGGTCAGAGTACAGAAGGTGCATTGCTCTTTGCTAGCATTTGCAGAGCATTGCCAGCACTCAAACTCTCTTCAGACTCCTTGGTGTTGGTGCTGTTATCAGCACAGTTGGAGGTCAAAGCAGTGGCTGAAGGTCTGGGGCAGCTTCTCAAGCAAAGCCTACAGCCTGTGCTGGGCTTTGTACCGTTGCAGTTTGTTGAGGCAGTGCTTATGGTATGTGGCTGTGTGGGCTGCAGTGCAGATCTAGCCTGAGACTCCTATCTTGAAATGGGCCTGCCCTGCAAGCAGACAGGTTACCATAGCTTATTCTAGCCAGTTTGAATATTGATAGCATAGCAGCTGACTTTGACTGCTTGAATGAATGCCAAGATCTGCTGGAGGCTCTACAGTCTGCTTAAGTCAGCACGGGTCCATCTTCAGTTTTGTTTTGCTCTTATCGAGACAGATTGGTCTGGGTGCTGCATCCATGAGTTCCCAAGAGTGACTGCACCAGGTCCTCCAAGCGGCTCAGTGTTGATGTCCTCTACCTCTGCCAAGGTTAGAGATTTCAGCCTTTCTGCAGGTGATCCTCATTCATCCTAAAGCCCTTTCTTTCACACAGGCTTTCTTCCCGTTGTGTCTATAACCTAGCACTGAAGATCAAACCTGAGCAGAGGTCCAGATCAACACTGCCAACAAACAGCTTTGTTTGATCTCCAGAAATATACACCATCTTGCAGATGTGTGTTCCTGCTGTGCTTTGCATGGCTGCAGCCAAAATAGCCGATATAACAGACCTTTGCATGGGGTATGTTTACACCCAGACATAATGAAACGGTGCCAACGTTTTCTCCAGTGCCCCAAATTTTAAAGAGTTTAGTGTGGAGTTACCGATTTTTACTCACTTTTGCTTAAATACACACCTGAGATCTAAAAAGACTATGTTCTTTTCAATTTGTTCTTGTAAAAATAAATCTATTTCAGTTAGGTAATACAAACTGTTTTAAAAAGAGCTGTGGAATATCCTTGCAAATATGTTGTGAAAACAATTAATTAAAATAGTAAAAATAACAAGTAAAAAATCGCATGACTTTAAGAAAGCACATAAAGAGAAATCAAGCAGGGTAAAACCAAATAAGATTAATTCAAGTTAGAGACTCACGTATATGGTGTATTGTATTCTTTGGACTGAACAGAAATGCATGCTGTGAAAGAGTGTTCTGAACTCCATTAAAGAGTAATCTTTGTACACAACAGTAGTGCTGTGCAAATAAATGTTGTGAGGCAAAATAAATAAGTTTTGAGAAATGAATGACTTTAGCAGTAGTTTGCCAATTAATTAGAACAAAGAGGGAAGCCTAGCAGACAACACAAAGAGATAAATAAGGAAGAATTCAAGTTGCCATAACAGCTTTTGCTATTCTCTCACTCTACTCTTTGCTAATTCTTCCTCTCAGAAGCTTGTGGGATTTTCTTTGAAGGGGGAAGGGAGCCCAGAGGATGCAGTAGGAATTTTGCTCACTCTTGAAATGAATCTCAGGGTCTTACCTCAAAAAAGGTTAATTGTAACTTGATACTTAGTACAATTTGTTCTAACAGGGTGATGGAGTGTGAACTACAATGGAGAAAGAATTAGAGAAGATTTAGCTAAGTTGCCAGTATCCTAGACAGCAAGACCCTTTCCCCTCCAGCAGTTAAGGAATTAACCAGACCAATTTAATAATTATTAGTTATTATCTCTCATAACCTATGGAGGGCATTTCTGGTCAAGTCCCAGAAAACTGGAAGAGGGAAAACATAGTATCTGCTTTCAAGAATATTAAAAAAAAAGGAACTCTCAAGAAACTATACATTTCTCAGCCTAACTTTAAATAAACTATAACTGGAAAGAATACATTAGAGATTATAATATTTGTGAATTACACCATTTTTGGAAGGGATTGGCAATACTACAGCACCACAATTAGAACTAGCACTCCTATTAAGCCAGGGAAATGATCCCAATTCAACAAGGTCACCTTCACTCAAGTGAAATATAAAGAACTACATATAGACAGGAGAAGTCAAATCTTCACATACCAAAATGGCATCAGAAGACTGGAAGATATGAAGGTGATAACATCCACAGTAAATGAGAAGTGAGATGTACTTGTAAGAAAGCAAATCTTGTAAAACGTACTAACAATAGCACTGCTTGTAACATGCGAAACATTATTACTCTGCTGTGCTCAGAACTATTGGAGGTTTACTAGTTTACACTTGACCATATTTTAAAATAAAAAGTTCAGTCCCACTGGGCAGGAACAGGAATAAATAGAAACCTATAAACACAAAAGCTATGAGAAAAGTTTGGAGAAACTGAGTTTGTTTCATTTATACAATTGAGGGGAACAGATTACTATCTTCTTTTAGTTGCTTCTCACACACTCAAAGTCTGTTATCATACTTTCAGTGTGTGAGAAGCAACTAAAAGAAGACAGTAATCCATTACCCACTGAGGTTAGGGCAGGAAAAATTGCTTTTATTTCCAACAAAGGAGATTTACGTTTCCTAACTATAAACCTAGGTAAGCATTGGAACAGGCTTCTAGAGTATCTGTAGAATCTCCATTACTTGGGATTTTAAAGAACAGACTACATAAAACACCTGTCAACATGGTTGGGTGTACTTGATCCACACGCCTCAGCAGAGGTGGGCTTATATCAAACAGCCTTTAAGCTCTTTGCCAGCCCTACCTTCCTCAGCCTCTGAAATGCTGTACTTGCATAGTTTTGTAGTTTCATATATGCTCTAAATTTAATTAAAAACAAACATACAAACCACAACAACGAAACAAAAAGAAACTTGAAAATGTGGATCCTAGCATTTCAAAGATCAGAGGTAAGTAAAACAAGTTGGTGTGTTTTTATTGACTGATAATTCCAGTCTCAGCTATGTTTTAACAGGGGTATAGGACTTACACAAAGGAGAAGAGATGCTGAAAGTAAGGAAGGCAGAATTGGTAAATAGGCAATACCTATTCTGCTACCCACTCTAAGAGCCTTCTGTCTTCATCTCCTGGGAAAGCTGGGAAGCTCTTGTTCTGTTTTTTCTTGTCTCTGCTTTTTCAGATAGTGCAGATAGAATCAAGGAAGTGACTCTATGAGATGCATGAGTAAGAACTTGGTTGGAGCTGAAAGAAACACACAGACAGGTCTTACTGGACACTGGCCAGCATTTCTGTTCTTCTCCAGCACCACACCATCTGTGGTTCTATACAGAGGATCCCTAGAAAGTAGCTCAGAGCGTATACAAAGGAAGCAACAGAGGAAAGCAAGAGAATGTCTTGCATAGGTTCCTCCAGCACACTGAGAGAAGCCATTCCCTACGCAGTGGTGTCCCAACACAGTGAAGTTTGCAGGGACAGAAGTGGTGGATTCAGCAAACATTGGGGGGTAGTTTAATATTGCTTCAACTATCCTCAGGCACTATTTTTTTTCCGTATGTTCAATTATGCTGTGGATTTATTGATAAATAAATCAAGTCTCTGTTTTCCATTAGCACACTGAGGGAAGCCACAGTTGAGTTGCGGAACAGGAATACATTCATCTAATCATGTGAAATTCTCTTTGGTCTTTGAATCCTCCTGCAGATAAACTACTCTTACAATATTTATGGAATAACAGCTTTTCAACACTTAGTTTATAATCCATAGTCCTCTGCCCTTTTGCAAATAACTTCTATTTT
This sequence comes from Todiramphus chloris collaris, assembly GCA_025345505.1. Lineage (NCBI taxonomy): Eukaryota > Metazoa > Chordata > Aves > Coraciiformes > Alcedinidae > Todiramphus > Todiramphus chloris. Next base: position 9,156,051 of record JANVCC010000038.1, read on the forward strand.
GCCCTGAAAGGCAGTCTATCTCAGCTCACACAGCCTACATATTTGTGCCTGTCTGCATTATTTATTTCACTACTAAAGACATTCCTCTTTTCCATGTTCTTATAATGGTGCCTATCATGGAATACTTGGACAGCTACTTGTTGTTGCTGATGAGAGTTTGTTCACTGCTCCCACCTTTACAGTACAAGCTTTCAGCACACAGTTTGAGTTGTTGGCCAGCAGAGTCTCTGTAGCATTACCTCAGCTTCATGCAACAGCAGCAGGTGTCCATTTGAGAAGTGACTTATCAGAGGTATCCAGTGATGTTTGGAGTTTGATCTCCGCTTTTCTGAATGAAGCTTTTTCATTTTGAAAACTCGTGGTGTTGCTGTTTACTTCTAAGTCATCAGTGTTTTGTAATTTCCATCCAGCAAGACATCAAAGATAGAAACTGCACCATATTTTTTCTTGCTCAATTACACTGACATGTAGATTCTCTTTAGACAGGCTGTAAGTAGTGATTCCTACATATCAAATCATACTGACCCTTTTCTTCCATGATGTATCTTGACCTTAACTTCCCAGTCCTATCCATGCTGAGGCTCAGAGAAGCACACTGTGACATCAGGCCAGCAATCACTACCCATTTCATCTTCGCTGTCATCCCGGTGACAATAGCTTAGTGCTGATGGCTGAGCATACACATGAGAACCACAAGCTGTCTTAGTGATTAGACTGGCAGGAGGTGATAGCTCCAAGTCCTCCTAGAACCTCTTATTTTGTCATGCCCTGCAGAGAGATTGTAACCATATTTAGATTTCTAGCACAGCACCTTCTGGTGAGCTACTTACACATTAAAGTAATGCCCAATCCCTACAGTAGGATACACCTGGGAAAAAGTCTGTTCCTAGAAGTTACAAGGGAAAGGCTCTCGGGTTTTCAATATAAATATTTATAGCAATCTATACAACCCCAGAGGAGGTGTTTGCTCCCCAATTCAGTCTGTTGATACTTTTGTCTGAACTAATCAATTCTGCTTTTCACTGTCATTTGTAATTATAGTCTATAAATATTTTATATTACTTTAAAATCAGGTTTTAAAATATTTAAATTAATTGGGGCTGGTGAATTAGATAGACAGGAATTTGAAACTGAGCTTGTCTAATCCTCTGTGCTGCTTTTTTCAGCTTTTAACTGTAGCACAAATTCTCCAATTTTCTGTAGAATAAACCAGGGGAAGATAACTTTACTTGTAACATATGAACAATTTGATTCAGTTAGCAATGTTTTGTGTTTTCTTGCAATTATTACAGCAAACTGAAACTGGGCTGAGTTCCCTCTGAGTATCTAGGCTGCTTCAGAAGCAAAAGTATTCAGTGAATTCTCAGCAGATATTCCTTTCCATACTGTATCCCATGACCACATCACGGCCTACAGAGGATATTTCCAAAATATTATGTATCATAGACATGTCATGGCAATTGCCAGTATATCCCAGAAATATGCTCAGTCCTATTTTAGGAATAATCCCACAGACAGCATGTTCAAACCTAAGTTTTTATTTGAAGGAATCTTCAAGAGCTGAATGTTATTACTTCTTAGTGTGATGTTTCATTTTACCAGAGGCTTGGGAAGTATCCATGGAAGATTCTGGATGGATTGAAATGATTCTGCAGGCTGTTCATCAGGGAATAACCAAAGCAAGAATTAAAATCCCTGAGAACTTTAGAAAGAGTAAATAAACCCGTTCAAAGTGTAATTAGTACAACAGACAATGTAGAGGCCCTGGAGGTAAAAGGTGAGGGAAAATATTATGCTTATCAGAGTTGTTTTTTAGGAAGTTTTTCTTTTCTTAAGAAGCTCAGACAAGCTAGTATCTTTAATAACTAGTTACTAGCCTGATTTCAAACCAGATACTGTCAGTGTTATTCAACAAAGCTGCCCATTCATATACCAGTTTGTAAAGTGAGTGGATCTTTCAGGAGAGGAAGAGAAGAAAATAATCAGGGAGGAAGGTACATTCCTGTGAGCTCCATTACAATTTATGGAATTACCTCTTGTTCTTTTTAATCATGAAGGGCAACATAATATTCAAGAAACGTTTCTGCTATGAAGATGCAGGATAGTGAATAGCAAAGCACAACAGATACCTTTCAATTCTTTTAGTAGAGCTTAAACAGGTGTGAGGTCAGTGTCTTGTCTAACGCACTTGGAACTCCTAGAAAAAGAGGAAGTTTTGGGCAAATATATATTCAGGATTTTTTCCTTAAATCCAGATTATCACCTGGTGTATTATCCATAGGCTAAAGCAAACTATGGTCACCCCTAGTATCCCAATTAAACCCTAGAAATAGGGTTTTTTTCACACACAGTGACTAGAGGGAGCTGAGAACAGTATGATTGATTTTCACTGTGACAAAAGTCACCTGGTTCTCCTGGAGAGAGGACAGGGAGGAGGAAGCAGACTCCCTCTTAGCTGAGCTCTTAATCTGTTACTGCTCTACTAAGGATTATCTAAGGCCATTTTTTCCCATTTTGACTCAGTGCAAGTCACGCTTTGCATTCAAAGGAAATTTGTCCCAGGACTGTAATCATGGCATAAATAGACCTATGCAGAGACTCGCTGAATCTACATTCACTGAAAAATCCCATTCCCAGCATGTCTATGAGGAACCATTCAACCATCTGACTAAGTGCTTAAAGCATTTGAAAACACTAGCCTTATCTCCTCGAGAGTCGACAGCAAAATGTATGGCCATGTTGAAGTTTCTGGCAGTTCTAGAAATAGTGCCTGCTGAGCAAATAAGGTCAGAGTGGGTGGGTGAAAATAGATTGTTCTCAAAATTTGGCACATAAAACTTTAAAAGTGCTTTATGAACAGAAATAATTCTCTCGGGTCTTGATCCTGCAAAAGCTCATGTGGGTAGACTTCTCAAGTTCATAAATTTAGAAATCTGTTTATATTTTTGCAGGGTGGGGCTTTAGGCTAAATAAAAGAAGGTGAAACATTAGCCATAGGAGATTTCACCTTCAAAGGAAGGTATCTGTGCCTTTCTGTTTATTAGTTTTCCTGTGAGCAAAATACTTGACTAACTCAATTTTTCATTTGCCCACCCTTTCATAACTTAAGAAGAAGTTCCTCTAAGGCACTTCTTTTGATTTTTCCACTTAGGTATTCTAGGAATTTGCTTAAATCATTTGACATTTGTGTTAATAACATAAAATCTTAGTGATCTGAAATCTTTATATAATTAAGCAAAATAATACATCTCCCTACATGGAACTAAAGTAGTTCAGGGAAATTCTCAGTGGAAATAAGGATGACTCATTCCTCAAGCAACACCAACAATTAAGTATACATAAGCTATCAGTTCCCAATTGGAAGAAAGGGGGACATTTATATAATAAAGGGCTTTCTTAATCTGTGTGGAAAGATGATAAGATGTTTGTACCAGCTGAGACTCTATTCAGAAATATGTTTACCAGTATTCAAGTTTATTCTCAAGAGCAGCATCCAGTGAATAAGACCATAGTGGTGGTAATTTTAAGCCTCACCTATTTGTAAAATCATTATGCTGTCAGTCCTTTCTGATGTCAAAGTCTGCATGCTGTGCATTAAAGATTTTATGAAGGACGAAGAACTGAAAAAAATAAATTCTACTTTTAGGTATTTAGAACCAAATAAGAGATGTGATTTGGGCAAAATCCAAACAAAGAAAACCTTCTAAAGAAAAAGCAGCCTTAGGTGCTATAAAATCATTATCGTCCTGGTAGGGGTATATAATTTTGAAACTCTGTATACCATTCAGCTCCTTCCTTTGGTGTCAGCACACAACTTCATTTGTCATGGCTTCCACCTGAGCTCTAATCACAACCATGTCATTGCATGCCTTGCACTGGGTGACGGACATTGTAAGCAGCCACACAAACTCTTGAATGTTTTTAGATTACCTCTGCCATTTGTATTTTTGTATATCTTGCTGACAGAGTTCCTTCACACAGTTGCCTGTGTGGAGGCTCTGAACAATTCCGAAGATGCCACCAGGGGTCTGTTCCAAATAATCATGTATTGACAGCTGTCTCTGCACCAGCCCAACGCTAATCAGGCAGTGCCCATGCTGAAGGCTACGTGGGCCCTTAGTATTCACAGACACGTGTCAGTGATACTGGTTAGCAGCATTGCTTGGTGCCCCAGAGCCCTGCTTTTCACCCATCACAATTTGTAATTCCACATTATTTATCTCTTGTGGTATTACACCCTGCTTTCCACTGAAATCTGATATTCTTCTCAACAGATAGGGACCAAGACTGAAAGGAAAGACAGCCAGGGTCACAGAGAGGACTGGAACAGTCCTTTGGCTCCTGTCTACCAGAGCTCCTCTCAGTACAGTGGGGCAGCAGCACTGCCCCACTGCAGGGCAGCGTGAAGGGACATACTGCACTGTGAGACTTTCAGATACCACAGGGATGGAACTGCACAATGACCAGATCCAGGCACCTTTTTGTAAGCTCTCCACTGCAAATGCTTACATGTAGTATCTGCTCAGCTGATAACAACAGCAGCTCCACGGAAACCATGGTTTTATGAACAGCAGAACATCATCTGTTCTTTCATCCTTTGGCTTTTTAGAGACTCCTTGTCAGGAAGCACAGTGGCTATTAAACATGCAGCTGGACAGATATGGCTCTCTTGATTGCTAACTTCATTACATGTCTGCCTCTGCTTATACAATACACCCAGTTACACTGCTTCTTTCCTAAGGAGGGAGATGTTTTTTTTAAACTGAAGCAAGATTTGATTCACTGTGTTTATAGCACATATTGGATGAACCCTAATTTGCAGGAAGTCTTTACAAGTGGAAAACCCTGCTAAAACACATATTATTGAATGGGTATCTTGCTGTGCTTGGATCAATGAAGCTTATACTGTGGCTTAGGCCTAATCTTACGACAATTCAGCAATTGAATCCCCTTATGTTAGGCTACTGGCAATGTTGCAGGGCGCATTTTGTATCTACTGATTAACTGTGTTCAGTTTGTGCATAAAATGAAAAAGAAATCAATGAAAACACTTAGAAAAATAAAATGGAGAGAAAGAGATGGGCATAGCAAAAAGCAAAAAGAAGAAACAGCCCTGTAGATTCTGTAGCGAGATGGCAGATGTCTCTGAATTAGGAACTTTTTCTTGGTATCCTGAAAAGATTCTCAGGTCACACACTCACAGAATAGTAGCGGTTGGAAGGTACCTCTGAGGATCATCTCATCCAATCCCCCCCTTGTCAAAACAGGGTCACCCAGAGCAGGTTGCATAAAATTATGTCCAGGCAGGTTTTGAATATCTCCAGAGAAGAAGAGAACCTCTCCAGGCAACCTGTTCCAGTGCTCTGTCACTCTTAAAATAAGAAGTTTTTCCTCCTCTTCAGATGGATCCTACTGTGTTCCAGTTTGTGCCTATTTCCCCTTGTCCTATCACGGAAGCACTGAAAAGAGACTAGCTCCATCCTCGTGATCCCCACCCTTTGGATACTTACAAGCACTGATAGGATTCCCTCTCAGTCTGCTCTTCTCCAGGCTAAACAGCCCCATGTCTCTCAGCCTTCCTTGTAGTAGAGATATTCCAGTTCCCTAATCATCCTCATAGCTCTCCGTTGGACTCTCTCTAGTATATTCCTGTTTCTTTTGAACTGGGGAGCCCAGAACTGGACACAGGTCCTCAGATGTGGCCTCACTAGGGCAGATTAGAGAGAAAGGAGAACCTCCCTTGACCTGATGGCTGGCCACACTCTTCTTAGTGTACCCCAGGAGACCATTGGCCTTCTTGGTCACAAGAGCACATTGCTGGCTCATGGTGAACTTGTCCACCAGTAATCCCAGGTCCTTCTCCATGGAGCTGCTTTCCAGTAGGTCAACCCCTAACCTGCACTGGTGCAAGGGGTTATTCCACCCCAGGTGCAGGACCCTACACTTGCCCTTGTTGAACTTCATTAGGTTCTCCTCCACCCAACTCTCCATCCTATCCAGGTTTTACTGAATGGCAGCACAGCCTTCTGCTGTGTCAGCCACTCCTCCCAGTTTAGTATCATCAGCAAACTTGCTGAGGGTACACTCTGTCCCTCCATCAAGATCACTGGTGAATACATTGAAAATTTCAGGTCATCAGACTGAAAATTTAACTTTTAAACATTTAATGCTTTTGCTCTTAAAATAGCAGCGGCTATGGACATGTGGTGGCTTTATGTAGGAGCACTGCATTAAGTCCAGTGGAAAGCCATTGGCCACCAGACACAGCTGTGATGCTTGATAACATGGTCAAGCAGTGTTTCAGACCTGTTCCTTGGGATCATGAAATTGTGGGGATGGGCACAGGAATGGAGGTCACTTATTCCTACAGCTTTCTTTCACAGTAGCAAGCAGTGAGAGGAAAGAGGAGATCCTAATACTTCTACTAAGGGGAAAAAGCTCCAATCACATCTGATGACTCGTTAAATATTGGGAACTACACAGGCAATCTGAGTGCAGTCCACAAAAACACAGGCAATGTTAGTTTGGGCTGCTCAGAGAACTACTTGTTACGAATATGGACCTGAGAACTCAACTCTCCCTATTTAAGTATTCTGGAAGTGATTTGCACTGTTGGATTCATGTCAAAATGAAAAAAAAAAAAAAATGTAGGTGTAGTAGTGTAGATTTTGATCTTGCAAAGCATTCCCAAGGTCTGCCATTTGGTTCTTGCTAAGTGGCTTCATGCAGCTAGGGATACATCTTACCATGTGTATTTAATGCTTTTGAAAGATGCTTATCTGACAGTCTCAGAGGATGATTCCTGGGCATATTCTTTCTGCCTATGTGCAAGCTACTGCTCTTCGTATCAGCGAGAACAGCCTTTGCTTATGAGAGACATAGGCATCTTATGTTTTACTCCTGTCTCTCCTCTGTTACTTTGACATACTGGTAACACTGAACATTCTCCCTTTTAATTATAATATTCAATTCTTACATGACTCTTGCTTGGTCTCAGTGTGCCTACTGGAAGTCAGTGCTGGAAATGCATCTGTATGAACACAGCTTGCTTCAGCATTTTAATCTTTTCCTTTAGACTAGCCTCAGCATCCCTTGGTAATTTCCAATTCTCCCCCAAATGCCTCTACTGAGTACATTGTTCTGTATTTGTCTATGTTCTTACACCTTGAACCGATGCAGAATTATCTCACATCGGATTTATGTTCTGCTGTCTCTGTATTTGCATCTCTTCCACTGCTTCCCAAATATGCTTGACTTGCCAGGTTCCTGTTGCTTCCCCTCTCAAAGATATGAATTTGCTTTTGTTTCTTTGATCCTTGGCCATCTATTTTTATCCACAGCTCTAGCTTTTCAGTTCCCTCTGTCTTATTCTGGTATCCAGTGGTGCCCACAGCACCATCCAGATTGAGCTTGATCAAAAAAAAAGCAGCTACTTAGAGTGAAAGACAGTGATTGGTGTCACAGTTGCCAGGGCTTGGCTGTGGGACATCTCTCTATTTTGTTTACCCCAGAGCCATACTGACAGCTCCTTCTGATGCCACAGGAGGATAGGGCAGGCAGGAATTGGGGCAAGGGAGCAGCACCGTTCTCTCTGCTCCTCTCTTGAAAGCAGAAGGTGCTGCCTTACTATCCACAAATCTCTCTCTGCTCCTCAGTCCCAGCTATTTTCCTGAAAAGAGCAAAAATAAATTTGCCTGCACTTCTGAGAAACCAGGAGCTTTTTTCTGATGCCATCAGATTGAAGCTTTGTCTGCTCTACACTTTTCTTAATATTCCCCTCCCCTTGCTGACTTCCATTCCCATTGCTTAGGGTTTGTCATGATTTGAATCATCTGTTCTCTGGCAGTAATCAGATTAAAATATTAGGTTTCTACTTTTGAGATTTCCTGACATTCACAGAAAAGTATTTCAAAATGAAGTGGTTACTCAAAAATTGCAATCATAAAGTTCTGTATTTACTCAAACTAAGTTGCAATTCATGTTATCTGTACTCATCTGGGGAAGCATCACTTCCATACACTGTTTTACTGTTACTCTTAAAAGATAATACCAACAAGCTCTTCATATGCTATACTGAATTTATGATTTCTTTTCTATTTTAATTTAATCTAAAAGGTAACCACAGCCTTCCCATGGCTCAATCTATTGCTTCTCTGCCAGGAAATCATCTTCTGCAATGTTGTATTCGTAACATAACAGCACACAAATCAGAAAGGAACTTTTGGTTTCCAGGGTCATGCCCAATGGTTAATAACTGCAGTTTGTAGTTCCAGGTACTTTTTCCTGTGATATTACTGTTAGCACTGAAGCAAATCCTGCTTTTCTAACTAGTGGAAAAAATCAGAAAACCCAAGAGGAAATCATACTTAGTCTGAAAAGATGCTAATGTGCTAAGATGCTGGTCAGGCCTTAGATGACATGAAAAAATGGTCTCTATTTCCTAAGAAACAAAGATGCAGGTGTAGATGAATAAAATCCTGTGGATAAAGTGGAAAGTAAAGATCTTTCTCTTGTTTCCAATAAAGTGCCTCTAGAGGGTCTTCCAAGAGATTTCTGTTAATCCATATATTTTAGATTCCTAGAGTTCAGGACAAAAATAGTGAAATAATAGAAACTGATTTCACAGCATACCCTTTAGCCTTGGTATCAGCTGTCTGAAGTCTCCCATTTTGACCGAGGTACTACATCTCATTATTTGTAGTTTAGTTTAGGTTCACTTCTCATCACAGAGCTAATGGATTCATTCAGACTCGCAAGTTTGAGTGAGCTGGACAGGTGAGGGCTGGCAGCCACCTCTGGCAGAGATCCATGACATGGGTACAACTCAACAGCTTTCCTATAGTTTGATTTTGAATATCGTAAAAGCCCATTCTTTGATAACAGATTAGTGCATCATATACTTAGTGTCACACTGTACGAAGGCTGATTAATAATTACTTCTTTATCAGTAAATGTAGCTATATATATACACAAAACTGTTTATATATTAAACAATGCTGACGTGAACATGATTATGTAAGTGCATCTGTCTTTCCCTGAGTGCATAAAGAGTAATTTTTATTGTGTTTAACTGCAGCAGCCACATTTTTATTAATTGGTTATAAATTCCCTTAGTACAGGACTTCTCAATTATTATTAATTGTTTCTATCCTTGAAGAAACAAGCCCATTATGCTCCAGAGTGTTGTCTCGTTACCACTGTACATCTGCACATAGACTGAAGCTGGGCAATGACTCAGCAGCACTCAGATGACAGGTGCAGTCAGCTTGGGCTTCTCCTCTATGGTAATATTTATAACCAAAAAGCCAACAATCAAAAGGAAAAAGGGTATCAGAAGCTTTAGTCTGGGTCTGCGTCCAAACTCCAAACCACATCAACTGTAGGGCTTCTATTTCCCAGGCAGCTGTTTTGCAGGTCTTCATTCTTGCTCGAACATTTTATGTCAAGGAGTTGTGCTAAGTGAGATCTGGGCTGCAGCCCTTCTTCCTGCTCTGCTGGGGAGTGCTCTGGTGCAAAAGGGAGAGGGTATTTGCCCCTCTTTGTGGATACATGAGTTGTTGGGTGCAGACTGGGAAAGATGCCTGCTCAGGTATCCTAATGCTTGGGAAGTCTACAGGTTTCTGAGTGCCCTGCAGTGTGCCTAGTTATTCCCAGCACATGTGCATACAAGCTGCCTTCATCCACCCTGTGGCATGGGGGTGCAGCAGGTTTGCTCCCCTTTCTCTGTGCAACAGGTAGTAAGAGCTGAAGGGATGTTAAAGATGTGGCCTTTTCACCCTGTCCAGGCAGTTTTCCGTCACTGAGCATGAAGACTGTAATAGCTGCTGTTCTGCTGCATACCACACGCAATTTTATTTGTAATGATCCCCACCATGTTCTTCTACCAGCTGTGAAATCATACTGAAATCACTTCTCCTCCTCATAGCTGTACTGTGGGTTTAGCAAAATCTTATCTTTTAATCTCAAAGATAGTGATTTTGAGAAAGTGTTTCCTAACCAAGAAACAGTCCTGCATTTTTGGAATTAAGCTTAAGTGTTTTCATGTAATTCTTACCCACTGCTTTCAACTTTGCCTTTCATTCTTTTTCATTCTTTTGAGTTGCTCCTTGTCATGTTCCAGTTCAGAGAACATTAAAAGTAACCTTTTCCTAATGTTACAAGATATCAGGAGAGTTGTCTGCCTGGGTAATGGAAGTGTTTAATTTGGGAGGAGGGGGGAAGTTATCAGCTGAGTGATATAAAGGAGACAAATTATGTCTAGAGGCAAGATCCCTGGACTGGGACTCGGGGAGTGTCTTCCCATCTCCACTGTGTGAATTTCTTTCTACTCTGTTTTATCTTTTAAGCTTTCTATATCTCATCTACTTAGGCTTTAGTTTCCTTAGGGCAGGGGCTCTACCATGCACTGGTGCAGTACCTGAAACTATGTGGCTTAATTTTATTTGGAATGTCTGGGTACTATTATAACCCTCCCCCCCCCAAAAAAAAAAAAAAAAAAAAAAAATAGTAGTAACTACTGGTAGAACATAGTGTTCTCCTGGAGTTTGCTTCTAGCTCATCTAGTCAGTGGCTTAATGTAGGAAACAGGCAAGCCACACAGCCTTTCTGATCCAGACTCACTCCTAAAGGCACTCTGTTCACCATCTTAGACTTACCAGTGTCTGAAGTTGGTTCTTTATATGTTTACGCACCAGTAAAGTGTATGCTGAAATTTTCATCTACCTCCTAGGGGTGTTATTAGGTTTAATACATTAATATTTATAAGTACTTTTATATGCTTGGATGAAAGTAGCTATAGACACACAGTAACACTCTGCATTAATGGCATGGCTTAACATTAATAAAGCACTATGAAGAGGGAAAGTGGGCCTTGCATATAAGATACAGCCTCTCTGTGGGTAGCATGGGCCAAAGGGGCATGCCAGTCCAGGGATCTTATGCTTGGCAAAGCATGTATTCCTGGAGTTGAATGAGAGAGGAACATGCTGGTGAGCAAGGCTGACCCTGGTGGGGAATGTGCTTGCCACTCAGAGCTAGAAGAACCGTGCATAACCGTACTTCCAAACTACGGAGCTGCAATCATACAGCCAGCACTGTTCTGCAGCAGTACGAATTCTAAAGAGATTTAATTGCTCCAGTTTTAGAATTGGGTAATTATAGCCGGTCAAACAGTTTCGGCACTGAAGTAATAATTAACCATATAGTGCACTGGTTCTACTGAAAGCCCTACAGTCGGTCTTTGCAGAGCTGATTTCCTCTTCCTCTGTTAGTATGCACTTACAACAAAATCTATGCCACTGACCTTATGTCTTAATGACCATTTGGGTATAGGAAAAGATGCAAGTCAGAACCCCAGAGGTTAAATGTACTTAACTGCAAAGCAAAAAATTGCCATTTGGTCTGGGAACTGATTTCGGTTCACTTTGAAAAATAAAACTCGTCATTACATGAAATGATTTTTAAATGCCAAGATCATCTATTTAGAAAACTCATTAAAATGATTTTCTATTTCTGAGTTCCTAGTCTATTTATAAAAACTTCAGGTGAAACCCACATAATGCAAACACTAAATATATGATACCAAATTTCAGATTTCAAAAACTCTCCTTGAGAGCATTACATAATTACAAGTCCCCGCAAAGAAACTCCTAGTGTAAACTGAGAGTGCGGTTCCTTGAGGACTGAGAGATGCAGCAGTAATATTGGGCTGATGTGGAGCTATGACATTTTTGAGTAACATGTGCTTTTAGAGAACAAAGAAACAGAAGGCAGAATTAATGAAGCTGCCCGGTTGTTTGGGACAAATCCTGTAGACACAAAATACTTATAAGATGCTTTGTGTTTACATTGTGTTGGGCCCACAGTTCAGTTCAATTAGATTAAATACTTGGGATCATCAAAGCCTTTGCAAGGCAAGTTAACAAGTGTGTGTTGGCTGTGTGCCTACAGGAAGTCTTTGGAAAGCACAGAAAGATCAATTTGGACGCTTCTCTGCCAATAGGATCCACCCACTCAACTGTATCTATATCTCATAAGAGGAAGAGACTGCTCTGAAGAAGGTGACATAACAGAAAAGCCAGAATTTGAGACAATCTTAGGGCTTCATGGCATTCAAAGTATTATGTTTTCATTTATTTTCAGTTCAAGTGAGTCTGCCTGGATAGGAAGAAATCCTAAAAAAAAAAATAAATTTCAAATGTACAGAAGTTATTAGGTCTCCTGCATCACTTAGAATCCCTTCAATAGAAGTAGGCCAATCCCAAACCTTTTGTTGTATTTTGGGTCTCTAGAAGCTTGTAATGAAAAAGGGCAATTGCTTTTATTTCAACAAGTAACCCAAAAACACACTGAAAACCTTGGCCATGGAAAAACTAGGCCTTGCATTCAGGGGAACTGACACTTTTGCTAGAGGGTAACCTGAGGCTGCTGGTAACAGTAGTAGGCTCTTCTTTTTAGCTGATCTGCCAACTAAAGATGGCATTCATACTCTGTTATTGCCATTGACAGAGACACAATGATAAAGAAAGTTCATTTTGTACGTGTAGTTATTCAGAGACTCAAAGTATTCTGAACCCTGACAATGAAATAAAAGCTAGAGTTAAAACATTCTTGAGATGGCTATGTAATGCAAACAGATTTACAGAGAATTTGCACAATTCTTTGTCCCAGTGGTGCACACTGTGTTTCTGCTTGCAAAAAATATTAATTTGGAAAAGGAAAATGGGAAATAGCACTATATTCAGTGCAGTGTCAAAAAAGAACCTATTTAGGTAAAGTGAATTGACTAATTTGAAGATGTCTAGAAGCTATTTCTGGACAAAATTAAGGTGAAGGATAAAATGCATAGTTTATAGGAAACATGGCAAATGATACCTTCTCTCATGACTGGCTAGAAATATTTGATATGAAACATCTGTCTCTTAATGAAATTGTTCCCCAAAATAATGATTACAAGGTGCTTCAGGAAATATTTAAGTCTAATTTAGCTTTATTACTAGTGTTCTAGGTTAATGAAAAGCATTCCCTAAGCAGCGGCACATTGCCTGCTGTGTTTTTTCTTACTATATATCTCATGGCATAAGCCATAAGAACATTAAAAAAGTACATGCTACAGGGTCATAATGCACTGACAAAGTGGTGGAACAGTGTTAACATAGAACAATCTGTCTACCTCCTCCAGCACTCCTCTCTGTGACACTAGCAACAGAAAAGAAGTACAATTATTTGTGAGGCATTATCTGTGTTCTTCATTTAAGAAAGGAAAAAAAAACCAGTGAAACATCCCAGTTTAAGGTGCTGAAGCACTGGTGAGCCATTTAGTACCGTAACTCCTTAATGGAGAATTTTTTGGCTTGAAATACTGTATACTGCATTATGTCTCTGCACTTTTCAAAGAACACCACCAAAGGTATCTGTAATGCAAAGGAACAGCCATTGATATGGTAATCAAATGTAAATGTCATAGTAGGCTACCTGAGATTATGTATTTTACAACACAATTACATTCCTATTAAATTAATACAGGAATCTTGCATTAGCAAGTCACACTTGGTAGCATATACCTACTAAATGGTTGTCTGTTGCAGTGCAGAAAAATGCAAATTTTGACTGATGTTGAAATGCAGTACTTTATTTTAATAGACAAACAACACAATTCTAGCTGATCTAATTCTCAGTGCTATGTCGGCTTATCTTTTCCTTATCTAATTTCTGGGTTTACAACCTGGATACCTAATACACTGTCCTGCATTTCAATATGTGATCGAAAAAACCTGCTAAACAACCAACCCTCATCATTTGGAGAATGTGTAAGTTTTCATGTACAAAGGGGAAATGTTTGAGTGATTTAAATTTCTAATTCTATTCCTTCTTTATCTTCAGCACAAACCTCTAAGTTTCAGATTTAAGTGGTTTCCTGACTTAGGATTTTGATTTGAAAATTTACAAGTAGAACAGCTTATTGTCCTGTTTACAGTCTTGAGTCTACCTCTCAGCACACTACAGGGTTCCCTACAGTGATAATTTGTTACTTCCAGTTGACAGTATAGATCTATGGGCATTTGGCAGTGTACGTGCCAACTGCATCGGGTTACCCGACACAAAGGGCTAGAATTACTTGTTACTTGTTTCTTCCTGCAGCAATGGCAATCTCTACTTTCAGCTTCCTGACTTGTCAGGAGAGATGAAGAAAATCCTGTATTCAGATGAAAACTCCAGGAGGTATTAGCATTCTAAAATGCAAATTTTAGCACAGAAGCTGTGTCCTTTTTCCAGAACTCTCCAGGACAAAGTGGTCATTTGTTCAAACTCATTATGCCTAACCAGGATCTTTGATACATTGGGAGACATACTCACTGTATAACTGTATAACCTTAAGTGATTTCATAAGACATGCTGGATGTTTTCACCATCCTCCAGTGACTGAAAAGAAACTGCTGAAAGTCATGGAGGCCACTGCAAAATAAAAACGATGTGACAGGAAGTTGGAGCTGCTTCCTTGGCAGTGGTAGCTTAGCATAATTTTCACGAAGTCAATACTGCTACACTTAATTACTCTGAGTAAAAACTTTTTGGTCCATATTTTCATCAGCCTTCCCAAGCAATAGAAACTTTGTCACCTACAACATAGCCTTCATGGTGGCATACAACAGAATTAACTATGGCCATGAAAACAGCACAGATCGATCACTGAAGTAAAAAGCCTTGTTACTTACAAAGACAGACTTGCATTAAGTATTCACAAATCATAGGCTGAGTCAGAGACATTTCCTATAGCTGTTGTCAAAGGCAATGAAACAAAGTATTTGTGTAGATTCAGTTCTCATCACAGATATTAGTGCATCCAAGTTCCTTTTGAATTCCTTTCTACAGCTACAAACCTTAGCTCAAACTTAGAAAAAAAAAGTTGGTCATGCAGCATTTGCAGCTGGCTGCAACACGATTTGTAGTAGAACATTCATTTCTTCTTGATTTATTGATGGTTCTCACTTAAATCTTCTGTACCACAATGGATTGCATCTCAGTAAAAAGGGCCAAACCAAAATGGTATTTGGATGAAGTATAAAGCTTTAGACCTTGACCTGAGCACATTCCTAAAACTCAAAAGATTTCATCATCCTGCCATTGCTAAATTAAAGATGAAGAGCCCAGGAAGCTGTGTGTGGCATATGCAAATATGTTTTATATAGAACATGCTAACTTTGGCTATTTTTTGGTATTGTTTGCACACCCAAGGAAAGTAAGATGAATTTATACAGATTCTCTGTGGGTGTAGGAATTGCACACTTATCTATGAAAGGAAACTACATACATTAAAATTCAGTTTTCTTGGAATTTAACCAAATTCATCTGTGAAGTAGACAGCATTTTCATATTTATATATAAATGATTTTTTCTTCCAAGTACAAAAACTAATCAATCCTCATCACAAGTCCATCTTAAGACATCCATTATAATGGTTAAATAGTAGCAGTACACATACATTACATGAAAAAAAAATCATCAGTGATGTCCTTGTATGGCAACAGCCAAATGTATATAAAGTCAAAGCTGAATATGTTTATGAAACAGAGAAAAGTTTTAATGTCTGCTCTGGAGTGGAAAAGAATATGAAGAAATCTCCCTGTATGCTGAGAGAAATAGAATGAAAATTTGAAAGCTGCCTCATACAGTAAGTAACTCTTATCTGTGATCTACATTTTAAGAGCATCTTCAGCAAGAACCAAGTCAAAACAAGAATTATCAATACAAAAGAATCATCAGCAAGGATAGAATTTTATGGGCCTCCTTTCACACTTAAACAAAGAGAAATAAACTTGTAAGTAGGAGGCTGAGAGAAGATTATGACATTGAATGGAATAATGATACTTTTATTTCCACACGTAATCAAATGGAGAAACAAGTAAAACTCAAGACATCATTGCTTCTTTTTCCCTTTGTCTGTCACTCTGATGAGGAAACTAAAAATTTACAACTGATGAAAAATAATAATTAACAACTTATTCCTCCATTCAGTGTTGGAAGTGATAAAGTGTGTTTATTTAGGTCTTGTGAACATAGGGAGCAAGGATGGTGAGCATGGTCTGCATTTGTGAACAGACACATAGGGCCTCCACATAAAGAAATGAGAACATATGAAGAATGACTGAAAAAAGGATAAAATATATGTACAAATGGTCATTCATTAAAAGCAACATTCAGTGATGACAGGAGTCTGTAGTTACTGTAGCAGTGAATGTTGCCACTCTTACCTTTCTTCACATACTGCTTTTAACCCAAACTTAGTTTCAACTGTCATTGCCCATAAAAACCTGACCAAATGTTTCAAGGTGACAGTGGAATGCTTCTGGATATCTTTTCCACCTCTTTTTTGATGTATGTGCATTAAATAATTCTTTACTCTTGCTAACAAAGAGCTTGTGTTTTTTCTGTTCCCATATGAAAGCCTAGCTCTCTTTTTTTACACAAGCACATACACAACCTTTCTATTTTTATTTAACACTTTATTTATATATAACTGTTGACTATATCACGTGATTATAAGTTAATAGAAGAAGCATTTACATTATAATGAGCATGCAGCTATTTCAACCTGATTGACCTTGTTACGGCACGTCATTCAATTTCTTAATTGAAAAGATGCAATTTTGTTTCTAAAAAGCACCTAAGGAAGATGAAATTCTGAGCCAGAAATAAACTAAATCTTTTCTGGAATTTATTTATCAAGAAACCTCTTATCATATTCCAGTGTGAAAGGTCATTGATTTACTGCCTCTGAGTACTTACAATTAATTTGGAAAACAGAATGTTTCTCACCCTCATTAATATTTTCCATTACTATCGGGATAGAGGTCTGTGACTTGGACAAAAAAAAGAAAGGTCATGAATGTAGAGCATCATTCTTTTTCTCTTTTGAGAATCTACTCAAGTCCTCAGAGAAGCATGGTTTTTAAGAATGTGCTCATATGTCCCCTGTCAGTAAAGGACCTCAGCACGTTCTTCTGTTTGCTTGGAGATGTAGGTATCTTTTCACTGTGCTTGGCTGAACTGAAGTATCTTTCTAAATTCAGAGAGAGAGCACAATTTGTTCTGTAAGAACACAGGGAAATATAAAGACAAATTCCAACTTCCTCATAAAAAGGAATCTTAGTGTTATTTGCTGATTCCATTTTTCAGGAATGAAAATAGACCGTTTATACATATTTGCAAAATGCTTCTTTGATAGTGGTGCTTTGCAGTGAGGATTGCTCATTGATCTTTCCTTGAAGAGTCCACCTTTGATAGATTGTCCCCCAGTCACTCCATTTTTATGAGAAACTCCATCTATAAAGACGATGGTAACTTTTGAAAAGCAGCTGCCAGGTTTCCTGTCACAATGGTAACGAGATCAGCATTTCAAGGACCAAATGATATGCTACAACTGGTTTATCTGATGCAGCCAAGCCCAGCATTGTTCAGTTGGTGATGCCAAAAAGGTGTTACAGATGCTGGGACCAATTTAATGAAGTTCTATTACTTTCCACGTAATTTCATAATCAGTTTACAAAAAGTAATGCAAGATATTAATTCAAGCATTGCACTTGCATTTTGAAAATGAACTCAGGATTGTAAATATTTGTATGTGTTAATAATAACATCAGCAATGCAAACTAAGGACAAGTAAGTGTAATGTTACCTGGCGTATGATATTACAGATCTGAGTGAAAGACCTTAGAAATCAATGACAGTGAGTCTGTCCCCTGACATCAGTCAGCTTGCTAAACACTGACACGAATGTGGGTCTTTCTGGAAGGTATGTTTGTCTGTTTTCTCTTTGCATTGTGCATTGTGGCACTTTCAGTTTTTTTCCAAGAGACAACTAAAAATGCATGCAGGAGGAAGGACTTTTTGCTGAGGGAAAAGCTTCCTCTTGATCTTAGATAGATTTAATTACTCATTTCATTAGTTGACACTGCTCCAAATGGCAGTAGTTAACAAAATATCAACCACCGTTTAAAATCAAGCTTCAAGTATTTGTCTGCAAACAGTTAAATAAGATGGAAGACAGAAGATGAAGATGGGAAGACCCAGTGGCAAGAAGTGCCATGGTTCCGAGGAGCCTGTTGTTTGCAACATGAGTTTCCATTGCACAGCCCATTCCACAGGCTCTACACAACAGGGATTTTCTGCAGAGTGCAAACTGAGGAAGTGACCTTTGTGGTGGTGCTGCCCGCAGCAACGATGACAGCTTTTGAACATCATGCGTTTTTTTCCAGCAAAGGAACACCTTGTCAGCCACTGTCACTGAATGACACTGAATGACACTGAATGACGTCTAATTCATCCTTGCCACTAGATGACAGCACAGCAACACACATCTATAAAGTAACCAGTATTTTGCTACGGGTTAAGAATTCCTGGAGAAACAGGTTTCAGGAATTTTAGGACTAGCTCCATGGCAAGAAGAGATGACATGAAATTTCTGTGTCTTTGGACTTTCTAAAGTCTTTGGACTTCATCATCCAATATGAACATTTAGAAGGAGCTTGCATGACTTCTCTACTGCTGAGCAGGACAAAAAGCCTCTCATACAACTGAATGCTCTGCTTCTGGATGGCTTTTTTATGTTTACGAAGATAAAGTAGAAAATATGAGAACATGGTGACTAGCAATTCTCAATGCCAAAATACAAACATGACAAGTAAATCCAAATGTCTAAGGAGGGTATTTAGTATGAGAAGAAATTGTGTGTCTACTTTTGAGATCAGGTAACTTACGACGTTTGAGTTTAGCACATCTTTTCTCAATGATGATCTGGTGACTCCAGTGATACTGTAGACTTGTAGTCTACCTATGGAAACACTAGAGAACTCTGGTAATGATGGATGCTATTGACTGGAAAGCACCAATAATTATGCCATTATTTCATGCACACTTCCTGGTGCATTCAGCACATCTGTTAAAATACTTCTGTCAGTTGCTCTGAAGAGAAATAAAGATGATTAATGCAAAAAACCCATGAGTTCAATTTAATGGATGTTAATTCTGGAGTGTTTACCTAATAAAAGGTTTGTCTTTTTTCTCTTTTTCCCTACTCGAAGATACATTATTCTTTCAAAGTGTCTGTAGTTTCCAGCAAGGCAAAGGAGAGAGCCACCACACAAAACAGGTCTCTTCTCCAAATTGCCACAATCCAGCCCACTCGCTGTGTGTTCACTGCAGGGATGGGGACTACAGGATCTATTGAGGTATTTTCTAATCTTATTTTTCTTTTTTTTTTCAGTCATTGTAGTTCCTGAGTTTGAATTAATACAATATTTAGCTATGTTAATTCTTGAGTCCTAAACGAGGAAGACCTAGGAGTAAGTGTCACAAGATTGTAATGAGAAGTCTCTCACGGTGGAATAATCCAGAAGAAATTAAATGTTCCTTCAAATTAAGTCTTGGCCTGGTCTCCCACACTTGTGCAAGCACACTACCTTCAAGATACTCTGGGGTCAATCCCAGTCTCTTTCCTCCCTTTCAACTTTTCCCAGAAATTTCTGAACCATCAAAAACTATGGTACATTACTGTGAAAACTTTTGCTTTTGACAAATCACTGTTTTTTCCAGGAAATGTTCTGTTTCTGAATCTTTTCCAGTCAACAGCTGGAGAGAAGGTTTATGGTTTTCTGTGTGGAAAAAAAAACCGAAAGAAAAAATAAGGATTTATTTTGACTGTAACAGTTTCAAACCTCAGTTAAGAAAAAAGTATTTCTCCTACTTACCTGACCTTTCTTAAAGGTGTATATGTCTAATTTGCTATGAAAATAGTATTTGTTCCTGCCAACCTCCACTTTCAGTCAACGTCCCTGCTAATTAGTGCTACTGCATATGTGTATGTATTTACCACGTAGAGGTTGTGACACAACAGGACTGTAACATATTAGCATTTTGTGACCAGTTCTTAAACATGTTTACAATTTTCTTCGTAATTCTCATTTCTTTCAAAGGGCAAGGTGAAATTACAGCCCTCTGAGAAAAGGAGGAGAGAATAGCTGTGTGTGGGCAGAGAATAAGTATATTCCAGGATTTTGTGGCTTTTTCTTTCATCTAGTTCTTTCTATTGGAGAATACAGCTGGTGGATACCATACAGGGAGTACTTTATCATTGGCAAAAATTGTGTAGGCGAAAAAAACCCACAAGTATGCCATTAATTGCTTATAAATACATGCTCTCAACCCTAGCAATCAGTCTTCAGGATTTCTAACCTCTAAGTTCTGTTCAATTCCTTCATTTGAATAAAATTATCAAATTGTATCTTTTCTAGCATGATTAAACACATTGCTTGCAGGCAGATTATGATTGAATAGGAGAGATTTGAATTTTTTGAAATACACAGGCTGTGTTTCTCCATCTGTAGTTGTGTCTGTGCATATACATGCACCCATATAAATGTACACACATGCATGTGTGTGTGCATGTGTGCATGTGTGTGTGTGTGCATGTCTTCATATAAATGGGGAGTATGGGGAGCAGGAAAAGAGCAAGTGGAAGAAAAAACAAAGCTAAGTTAGATGGAGTCATCTAGATATCAAGGCTACTGTGGCATTCAGAAGAATTCAGCACTGGATTTGTCAGGAAAGTTTAACACCCAAGATGCTGAGCCTTTCTCACTCTCCCAACCACGCAGCTTAAGGAGCTCAGCTGGAGGCTGTTATTTCTTACCTAGAAGACCTGTGTTTTAAAAGCAAGTAGGATGAAAAGAGAAACTCTCTCAGCCTGCTGAAAGCTTTTTCTGTGGAGAATCATGCCTTGCATACAAATGGTTTCACCTGCAAACACTATAGGCACATTTGTGTAGGCCTGTTGAAAAGCTGGCCATAAAAATAATTTTCCCCAAAGTCATGGCCATATAAGAAAAAATTCCTTACCAAAATGTTACGTGCTTTTAAATCTGTTTTTATTTTCCTTACTTATTATTTACTGTCATTTCCCCTTCTGCCTACAGAGTACCAAGTAACCACTACAGCTGTGCTTGCAGAGACATAAACATCCTCTCACTTACAATCTGATGCTGTAATGTGTTCTGATATTGCAGTAATAAATGATAAAATTAAGTATCTATAGTACAAAATATCAGTATACGACAGGAAAAAACACACAAGTGATGGCAGAAAGTGAAGTATCTCATGTCTGCTAAATGTTAATTGGGGCTGAGGTGAGCACTTTTTCTGATCACATGCCTGCCTATGGCAACTGAGTGTGAACTTCAGTTTTCCATCACTTGGATGGTTTAACACTGATACAACACTGCTGTGGAATTACAGCCAACTGACATTTGTAACAGAGAGGGGAAAATTAAGCCTCCTCAGACTACGTATCACCCATTTTATCTTGTTTTCCTCACAGTCTCCAGCTTTCCTCTGCCTGTGGCCAGTTAAGTAGGATGCTCCTTGTCCTTCTAGGGCAGGATACTTAACATGAGGTGGCTGTTCATCTTGCAGTTACAGCTGTCAATCAGCTTCAAGAGCTACGTTGTCAGTTATGGTCCCATAGGGCCAAAATGCAAAGAATGTCTTTTTCATCATTTTCACTTGTACTTCTATCACGAGAATCAGGAGTTTATCTTGTTAATAAGACTATGGTAAGAAGAATGTTATCAAGGCATGACAAATTCTCAAGTCATGGGACCCATATTTTTAGACAGTACAGCTTTTCTATTCATTCATGGATTTGCATTACATCTCTGACAAGTGACACTACTGTACTCCTCAGCAGAGAAGCTTACAATATAAATAGGCAGGACATAGAAAATATAGGAAAAAGCAGAATCATCATTCTGGACAGATAGACCTTAAGGGTCTCCATGAGATTAAATGATCTGACCAAGGCCCCATAAATAGTCTGTGGCAGTGACGATTTTCTGCATTTCATACTTTGGTAAACCCCTATGCTACACAGTCAACATGTTTTCAAATTGCCTTTTGACCTGCCTTTTTATACTGTGATCTTATGCTTCAAAATAAAGTCATGACTATGGTAGCAAGTACAATTTAAAATAGTATACACAGCCATTGTAATTCTTTTGTCCCAGTTCTTCCTAGGAAAACCTCCTCTTGTCCTGTGAAGGAAAATAAATCCTTCCCTATACAGGAAAATAATTTTACATGTTCTCTAAAATACAACTAGTTCTCAGAATTTCTTTAGTCTCAGCAAGGTCCAATCTTTAAATAAGGAACAGATGAATTTGCATAGCTTTCTTTTACACACTATGCTACATTTTCCCCCTTTTTTCACTCATCCAGAACTACTGCAGCTTTAACTGAAGAATGTACATTTTTAAAGTGAATTCGTCAGCCAAGATGCATACCTTTACATATGTATGGTTAATTTTAAGTTCAAACTGACATCTACGGTCAGAATTTTTCTCCATCATGGGACAACTGAACACTTACTGCACACTCCATTTCTAGCCTTCAGTCTGATAGCAAGATTGTTACTCTCAGGCAGCCCACATCACAGAGACTAATAAATTATATGAAATTAAATTTTCTGCACTATGTATGTGAAATGCCGTTGCTAACCTGATGCTTAATTTAATCTCAGTAAGTAGAACAGTTTGATGGCTTTTACAATACTTTCCAAACTTGGGAAATACTGAGCAGCTTCATTTTCCAGTTCATCTCCCTTATGATTTTGTCCATATGGGCTGCAGCACGGTGGTGGTACATCAGTTTACTCCCCGAGCATCTCATTCATACATTCTCCCTGGCCCTGCAACCTACTGGTGCAAAAATGTGTCATTTTTGTGATTCTGTCACCACTCAACAGGAGGAAATGATCCTTTGTAGGAAATAAAATTTACCTCATTTTTAATGGGACATTTACAAAGATAAAAAGAGAGATAAAATTAATGACTAAGAGTAGTTTTTTAAATGTATTTGGCAGCATCAAAGCAAAAAGACTTCAGTAAAATCACATATGCTCTAACACTGCTGATTTCAGGAAAATTGTGCCAAATAAATTCACTTTTTTCTTTATGTGAGGGGTGAGGGATGCTCCAAAGAAGACAGTCAGAAAGGACTAAAACAACCACAGATGAGGGATGCTCCAAAAAAGACAGTCAGAAGGACTAAATCAACCACAGATAATTCAGGTAAAAGGAGCTTAACTGTACATCTGACCTACAGATGATTAGGAAGTAGAAATGGCTGTAGTTAGACAAGAAAAATCCAGAATTATTTGGGTATTTGCATGGATTGCACTTAAAATGTTTGGGAATGGCATCCATAAGGTGCTAAAATTCTTTAATGAGCCAAATGTGCATTTGGGTATGGAAAATCAGTTGAAAGGATGAAGAAAAGGTGGTTACACATATGGGGCAATGTTATCATGACAGATGGTATTTGTTTTATGTATGTCTTCACAACTGTGTTTATGCTCTTTTAAGAAGGCTGTCTGGGTGGAGCCTTGCAGAGAGGTTGGACAGACTCCTTCCTGAGGGAAGCTGTTGAGTATGTTGAGATAGAAACAAATCCAGGCTTCATGGGGCAGGCAAAAGATACACAGAATGAAGATGATGGCTTGAAGCTCATGCAAAGACAGTGCAGGGATGGAAAGGGTCCAGTCAGGCAAATCTCACAAAAAATGAAGAGACCCTCCCAGGGACAAGAGGAGAACAGAATTTGCTCAGTGACTTAGAAAGGCATTGAGCTGGCTGGAAGCAATCAACTGCCTGAAAGGATGAAGGAAACATGGGATAGCTGTATACAAAACATTATAATGCAGTTCTGTCTTCCCCAGTAGTATTTAATGAAGAAGTTTTATTTCTAGTTTTTCTTCAAGCAAATGTTGCTTTGTTTCAGAATTTAAAACCATTCTGTCTGCTCTGGGACGGAGGTGTAGGCACCATCGACCACAGTGCTGTCGTTGATTCACTGTCGTGTCAACAGTCAAAATATAAAAAGTGCTAAGCCAACTTAATTTAATGCAAACATCTATTAAACATTTTGTAACTTCTTAGGAAAACAGAAAGCACTGGAATACCTCTAGTGATAATAAATCCTTAAATTACTATTTTGGTATTTAATTTTTTTTTCAAGAACAACTAATTATATTTAGAAAAATATCTTCAGAAAGCACTGTGCTTCAGGAAGACTCACACTCTCCTAATAGAAGTATATATTTATCAGATGTTTTTAGGAAACAAAGTTCCTTAGGCTCAATTGAATTTTCTCTTAGCACGTAGTTCCATCTCCAGGTAAGTCTTTGGAACAGATCACTAAAATACTGTTCATTCTTGTCAGTTTTTCAGATAACTTAACTGCTTCAGGTGTATGTTGGCAACTGGAAAATAGAACTCCTTTATGGTGAAAAGATTTTGGTTTTCTTTCAGGACATTCCCAGGAGAACCGGATCATTCAGCTGTCAGTTTCTGTTAGGTAAGCAGCATGTCTTGGACCTTGGTGTAGAAGTCTCTCATTGCTACTACTGCATATAGCATAATGCAAGCAATTTATACTTCCCATTTATGTTAATAGTGATTTATTAAAAATTCATCAGAACAACTGAAGCTGGCAGAATCCCTCAGAATCACTAAATAATTAATAACTCTTCCACAAAGGTGACCTAGACTCACCTATTTTTTTGGCCTACCACTGGAGTTTCTTGTTCCCTACTAGAGTAAATAACTAGTCTCCCTATGCCAGTGCCAGAGAAGAACTAGGTATCTTTCAAAGCTACATTGTTGAACAAGATGCTGCCCAATGTAACTGATAGTAAATGCCTAAAATAGAAGAGAAAAAGTTATTTCCTAATTTTCATTCTTTTCTGGCAGCCACCTCTCAGAACTTTATAGATGTAAATGGCTGGATCTCTACTTCAGGCCCCTTTCACTAAATGCAGCAAGAAGTGGTGGTGTCATCACTACCTTCTATATAGGTGATCAAGGGTTAGAGCGTGAAGGATATGAAAAATACAGACTCAAATCTCTTTTTAGCTTCAGCAGATTTTAAGACATATCTCCATCCTTCTATTTTCTATCAGCCTGGTTGCTTTTGAGAGTTGCTCTCAGTTTTGGCTGTTATCATTTCCATTTGACATGACGTATCTGAAATAATAGACTTAATTCAAAAGTATAAACAGTCATTGGAGAAAGAATCTACTCCTCATTTCCAAGCAGTGAGACAGATATTAGTTGCACTCACTATTTTTATGCCTCTCCTCTATACAAATATATTGAATTTTCAATTAATACAATTTTTTTTCTATGCAATATGCTACAAGCTCAAGAGATGGGTATTCTCTCTTAGAATAATCAATATTTGGGGTTTGAGGACAACATGATGGAATTTGCAGGGTCAAGTCCTCCTCAGGAAAAGAGAAAACTCAATATGGATCTGTCATGTCGTCAATTTTTGCATTCAAACATTTCAGCAAATTTGAGACAGACTGTGAACTGTTCAGTACTGGCAAAAGGCATTTCTGGTCGTGATCAATTACTGCTTGGCTCTTTATGACCATGATCAATTACTGGTGGACAAGTTTTACATTTATAGACTTCAGATGGCAACTGAAGAGTAGATTTGAGGATCAAATGTATGAGTATCTAAAGTTAAAATGAGGTACCTAAGTCCAGTATAAGCACTTTAGAAGATCTTGATCTTAATAAACTGTTATCAAGTCAATACCTAGGGCTGCAAAAAGGTGTCATTCTGTGGTTTTCATACTACCATCTATGAGTAACTACAATAATTTCAATTGTACCATTTGAGAAGAGAGGGGAACATTCACTTCAGTTCTACTTAACTTTGTTATATTTTATATTACGATTAGAATAATGACTGAAAAAATACAATTGGTTTAATGAACAAAGAAGGTCTGGAGTCTGTTACAACTAACTATACAAACAAATAATTTCTTTTATAGTTGTGGAAATGAAATCTTCTGTACAACTGGGATTCTAAGGTATTGATCACCAAATCTAGTCCTCCAGTATTTTACCTTTTTTTTTCATTTCATAAGACACAAGTATCCATAGCTCTTCACAGTCATTTTAAAAAGGACCATTGAAATGTATTCCTCCTTCCAAGAGATTTGAGTTACTAATTCCGTTGGTTTGCCAGCACAATAATGGTGAAGTAACTCAGTAAGCAAGTGCTGAATTTGAGCCTGCCACAACAATTGGAGTTTTTTTCAGAATGACAGACAAATCAGTCTTAACAGAACATGTTCATTTCCATAGTCTCTAAAAGTCTATAAGGATGCATTGCATATTTTCTTACTGTTATCAACTTAATGACCATCATCAAACACATGAAATAGCAATGGTTACATATTTGAGAGGATGCATATCTGGCCAAGAAGGACTGGAATATTAAATTTGTTAGCATGGGAAACTATTGTACAAAAAAATCTATTGGGCTGAGTGATATTGTAGAGAGACAAGAAGAGGCCAATGGTGAGCTTTTAACATTCAAACTAGAAGACTGCCTTATTATAACCTGTTTGCTAAGCACGGGAAAATCTGTTTGCTTAGTAGAGGAAAAGAACTCTTCTTTGTTCCTCTGATAACCTGTTTTTTATATGCCTCTATGACATTTCTGTTCCCTTGGCCTCGCTCCTACATAGGAATCATAATGAAAAAGATGATATAGAACACAGAACATATATCCTAACAGAGTGTTGTTCCTATAATGGGAATTACTTTGAGTGACTTTAATGGTCCTTAAGAGCTGTCTTCACCAATAGATTAGCAAATGGAGCTATGTGGTACAAGGGACACCAATTGGGTCCCCAAAAGAGAGGGAGATCTCCTGTGGAAATGTGTAAGTTACCCTCCTGAGTAAGATTTTTACCCGCTTCAGTCCTTCATTTAGGCTGTGATCTCCAGCTATATGCTTCTCAGAGGTGTCTGGTTCTCTCTAGCTCAGAACAAAGGTAACTTTAACATTTTTGTATCATCTCTAACTCTATTTTATTAGAATGTCCTTGAAATCTCCCAGAGAAAACAAGCCTTGTAATTGTTTTGTATCGAAGACTTTCATAAGCTGGAACCACCCTGACTTCCTGCAACGCATCCTTCCAGACTGATAGGATCCCATCCATGATAAGGTAATCAAAGCTGACTTGAATACTGCAGAAGGAACTAGATTTTATACACATCATCTTTTCATTAGTATTCCCTGTCTCTGCGTTTTCCTCTTTCTATTGATGCATTTCAGCAAGTGTGGTTTTTTTTCCAATTCACTGGGATGATGACTTCAAGTACTTATTGACAATAGCCCTTAAATATTCTTTTTCTGGTCAGTACTCTGCACAACTTTTCTATTTAATAAGTACTTTCTACTTCCTTACAGAAGCCCAAATTACCTGTATTGTTGGAGACCCTGAATGTCAGTTGCTCCTAATTCAAATACAGTTTATATCCCTTGGTAAAAGCCACTGAATGCCCCTGTGGTTACCCAGCTATGTAGCCTTCCATTATATGCCCACTGACTCATAAGAATTGCACATCCTGATACCCTTGGTTGATGAGCTAGGAGACAAAGAGAAAACCATCATCCTTTGTCAGACAATGTCTAGGTCTCAGTGTTTTTATTACTGAGCCTGGACTCTTTCTCCCTTGCTGTGAGAGGCAATTTTTTCTTTAAAGAAACTAACAACTAAACAGATCAGATAAAGGATGGAGAAAGGAAGAATATATTACCTGTTTTATAGATAAGTAACAAAAAGGTATAGGGAAAGTTAGATACGCTCCTGTGGTTACACAGGAGGTCTTTTGCACTGGCATGTTCCAAACAAAGTCTTCACTCATTGGTGAGGAGCCCTATGAACTGTGAGTTGCAAGGATATTAAAGCTCTTTTGTTAAATCACATTTTCTCTTTAAAGCAACTTAGAGCAGGACTTTTTATGGGAAACTTCTATGAGATTCTAACTATTCATCTTCAGACAGATCATTGCAGATTCAGTACCTGTTTTTTCATGGAGCTGGCATTTGGTGGGTTGTGGAGTATTTTGTGTGTTTTTGTTTTGGTTTAGGTTGGGGTTTTTGTTGTTGTTGTTGTCTGTTTGTTTTGATTTTTTATTGTTTAGTTTTTGTTGTTGTTGTTTGGGTTGGCTGTGGTGGTTTTTGTTGTTTTTGGTTTTTTTTACATGATGAAACCCTACCTGAACTCCTCCAGGTGCTTTGTTTTGTTTTTATTAAACTTCACTGTCTCTCTATTGCTGGCAAATGTCCTTGATTACATTAATACTGTCTTTACTATGTGTGCAGCAGGTACTTGAGCCACGTAACTGGCTTGTGCACATAACAACATACCACATCACATTAACAGAATTAATGGTTTCTGGTGCAGAATGGCTGTATCTGCACTAAATCTGGCATAAAGTGAGACTGTGAAGCTGGCTGAGCTTTACCAATGGAGCTCTGTATCAGAAATAAGACTGGTCTAAGACTGCAGAGTGTAACACTGGCCTTTAATCTATATTAGGGTCTCTCCGTCCAGCAAATGAATTGGGTTTATCCAGAATGGGGTTAGGCAAGAAATTAGTATATATATAGTGGCTCAACTGGGAGGCTTTGGCTTAGACACAAAAAGTGGATCAACACTGCAGTGTAGCTAACTCTAATCAAATCTTTCCACTCAGTACAGAGGTTACTTGTGGTTGATTCTATCATGTCCTTTTCCTGGAGATCCTCACAGATGTCTTCTCAGCAGAAAGGACTGGTAGAGGACAAGCATGGAAATCTGTCTGATGGCACCCTTCCTCTTGTATTCCCTTCTTGATTTGTCACAACTTTAGAGCATGACCTGAAAACTACCATTAGGCAGGACAAAATCCCAAACACCTTAAGTAAATTGTATTGATAGTCCATCATCTAAGTCTCCAGGGTTTCTCTGTTCCAGTGGCCTTGGCTACCAAGATGGATCAGCAACACAGATGGATGGTAACATGGACCTGATTCATAATACAGTTTTACCTGGGAATGGTGAGAGTCAGGGATAAATGGCAACATGTGATATGAAAGACAGAAAAATACAATGTGCTCTTCTCAGGGAACAGTTTTTGTCTGGGAGGCATGGTTAAAAATAGGACTAAATTTGCACATGTGCTTATGATCCCAAGAGTGGGTAAGGGCCTTTCTGTACTATGGAAACACAGAACAGAAAAACAGGCACAAAGAGCCTACATAAGAGACAGAAATTAAAGTATATTCATCACATCATCAGAGCTGGAATTGTTGGTTTCCTTTGTTTGGCTGCTTTGCATTACTATTAAAGGATGATGGGAAGGGGGTGGGGGAAAGAGAAAGAATGTCTCCTGAGAAACAGAAATGCAAAGGAAAAAACCCTTTTGTTTGCAAGTGCATCAGACCTTATAAAAGTATATAATCCATGGATCATTGGCACGATCAACTGTAATGGCTCCAAAAGAGCCATTGTGTTAATGGAGCCGATGAGCATGAGTACTGCCTCTGCATACTAAAAATCCTCATGAAAATTTTAACAACATGCAGATAGTGGATAAGTGCAGCATGTAGTTGTTCTTAAAACTGAGAACACAGTACTGTAACTTTCATCAAAATGAAGAAGAAAAACTAAAATATATCCACCAGCAAAATGTAACTTCAGTAACATCTGATACTTTTTCTCAGATAAACTAACTGATTTTTGACAAAGGAAATTAAGTAGGTTTCATTTGTCTGGACTTCATAAAGGTTTTTGATATAATACCATTTGGGAAATTACTAGTTAAACAAGAGAAGCTGAGGAATAGTACAAGAAATCTAAAGTAGGCAAGGAAATATCTGAAGACAAGATAACAATTTAAAGGGAAAGCAATGCAATGAAAAGAGCATGCTAATGGAGTTCTTCAAAGACTGATTTAATATTTTCATTAATGAGCGTGACACAAAAAGGAAAAATGTAGTAATGAAATTTCCTGAAAACAGAAAACTCGGAGATATAATCAATACAGAGGAGGACTGGAATATCATATGGGACAACTTAGATAATTTGATGATCTCAGAAATACAAATAGAATAGCATTTAATACCGCACAATGTGAAGTCAGGCATTCAAAAACAAAAAGCAGATTTTTTTTTTGCAGATGTCCACAAGAGGAGATCTAGGAGTCCTAATCATCTGCAAGATGTAAGGCCCAATGCAAAATATTAGTGAGAAAGAAAAAGATAATTTTAGGGTGTATCAGGAAGCTATAGGAAACAGTATTGCATCTGGACAGTGATATGACTTGATACTGAATATGGTAGAGAATCACAGGATGAAAGAAGAGGATTGCTAATGTGATGAGAGAAACTAGAGAATTTGACTTGTTTAGCCAGCAAAACAAAGGCTGAGGAAGGTTCTATAAAAACTGCAGAGAGGCAAACAGCAGACATAGAGGGCATCTATTTAAATTAAAAATATTGTCAATACTAGAGAGTTTCAAATTGGTAATGCATACAGTCGGGAATGAGAAGGATGACTCTGGTCATTGAAGGAGTGACATAGTGGAACAACATCCAATAACAATCATTGTTAAACACCTGGTGGTTTCTAATATAGGATGTGAACAGTTTGTGAATGGGATGAATGGCAGATAGAGGTAGCAAGATAGGAATCACCTTTGCATGCCAGAATGTTATTCTATGCAATAATATATTTTGAATAGTAGTCTCATTAACTCTGAGTGAAAGTGTGATCTCAGCACATGCTTATGTGATTCAAACAAACAGTTGCTAACTTAGACTCATGTCATAGCTTGTGTTGCTTTCCATGAGAACTGGTGTTGCTTTCCGTGAGTAGTGTTTATCCTGGGACTGAACTTGTGCATTCAAGAACTTCTGTACTTAAAAAAATTGTGTAATTTTAAGTAATTTTGTTTGTAGCCCTCTTGATTGTTACCTTTATAAACTTTGTCCTTTAACTTTGCACAACTTTGTAGCTAAATATTCTGATTTATTGTGTAAACGGTCTATTTCCAAATAAATAGATTTTTGAAACTCATTAGCTTTTACTTTTACCAACCAATGATTAAGACTAAATGATATTAACCAGAAAGAGAGAGATCAACAGAAACACAGAATTTACTCAAAAGAGTATTCTGATGTTGCTATGCATTAAATTATACACTATTAGTTATATATTTACTGTGATATTTTGCATGGTAGGGAATAGTGGGAATTTGCTTGAAATTCTCCATTTTTTTACCTTTTTCTGCTTCCTAAGGTTCATCCCTCTTCAATCCTTTGGTACCTAACTTTTTTTTCATGAGATATGAAAGCTGTCTGTCAGATGCTTCTCAGCCAGTTCCTTAAGACCCTTTGGTTGAATATGATTTGGACCTTCTGAATCATAAATATTTAAATTATCTAAATATCCTTTTACCTGCTTTTTATTAATTCCGCTGCCAGACATTCCCAAAGCCTCATTAATATTTATCTCACTGAGCTCCATGCTTCCTTCTTTGTTCATATTAAATACTGGGAAAAATGTAGATGTTGAACAATTCTTTTTCTCCCTGGCTAGTATCAGTTGAACTCTATTTTGATTTAGGATGATCTTTGTTTTCTTTTATCTACAGTGTATTTCTTTGTTTCACCTCTTCTCCCAGGTTACACCCTTAACTTGTTTTTTGCCCTCTCCTTCCCTTATAATCGCTTTTGTTGTGTATTAAAGATGTAGCTACTTTTATTTTTAGCTCTTGTCTATTACATGTTCTTCGGACTGTTTTGCCGTATTAATGGCTAAGGGATATTTCTGTATGGAACTTCTATATTAGAATAGGACTGCCTCATGAAAATATTAAAGTGTGTACTTAATGTATTTTTCATATATACAGCTATACAGGAATAATATTGGTTCAGTTTTGCTAATTTAAAATAATAGAATTTTAAACAGTAATTTGAGAAGGGTTGTTAGATGCAGGTGTTTGAATATGAGCACTGTGTGAGTAAGAGCTGGCAACACTGTAGCCTATGGGAATTTTTCCATCAGCTTCAGCGGGCTTAGGATTTTATTCTGATTCTACACTTATACAAAGATTTAACTTTAAGCCTAAAACTAGACCCATGGACTCCACAGAATTTTCAACACAATAACACTACTCTTCCACTTAAAAGTTTGCTGAACTGGAGCAATATATTCGAGGTTAAGAAGTGCTTTCACACAGAAAAAGAATTAATGTAAATTTAAGATGTTCCTATTTTAGAGTCAATTTACAATCTGACTGAATCCTTCATTCTCATCTGAGATCTGGGAGATGGCTGATGTTGTTGCTCTACCACTCTCCATCATTTTTGAAAGATCATGGACAGTGGGAGAGATTCTGGAGGACTGGAGGAAAGCCAATGTCACTCCAGACTTCAAAAAGGGCAAGAAGAAAACCCTGGAAATCACAAGACCAGTCAGCCTCACCTCCATCCCTGAAAAGGTGATGGAGCAGCTCATTCTAGAGATCATCTCTAAACACATTGAACAAAAGAAGGTTATCAAGAGTAGCCAGCATGGATTTACTAAAGGGAAGTGATGTGTGACTAATGTGATAGCATTCTATGATGGTGTGACTGAATGGGTTGATTCAGGGAGAGCAGGGGCTGTTGTCTACGTTGACTTCAGCAATGCTTTTGACACTGTCTCCCATAACCTCCTCATGGGTAAGCTCAGGAAGTGTGAGTTAGAAGAGTGGACAGTGAGCTGGTTTGAGAACTGGCTAAACAATAGAGCTCAGAGGGTCGTGATCAGTGGCACAGAGTCCAGTTGGAGACCTGTAGCTAGCCATGTTCCCCAGGGGTCAGTACTGTGTCCAGTCTTACTCAACATCTTCATCAATGACCTGGATGAAGGTACAGAGTATACCCTCAGCAACTTTGCTGATGATACAGAACTGGGAGGAGTGGCTGATACACCGGAAGGCTGTGCTGCCATTCCGCAAGATCTGGACAGACTGGAGAGCTGGGCAAAGAGGAACCTAATGAAATTCAATAAGGGCAGGTGTGGAGTCATACACCTGGGGAGGAATAACCCCATGCACCAGTACAGGTAAGGGGTAGACCCACTAGAAAGCAGCTCCATGGAGAAGGACCTTGGAGTCTTGATGGACGATAAGTTATCCATGGGACAGTAACATGCCCTTGTGGCCAAGAAAGCCAATGGTATCCTGGGGTGCATAAAGAAGAGTGTGTCCAGCAGTTCAAGGGAGGTTCTCCTTCCCCTCTACTCTGTCCTAGTGAGACCAGATCTGGAGTACTGTGTTCAGTTCTGGTCTCCCCAGTTCAAGAGAGACAAGGAAAGACTAGAAAAAAATCCAACAGAGGCTATGACTAAGGGACTGGAGCATCTCTCTCCTGAGAAAAGGCTGAGAGTCCTGGGGCTGTTTAGCCTGGAGAAGACTGAGAGGGGATCTTATGAATGTTCACAAATATCTGAAGGGTGGATGTCAAGTAGAAGGGGCCAGTCTCTTTTCAGTGGTGCCCTGTGATAGGACGAGATGTAATAGTCACAAACTGGAACACAGGAAGTTCCACCTCAACATGAGGAAAAACTTCTTCACTGTGAGGGTGACAGAGCTCTGGACCAGGCTGCCCAGAGAGGTTGTGGAGTCTCCTTCTCTACAGACTTTCAAAACCTGCCTGGATATCTTCCTGTGTGGCATGTCCTAGGTGATCCTGGTCTAGCAGTGGGGTTGGACTCAATGATCTCCAGAGCTCCCTTCCGACCTCTACCATTCTATGATTCTGTGTGCACCTGCTCAAAAAACAACAGAAAAATACTTATGGACAATGTATTCTTTTAAAATATCTTATATATCCACATTCTCATTTGCATAAATGTTCTTTTGCAGTGTTTCATCCACAAAGCTCTTCAAAGAATGAAGCAGAACAATTAAAACAATATGTAATTAATTATCATGAAGTAATAAAAAAATCCTTAAACTGTGACATTAAGAAACCCCAATTCCAAAACAGAGGGACTTAAGTTTTTATTGTTGATCTTCCTTGATACAGGTTGCTATTTCTGAATTTTGGGGTACTGTGTAGCAAAAAAACCATAGAAATACTACTGCTATGGTATGACTACTATTACAGTATAGGTGTGTATGTATGTAAGTTTTTTTTAAAACAATGATTACTCCAGAGAAACAAAACTTGCATCACGTAGATAGTTGGAGCGTCATCTAAATGTAGGGTCCAGAGACCATAATTGTACAGGATTCTGCAGAAGCTCATGCAATTGATGCTGATAGGTATTTGCAAGTGTGGGTGAAAGCTAAGGTGGGATAATGTCACATCATCTGTCTGCAGACTTGTCAATTACGGCTGGTCCAAGTATATAACATCTTTTTCTCATCTAACATTAATTTATTGTTGGGAATAGTTCTTTGAACTACTGTGCAAGTTGTTTTCCCATGTTGAGTAATAAGAAGTCTCTCTATACATATGACAAAAAAAGGACTTTTTCAAATTCTTTGTGTTCTTTCTTATTGTCAACTCATGAGATAAAAAAATTTTGAATTTCCTAAGAATTAAGGTTAATGTGGAAACTACAGACACTATACTAACTGCCCTGAAGCCAAAGTTTGTTGTAAATATTATGGGTCCAGCTGTAGTTTTATATTGTAAAAGCTGTCTTCTTAACTGTTTCATTCAGAACCAATAATGTTAAATAAAACAAGACCTTCAGACACTACTTAAAACAACTATACGTACACTACATTTCAAAAGACTTTGTCTACTTTTAGAGTTTATTAATATGGACTGCAATTACTGTACTTTTCTAATTCTGTTTCCATCTGATTTTACCTTATGTTCTAGAAAATTATGTTTATTGGATAGAGATCTTGAGTATCTGTCTTATTGGCTAAGCTGCTAGAAGCTGTAGTGCCAAAAGAACGAATGTGAAAGCTGACATGCTATGAAGGCTGATAAATAGAGATGCAATTGCATTAAAATTATGGTTATGAATAAAAGATTTATCCTCAAAACCATGATTTTTTATATAGTTTATATCATCAGAGTATACACGTTTCCACTGTCACTTACTCCTCGCCTGTGAGATTCTTCACAGAAAAGTAACTGATACTTTCAAGTCAGGAATACCAGCAGCTGTTCAATAGCTAAAACAGGCAGTTGCATGAGAAATGGCCATAACAATGCACTGGAGCTGCTCATCCGGGATCATTTTGTTTATATTGATCTCTTGCCAGCGTTTGCATAGAATAAAATATCTTAGCCAGTTTGTAGCATGGAAATAAATATAAATGTCTAAGGATGTACTGTCTGTATCCTTTCCCAAATGTTGGTGTGCCAGCAGGACACTTTCCAATTTGCTTGTCTCTTTTCTTAAGTACATAAAAGCCCTTTTCTACCAAGAATAAAGTAATAAACAGACAGAGTAATGGGGCCCAACTAAAGATAAAGTGACGAATCCTAAATATTTACGAAAGGTTTGTTGCAAAATGTCAGTGATATATAAGTAAATCAGCAAATATGACTGCCACGATTAACAAATAAATGCATATGAAAAATGAACAGAATCACCACTACTTCTGCACTGTTGTGCAGCTCTGACTCCAGCATTGTCTCTAGTGTGGCATTACTGTGACTAGCCAGGTGTAATACTCAAGCAAATACAATGAGGGGTCTGAGTCTGCTTCTTTCTACCAGATATTTATGTGTCCCTGTTACCAAAGATCATTGAGCATGTGAATATGTTGGCTAAAGGTCATATATTATATATGCTATTGTTTCACAGAAGGCTTGCTTCACACCTTTCATTCACCTGTTTTACAGTAGTGCAATTCCACTGAGTGAACAGTAATAGATTACCACATAAAGTGAGTTGAATTTCAAACCCACCAACTGCCAGAGGTTCTCTGTGCCTATAAGAGGAGGAAGTGGAACCAGAATGATGCCTGAGTGCTATTCTGTCCCTATCACAGGTTCTTTGTTAATGCTTAGAACTTTTGATCAAGCACTGTGCACTGGTTCTACACTGTCATTTATTTGCTGCATGTCCCGCCACATCTCTGGAAGGTGGGATGGCTCATTCTTATGCAAAGAGCAGAGAACCTGATGCAGGTGAATTCTTACAAATCATATTTTGCAACCCCATATTGTATCATACTGAATATTGAATACAAAGCAGATACAACTTATGTTGTGCAGCAAAAATGCACCATGCACCATATTTGTTGTACATTGGTTTGTAAGTGGAATACTTTACCATGATAACAGTTCTCTGTTATTTAACACTACTCATATTTGATTACAGATACAGAATATTGAGTTCAGAGTTAAAACACTCATTGCATTTCAGTTGCTATGTCCAGATCATTCCAAGAGATGCTGCATGCAACGTGCTTCCTATTGTGCAAGATTATGAAAACCTCCTTTCTACAGGAAATCCTTCAGGCTTTTCTAAGTCATGGGTGACCATATTGGATATTTCAGAGAAAGGTGATTTTCTCATGTGAGTTGTCATATATACTTTAAAACTTTTACATATTCTAAGCACAAAAGAAATCTAAAAAACCTAAACCTGGACTAACTCAGATTCTAGTGATATCTTTTTCACTGGCCTGTTTTTCTGAAGATGAGGTATAAATATTTGAACATACTCTAAATCTTAAAATTTTTCATCAGATTCTATGGATGCTGAGAAGCTGCTAGCAGAGGGATTTTCTGAGGTTCTCACAATATTCGGTGAGAATCCTGCCTTTCTCATGAATGTTACAAAAAACATCCTACTGTTTTTCATAAGGTAGCAGCTTTTCAGAATTCATAAGATTCTGTTCGACTTGGTAAAGTTTGTCTTGCATGACTTAAGCTGAAGTCAGTGTGCAGGGCTCAGTTATGATTTTTCTACATATTTTTATATATATCATATTTTCTGCAACTTTTGAATATTCACACCAATTAATCTGGCAATGATAGTTGCTCTGAGGTCAGGAACACACAATAAACAGCACTTTATGCTGCTATTTTAGTAAACACGTCTGTGATATGCATACAACTTGAAAAGGAGACAGTGGTGAAATGTAACTGGTGTTTGTTTATTTAAAACTTCTTCAGGTGGATAACTTGCTGGTAACTGTTTTTTTTGTTTTCTGTAAAGCAAATTTTCACAATTGATTTAAACCTGGGCTCTAATGAATGCCATTATTCCCTGGCCATGATATTCAGTGAAAGGACATACTAAAGCCAAACAAAACCAATTTTGATTGGTTCCAACCATTTAATATTATATATAAAACAACCATCTCAGTTCCTGCCCAGGGATTCACACTGTAAAATAAAAATCCAGAATAGTTAATATTTTCCAACCTTTCTTCTAATCTTGCTCTTGTGTACTTACACATGGGAAGGTAGTACACAGACAGGAGCTATATAAGAGATGTAAGTAAAGTACTCTGTCATAAAAATCAGAAGTGATTATTCCAACTTCATTTTAAACCAGCCTAATTTTAAAATAGATATTTATGTATCTTAGTAATCTTCGTACATAAGCCTTTGTAGTATTCCAGTGAAATGTCTGCAGTTTTTGTAATAGGGAAAATACCTGCACAGCAGTAGGCCTTTTATTTTTTTTTGCTAAATATATTAAAATTCAAATAACATCTTATGGAAGAGACTGAAACCAAGAGCCATTCATTAAACATCAGATAAAAATTTTACAGCAGCCAGGGCTAGATTCTGCTCCCTGTGGAGACAGATCTTAGTAAAGGGTACAAGTGAGAAAGTCAGTTTCAGGAAAAAAACATGGGGACTTTCTTTTTCTGCACAGTAAGTTAGTTATGATTTCTTCTCAGTACCCAAGGAGAGGGCTGCACTCATTTGAAAACCGTAGCTTCAAGATGGAATAGTCTTTTACTGTCTTTCTACATATTATATCATATTCCCATGCTACCCAGTGTATTATGTGATGGCGTTACCAGATCAAACTGCATGTTGCTTCTCTTTCAAGCAGAGTAGCTGCTACCTCTGCATTTTAGGGACTGAGTGAGGAATGAGCAAGGACTAGAGAATCCTTCCCATCTCAAAGAAATCATAAAATATATTGGTTAGGACAAGCCTTTTTGCCTACTCACTGCTTGAGTGGAATGCACTCTTACAGAGTGCACCCTTGGTAAATTTGCAGGTGACACCAGGCTGGGTGGAAGTGTCGATCTGCTTGAGGGTAGGGAAGCTCTACAGAGGGATCTAGCTAGGCTGGATCGCTGGGCCAAGGCCAATTCCATGAGTTTCAATAAGGCCAAATGCCAAGTCCTGCACTCGGGCCACACCAACCCCCAGCAGAGCTACAGGCTTGGGGAGGAGTGGCTGGAGAGCTGCCAGGCACAGAAGGACCTGGGGCTGTTGATTGACAGCCAGCTGAACAGGAGCCAGCAGCGTGCCCAGGTGGCCAAGAGGGCCGATGGCATCCTGGCCTGGATCAGGAATAGTGTGGTCAGCAGGAGCAGGGAGGGGATCATCACTCTGTACTTGGCTGTGGTGAGGCCACACCTCAAATACTGTGTCCAGTTTTGGGCCCCTCTCTACACGAAGGACGTTGAGGTGCTGGAGAGGGTAAAGAGTCTACAAAGCTAGTAAAGGGTTTGGAGCATGTGTCTTATGAGGAAAGACTGAGGGATCTGGGGCTGTTTAGCCTTGAGAAAAGAAGGCTGAGGGGAGCAAAGGCAGGAGACAGGATGTCTGGTGGTGTTTCACTAATGTTTGAACAAGCAACAACAATAAATGGTAGTTGTATAGTAGGGACATACTGTGGAATTCATAACCTTGTAGATAGTGTTTATCTCCAGGAGGACAAGACATCTTGACGCACCTGAGCATGCTGAACAGACAAGAACTGGCAAGAATAAGGATTTTAGGCTTTAGTTCACTAAAAGAACATGGTGATGAAGAAGAGAAGATGAAGTAAATGTCCACCAGAGTTCATGGAAGACCACCGAGGGGAGAAAAGACCCTAACCCTAATTTTATTACGCATGCTTGGACTATGTAAATGAATTCCAGGAACCCATTAATATAAGACTGCCCTTTATAAGAAGCAGAATGAATATGTATGTTTAGCCTGCATCGGTGCGCACATTTGGAGGAGTGATCCCCTGTGCATCTGGCACCGCAAAATAAAGAATGCCTGCTTAATAACTTCAGTTATTGAGTTTTTCACTGCATCAGGAGACTTTACTGCCCTCTACACCTACCCAAAGGGAAGCTGTAGTGAGATGGGATTTGGTCTGTTCTCCCTGGTGACAAGTGACAGAACAAAAGGAAATGGCCTGAAGTTGCACCAGAGAGGTTCAGGATGGATATAAGGAAGCATTTACAGAAAGGGTTGTCAGGCATTGGAATGGGCTGCCCAGGGAGGTGGTGGAGTCACCACCCCTGGAGGTGTTTAAGAGCCAGTTAGATGTTGTGCTCAGGGACATGGTTTAGTGGTTTTTGATACGGCTTGGAATAAGGTTGGACTTGATGAACTTGAGGGTCTCTTCCAGATGAAATTATTCTATGATTCTATAATGCCAATCGAGGTAAAAATTCTGCCTGTAGCTTTTAGACATTCTCCTTAACTAAATATAATATTCTCCTCTACCAAAATAAAAGAAACATTTTTTTTCCGCAACTTATTTAAACACGCATACTACATTGCATTTAAATGTTCCCATGTGGCCTACTGTTTGTGAGACTGGAATTTATCTGAACGTTTTTGTTGCCATTCTGTTGGCAATCAATCTAGACTTGCTGGCTTGCCAACTAAGCAATCTTAATAGTACTGTCTGTTTCTTGAGTAGCACCATTTTTCTCTGTAATCCTCTACTTGCTTTTCATGTTAATTTTGCTTTGCTTAGAAGTTTCTTGTGATAGCTATGCTGTTTTGCTTTGTACTATGACATTTTTGCACTAAAATTATGAAAGCAAAACAACTTGAAGACCTGTGTATTTCTCTACTGAGGCATAATGTTCTAGAACATGAGTGACTTCCAAATGGACTCAGTTGGGAGGCTTATAAAGGACTGAATCTAAACCTCAATTATCTTGGTCTTCCTCTTGAATTTATCAATACAGCTTTTGATTAAGTTATTAAGCTTGTATTTTGGTAAGGTTAGTCTCTGTTGATTCGGCTCACTTCTGTACAATTGCTAGGGAGCACATAGCCACAGAGTACTGACAAAGGTGGAAACAGAGTGGCAGCCTATGGTTAATTACTGTAAGTCATCAATAAAATCACATACCTTTAGATTCTCCCCCTCTCCAACCAGCAGTACAGGCACTTTATATCTCACTTTGAAATCCTTTCCTTTCCCCAAATGAGTGGTGTAGGTGGGAACAATGTGACAACAGTGCGCTGAGATTGTGACTTTGCGTGTCGTGAATTTTGTCAGTCTTTGCACAGGGCCATGCTTCTGCTACTGCCTGCCTGCCTGCAGCCTATATTCCCAGATTACTGCTAGATATAAGAACCATATGCTAACACAGAAAATTGGTCATGGTCTTATGGCAATCAGGGAACACCCCTGCAAAAGTCCATGAATTTCTTATTGAAAAATGAAAGACAAGATGTTATGTGTTTTATTAGAACTCCTAAATATAAACACAAAGACATATTACCAAAACTACTATTCATATGAAACTATTAGTAACATCATTAAAACTAACTGAAATCTCAGCAAACAAATCAAAAGCATATTGATATCAAAGCAACAAGGCAACAAATGGCTGCTGGAATGTAGTTCAATTATCTAGATAATCAATGCTTAAAGTAATAATTTTTACACATTCTGAACAGAAATTGAGAAAACTGACTGATTATAGATGGCAGACAAAGAAATTACCAAGTGAGTCATATCTGTGATTTATGCTGGTTTCCAAACTCAAGTTTCTTAATGTCTGAATCATAATTCTGACATCAGGTGTAAAGCTTCCTCTTGTACAATTCAGCGTATACCAAGTTTGAAATTGTACTGTGCATTTGTAGTGTGGTACCTCTGTTGCGGAGGCTGACTCTTCCCTCACAGAGTGATACCATGATACAGATTATAGGGGCAGCTTGGCTGATGGGAAGGGGAGTACAACTGGTCCCAGTTTCACATTGCCTTACCTGGTATAAACAGCATCATATGTGATCAGTGAGAGACTGCTACGCTCTGGACTCCGTCATCCCTACCAGCAGCCCCACAAAAGCAACTGTCCTTGCAACTGTTGAGAACAATAAAGAGGAACAGTAGTATGATGATTCCCATTTGCTAAAATTTACAGTGTCAGTTCCTTAAGACTTTAAAGATTAGAATATGCTGTAATAAAAATTACTATGAGACAGTATTTTAGTACTGTTTAAAACCTGTTACTGTATTTTCTAGCATCTTTCCTTTGTTGACTGCATAGGTGCTCAAAGAAGTATGTAAATGCACAGTTCATGAAACCTACAGTCACTTTCAACTCCCCTCCCTCCTTTGCAAAAAGAAATCACTGGAGAAACTAAAGGATAAAGAAATCTAAAAATATTGGAATATTCCTTACCTACTATAATTGGAGCATAAGAGAGGAAAACATGAAATATTTAAGCTATCAGGGGTGTGGATGCTCTAGCATTCTCAGTTTCCTGTGGTCTGGTCAAGTAAAATTGGAACTGCATTTAAGTAGCTGCTGGCACAGCTGTTTTCACCGCTGAATGTTTTTTCACAAGCACTGAGAATTGTCAAAGGATGAGTTACGTGTTTGCTATTTTATCATACTGTTCTCAAGGTAAATTTCCTTTGGGTAATTTATGGATTCAATGGACAAGTCCTGAGTTGGACCAGCAGAACTTGATTAAAAAAAAATAACTGATGTAAATCAGTTTTATGTGATTTAGAATAAAGGTCCTTAAATGATATTGTGTCTCTGACATATGGAAATTTAATAAAAATTACTCATTATAAGTGAACCCATAGCTATAAGTAGGTCTTCAGTATTAGTCCATCAGCCAATTTGAAATACATTTGAGAAAACCTACGATCAGTTCTGTTACTTCCAGTGAGATGCTTAAAAGAGAAATTTAGAGCATTTTTCCATGTAAAGCAGAGCTCAAAATCAACTTATCTTATGAAATCTTCAGGAAGAAAAGATAATTTGAAGCTTATCAAGACGAAATCACTTCAGACAAGAAACTTAAAATTTTATCCAAGTTCTGTAAATCCATATGAGCCACATCCCTCAGAGTTTGTATGTGAAGACTAGAGCTAGCCCGCAAAAGAACAAAGATTGTAACAATGCTTACCTGTGCTGCTTTAAGCACTGTTCGTATCCTGCAACTTTCTGCCTTTTGTTTCTTCCTTCCCAGTAAAGCATAATACTCTAAAAGTAATATACTTGGTACATTTTGAAAACATTTTATAATTTCCTTTGACATGCCAAGTGACAAAAGTAATTTTCCCTTGATTTTGCACAAAGTACTCCGCTTTGATGTATGCCATTGACAACATCACAATATGAATGTTCTTTGCATTAATATTCCCATCTGTTGTTTAACAGCTTTTGAAGATAACATATGTACTGCCCAATCTTTATGTCTATATTTAATTACTGTAATATGTGTTTTAGTTGCTGTGATTCCTCACAAAAGTGCCTAGAAAATTGTCAAGGTTAAATGAGTTTTCTGTAATACATGAGAGGCTCTGTGCTTTTTTTTTTTTTTTTTTTTTTTGATAAAAATTCACTTCTTTTTATATTAAAATGATCTTGCTTAAGGTTTTTGTTGCTCCTTTAGTTAAACAGGCACCATATACCATCTTTTTTTTAAGTATTGTATCTGAAACAAACTAAAAATAAACTCAAAACTGTTGTTTTGAGAAAGAGGCAATGAACTGTGATTATAAGAGTGAGGTAAATACTTAAGTCTTTATTTCTTTTTCTGCCTTTTACGCTGATACTCCTCTGTGTCATTCTCTCACAGTCTCTGAGGGTATCCATCATGTGGTATCTTTGGAATAGGCCCTCTGGCAAGCAGCATTCTGAAAAAACATCTTCCCCACAGTATACATACTTCATATACCTGTGATTTAGCTCATGCAGTGTATCATCTTCTAGTAACTTATGATTGCAACAGAGGCTGAGTTACACATTTTTAAGATCATTTAATAAAACAAACAACTGACAGCCTTTCTCTTAAGCCACTGCAGCAGTACTAGTCTTTCATTCCGCCCACTGACACAATTTTTATATCATTCTTGGAATTATGAAACAGTTAGCCTTCTAAGATGTGCTTTCTTCTCAAAATTGAAGGCTGATGAGTGTCAGCTCTTCTTTTCACATATCACATTTTCAACTGTATCAAGTTCATCTAGTCCAGATCTTTCAAGGAAGGAGTACATGACATAAACTGTGAGAAAACAAAACACATATTTTATGGCTGTAGGCCAGAGTTCTAAATAGGTAATATTATACAGAGTAGGTCATTGTTTTCCTGCTTGGTTACCTGCTTTATATACAAGTTCCATAATAAACTTAAAGAGGGGATAGAGAGAAGAGGCATAAAGTTTCTTCATTTATGTCCATGGGGCTGATTTTAACCACGTTATCAATCTGTATTTTCAAGGTAGAGACGTTGTGCCAAGTGACAAAACCTGGGGTTAGAAAGGTCCTATATGTTCTCAAGGCTGTACAAAATGAATTTTTAAGAAGAAAATTCTGTCTTCCTGAATGGCATGGAAGCTACTTAGTGCACAATTTGAGAAGGGTGCACATTTGTGTGAAGGTTAGTATCTTTATAGATTTACTGGTTAAATGTTCGGCATGTTAATATTTC
Organism: Todiramphus chloris collaris; assembly: GCA_025345505.1. NCBI lineage: Eukaryota > Metazoa > Chordata > Aves > Coraciiformes > Alcedinidae > Todiramphus > Todiramphus chloris. The sequence continues at coordinate 9,199,800 of JANVCC010000038.1, forward strand.
AGTTTTTTATGTGAAGAAACACACTCCCAAAGTTTTATACTTTTTGGTTCTTGCAATTCTCAAATTTGACCTGGAGCTAAGAAATTTAGGGAAGAATTTTTAATAATTAAGCATAGAATGGAAGAAGTTGAAGAAAGTTGAAGACCTAAGTCTGGATATAGCTCTTACAACAATTATAACACTTCATGTCCTTTGTGTAAACTGAGCTACCAGAAATACTTGTGTCCTTTGTGTTCCTTAATTGTCATTAAGGAACTTCATTGCTCCTTAGTTTCAAGGCAGAAAATCATCATAGTAGAAAAAGAAGTTTCCCAGTATCAGGAGACAAAGCTTGGTCTTTGCTCATTCAAAGTACATTGTTAACCATCTAAAGAATTACCTAATTTATTTAGTCTGTACTGATTAACTTCCTTCTTGATGGAGACAGCTGCTATTGCAAGCGATGACAAATGAGACTCTCTGCTGTGCTGCAAAGTTTTCTGACTAAATTGGCTGGTTTTCTACTAGCCTCAATGGTCACACAAAGCAAGAAAAAAACAGATGAAAGAAAGACCCCTAATGAGTTAGAAAAATATTAACAGCCCCACAATTTTTCCTTCATCTTTACCAGTTAGATGAAAGATTGTAATTTAGGGCTTACTTTGTGTTTTCAATTTTATTTTTTTGTTGCTCTTCCTAAAATTTGAATTCAAGTTATCAAGCTGCGTTGATTTGAAAATTGGTATTTATATTTCACTTATTGTATTGTATGTTATGACATATGTCTATGAACCTACATCAATTAACCAGTTCCTTTTTCAAGATATGAGTGTTGTTTCAATTATCCTTTTCAAATTTTCTTTGTGGCATGCTGTAATTATACCTTGCACATATATTTTATGGTTTCCCATTGAACTGAGAAAACTGCATTGTGTTCACAAAAACCAGTTTGTTGTGTTTGCTGTATTAAGCATGCTGCGAAAGCTTGTCCCTTGTGCTCAAAATGTAAATTGGACATAGCTAATTGCATCTACTGCTGGTGATCACATTCAGCGAGTGCAGATTTCTGGAGTGTAATGTGCCTACGCTTCTCCTCATGCTTAGGTGTAGCTGTGAGTCCTCCTTCAGATATGCTTTGTTATTGGCAGAATTTAGACTTCGTTGCCAGTGCATCTTATGAGAAACAAAAACATTCTGTACTCTACTTGTTCATATAAACCTGGAAGTGTTTTTCTGTGTTGGATGTAGAATACTTCTCATTACTTTCTGTGTGAAACCTGCTTCCTGAAATCCTAAGTGATGAAACTCTATCCTTAAAGGAAAAGTAACATTATATTCTTATGCTGCGTGTAGACTCAGTCAAGAGAGAGGTACAACACGTAATGTAAAGAGAGGCTGCAGTTCTGTGGTCAGCAGCTGCAGCTGCTGAGGTAGTGAAAAGTTCAGAAAAGGATGTGGTGCTCTTATAGAAAATACAGAATCATTTGTGGATGCCTTGTGGGTGCAGTCACGGGAAATGCACAGGGTGTAAACTCAGCAGACATCTGGTGATGACAAGCTACCAGAGAGGAATTAATGACTGCCTTCACAAACGGGGCTGTTTTGGTTAGATGCAGTATCATTGTTACTCTGCCAAAAACATCAATACTGTTCCCGGTTTTGAGGAAAAGAGAAATGACTAATAGTGAGTTAGAAGAAACAGCCAATTGGTTTTAAAGAAGTAGTTGTTGAGTTAATCAGTGGATAATACATTGTGGCTTGAAGAAAATACTTAGTGAGAGCAAACCTGCATGACAGTAATAAAGAAGTAGCCATGAAAGTGAAACTGTACTAATGCCTAAAACCCAGCCTCCTTAAAAGAGTGGTAATCCAGCACAGGCTCTGGATTCCATCTAAATAAACCAAAATAATGATAGCTTTAGAATTGAATACTGAAAAAAAGAAAACAATGAAAACTTTCTACAAAAGTCCTACGATGCTTTGTTCCTTTTCTAATGGTATACACAGGTGTCTGAGGATTGTGAATAATGTGATTTTGCATAGAAAGAAGAATAGACGCATGCTTTAAATCTCAGAACCCATCAGAAACAGACCATAAATAGAATCACCTTGTTATATGAGGGATGACAAAACTGCAAGATTTCGATTTATTAATGCCGTTGTTACTACTTCAGAACTACTGTGTTCCTACTTGGATACACAACAAATATTAAGGCAAAGGCCCGAAGAAAGTTTGTTTGAAAATACATGCTATTTTCATGTGGAAACAACAGAATTCACTGAAAGAAACCCTATAATTCCCATGCATCACAGAGCCAGACAGACTCTTATGTATCACTTTGCAGGTAAAACAGCTTTTATAAGAACTGTACTTACTGAAACTGTGAGATTGGCAAAGACAAGATATTAAGGGCCCCTGCTAAGGATTAGAGAGAAAAAAACCCAGAAGTTTCTGCGTATACTTACTGCGTAAGTATAAAGCAGCTCAGTATAAAGGAACAAAATGAACTGTCCATCGAACAAATAAACAGTAGTGAGCTAGAAAAATGTTTTCCTGCAATCTCTGCCCAGTTTTTCTTCAAGAGGAGATTTCATGCGCAGCTGAATGTTAGAAGCAGATTATCTACAAATACACTTCACTTTTGACTATGTATTGCATTTGTTTTTCTCTGTAATTACAGAATATTAAATCTATTTTTTTGGTGAGGGAAGGCTTCTGCTGTAGCAGTAGCCCACCTCTTAATGTGCTTTTTACATATTTTAGCAGTTGCAAGTACTTATGTAATTTATAATCTCTCTGGTTACAGACAGAGGCTGCTACATTAGAAATGGAAAATTGTGACTAGAGCTATTCAAAGATACTAGGATTTGCAGTTTGTTTTCAACACTGTGGAATAACTTTCAGGTTTGGGGGTTTTTTTTTTGTTAGTTTTAAAACTTTCTGACATTTAAGCAGATTTTCTGATGTGCTGCTTTACTGAAGTCTCAATTCTTTTCAGCATATACTTCAGTACAGTGTTTGTTTTCACAGTATCACAAGTGTGTGCCTGGGACAACAAAACAGTCTTAAATTTTTATCTTTGCAAACCTCAAAAGAGGGAATGTTTTTTAATACTATTTTAAAATACTGAGTAAACAGGGGACAACATACATAAAAAGATAAATTAGCATATTTTCATCTGAATGTGATGAGCACATCATCTCACACAGTACCCCTTGATTTGAAAGTTCCATCTGCAAATGGCAGTGAAACTGACTGTATAGAAGTGTGATGGTCATTGCTTTTCCTAGTGATATAGTCTCCTTAACAATTAATGGCAGTAAAGCACATCTTGAAAAGAAAAGTAAGATCCTTACAGGGCTGAATGACCAGAGAAGACAGATAATTTAAAGGCAGGGAGGTGATGCAGATTAGATTGTTAGTGAAGAGACAAACTTCACTCCCTTCATTTTCCATAACGACAAACTGAGTGCATTTGTGGAAACAGAGTCACTGCTATCTGCCTGTGGTTCTATTATATAGTAACCCAGTTCAGTGAGATCAAGAAGACATGAGGAATACTACCAAATCAGTGCCAGATAATAAGATCAATGCACAATAGTAATGTAATTTAAAACCACTAGAACTTCATACTAGGATTTTAGGAAAGCACGAAGCAATCTTCAGAGAGTCAAATTCACTACACAGAAATTACTATTTGCAATGAGCTGGTCATTTGAGGGAAAGGTCTGTCTGCCATCCAGGTTGTAACTGCAGAAGGTAAACATTAAGAAATATACAAAAGTGACCCTGTATGTCAATGTACTTCACTTATATTAGATGTGGGAATTGTACACACTGTATTTGTTTTTGTAAACAAAGAGAGTGCTTAGTATGTTTCTCAATATCAAGTAGATATTGGAAGAGCAGCCAGTACTGGATTATCAGCTGCATAATCCTAGAAGACTGGTGTATACACCATGAAAAGGACATATCTGAGGTAGCTTTGCAGATGACTGACACAAGGGAGCTGTCACCGTGTGTTGTCACAAAGGGCTGACAAAATGTGTACCAGCAGGGGGAATTAACGATGTCATGGAATGATGTTTGGGATTAAGCAGGGGACAGATACTGCACCATTATCCACAGCAGTGGCATCAAAAGGCAATCTTATCTATTTCTTGGCATTAAGTAATAATGACATGATACCACATATCATGGGTTGGTGACAACAATGTCTTCAACTTGAGTGTACAGGGCAAGCTATGATACTTGCAATACTGGTCATTATTTGTGGCAGTGTTAATACAGCAAGAAGAGTGCCTTGCATTAATTCTCAGTGGTACTGGCTCCAGCAAATAGAGCAAACCTGTGTTCTGTTTGTTACACTAATTTCCTTTGGAATAGAAAATAAAGTTCAAGGTCTGGTCTTGAACCCAGCATATCTGATTGCCTGAAGCACTGGAATAATAGTAACATTCAGCAACTTCTACAGCAGATATACATAAAAGTAGCTATGTAAGAGAATCTTCTTAAGATACCAGACTGAAAATAAATGCTCCTACAAACCAAAAAGCCCACTAGAAATCTGGCTTTCTGTGTAAGACTGTCCTCACAAATAAAGCTCAGCCTAACAGAACTTAATCAACCTACCAGCCTTGCTTTCTTCCTTTAGGGGGAAGAGAAGATAATCACAGTGCTGGCTGCTGCAGAGTGCTCTGGTACCGAGCTGAGGAGCACCAGCATCCCCGTCTGTGCCAGAGTCCACAGGGACAGTAGCCCTGCCGCACTGAGCCAGGGCGGCACAAAGCCTGACTGTGACGACACAGAGACTACAGCCACGGGAGGAACGGTAGCGCTGCACAACTGCAGATATAAGCCCAAAGCAGGTACCTGGGCACCAGTATAAGCACAGGGCACGCACCATGGCACTGCTTTCTCTACTTGTAACACTGAGTCCATGCGACCTGTGCCACTCTTCCCTACTGACTGAAGGCACCCCTGCGTGTGCCCGGGCACAGCTCTGACTGCCCGCAGCAGAGCTCCAGGGGCGTTCCTCAACTCACCAGCTGCAACTCTGCGTCCTGAGGACCGTAACCTGAGGCCACCGTAGCTAAGTACCCGCTCTTCCTCCCCGCGGGGCAGAGCAATCTCTTTTCCCTACTAACAGCCGGGGTAGATAAATGGGGATAGCGAAATGAGGGCAGAGAAGGGAGAGCAGAGGAGCCGGACAGGACCCCGTGAAAACCCCAAACAAGCAGCGCCCACCCGCTCGCAGCCTCACGTTCCTCATCCCCAGCGCGGGCACACTGCGCCTGCGCGCCAAGCGCCCCTCCCCAGCGGCCAGTACTCAAGCGCGGCCCCTCCTCCCCGCCCGCCCCTAGGCTGCAGCGGGCTGCTGTGTGCCCGCGGGGGAAACCCCGCCCCTTTCCGCCAGCGCCACGCATGCGTGTTAGGAGAGGGAGTGTAAGTTTCCCATTTTGTATTCTTTTTCTGCTCTCTCTCTCTGCGCCGCTGAGTTTCCCAGCGAGGAGGAGGCGGAGGTTGCCGCCGCTGAGGAGAGCGGGGAGGGGGGAAGCACCGTGCCGGCCCCCGCCGCCTTAGCTCAGGGCCCGTGGTGGCTGCGGCTGCCGCCCGCCCCGTGCAGCAGCTTCCGTGGCCGCTTTGCGTTCGCTCAGCGCCCGCCGCGCTCGGGCAGCCGGGGCCGGGGCCGTGGCCCGCTCCCTGGTCCTTCCTTCTCCCTCCTCCTTCGGGGTGGCTATTGTAGAATCATTATGAGGACATTTCGCAGTGGTTCTGAGCGTCTTGTTTGGAGGGACCGCGTGGTTGTCCCCCCTCGCTTGGGGCTTGCGTTGTGCGGCGGGTGGGCAGCGGCAGCTTCAGTCTCCGGCGGCGTTTGCCCGTCGCTTCCGTGCGTGGTTTGACCTCTGGGTGATCGAGGGGAGAGGGGCGGGACCCCGTCTTCTGGGCTGAGATGCAGGAGGTTAAAGGAAATTAATTAATCTTCGTGGCCCCGCAAAACCCCCACCAGTCTTTGCAACAACGTGCCTGTGGTGTTAGGGTCCCAGCCCCTGACCGTGCAATCACTTGAATGTATGAGGTAGTAACACTCAAAATCATCTTAGGTGCCTTATACTCTTGTCCAAGTGATTGACGGGGTGCTCTTACACCAGTTCATAAAAGATTTTAGCTGAATCCAGGTAGACTGGGTTACAACATAATACACGTAACAAAGTAACTGTGTCTTTTCTAAAGATAGCACGTGTCCAAGAAACAGTTCTATTTTGCCGATTCTTCATAAGTCACTCAGGAAATTAGTAAAATCAGGATGGAGAACTACAGCGAGTAAAAAAGTATTCATCTTGTTCTTGATCGTAGACTAGAACTGAAAAAGTGTGAGCTTGGGGGCGTTCAGCTGAAAGTTGCTTTTGAGACTAGGCACCTTAGGTTTAAATTATTTTTGTGGGGTTTAATATAATTAGAAATCTTAAGCGATAAAATTCTTAAGAAAATACAAATTTCACTTGAAAGAGTAAATGCACACAGTATGTCATCTGTAAGCAGTTTTCTGAGTAATTAATTTTCAAATGTTGGATGTTAGTGATTCAAATAAGATATTCCAGAGCATGTGCTAAGATCTTGGCTACTTAATTTAAATTGAATTGCTGAAATGTCTAATGGAAAAATGGCATTAAGTACTTTGTCTTTTTTCCTCAGGGCAAGACGTCTCTTATCTCCAATAAATAGTAGGCCCTGAGATTGTATAACCTGCTTTCATATTTCCCCTAAAATGCATTTTTAGATATTCTGAGTAGTTTTAAGTCTTTGAATGACAGCAGAGTACAATTCCTATCTTTAGAAGTCACATTCTGAGTGCCAAAAAGAAATTGTGCACACATACTTGCTATTTTCTGGTGAGGGTTCTGCACAGAGCGCTGTTAAGATCTGAATTCTGTTCACTTACCAATTCTCAAACAACTGTAGTTGCACTTGAGCTTGTTTATTTGTTTTCCCTTTCAATATATTGGGACAGAAATGTTGCTAGTTTCACTCAACATGAGCTGTTACGTTTCCAAGGATAGCACTTCTCATGCAAGTTCTAATTAAATCTTTTGAAAACATGCTGTTTATAATAATGCTAATTTAATTGGTATTACAGTCTTGAGAAAACTTAGAATTAAGGCAGCAATATGTGAAAACTATGGAGCCTGCTTGGTTTCATTTACTTACTAAACAGATTTTTTTTTTTTGAGTTGAGTCTGTTTTTCAGATGTTTCTATTCTGTTGTTTGTATTTTTATTATTTGTTATGTCTCAGTTTCAGAGTGCAATGAAAAGATTGTGCTAAACTAAGTCTGCAGTAATACTAAAATACTTGACATTTTTGAGTTGTGTTTTTGCAGTTTCCATGGACTTTACTGGTGACCGAATTAATATTTTCTTAGATGTTGGGAAAATTGGAGTATATAGTGATGCTATTGGAAACAGTGGCTTTGGTCAACTCATAGAACTTAATGTTGAGCACAGGATTATCTACTTGTATTGCATATTACAGCTGTGTACATACTTCACAGGGTTTGCCTTTTTATAGTTACAATGTCTAATCCACTCGTATTTATTTTGTCATCTGTCACATGAATACTTTTGTGAATTTGCAGTAAATAGAATTATACAGTTTTATACATGTCAAAGTCATTCTTCTCTGGTGTTTGCAACTTCATTTATGTCAATTGCATTTATTTGTATAATTTTATGTAATTATAATTTTGTCTATTTCTGCAAAAGCTAAAAATAGTGCCACTTTTCAACCTTGTCAAATGATTTGTTTATTGAATGTCATTAGTGTGTATGTCAATAGCTTCAGGTGAACTGGTAACGTTAACTACAGAGGCTGAAATGTTGATCTGTCAAGTCTGCAAAAAAACCTGTTGTTGATTTCTATAGCTCAAATTCTAATACTAGAATGATTCTGAAAGGCAAGTTGATTATTTCCAAATAATTTGTTGGTATGTAGGCAACATTTTATTTTGTGCCTTAAGATTGTTTATAAGTGGAACTTAGGTTGACCAGTATCATCTATATTTTTTCCTTTTTATAATATTAGCATAAATATCTTGTTTGCCTTACTATAGATCCTTCACACTTTACATTTAAATTATTCTTACAAGGCTGCATGTTTTTGCTGCTTTGTTATTTCCATAAGCTCTAGGGGATGCTGGATGCTTTGAAGAAGGTCTTAATAAATTATGTTCATTCTTGTCTTTCTCTACTACCCCAGTAATTTATCAAATAAAACTGCCAGGTATGTTTGGCGTAATGTATTCATTGTGCATCCTTGTAATTTATAACTCATGTTTTCTGAGTGCAATGTTAAAATGTGTATGTAGACGGATTTTATTTAAAAAATAAACAAACAAACAAACAAAAAACTTAACCAAAACTGGATTGGGTTTCTTTGGTGATAAAATGCCTTCTGGGTCCCTTTGGGGGGTTGAGCCTACATAAGGGAAATATGTTTGTCCCTAAAGCTACAGTGTAATTCTGAGTATCCATTGTAAATACTCAATGTCAGGATTTGAAGCCTTTTACTTCATGAGTTTTTATAAGTTTTTATAGTGATTACCTCTTGAGATAATAACGTGCACACAAAGCAAGAATAAAATTGTGTTATATGAGAAGCAGCTTCATAAGGTTCAGCATTTACAAAGCAGTACTAGTAAAAATGAAATTAAGGTTAGTTGAACTTGATACCCATGCATTTTTTATCTTTTTGTATCTGTAAGCTATATCTAGTCCTGTTTATGACCAACCCATTTCTTTCTATGTTGATGCAGTCTTACTGAGTATGCAGTAAAAATTTGCTGCTTCTCTCAAAAGCCAGTAAGTGACTGAGCTGCTGAAAGATCTTCTGTAGAAGCTCTTAATTAAAACTAATTCCCCCTGCCCCTCCCTTAAATTTCATGACTCTATGTTAATTGTATTTCTCCAAGGAAGAGATTGGAGAGCTCTTGTTAAAAAGAGCACTCCTCTACAGGTGCTTAGATTGTGAGAAGGAATCCTATACTGTGAAAGGACTCTAAATGGAGATTCAACAGAATGTAATCTCTCAGGGACTCGTATTGGAGTGGGAGAGCTGAGGTCTCCTTTGGAGAGGAGCAGGTATATAGATAGGTTCCTGCAGATAGTTTTCATGGGTTAGGGTCAGGGCAGCCCCTTAGACCTATAACAGACACTCTCTGTTAACCCTCTTCCTTCCCCAGAGGGGAAAAGAAAGGGAATAAAGGAGAGAGACTTAGAAAAGGAAACTAGAAGAGCTTTAATGAGAATGAAAGTAATAATAATAAAGGAATATATATAAGAACAGTATAGAACCCTACCCCCCACCCCCCCTTGATGGTAATTACATCACTGTCACTGCTGATGCTTTGGAGCAGGCACTATGAGAGTCCCAGACTGGGCCCGGCAGCAGACAGGGGCTGGATTCTGGTACTGGATTCAGGCACATGCAGACCGGGGTCAAGGCAGAATGGTCAGAGTCTTCCTTGGATGCTTTGAGGAAGGAACTGAAAGAAGACCAGAGCCAAGTGGGCAAATCTGGCAAAGCAGGACAAGAGGGTGCAGAGAGAGCAAGAGTGCGAGAGAGAAAGACAGAGAGACTCCTAATCCCTCAGCTTTATACCAAATATGATGTATATGGGCTGGAATACCTTGTTAGTCAGTTCAGAGTCACCTGTCCTGTCTGCTCCTCCCTGCAGGTGCAGCCCCCAATGTGGCCTTGGTCTGCACACCAACCCTTGGTACTAACCCTAAACATCAGGCGTTATCACTGCTGCTAGAAGCAGACACTGCCTGTGAAAACAGGCTGCCAACCCCACAAACTGCAGCCAGCCAGAAGAACCCAGCTGAAAAGCAAAATCACCAAACAGAACCAGTTCTGGTCTCACTCAAACCAGGACAATAGTGACAAAGTCAAGAAAAGACTGACTCTGAGTGCTTTGGGCTTTGTTATTTTGAAAAATACCACCCTGTTCCCTGAAGTTGAAATCATTAACATAAGAAATCCTATAGCTAGACAGCATGAAGCATTGAAGGTTTATTTGCTACTTTACTTGTCTCCCCAGTCTTCAGGTGAAGTACAGGAGATAAACATTGCAGACTTATTTATGAATATTTTCATGGATATCAGTTTTACTTACATTGATCTTTTGTGATTATTGTTATAATCCCCCAGAAGAGCATCACTGTGCTATATTTCAAGGATTGGGACAGTAATCAGGTGATTTCTTAGCTACATTTTAATAGCATTATTGTCTATATTCAGCTAGAGAATCTGCTTTGATTGGCAAAGGGAACATTAAGGAATCATCCTGAATTCTTAGTCTGGTAAAATTTAAGCTTGAGGTGGTGTTGAAGAGGAGATTGACCAGCATAGCAATTATTAAAATATAGGAAAGCTAGCATTCTAGAGGCATGTGTTACAGTAATTGGAATAGTATAATTATGGACGCTGTTACTGACATTTCTAAGGAAATACTTTGTTGACCAGACTCCTTTTTTACTAAAGTAATTAGTAATTTCTTTTTCCTCCCATCTTATTTCTTAAATATGGAGTAGTGTCACAGACCAAGTATAGTTCAAAAAGAAGCAAGTTTTCATAATGAATGGACAAAACAGCTAACACTATTTTTGAACTTAATTTTCCTTAGTCAATGTTATCCTTGTTAAAGTCAGCTGCTGACACTTCATTTTTCCACTCCTGTTTACTTTTCCAGATCTTACAAGATTACCTCAACTTGATTCTGCCAATTGTTCTGTTTAAGTTGCCAGGTATCAGCTTCCTTTGGCTTAAAAACCAGATCTTAAACCCCTCTTAAGCCAACTCTTAAAACCCCAGAGTTTTAAAAACCTTTTGGGCAACACTAAAGAAAGCATTCTGTTTGTGAGATATAAACAAACCTATTTATTTGTGATTTGCATGTGTGCTTTTCCTCTCATCAGTTTTCACTACAATGCTGAATATTCCCAGTTTAGCTCATCAGATTTGCAATGTAATGCAACCAACTCAGCAGCTACATTCATTAGCTCAACATTTCTAGATACTCCAAAGGATAGGTTTTCCGTATTGGCACTGCAGTGCTGCCTGTTGCTTTTATCAAAATAATGCTGTGGCTTAGTGCATGAATAGTCAAAAACATTGATATTAATTCTTCTAAACAGAAATGCTATTAGCATTTGCACAGATTTAACAAGGTTTTTAGTTGTTAAAACTCTGATGTGTCTGCTAGGTATTGGCCTTGAAAGGTATTCTGGTGTTTAGAAGTCATTGCACGCTGACTTGTTGGAAGAGTTTACATACGTCATTTGTTTTCAAAATTGTTTCTGAAATGTTAAAGAATAAGGCCTTAAATTGATGTCGTGCTGACATTTGGCGCTAAGCATGTGTATTATTTGTCCCTTTCAGTGGTATTATGCAAGCACTGAAAATGAAGTACCTTCTAAACTGCTTTGCTGGGCGTGTGTACAAGTTTTCAATGAGAACCAAGACATAATGAAGGCTTGTTAGAAAGCACTGGGTAACACGCAAGGCTCAACTTTGCATTTAGCTTGTATTAAGGCTGGAAACCAGCATTCTGTCAATAAAACCAACATAATGATTACCTGAACTGATAGGAAGTAAAGCATTTCATAGTGGTTTTGTATTTGGAAATAGCTTTTAAATGGCATTAATGTGTTACTATTTTTCAAAATTATCACTAAAATGAAATGATGCTGGGTTTTGTGTTGTCTGTTTTCACTATATTGTTCTTTGTTATGCTGTACCCAATTCTTATCACCTTGTGGATACTCCAATTTCAAAAAAAAAAAAAAAAAATCATTAGCTCTATATACTTTACCCATGATCTTTGGCATCTCAAGGAAGCAAAACCAGTACCTTCATTATATGCTTATTTAATATACAGTAGCAGAGCAGCCAAGCTGACAAACTGTTGTTAGATCCCTATGTGAAAGAACTTTGAATTTACTCTTGCAGAGAAATATGTCTCCTTTTTATTTGTGTTGGGACATCTCCTAATGATTTCAAGCTTTCAATCTCTTTTTAGTACATGTTTTGTTATTATATATTTAAGAATTATATGGTTGTGATGAATATTATTTCAGAATAGCAGAATTTTAGTCATGGAAGAAAGGTTTTCAGGTTGAATTTAGCTTTAAAACATTGAATTGTAGAAGAAGATGGTGGAAAGACAAAGGAGGTTACCTAAATCTAAGGTTTATGAGTTTCTTCAGTCATTTTTGATTAGGCAGATGTTTTGCTGAGCAAAATGTGTAGCCTTCTTTAAAATATGAACAGGTTAACATATTTATAGAAACACCAAAATAAAGACAAGCATGTTTTCAATGAAGAGCTAAGAGTCTGGGCAGTACTTCAATAGAGAATTATTACAGCCCTGGATTTCAGCCTTCATTGCTATGCAAGCTTCCATAAAAGTTGTATTTAAATTATCATGAAACTGCAGTAGTATTATTGTGAAATTTTAATTGTCAAACTAGTGTGCCTATTTGCATGTTGCTGCATGCAGATTATCAACTATCATTTTTGGTTCAGTTATCATTACAGACTTGTGTAAGAGTAGTCATTTGCCTATTAAAAATCTGACTAGTAGTATTTATATAACAGCTCTTACTGAATATTTATATTATAAATTGCTAGAAATTTATTTGTTGCAAGTTGTCATACTGAGTAAGGAATTGGAAGAGTATTCTTGACAGCTGGACTGTAGCAATTACACTGTTCAGTGTGGGATGGGTTACTGGTCTGTAACTTTGTAAGAGCAATCAGGCTTTTTGCAGGTTTTGCAGTTAGGTAAGAGGATAGTAGGTGCAGGATTTCAAACAGGAAAATGTAGTGGTGGTTGGATGTTCAGGCAGCACAGGTCAAAGAATCTTGCTATGTTATTTTGAACTCAGGTTACAGTTTGAGGTACTCTAAAGTTAGACTAAGTAGTATATAGATGTTTTTATGGGAATAGTCAAATAAACTGTACCAGACCAAATGTATTGGTGCTGTGGTACTATCTAGAAGGATATAGGCATCTGGGTGACTGTTAATTTAGAAGGTATGCTGGCATGGATTGATTCTATGCAGATACCACTGCAGAAATGCTCAAAGTCAAGGCTGGGAACGATGTCTTGATAATGGGAGTGAACTGCACCTGTACTTGTAAGATTAATTTTTTGCTATGTAGTTGCAATAAATACTGAGCTACTGTTTGATCCTGGATTCCAGGATCTGTCTAGAGGTAGTTATGTCATCATTTAAGTGAGAAGTGATTAAAAAACCCAAACAAACAAACAAAAAATCCGGTTTCTAAACAGCCTGCTAATTAACAGCATAAGCACTACTGCTTTTTTTAGGACAGAGTCAGTCCTACGAGAATCAACCACTATGGAAAGTAGGACTGATTAATAGGAGCTTTCATTTCTTGTTTTTATTTATTTTATTTTTAATAGCATAACCAGCTCAAAGAATTCCAGATAAAGCAAATCCATCTTAGCTGCTGTTTTCCTTTCCCATGTACAACACATTTGTCATCCTGGTACAGCTGCTTCTTGGACTGTGTGGTGAGTCAGACCAGTGAAGATATCTGAGCAAACTGACAATACAAAACTAGGTTGTTTTCAACCTTGACAAACTTGAAAAGTTCGTTGTTCCAATTCATTGTACAGCTCACAGACAGTTGCTTACATAAGCTTATGTAAGATTTGGAGAGAGAAGTGGGAGTTTAGTTTAGATGGAAAAATTGGTAGTCTTACCACCCACAGATGGTGCTTGGAAATACTGGGTATCTGAGAGGGCCTCATCCTCTGAACCAGATTTACACAGTGGCAGTATAGACAAAGTACTGCTTTATTTGTGAATTGTCCCAAGTGAGGTGAGAGAGAATAATTTCTAAATGGCCGTCTTGCACTAGCCATATCTCTGCAAATGCTTCCATAAATACAACAGGTTCGTTTAATCCAGTTTGATTGTGATCCAAAGTGGACAAGATAATAATTGATTTGTTATTGAATTTCTCTGTTGAAAGGTGACTGCTGCTTCTTAGCTCTTAATGACAGTGGGATGCTTACAGTAAATTTTAGAGATAAGCTGAATGCAGATACTATTTACAGACTTGCAGCCATATAGGCATTGCATAAAAACTGGAATTATTCAATACTAGCCTCAAACTGGGGTGTGGCCATATTGTAATGGATCAGCAGCTGAGTTGCATTACTGTGTACAGAAGTATTGGCATAAAAATATTGTGCAGAAGTTCAGCATAAAAATACATTTTTATTAGTGTGTATTACAGAGAGGTCATACGAGTTCTGCCTTGTAAATTTAGTCAGATAGCGCATTGGTCTACATTGTTAGTGGATCAACAGAGCTTTTCCTGGATATGCTTTTTGAATAATTTTTCCCTTTAGCAGCGAGCACAGTATACATATTGAATTAAAAGTTTTAAAAAATTTCAACATAAACACTACCCTAAGGCCTATTGCTTGAAATACATGTAACTATAATTTTTTTTTTTTATTCTGAGGAGAAAATTGTTATTTAAATTTTGCCTGACAGTTGAGGAGAGTTTATTCTGAAGTTCAATTAGAATGAATGCTAACAGTGAAGTTTTGTCCCATGAGTCCTGACCCTGCCCTCCCATTAAAATAGGTGCTAGTGTTGTTTCCTATTGAAAACAATGAAACATGTAATTGTCCATTTTGATTTTTAAGAATGTTAGGAAAAAACCTTGAAAGCTATCACTGGAAAAAGAGAAAAGCAGTATTAACTAATAATGAGAACAAGGCTGAGGTTTCTTCAGACTACATTTTTTCTACATTTGTTTAAAAAAAAAAAAACTCTTTGAAGAAAAAAGAGCATGTTTTGGCAGAATGAGCTTTTCCTGAATGTTCAGTTCAACAGAGCATTTCATGTCTTTGCACCTTTTAATAGAAACATTCTTTTTATTTAATGATACGATTGAACCAATATTTTTTCTTTTTCCACTGGGCTCTAAGAATTCCATAGATTGCAGCTTTCCAAAGTGCAAACTAGGAATTATTGGTACATGTAGGCTTCCTTCTACCCGAAACAAAACAAAACTGGAATTTACTTTTCAGCAGAGTGATAACTTCAATTTCATGTTAATAAATTGTAATGCAATTACATAACTGTAAGTTACTTCAATACTTATTTCCAATTTTTTTCAACTCAATTAGAATTATTTTCAGTGTCTGGAAATTGGGCCTTACTTAAGTTTCAGTTTCTCTAATGTTTATTTCCAAGTGGTAGGTCCTGTATGACTCTGCAAGGTCAGAAAGCTTTACATTGTCAGACTATCTAAGTGTCTGTAAACAGTGATCAGTTCCCTTCTCAGCCTTCCTGATAAGCTGAATAAGTTAAACTCCTTATTACAAAAAGATGATGATATCAGATAGCTGTGGCAAAAGACAAGCTCTAGGATAAAATCCATAATGCTGCCGTAATCAAAAAGGATTGGCTGGCCTTCAACTAATTCAGATAATGAATCAGTGCCACAGAAATGGTGGCTTGTAGTTCTGGGATACTCTTGTTCCTTATACTACCTTAACATGTGTTAGCACTCAACAATACTTGTTCTCAGATTTATAAACTCTGTTCTGTTGCTTATTGTCTCAGAGGCTATGTCATGATATTTGCATGTAATGATCTGAGTGTGGATGAAGTGACCAAATTCTGTCTTAAACACATTTGGCTCGCCTTGCTGCTTACAAGGGTAATGGTGGTACTCCAAGGAAAGAGCCAATGTGTACAATTAATTTGTGAGCCACGCATAGTTAACAAAGACATGTAGTTAGTAGTATCTACTTTGCACATCCTTTCTGGCTGTTCTAATATCTAAGTGGTTTGTTAAATTGAACATCTCCCTGTAAATGGTAAGAAATTAAGCTTTAAAACCAGCTAGGCTAGAAGTAATGTGAACTAGTGCTGTTAGATTAAAGTATGTTACTTGACAAAGCTATATTGTACTATTGCATTCCCCAAGCAGTTTAGTCTTGGGTGAATACTGAATTAATGAGGATCTCTGTTCTATTCATTGTTTTTCTTTTCTTGCAAGTGTCAAAACCAAACTTCAGCATTTTAAAAGTGTCTTTGTTTAGTTAGTTGTATTTTACTCTCCTGCGATGTTTTCCAGCTTGGGCAGAACCCCACTGTCACTGTCAGTGTGGATGGTCTAATCTGATGGAGGCTGCATGTTCTGAATCTAAGCAGGGCTGTCAGCTCTCCATGTTAATTCTCCTCATTTCTTCAGGCATAAGTAATACAGCTACTTGCAGGAAGCTGTTTTGGAGCTTCCATGAAGTATAAGGTTTCTTTCTGTTTGTTTGTTTGCTTTCAAGTGTTAAAAGCATTGGTGAGCTTTGGTGTCTGATAAATGGTTTATAACTTCTTTTTAACATCTGTTGTTCCAGAAAGGAAGGTACTGTCAGCTAGTTTCAACTATGGCTAATTTGTGTATAATTCTGAGAACTTCTGGTCTTTGTAACTAGAGATTTTTACTTGTCAGCACTGCTTGTCAGATTATTTATGCTGCAAATCTTGATTGATTTATTTATTTTTTTAAAATTGTGATTTCCCCCCCCCATCTTTGAAATTCAATCTAAGATAATCGACATAACTGAGAAGCTTTAAGTAACCTGCTGTATGCTAGGTGATCAAGGAGGCAAGTACTGGCTGCTCCTACAGACTCAATTTCTAAAATATTTGTGAAACATATTTTTTTTCTTTTACGTTTCAGCTCTTCAATTTAACTGACAATCTTGTGTAACTGGCAGAAAGGGCTTTTCTCTCTAGACCTGAATTTTGCACCTTTAGCTGGACACTGAGGGAGTAGAATTTCAGAGGAATTTTTCCTGAACCTAAGGCTCTTATGGTTGTTGGCTATTGGAAAAAAAAAAAAAAATACAGTTGATTTTATTTTGGTAAAATGTTGTCTTTTTTTCCTTAAGTAGTTTTGTCATCTTTGTGTTTCTACATGGAAACTGAGACAGACTAACATTGTGCAGATCTGATTAAAATTATCTGTGCGGTTTCAAAGGTCAGGTACACTCAGTGAATTTGCTTTCAAATGATTTTGTTTATTCTGTGAACATATGCATCTTGGACTCTGTAAAGGTCAGGAAAGGAGATTCATTTTGGAATTTAAAGAAGTTAGGTTTTTACTGCTGGTAGCTCTTGTTAGTTCCGTTTGAACTAATGAAAATTGTTTTCCTTTGTTGTTTTTTTTTTTCCTATCAGTTTTATTTCTCTAGTGAAGCTCATTTATAACTCCCAGGTTCATTTGAAAATGAAATAGTATTAGTGATACATTTAATTTTCTCATATTTTGTTATCCTAAAAATTGAGTACTGTCTGCACAAATAAAACAGTAACCTTATTTGGGTTTTTATTTCTTGGCATATTTCATTCATGTGGCAGACTAACATTATCCTATCTAGAATAATGTATTTAAAGGATCAGAGTATTTAACGGTCTCTTGCCACAAATGCTTAATAAAATGGGGAGGCTTTGTGATCCCTTAGCATTTTTAACAGTCCTGACTATTAATGTTCAGGTTGAATAATATAATCACAAAAGGATTCATATGTATGTGTCAATAAGGCATAACTAATTGCACTTTTGAGTTATAGACTCCATGGCAATTAGCAAGGAAGTGAACTTCTATTAAATACAAAGAAACTGCATCTTCAAGGTGCCTGTTTTTCAAAACAATAATGATGATTTTTCACTTAAACATGAATAACTTTTTCAAAGTTTATTTTCTTTTGGTAAGTCTTGAGCTGTTTAACCACAGCAGATTTTTCTGTCAAAAGTATTCCGGTTCTTTTTCTGCCTTCAGGAGGTGAAATCTGAATGAGGAAGAATGTGCTTTTTGAATGAACATAACACCAAAGCTTAAAAAAATTCTATGCTGTAGTGCACAGTTTATGGAAAGGCAGTTACACAAAAGGTTAGAAAATTGTTCTCTTGTTATGAATAAAAAAATATAAATCTCATCTAGGAAGCTGCAGCTCTTTCAGCAGTAATAGATGGCTTTCTAAGTAGAGCACCAATCTTCCTTGCCAAAGGTTAATTTAGTATATGTTTAATCTGCAGTTGCTTCAGTTCATGTGGACCGAAACAAGCTTGGATATTAGTAGCAACAGATTGGTCACACAGATTTCTTTTTAGTTTAAAAAATTGCTTTAGTAAATTGTGTATTTGGCCAGGCTGGTTGACTCTCGATTGCATATGGCAACCAGTTGACTGCTGGGTGTGTATACTTTCCAAGGCACAGAAGGATGGTGAGGCCTAGACTGCTAGTACGTTTGCTTGTGGGAGTTTTGCCAAGATGCTGCTACAGCTTTGTGGCTCTTATTTTTCTTGCCTGCTTCTTACTAATAAGTATAATTTGTAAGCTTCCCACCACTGATTCATTATTTCAGTAGCAGGCTCTGTCTTTTTTCTTAAGTTTCTTCGATGACAGAATTTTAGTGTTGGCTTTTCCTCAAATTTGCTGTTTGAATCCTAGTCCTTTATATAGCTCAAGTATTGTGTACCTGGTATGAGACACATCCTTCCCAGTGCTGCTACTGAAGCAGTAGCTGTTAGGCATTGATGATTTGACAAAATTAAAAGAAAATTTTAAATTTGGTAACTTTGGGGTATTTGAAGTACAACTTAGAAGTGTCTTATAACATAAAACATATAGAACTATTGTATGTATTTGATTTACTGTGACCAATTTCTATTAAGTAAAGTTTTATCCTGTTTTGCACTTTTCCAAGCATCAGCAGAAAAAAATTGCCCTCTAGTACTGTGACATTAATACTTTTCATGTCATGTTAATTCTGTTGTGGGACTTGTTTTTACAAGACTTGATTAGCTGGGATAACTTCTCAATGTTGCACCTCCAAGTAGTGAGTTGAGTATCAGAATTCAAGGCCATGTATCTGTATCTAAATACAGAATTGTTAGTTCAGGTGAAGGGAGGAATAGAAATGGAGAAAAAGTAGAGAGAGAAAATGTTGTTCTTAAGATTAATAACACTTACCTGATGGTGCACATAATCAAAATTAGAAATGGATGATCTGGCTTTTGTAAATGCTTCGGATACTATTTAAAGTTTCTAAAATTACTTCCTGGTAGAATGTTCTAATGGGTGGTTTCAAATTGGTGTAGCTTTATAAGAAAATATATATTAAAAAAAAATTTAATGTACTGTATTTGAAATTTAAGTAGGAAATACCAGTGAAAGTCCTGAATGTCGGAACTATAGTGGACACAGTAGCCAACTGGTCTATTAAGACCAGTGAAAGATTAATCCAGATGCCAGTGAAGCAAATGTCAATGTGTGGCATTGACTTGATAAGCACTGAGGCTTATGCCAAGTCATTTCTTTAACCAAAATGGTCTTTCAGGAAAAAACCTTTTCAGTTGCTTGGAGAAGAGTTAGTGGACCTGACTTCATAGATGCTTATGAAGTAACAATATTTCTTTGGAATTTATTGCATATTTTAATTATCTTTGCATACATGTTAGATGTAGTAGGATGGGAGTGCTTTCCCTAAGTTACTGCTTCTATTAATCAGAATTTTGAATGGACAACTAGCAAAACACTTCACAGGCTAGAAAAAGGTTTAATGAGCAGTGGATATTTAACTTGAAACTGTTGGCATGTTCTGATGGATTGTTTTAGCCTGCAAGCTTAAACTGATTCCCCTGGGTTCTTCTCACGACATGTATGTACTGCAGGTATGTTGTGCAGCGTATGGTGAGACTCTCTTTCAGCTTCTTGTGGATAGGTACTGCAAACAGTGGAAACTAAATATGAAAACAGCTGTGTTCTTAAATGCAAAGCACTTATGACCTGCTGTTTATGCGTGTTGTTTTGTGTACACCTGTGATAAGGCATATCAGTGGCTGGCACTGTCTTCTGGCAATGACACTGCTTCTTTTGTACCTGTAAATTCTTGAAGATGAGAAGTTGTGGCTGTATTCTTCTTTTTTTTTTTTTTTTTTTTTTTTTATTTTTTTTTTCTTTAAAATTTTTAATATGTGAAATTGTGGTTGTATTTTTTTTTTTTTTTTTTTTTTCCTTTCTTCAGAGCTGTTCCATCATAAACATGAACTATGTAAAACATGGTAGTAAATGGTGCTGAGTATGAATTTTATTCATTCTGTCCATATATATTATATGTTTATGCTGTTACCCATTTAAGGTTCTGGGTTCGTAACTGAGTAAATTAGTTATGCATTTGTTGAGCTCCACTTGGTTTTGGAGTATGTAGACTATGTCTTCAGGAAGTTTGAAGAAAAAGCTGGAGCAATACAAAGAATAAAGTATTGTCACTGTTGATGAAAATCATAAATCAGAAAAAAAATCTGATAATGTTTAAATAGTTTCTCAAATGCTTAAGATTCTCATTAGTCCAACATCAGAAGATTAATGAATATTAATGAATGAGATCAAAGACATTTAGAAATCAAAGCATGTAAACAATTATTTTTAAGAATTATATAAGGTTTTAAATGCAGAAACCCATGAATCTTCCTAACTGAATAGCTCCATGAGAAGTGTTTCTTGAAAATATTTTTCCTGAAAATGGGTATGTTGAACTAGAAAGGCAATTACATAATATAAACAAAAGAGAAAAACATATACATCAAAACCTGAAATATATAAAATGTTTTGAAAATGGTGTATTGAAATACCTATAAACTCAACTGTGGATGGGAATTTGAGCTTGGTCAGAGTCGATGATTTGAACTTGACAGAAGACTGCTAACAGAAATGGGTGAAATATTGAGCCATAAATTACTTGTGGATGTCTCAGAAATCTGCTGTTTCCTTTTACATTTCTAGTGCTTTTGGACAGAAGGTATTAGTGCTGAAATATATACATAGTGTAATTCTGTTGAAGAATATAATTTTGTATGTCATTTAATAAAGATTCTGTTGATTGAATGTCAGAGTAAGACCAGAACTCTCCATCTATCTG
The DNA here is from genome assembly GCA_025345505.1 of Todiramphus chloris collaris. Classification (NCBI taxonomy): domain Eukaryota; kingdom Metazoa; phylum Chordata; class Aves; order Coraciiformes; family Alcedinidae; genus Todiramphus; species Todiramphus chloris. The sequence continues at coordinate 9,220,818 of JANVCC010000038.1, forward strand.
CTTTTCCAAATATTGTCTAGATCTCCCACCTGTATACCACACTTATTTAAATTTTGAACTGTGCATGCTAGTATTATTGCATGAGATATTTCATCATCACAGTATCATGCAAGTGAATCTTCTGAGATTTAGGGAAATAATTGCAATAGTTTATTAAATGTTGCTTTTCAATTCACTGTAAATATCTACTGTCATTCAATTAGTAATTCTATTCCAAAAAAAAACCCCCAAATTTCTATGAGAGATAATAATTTAAACAAAATAATAGGTCTAGGTATGAATTAAGGTATCTTTTATTTTTACGTCTGCCATTAAAAAAAAATCTGCATATCCATATAGCCTTCTTCAAAATTCTGTGAGGATTTTAATCCACTTAAATCACAAAGGTCTTAATGGAAATATTACTTGAAAGGATCTTTTGGTGCAATGTAGGAAAGTGTTCTGGTCATAAAATACCAAACGCTTTGGGCAATAGAGACATTATTTGACAGTTTGTGATTCCTACAAACTTTAATGGCAATGTAGGGCTTGCAAGAGGATTCTTCAAATGCTGTCAAAGTAACAGTTTCATTTTGAACCCAGGTATAAAGCTAATGGTATCTAACAGCTTTTAGTGTCACTGAATCAAATTCCTCGAGTAGAAAGAATGGTTGACATTCTGTTCTAAAGTGACCGTATGTTTGACCTAGTTCTGTGATTGCGGTGTCATCGCAATTGTATCTTGCTACTGTAGACTCTTGGAAGCTGACAAGCGGAACAAGTTGCTTTAGCTTGCTTAGCTCATCTGTCACACTGAGCAGCTTGCAGATTTTTATTATCTGAATGAAAAGTGGAGAGAGTAATTCTTCCCTCACTCTGTCTATCAGCATAGTCAACAACCTCTTCACACCCCCAGTAACAGTGAAATGAAATGCAAGGGAAATAGAGAATTAAAAAAATATTTTCAGAGATGCAAATATAAGCCACATTTAATAATTAAAAGGTTTGTGATTTAAGTGGTATATTTATGATCCATTGCTAAGAGCAGGTTTATAATTCTGTAGGGCAGTGACAGTCATCTCTGTTTTCACTGTGAGCACTTTCTTAGCATTTAAAATGTTCAAATTCCTATGGAGATTTTATTATATTTTCCCAACATAGTGCAGCTAAATTTTGTGCACTAGGGTAAATCTTGCCATAACCTCAACACAGAGCTCTTTGAAGGTTGTGATGAGAGCAATATTCCACCAAGTTTGTGCAGGTTTCTCTTTGAAGTTCATATATGGCTGGCTTGACTGCTTTACTCTTGCAACGACTGATTTTTACTGTCATTTTGAAAGTATTAACAAAAGAAGCACAAAACATAATGCTTAGTAAATGTTGTTGAGAGGTTTTTGCCATGTCAAATACTGAAATTTTTTTTTTATCCCTTTATGATATGTCTAGTTTTTAAAATGCTTTTACTAGAGCAAAATTTCAAAGTACAGTAACTGTCATCTTACCCAACTTCAAATAATCAGCAGTAACACTCCATTTAGGGATATTGAATTAGCCATTATAGGAATCCCAGGAAGTACATAACACTTAAATTTGTGTTCGCTTGAATTTGGTTATTAAACTTTGATGGAAATTCCATTTAACCAAATATTCTGATTTACAAAAATAGTATTTTTTATCTAAGTAAAATTTGAAAGATAACTTTTTCATAGCTCTTTGCTTTTATCTGTTGTAGGTATTTAATATAGTTCTAGAAATGTTTGTTGGTTCCAAATTATGAGATTAAGGTTTTTTTTAAGTACTCTGATATTTTTGACTGTCCTTTTTTCCTGTATGAATACTGACAGTAAATTATGTAACTTTATAAATGTTAAACTGTATAGAAATTTAATATATATAGTATAAACTGTATATGAAGGTAAATTATATAAATTTTATGTATTGTTAATAAATTTGTATATTTTATAACTACAGCCCTGAAAAAATAAAAATACTAGTAGTAATAATTGATAAAGTAAAATCTTTGGGGAAAAAGATTATGAGTTGAATTTTATAATGTCTTGAACTGAGGTCTAATAGTTAAGACTTGAAATACTTAAGACTTTTTTAATCATTACAGGTATTACAGTCATGAGTTGATTCACACATAGTCACAGTATCTTTTTATTTTATACTAACTTTCTGCTTTGCTCTAGTCTTCTCCTGAATTAAGGGATCATTCTCCCTAAAGCCTACAAAAATATCTAGTTAGTCAGTACTCCTAATTTTGGTTAACTGTGGTAAGAATGTACACATTAGATAGCAAGTTTGTGACTTTTTAGAGAAAAGATGTGTATCCTTATGATTTTTATGTATATATAAAAAAAATATTTTCTTTAATGCTGTTGTGAATTCCTACTCTAATTCACATCAACATGCATCCAATTAGATGTGCCCCTGACTGATATTTAAAGATAGTTTAACTGCAAAACTGAATACGTGTAATTTTCATCTGGAAAAGTAATCTTGCCATGTTGACATGGAATTTTATTTTTTTTTTTATTCTGCTGTTTAAAAAGGACTTACTTTATTTCAATCAGCTGTCTCTTAAAACTGGCTATATGAGGGACTGTGGCTGCTGGATGTAATGTTTACAGACACAGGAAGTGGTTTGCATTTAGTTGTGATACTTGTATAATATCTTATAACTGTTTTATTTAAAAGATTATGCTGATTATATGTTTAATCTGTTGCTTCCATAAACAGATAGCACTGGAACAGTGTCTACACTGCGTGTTTTAGAGTGTCTGTATGTGGATAAAACTTTGGCTTTCTCTATCTTGGTACTAACAGGCTATTTTGGTGGGTTTACAGGAGTATTTAGAAACTAGACACATTAGAACTGTTGATCATTTGAGGATGATAGTGAGGCATCAGTGCAGAACATGTTGTTGAAAGACAGGTTTAGTTTTTGCTTCAGCTAGTGGCAACCACAAACTGGTTTCTGTTTTGTTTTGGTTTTGTGCTTTTTTTCTTTATTATTTGTTATGGGGGTTTTGTTTGGTTTTTTGTTTGTGTTTGTTTTGTTTGGTTTGTTTTGTTTTTTAATGAGAAGAATGGTTATGTCAGTCCACAAGCAAAATGATCCATTTGTGGCACATGTCAGGAATAACCTCTGGTATTTAAGAATGAGATAGATGACACTGGGGAAGAAGCCTGTTAATAATGTCTTATTCAAAGTAATGCTGTACAAAATTATTAAAAAGGAATACACCAGCTGATATTTTCATTGAGGAAATAGGCCGAACCACTGTGAACTAATCAAAAATAGGAGTATGTAATGTATGACATATGTATGAATTAGGAAGATATTTTTAGCTTTGGGCTTTACAGCTGTAGTGGAATAGAAAGGGTCATTCTGTGGTGATAGATGGATATGTGGTGAATTGCACAAAATCTGAGAAAATGAGGATTGCATTTATCACATCTAAGGGGACAGTCTGAGTGTGTCTGCCTATAACCCTATCAGTGGTAAAATGATTACAATATACCTTTGGGAGATACCAATCAATATGACTGTTGTAAAGCTCAACACTGGCAGATACAATTCAGGTGATGAGTTCTGTGGATGTGGCTTAGCTATGGAAAATAAAAATTAAAAAAAATTATATCTTTCTACCCAAGACCTCCGTGGAAAAGGTTTGAAATAAATTTCATAAAAACGAGACAAAGTTTTAGGTTTGAAAATTTAGGTGTTCAGCTGAATTCTGTTCAGCTGGTCATTATAGATAGCACCTGCACTCTGTATCATAGTTGAGAGCATAAATAAGAACCAGAATGACTTCTGGTGGTCTTGCAGACTTTGCAGAGTGAAGTTTGTTGGTAAAATTGTAAGTTGTGAGCCTCCTTAAAAACAAAACAAAAAATTACAGTGATTCATTCAGAAAGTCTACTGATTTGTTCAAAAGAGATGAAACCTGTGACTTCTGACCAGAATGAATCAATGGCAGTGGCACATGTGCAAAAAGAATATCCAAAACAAGCTCTGAAGTAAAATACAAGTCAACAGGAACATTTAAAAAGGCACCCGAAGGCTGCTTCTTCTGTAATCAACTCTGCAATGTATAAAGACTAAGATGTGGTTTGTATGTGGTGTTTTTTTTAGTAAGACTGAAGTATTAGTCAGTTTTTCTGTGGGTAACAGGGAGGGATTTAAGAGAGGATAACCCAAATGAATGCTGATAAAAACATGGGTATAATATATATGTGCACGCTTAGTCTCTGAAAAAAATGTCAACAATAGTGAAGATGTACACACCTGAAATCTACGTTCCTATCTCCTAAATATTAAGTTCCTACTTAATACATGGGCAGCTCTGACTTGACCCATGTTTTTTGGAGTGGGTATCTTGCTCCTTAATGCAGCCAGATCTTTATCACTGTGAAATGAAGAGAGAAGAGGATAGAAATGTTGTGTTTGGTTTTTGTTTTTTCTTTTTATCAGTGGAGCTGTAATGAGGTGAAGCTGAGGTAATTCTCCATCATTTGATTCTGTTCCTCCATGAAAACTGAAGGAAATACTCTTAAGAATCTGGTTTTGGACAAATTTGTGTATCTTACTGTGCTAAAATAAGATTAAAATTGTACATAGTGTTACTGGGATGATGTATAGATTCATAGTAGTAGTTCATTGAAGCATTTAGTTTGCCTTCCTTTTTCAGGAATGTACATTTCACTCATTTCTCTTGATGGAGGCAAAGAGCTTGTGTTAAGCCAAAGAGTATCTGCTGAAAATCTTGTCTTCATTTGAAGAAACTGCAAGTGTGATGAGTGTCCACTCCCTTTGGTAATGAGTTCTACTTGTTCGATAATGACTTTCAGGATTAAACTTTGGTTTGTATAATTTGATCTTTTGGCTATGTTGTCTTGCTGACAAGTATGCAGGGCAGAGGAAATCCGTCCTAGTCAAAATTGTTTTAGTCTTCTCTCCTCGCTCTGCTTATGTGACTAGTGGATGACTTCAGTGTTAACAACTAAACTGTGATGTCTTTAAAGCAGTAGGGAGAAGCAATGTCATATTAGTACAGACATTTTCATAGAGTAGTAGCTGAAAAAAGTAAACATGATTATTAATATATAGACCAAACTTTCTTTTTTTAGTGATAGGCAAGTCATTACTTTTCTATCTGTATTATCCTTTTGTAGCCTTGAAGTACAGAAAGATGATGTTCTAAAGGTGAGTATTTATCACATTGCACTGTCAAACGTTACCTTACTCTCTTTTTTTTCTTATATTCACTGATCTAAGTATATAGATTGAAGGTAAAGCTGACAGGACAACTTTTCTAGCCACCTGGCTTTCTTGTCATAGAAAAATGCCGAGTGATAATTAGAAGTAAAATGTAAAGAAAGTTGATGTGCTGAGGGTCACTAAATCTTGGAGAATGACTGCTGACCTCTGCGTTGTTCGCAGTGGTTAAGTTATTCTGTTGTAGTTAGGTTTGCAAAGATTAATGCTAGTGTATTTAAAAATAAATGTACTGGTACTGCTTCTGGTCCCCAGCTGAATAATGGGAGGTGGGGAAAGAAAGATAAATTAAAAGTGGCATTTTTATGCTGCTTCTGAATTTGCATGAGGCTTGCTTACATAGTGGTATGCATCAAGCATTTTTACAGAAAGCAGGAAATTAAGATACATAATACTGCATTCTCGTGGATTCTTTACTGTGTATTAAGTGGATAAATACTAAAATTTAGGTAGCAGAGCATAATAGTTGTCTGTGTATATAGTATCACAGTAACTTTAGTCTTTCTTTTGACGATAATTCAGCATTCTGTATTTCCTCAATAATGTGTGACTTAATTGTTATTTGATTAATAGTTAAACAAGAAATAGTTTTTACTAAAAAGAGGTAGGCTAATAAATCGCGCACCCTGGCAGAGACCTAATTTAATCTATAAGATTTTTTTGACTGATTTCAAATACACCATTGTCTCATACTTGTTTTAAACAGCTTCTTTTCATTTTGAGATTTTTCTGTTGTCAGTCTTAGAAAGTTGAACAGTGATAATTAAAGCAGCCTGCAAAATAAAAGGAAGATTTAGAAATTCAAGACAGTGACATTATGCAGTGAAATTTAAATTTATATGAATTTGTGGTGTCATAAATTGTAAATCTCTATGATCAACTGTTTAAACACTTGTTAAACAACAGATTGGTATAATATAGAAGAAATGAATGTGTACTATACTGTGGGGTGAATTTGATTTTTTTTGTCTGTTTGCGTTTTTATGACATAGTAAATTCATTTTTAATATTTATTTTCACAGTTAAGCTTTTTATAGGTAGATGAAGTAAAGAAAAGAGATTGGAGCAAATATTTGCAGTGAATCAAAGTATTTTCAATGGAGAATTTCTGAGAGAAGCAACACATTGTACTTATATACATGGCAGCAGCATTTTGTAGGTTTACAGCTGTTTGTACCTGCTTTAATCCTCCGTTTAGCTGTAGTTATCATGGTACCTGTGGTATTGCATGCCATAGATGACCTGTGAAGCAAATATCCTTATTATACTTATCTTTAATTTAGATAGTATTGGCTTCTATTTCTCACAGCGTTCTTGCTCCTGTTCTTTCACTACAGAGTGAAAATGTATGTTAGATTTCTTTCAGTGTCTGCATCCTTTAGGTGGCACATCTGGATAGCTACTGTTAGATACTGTTACCTGCATTAATTGTCAGCCTTGCTTTTCCTTGGGGGTATACTGGCAAGAGGAAAAATGTCCTCTGAGAAGGTGATTAATTCTGCCCTAGTATGAGCAGATTTCTTAGATGTTACAGTCCACATAGATAGAAGCTCTTCACACCTTCATTGTGAACTGGTAAATATGAGCTTGCTCCATCCTGAAGCTGCTGCCTTACCACTTTAGTACTGAGCTGAGCTCAAGCTAATGTGATTTGCCCCTTAGCATAAACTACTGATCTGGATTTGATGTCAAATTAAGAGAATCACGAAGCTTTTCTTTGAATTGAAAAGGCAGTGTAGAGATGTGTTGTGGTTTAAACCCAGCTGGCAATTAAAGCACCACATAGCTGCTTGCTCACTCCCCACTACCCCTGGGGGATGAGGGAGAAAATCAAGGGAAAAATAAGAAAACTTGTGGGTTGATATAAAGACAGTTTAATAGGACTTGAAAAGGAAAGGAAAATAATAATAATAGTAATAGAAAATATAAAAGAAGTGTTGCACAATACAGTTGCTCACCACCTGCTGACTGATGCCCAGCCAATCCTTGAGCAGTGGTGCTTCCTCGCTAACTCCCACAAGTGTATATACTGGGCATGACATCATATGGCATGGAATACCCCTTTGTCTTGTTTAGGTAAGCTGTCTTTGCTGTGTCCCCTCCCAGCTTCTTGTCAACTCCAAGCCTCCATTGGGAGGACAGTAGGAGAAGATGAAAAGTCCTTGATTTAGTATAAACACTGCTTAGCAACAACTAAGCCATCAGTGTGTTATCAACAATATTTTCATTCTAAATCCAAACCACAGCATTGTTGTGTACTAGGAAGTAAATTAACTTTATTCCCACTGAAATCAGGACAATATGCCTTTAGTATGTTAGTAGGATGTTAAGCAAACCGAGTGGGTGAGCATAGAATGGTGATGAAGAATCTCAGTTGTAGAGCCTTGTACTTGGCAGTAATAGAATTCTATGTGTTGATCTCCGTGTCTCAGTGAGAGCCCAGGTGCTTTGCTTTTGAGCCCTGAGCAGCCCTGGTGAACTGGATCAATTTGTCTTTGTGAGAACATGTAGCTTGAATTCCCGATTCTCTGAGCAAGCTTGCATTTGAACTGTGATTAGTCTTGCTCCAGAAACAGAAAACGGGAGCTCTAAAGGCAACTTTGAAAAGAAAGGAATGAAAGCATCTTTGCTTCTGCAATTCTCTGGTCAGCTTGGTGGTAGAGGAGTTAGTAAGATCTACAACAGTTTTCTCTCCTGATGGAGGCCAGTGGTCATTTCCTTTATATGAAGTGTATGTTTGTGTGTGTGAATCAGTAGTCTCAAGTCACAGCCTAGACACGCTTCAAAATGAGAAATACTTTTGGACAACCAAAGCTATAAACAAACTGTATATATGACCCAAGAAAGGGCTCAATCATGTAGGCAGGATGGAAAGAACAGACTTCAGAGCATGTAGCTATCAACCAGTTGTCATTCCAAATTCTTGAAGAGTTGGCATCCTGAGACAGCCAGACCTAGAAATTTCAACATATTCAGCTGTGTAAATGTCTATGCCGTGGAAATTCCTGAAGGTGTAAGCGCAGATGGATGCTCAGCCCAACCTTTTAAACTTAAAAATAATACATATTTAAGTCTGAATATACTACTGAAGTATCTGCAAAGTAAGACTGTAATGGTGCATGACAGGTGCCATTGTACTGCTATGCAAATTACAGATGACAGTTTCTTACGGATGTTGAAGGATTAATGTCCAGCTGCTTTTCTTGGACTGTTCATTCAAAAAAAGAAGGGAAAAAATCTTCAGAAGAAACTCTAACTAGATGTCCTGGTTTGAGTGAGAACAGAACTAATTCTGTTCAGTAATTTTACTTTTCAGCTCAGTTCTTCTAACTCCCTGCACTGCCTGCAGTCAGCATCCTGTTCTCACAGACAGTGTCTGCTTCCAGCAGTGATAACAGCCCATGGTTGGAGTCAGTGCCAAGGGTTGGGGTGCAGACCAAGGCCACTGCTGGGTCTTGTGTACCACGTTGGGGGTGCAGAAAGTGAAAGGCTGCACCTGCAGGGAGGAGGGGACAGGACAGGTGACACAGAACTCAACAACGAGGGATTCCAGCCCATATATGTCATATTTGGCATAGAGCTGAGGGATCAGAACCCCTCTTGGGCTGCTTTGCCAGCTTTGTTTGGCTTGGCTCGTGTCTTCTTTCAGTTCTTTCCTTGGAGCACCCAAGGAGGACTCTGATGGTCCTGCCTTTGATCCCGGTCTGTGTGTTCCTCAGTCCAGTACCAGAATCCAGCTCCTGAACACAGCTCCTGTCTGCTGTGGGGCCCAGTCTGGGACTCTCCCGGTGCCTGCTCCACAGCATCAGTGGTGACGGTGATGAAATTACCATCAGAGGGGTTGGGTTCAATACTGCTTTTGTATATATTCCATTTTTATTATTATTAATTTCCTTTTCATTAAAGCTGTTCTAGTTTCCTTTTCTAATCGCCAAGTGTCTCTCCCTTATTCCCTTTCTCTTCCCCTTTGGGGAGGGAGGGGGGTTAACAGAGAGCGTCTCTTATAGGTCTAAGGGGCTGCCCTGACCCTAAACCGTGACACTATACTGTTAGTGAAAGTGAGTGAGGTGAGAGAGCTTGATTTGCAGAGTATTGATCCACCTCCAGTAGAAGGGGAAAAAAATAGTCTGCATTTGGGCTTGGCATATTAAAACAAATAATTGTAGTCTTGCTAGAAAGGATTGAGGAAGTTAAAGGGGAAGGAGAACAATACTATGTCAAAATGGTGTTAAATGTGTGAGATGTTGACTGTCTGGAAACAAATAATACTAGATACTGACTTAATAGTACTTTAAGAGGGAAAAGCAGAAGTGACAGCATTAGTCGGGGCTACGGGACACCAAATTGTATTTAATATATAGGATGTTGGTGTACCTATAATGTATGAGAAGTGGGACCTCTTATGTCACTGAGAATGAATTTTATGTACTACTCGTTTTAAAATCGTCTCATTTTCCAATAGTTAAAGGCAATAACCAAGGAAGGACAAAAAAGAATGAAGGAAGAGTGATTAGAAAACAGAATAATAAATTTTTAATCACTGGCACATCAGTACCAGGCGATAATGGTAATTTTTATTAGGTGGAGAGACAGAAGTGTTCAGGCGAAGCAGTGCCTTTACATAGCAGCAGACTGTTTTCATATTGGTTTATTGCTTGCATTGCAGTGGATGTAAATTCGATCAAGTAACTTTGAAACTGAGAGGCATTAAAAGTTTCCTCACTGATTGTTCCTACTGCATTTCTCTTAGTTTCTTGTTAGCTTGAGAGGTGGAAGCACTAATAGTTGCTCAAATTCCACAAATGAATGGGAGCAATCCTACCTTGAAACAAACTGGTAGTGTCCAGTTTCTAGACCAAGAACTATATTCTCTGAATGTGTATTTCAGCAGATTATTTTAGAAATAGCTTACTTGGTGAAAGCAGCGAAGACCTGTGTTTGAAACTACCTCCATGTATCTGAGATTTTATTAGTTGTTTGCTTGTCAAATGAATAATTTTAATATTTTTCTGTGACAATTTGTTTATGGAAGGCATCACTGGGTAGATATATAGATATATAGATATATAGATACCTTGGAAATATAATTCCATTGAATAGCAGAGATTTTTTATTTTTTATTTCATTTTGGAAATATCTGGCTTTGGAAACCTGACTCTGTCTTTTAGTGAGCAGCACGGTAAAATTGGAATGTATGGTTAATATGTCCTTTATAAAGCAAGAATATTTATAGTAATAGAATACCAATTATATTATTGACACACCAGAAGAACTGAAAGGTGATTGCTTGAATTAAGGTGACATTGTATGCAAGTTTGATCAAATTTAGATTCCCCCTTGCTGAACACAATTGGTAAGGCCTTAGAGTCTCCAAATAAATACTTGTACTTTAAGGTCAGTCTAGACCTCATGGATTGCTTTTGCTTTCCCTGACAAAAGCAGATGCAAGCATGCCAAATTACTTTGCTCCAGCTTAACCCTAGCACTGTTTGAATTCATAAATGCTACAAAAGGAAAGCTTATAAATGCATGCAACGGTGAAGTGGAAAAATGTCATGCCTACCTAATCTATTTCCTGAGAAGGGAAGAAGAATCTTTTTATTCTTATCCTGAGACTTAGGGAATAAAAAGAGGACTGGATATTATGCTTATAATGAATAATTGTCTTTCATATTTTCAGTGAATATAAACCCAACATTTTCTGTTGTCATGTTGTCTCTGAAATTAGACTGTAAGGGAACTTTTTTACATGGCATCAAATTAGAATAGTACACTGTATTTAATTTTTTTTTACTTATTTAACAGCTATTAAACAGCTGTTTTTCTGAAGCTCTTGCTTTAAGGATAAAGTGCTCACAGGTTAGCGCATCATTTAGTAGATGAAACAAAGCAATGCTACATAAGGGCTCTATAAGGTAACTAGTCTACATCAGTATTAGAAATGGCATCAGTGGGAGCTTTGCTATGAATTGATAACAAGTACATGGCTTTAAATAATTTGGTCAGGAAGAAAATGTTCCTAAAATAGAGCACTTAAGGGTAAAGTAGGTTTTCACACTGTAAACTGGGTCCTTTGAAAGATGGGGGATAGAAAAAATAAAAAGAGTGGGGAAAAAGTGGAATTCACGCCATGTTTTCATCATTAATTTTTTTGTCATAGCTTTGTGGCTCAAAAGAAAATATATTTTCAACAGCCACTTTGGCTCCACAGTACATTAAGTTAAATCATTACATCATTTTAAGAATACTTGTCCATTTGCAGGGATGTCAGTAAGCTGAATTGTTGAGAAAGGAAGTAAAAGTGAAGTAGTAGTGGGTAAAGTTCAATACTGTGTTGATAGTGCATCATTTTGTGTGCATAAGTACAATAGCTGAATGGAGTAATTTTTCGCATTATTACTTTCTATAATGGTTTTCTTACATCATATTGTCTGAACTACTTCGTATACAGCCAGGGTGATATTGCAGTCACAAGGTAATTTTTAATTGTTCACAGAAGAGGACCAGAGACTTCTGAGTTGCTTCCTGAGTTTTGGATAGTAAGGAAAAATATTATTGACACATCAGTTAAGTTGTGCCATGTTTTTTTTCAAGGACAGGTTGTTCCTTTAGTGAAGAGGAGAAGGATTTTTACCAAGAATGGAATATAGCTGTATGTAGTGTTTTCACAAATATGTCCTCAAATATGTGCTTTATATTTTGCATTTTTGTACTTGAGGGATTTTAAATACATGCTGTGAATAAAAAAAAAAGGGGGGGGGGGGGGGGGAAGTTGTTTCCACAAGAGCCTGTGGTTTTATCCCCTTATATGTAAGAGATCTTTCTTATTTATGAACACTGGTACGGAAACGGGACTTGGAAGGATTTTCTGGTTTCTCACCTAATAATCTTTGCCAGTGTATTTACTGCCTGAGCTTAATAATCGTTGTCCTTCAAACTTCTGAAGATTAATGTGTTTTACACCTTGAAATTTGGGATTACACCTTTCAGGTTGAATACCACATTGATTTCTTACTTTAAAGGTTTTCAACATACTAGTTGCCAAATTTATGCTAGAATTTAAGTATGGATGGAGAATGAGAACTGCAGTGGCAATCTGTTTTCCGGATGACTGCTTCGTATTGTCTTAAAATTCTGTATATCATGATAAGAGTAAAATGCAGTGGCTTCATAAAACCTGAAATCTGAATTTTACTGAGATACAGGTTGCATAATACTTGTTTCTGATCTAGGAAGTTGAGATGATATTAAAAATGTAGCTGTCTCAGGATTAGTGTTCCATTGTTATACCAATATTTCTTGGCTAACATAGAGATATTTATTGGAATAATTTACGGATGTGTTTTTTTCCCCAAGTAAAACTAAGTAGTTAACCTTCATAAACTGTAACCGTGGGAAATGTATTATGGTTACTTCCCTGAAGGTGGTTTATTGGTGTTGTAAACCACTACCCATAACCAGGCTAGTTAATCTGCTAACAGAACTTTAATAATAATATGTTCCTTAACTTTTAAGTGAAGATAACAATACCTTGTGTCTTACCAATGAGTCTTACCTTGTTTCATCATAAGTGTAATACAAAATGACTTTGCTACAAGGTTGAAACACTGCGTCTAATGACTGTTGATTCCCTCTCTTTTGGAAAGTAGTGCTCAAATTTGAATGATGCCCATCATATTCCCAAGCCTGAAATAGGGAAGGTAATTTTTAAGTTAAAAATAGTTTTCGCAATATTATAAATTCTTGAAAAACAAAACCAAAACCACTTTAGTACACAGCTTAGTGAGATATGGACAGCATTTTATAGGATGAAGATGGCAGAGGAAAAGTATTTCACTGCTAGCATGCATTTTTCATTTTCTGTCTGATAACAGTCTGCTTATTAGGTTGCTAGTTTTCTTAATAAACATAACATGTGGCTACCTAATTAGATTCCTTTAAAGCCCATTGGTAATGCTGATTTACTTCTCATAATCCTTTTGCCCTGGCTTGCTTTTGTTAAAGACTTACTTCTCAGTCTTGGGGGAAAAAGCTTGTTCACTGGGCTAAACATGAAAAATGCATTATACTTGATGTTCGTAGTAAAAATATAATGTGCAACGGAATTCTCTCTAAACTATTTCTCTTGAAGCTGTAGCTTCTGGGCAGAAGTGGCAAAAAAGATGTTCAGATTAAAGTTAAAGGGATTCCACTTAATCATAGTTGGTAAGAGATTAAACTTTAATCGTTCAGTTAAAGCTTTTGGCCTAACTTTTAACATTAGAAGATCAGTAACAAAAAACTTGGTGTAAGCACATGTTGCATCACACTGCAAAACAATATGCTCTTTGCATTAGCATACTGTATATTTTGTAAAGGTTGCCATTTAATAATGTAGTTGAAGAAATCACATAGTAGTTAATTTTTTTATATGCCTTACAGCTGTCCACTAATAAAACCTACACTGTCAAGGCTTCTTCCAGTGGAAACTGCTGTACACTTTTTAATACTAAAAAGCGAACTATCACGGTTCTGTGTGAGAGCAGCAAGACTGGAAGATGATATTAAGAAATTGCTTATTTAAATGTACTCTAACTCAGTTGCAGAAAATTGAAGTCACCAAGAAGATTTAGCAAAGAGCTTTGAGTACTTAGCAGGAAAGCTTGACACATTCAAGCGTCTCCATTTCATGTACCCTGAGGGTAAGGATGAAGCTAATGTTTGCAACGATTCAGCTGTCTTCTGAGCAGAAGCAGACTCAAAGCTGGACTCAAAAGCCTAGGCATGGCAGGGCCATCATTTGTCATGAGGTATAAGGAAACAAGCTATTCTTTTCAGAAGAGTTGGTTGGGGGTCTCTTTTGGTTGTTGCTTTTGTTTGTTTGGTTTTAAATTCAACTGTACTTAAGGAAAAAAAAAAAAGGTAAAGACCACAATAAACAGAAAACACCACCCTTGCTTCTATACCTCTGGCACATATTGATTGTTTTATTGAAAAGATTTATGAAGGAAAAGCCACTGAAATACATCATCACCCTGGCAAAGGAACTTTGTTAGGAATAGAAACAGGGATAGTGCATGTCATGGCTGATGGTAAGTAGCATTTAAACTTGTTCTGTTGGGAAGACTGTCAAAAATCAATTTTCAGAAAAGACGTTCTTTTTCAAGCACTTAGGAAATTTCAATTTTGACTCTTATTAGGAATTAAAAAAAATTCTAGTTTTGTCTTTAATGCTGTATACTTAATTTGAGTTCCAATTTATATCTAGAAATTGTAATTTTCATTATTACTGTGTAGCTTAGGCGTTATTCCTGCTTATCCATACTAGATGTGTATAATGCCACAATTTTTTGTGATGATAGAGTTTAATATTTACATAATACTACTACAAATGCAGTATTGTATGTTAAGGTATTTTAGATTTTAAGAATGGAAATTTGTAACCATAGAAGTCAAACCTGCAGTATTTTGTCACCAAAGAGTTCAGTGACTGCTCAATAATTCTACAGTAGTCTTACTCTCTATTTTTCACTGAACAATTTTCAAGAAGCTTCTGATTATCATGTTTAAACACACACCACTTTTTCTGTGTCTCAAACTGTCATCCTCTGTCTTCATTTTCATATGAAAAAATAGTTTCTTGCAATCTGTTAATCTTCTCAGTGGAATGAGACAAGCAAAGAAGGTAGAAAATAAACTGTTCCAGCTGTTCTTCTGGAAGATGGTATCTGGTAGCTGTCCCTCCCTTCCCTGAGAATCTCCCAGGAAAGCTGAGCTGAGTGGTTTCACTGAGGCTGAGTGTTCAGGAGAGGCTTCATTGTGGAGAAACTCGGACTTGGGTTCAGTGCTACAAGGTGAGGATGGCTTTCTGCTGTGTCACTGTTAAGAATATCTTTTTTCACCCCTGAAATGTTGTTACTAATGGTTAGGACTAGGCTGCATCAGCTACTGGATTCTTCTTTTTTCCCCCGATATCAGTGTTCTGTATTCTGCATGAGGGAGCATAAATTCTTCTTCACATGTACAATTCTAAGTATAGGTAAACATGTTAACCTGCACATAGGTAAACCTGTTTATTCTTATTATCATAAAAATTAGATGTTGAGTAAGATAGTGGTAATATGAACCTGTTAATGTGGTTTTTGCTATTTAAGTCAATATTTTAGCATTTTCCTCCAGGTAATGCTGGAGTAGCTCAAATCTCTGCTGCTGTTTAAATAGTTTCATGAACTATATTTCTTCTAAGGAAGTCTTTGCTGACTTCTAAGCCTGGACAACACTGAAAGTTCCTAAGAAAACCTTGCCTTTTTCTTATGTATTTAAAGACTAATTAAAAGAATGAAAGTTTAGTGGTGACTACAGTAATTTAAATTGATTTTCAAATATTATAATGCATTTTTTTTCTGTTTTCCTCGATGTGGCAAAAGCTATTTTAATTAAGCAAACCAGAATACACTTTGGAAAAGTACATAAGTTTTTTCCTATTTGAGTATTGGTCTCTGGGTATATCTCAACTTCCTCTCATAGGATTAATAGAAGCTTAAATGGAAGACAGTCTGCTTGTAGTGGGAAGTGCTGACACAATTCAGTTGACCAAGTTGTAGGTTCTGTCTGATACTGTCCCTTCTAGCATTGCAGAACAAATTGCCTTGCAAAAGGTAAGAAGTGTGCCTCATCTGTCTTTATTGAAAGCTGTTTCTTCTGATCTCTCATGTCCTGATACATTAATTGAATGTTTTCTCGAATTATTTTAAGTTCAAGTCAAACTTTCAAAGCACTTTTCCATTGCAGAGTGATCTTATGTGCAGTGATTGACTGTGGATGAGTATCAAAGGGCCTATGCACTCTAACATCAAAGGGTCTATCTATTGCTACTAAAACTTGTTAGATTACGTTACAGATGTGCAGGTATCGTGTTGGTGAGAGTGTTCTGGCATAAATCCCCTTGTTCATTCACCAGTGAAGCTGACAAACTTGATTTGTCCCATGTAGGCGAAACAAAGAAACAGATTTATTAATAGAGATCTTGCTGAAGGATTTCACTCACTTTCTTCTTTATAAGTTCTGTCTCTCCTCTATCCAAAACTGTGAAGATAAAAATAACATTTTATGCACTATATTTGATGCATTATATTTTATAGGTTTCCTGATCACTTATTGTTCATAAATAGAGAGTATGTTGTTTAGATTTAAAAATAATGAATTCTTATCCTCAGCTTTTATAGGAGGGAGAGGTTTACTGTAAACACTCCATGGCATGCTCACACTTGTAGTGAAAGAGCAAGTGATTAGGTATAGGTTCTTTCAATTACAAACTTCTTGGTTTTGTTAGTATTCAGAAAACAGTGTTGTCTTGTGAATCTGCTAATTGTATTTCTTCAATAAGTTTTAAATAAGCTGTATTGTAAATGATACAAATCTTTTGTTAGAGGTGGTATCTTCTATTCTACTACTGACCCTTAAGGAAAAAGTAGCTCTGGCCAATATTGTCATTATCATCTGTCTAACTATTTCCCTCTTCCCACAGATACACATTGTACCTTACAGTAATTTTTAAACAGGGAGGGAAGGAAAAAGATGCTTTTGACACTATTGGTCTAGGAGAAAAAAGTATTGAGAGGTAAAATCTGCTCTCCAAAGAAGCACATCTGGGGAAGAAGTGTTAGCAATTTCAAAGAGAACTTTTGGAACAAATACCTGACCCGTCTTTACATCAGAAGGGTCAGTGTGAGTGAAAACTGCAAAAAAGCATAATGGTCTATGGAGCTATGGTCTACTGGAGCACTTGTACAGCAGAGTATCATGCTATGAATTTAAGTTCTCAGAGCAATCTACTGTGTGGGTGTGAAGTGTTTACTTGTATTAGAACTATATTCTCATAAAAGCTTCTCCTAGGTTTTGTAGAATAAGTAGGACATATTTGGGATGGGAAAATGAGATATTGGCTCGCTTGAAAATGTTATAATTCAGAGCACCCTTGAAGGGGATTTTCATTAAAATGCCATGTTCTGTAGTGTTTCAGTAGGCACAAACAGGTAGAAGGAGCAGAGCAGATAACTATCTCAGCAGTGAGATGAACTAGAGATAATAATATTGCTATACATCAAAAACGTTTTGGAGCATGTTTTCAGAAGATATTTTGATGAGTTCAAGGAGGAGTTGGTGATATCATTAAATAAGTTGAAAACTTCTGCAACTGGTTTTTTGGTATTACGGCTCAAGGGAAAGTCAATAAACTTTGATTCTCAGCATTAATGTAATTATTTTGATTTTTTTTTTTTTCCCTTTCCTTTTCTGGCTCCTTTTGCAGAAGGCTGCAGTAATATAATATCAGATATCCAAAAGCAATTCAGAATATCAGTGTCCCATAGGATGATGTACAAACGTAGGAAAACTGGTGGTGGAATAAATAATTTCCTCTGATCTTATTAGGGATGAAATTATTTTAGAGAAGCAAATGTAATTTGCTGAATATTCTGGGAGAAAAAGAAGTAGGAAGCTCCTTTGATTACCAAAGGTACTCTTTTAAAAGTGTGTTTTCCTCTTTCTCTTGCGTACAGTATTTTCCTTACACAGTATACAAAGGGGTTCTCATTGCCTCGTGTTTTGATAGTTGTAATATACTGCTTTAGGTCAGCTGCTACTCTTGTATTTTGCTTGACTTGAGTTAACCAGATATTAATCTTCATCTTCCCTGACCTTAGCCTAATGGCAAATTACTTGAAATATTTCAGTAAGAAAACTTACATTGTATTTCTGATAATATTTAATTATTCTGGTATTAATGTATTCAATTTCATGCTCCCATAAGAGAATATGGGATAGGTGAGATGAATGAATCATAATAATATAAATACCCTGTTGAATAGTGTAGCCCAAAGAACTTACAAATTGACCTTAAAACACAAAAGCTTGATCAACCTCCTGTGAAAACAATCTTTTCTCTGAACGAAAGAAAATTAAAAGGTGAACTGAGTGTTTACAATGAAACCTTTCCATAGGTAAATGAAATGCATCCTCATGTGTTGGTTGCTTAGAAATAAAGTAAAAGTGTCAGCCCTGTGTGTAGACAGGATCTTTTAACTACGTTTTGTTTTGGAAATGAAAGTCTGTAAAATACGGTATCCTAGAAGCCTGTAACCTGTTCTCAGCCTTGTTTGCAGGAGTCTAAGAGTAAGAATGCTGAAAATAGTAGCTTTTTATCTACTTTGATATGTTCTTCTTTGGATTCCCTTTCATTTTACTGTTTCTTCACTGGGACATACAAATTAAAAAAAAAAAATTGTAAATCATTCAATGATAGAAGGTAAGAGAGCTGGAGCACCTTTCCTATGAAGGAATGCCAAGAGAGTTCAGGTTGTTCAGCCTAGAGAAAAGGCTCCAGGGAGACTCTTTTGTGGTCTTTCAGTACTTAAAGAGGGCCTGTAAGAAAGGTAAGGACAGACTTCTTAGCAGGGCCTGTTGTGACAGGACAAGAGGTGATCACAGAATTATAGACTGTTAAGGGTTGGAAGTGACCTCGAAAGATCATCTAGTCCAACCCTCCTGCCAGAGCAGGACCGCCTAGAGCAGGTCGCATAGGGACGCATCCAGATGTGTTTTAAATGTCTTGAGAGAAGGAGACTCCACAGCCCCTCTGGACAGTGCTCCATCACCCTCACAGTGAAAAAGTTTTTCCTTATGCTTTTGTGGAACCTCTTCTCCCTGCCCAACTCTCCAGACTGTCTCACTGAATGGCAGCACAGCCTTCTGGTGTGTCAGCCGCTTCTCCCAGTTTTGTGTTGTCAGCAAACTTGCTGACAGTGCGCTCTGTTCCCTCATCCAGGTCGTTGATGAATATATTGAATAGTATGGGTATGCTGGAAGGTAGTATCTGTACCTCCACCATACATTCTTTTGTGACAGCCACTCTTGGAGCATGCAGCCTGTCCCAGGATGGTGGTTTTTTAAGTATTTGGTCTGGAGATGGTTCTGGAGGGGGTTCCTTGCAGTGCAGTGTTAAGTGCCTGTTTCAGACCCAAGTAAAATTACTTGTCTGCTGTAAACAATCTTTGGCAGCACTGCTGCTGTTATTTTTTTTCTTTACCTGAGAGCTACCCCATCTGCAGGCAGCCTTGCCTTTCACCAGTCAGGCAGCCTTGGACCAAGAAGTCTTTACTCTGTTCAGCAGCCCTACTTCTGCCAGCACAAACTGTAAATTATAGAAGTGCAGCAGAGGCTGCGTTCCAGAAGCGTTTTGTTTGAAGGGAGCCTCTAGAGAATCCTATTGGGTCTGGGGTTATTTTCGCAGCTTCTTACCGAAGCACAAAGACTCACCTTAAAATCATAATCTGCATAGTTATTTAAGGCTGACCAACTACATTCTGTTCAAGGCGTCACGTACAGCAGTCAAGCTGATCAGGTGTGATTTAGCAGCTGCTTTCAGTCATTTGAGCAGCTGACAATTAGCAGCCACCAGAGAAGGTTTACTTCAGTGTTAGTGTCAATGAAAGTTTGCCCTGATGATTCAAAGACTAATAACTGTAACTAGGAAAATACAATTCCATGTAATTCTCTAACTTGCATAATCTGGGGTTTCATATGCAGGTTTTCTAGTTAAAGCCTGCAGTTGATTAGAGTTGGCAGCTATTGTTAGGCAGGAATAATGTTCCAAATGGTGAAATTTAAGGATACGGTTTCCAGATATACTCAACTGACTGTTGCCTAAATTCCAGTTTTGGCAGAGTTTTAACTTTCAATAAGTTTAACACTTTTTTTACTTCAATGAGCAATAAGAGGTGAAATTTACTGCTTGGTGCTTACTCTGTGGTCATCCCTCAGGTAAACATTTGTAAGCATGCTAACATAAGATGCCTTTGTTTGCACTACCTCACACTTAGCACACACTAAGAGACCTCCAGAGAGTTAGTAAACTGTATCATGATTATTCTTACTTTTGTTTATCTTAGTAACATCCCCATGAAGATGATCTTAGAGGCTCATCAGTACGTAGGAACCAGTTTCACGAAGCAATTACAGGTTCAAATGATACAGCTGAGCATGTCTTAGCTGTATAAATCCCACTATCTGCATTCTCAGACATTTGAGAGTTTGGCAACCTGCAGTAATTAGATTGCGTGATCTTTCAGAATAAGGATAAAGCTTGTAGGTCACTCAAGTGCTTTGGAAATGGTACTTTGTGATGCTTATCTTGTGCAACTGATATTTTCTGGGATTTAATGGGGAAAATCTTTTACTACATGTAAAACAACCTGAACAAGGTAGTCTAAATATTCCTTCCATGTGGTTTGTTCTTGTTTAATTATTCCCATTTGGTAGAAACTGGTAATAAGAGTAGCAGACCTTTGTCTAGTAAGAGCTGTTTTGTATAGCTGTTTTGTATAGCTGTGAGTAGTACTACCCTTTGAAATGCTGACAGGCCTTGCATAAACCATGATCTGATCATGATGTTTTATTACTGAGTCAGATTCTTGTGCGGTGTAACTAAAGCTTGAAAAATCTATCTCATTGTTCTTAAATTTAATTTCTATGAGTTTGATACCACCAAACTGACCTTGTGATTATCTACTTCAGAGAGTCACGAGTATATTGAGCCAACATGACATGAAAACGCGTAATTTTTTATGATTAAAGATAACATGAAACTTAAAATTATAGAGGGTGGGTAAAGCCAAAAGTAAAGAAATGTAATTTATTTCACTTGTGGATTTTACTTATTATGCACCTGTTATCCTGCTGAAGTTCCACAGGCAATAAAACTGCATTGAACTTAGGTTTTTTGGGTTTTTTTCTTCTCCCCTGATTCTTTTCATTGTGTCACTTTCTTAGAACAGTTTGTTTATTTTTTCCTGAAGACATAATTTCACCTTTCCCAAGCATATATTTACATTCTTAAGTGATCATTAGACTATATCCTTTGGAAATATATTTTATTGGAACATTAGCAATGCACTTGAGTAATTGAAAAATGTGGGAGTTGTGGGCACATGAGGTTTGCCAGTTACAGTTTTCTGTCTGTAGAGAGTAATAGGATTTTGTGTAGTGGTTTTGAATAGAGACAACTGTGAATAATGTTTACCTTGGTAAAAACAAGGTATTGCAAGTAGAACAAAGGTAGTATGTAAGTAATATTGTGAATAAACCAAATCATTGCTGGTACTTCTTAGAAGATGACTAAGTTGCATGTGGAACAGATTGCATACAGAACTCTCCTGTACACTAGACTTCTGAAACATCTGATATCTGTTGATATATAGGTAATTAATGGCTTTAATGGCTTCTTGCATACTGTCTTGAAAATTGTCATGGAAATCTGTAGTTATGGTTAACAGCGTCACAAAGGATAATTTTGCATAGTGACTTGTGTTTTATTCTTAAGCGTATATATACAGAACATTAAATTCCTATTCAGGGTGCAAATATTTGTTCAAAATCCTGAATGACCAAGCAAATTTTATAGTTTGAAGTAATCTTCCACAGGCAGTTGGCTGTATGACTAATAGAATTACATATGCGTAAAATTGCTTTTACTGTAGAAGCCAAAATGCAGAATAATAGCTTGTCAAACTGTCATTTGCAAGTGAGATCATAGATTTCGTAGTCCAAATTAGGTTGTGTTCTTTTTTGTTTTGTCAGGTCACATTCTAATAACCATATTGTGCATTAAACCCTGTGATTATCTGAACAATTGACAGATGGTAGGATGTTAATTTATATGTCAGAGACAGTGATTGCCTGTGCAGTAATGATATTCAACAAAATATGGAATGTCAAAATCTTTTTTGTTACGCTTTTACTTCACTTATTTCAGCAAGGTAATTCTAGCAGAGTAATGTTTTTAATAGCTAAACATATGCTTCATTTACTAGTGTTAACAGGTTTTGGAGTTTTAAATCTTACTATTTATATTGAAAGATGTTTACATGTTGGTTTAGAGTACAAGAAAATTGTAGAGTACAGTGAAAATAAAAGTTACTATATTTTATGACTCTGAAGTTTTTAATATGTGTATTATTCAATTTGAAGGAAAATGAGATTAGTTTTAGGATCACTTAAGAATTAGTATGATCAGTTGGTTTTATGATAACACAACTGTCTTAACTTTATGCCAGAGTTCCATGAAATCGTTATCAAAATGAGTAGTTAGTTGCTCATAATACCTTCCTCAAGTATCATCTTAACTAATTTATTAGATGTCATGGAAAACAATTCATCTGAGCCCAAACCTTTTGATGGACTTCACAGACAGTTGGGGCTCAAATGTGTAGCTGGAAGAAAGAGTTAAAAGGGGCACAGTTCAGTGACGCATACTTAGCTGTGCAACCTACATGAATGTCATGGAGGTGCCTCCCAACCCTAGGGAAAAGAAAAATAGGTGGCCAAATATTTAATTTGCTTGAAACACTTTACCAGTACAAGAGAGTTTTGTAGAAACTCTCAACAGTCCTGACAATGAATTTTTGCAGTTTTAGTTGGCTTTGACTGACAGATTATTATTATTATTATATATTTATAATCAATCACTGTTGTATTTAGGTAATCAGTAACTCTTGACTTATGGAGGAATAAGTTCCTTATTAATGTTCCTTAACCAACAAAATTAGTTTTCTGTAAACTGTGTTTCAGTAGGCCAAGAAAGAAATCATCAGCCCCTGAAGAATATTAATTGCTTGACTTGTATTTCTAAGTGTCATAGTGTTTTATTGTCATTTTCAATGCATGTGTGTCAGATCTTCAAGGCTATGAACTGGTACTTCAGGAATGAAAACAGCAAAGATAATTTTTTTGAGTATATGAATTACAGAATTTTTTTGTTGGCTTCCAAGCTTGGGGAAAAGGTTTGTCATTAGCATAGTTAATATGCACGATGTGAACACTATAAAAAATATTATCTCTGAAGTATAATGTTCTTTAGGAAGAAGAACGTGTGCAAAAATTTCATAAATACGTTGCACTTCTCTTACAAGTCTGATGGTTTTATCTAAATGTTCTAATCTCTTAGACATGAAGATATGTTCAGTTATGAGTGCTTGTGACATTTTGAAGGGACTGTAGAACTGTGTAGTATAGGATGATCTATATGTTATGTTATAAGGGTATTTCATGTAACTTTTTCCAAATAGATGGAAAAGAACTGTTTTTCTCTTTGCTGCTGTTCCAAGTATCAACTGCCAAAGAGAAATTTAAGTAACAGCATTGTTGCAGCCATCTTTTTTTTTTTTCAGTTTTGCTTGCCAATTGCTAGAACAGTCTCATTAAAGTGTATTTAAAATAGAAAATATAATTGCTAAGGTGAGCTTTCAGAATACTAAATAGTAGACCAAAACCATACTGGGCCTGTGTATCAAGCCAAGCTGCTGCAGAGTAGTTCTTTTTAGAAAAGATACTCCTTTAACTTTAGAGTGAAGTAGTTGCTGCTTCTTATTTAATCTATTTATGAATTTTCTGCCATGGTCTTAGTGATTGGGTTTGAAGGTGTTGGCACCTGGTCAAACAATTATTTGTATATCTGCCATTTTTGGATAAAAATTTTGCAGTCGGGCATCCGTGAGTTGTTAGAAGAATTTGCTAATAGCTTTGTGGCTTCAGTTACTTGTTTTTTGGCCTTCTGTCACAGTGATTGAAGCACGAGCACAAAAATGGTTCCTAGAAGACAGCACAAAAATGCTTGAAAGCATTTCCTGAATTAGGATAGTTCCATTCCAAAGTTAATTAAAATATATTAAACAAAACATTCTGAAAAGCATTAATAAAAAAGGGCACACTGTAGGATAACGGGTAACTAACATTTGATAGAACCTTCAAGATGCCATTTTAAGAATGTTCATTTTAAGACTGTTGACAATGTAAGTGTTAGAAGTATTGCACCAGGTTTGGGTTTGTTTTTTTGGTACCTATTTTCTGTAAGATTATTCTGAATATGTTCAGGAGCTTTATTTGAAGCATACCCCAGTAGCTGCAACATGATATTGTGATATTGTTGCTTTTAATTTGATTAATAGATTTGTCCAAATAAAAGTGACAAAGTATTGTCATGAGCTTGATGTTGAAACTTTTGATAAATGGAATTGTTATTAGAAGATTAAAACTTTCAATAGAGGATAAGGTATGAAGTTCCTATGGAGTGTCCTTTCGAAAAGAAAATCTTAAAATTTTTCTTTCATTTAAATAATGAATCATTTTAGATGCACTTTTCTTTATACAAAATCATTTCCCATTAAATTATCTTCATTAAGGATATCAAATGAAATAAAAATGCACTGAATGATCCACATGCAATATTTCTATTAGCAACTGTTTAGAGGGGAAAAAAATACCTAGTGAATTGTAGTTTTATCCAGACCTTAAATAAATTAGAGACTGTGAAAACTCAGTGAAAGAGTAAGTTGTTGAAATATAAACTGTTATTCAGCAGCAGATTATAGTTATGAAATAAAGAAGGAAGGAATAAAGGTTCTTATTTGAAATATAGGAAGAAACAAAACTGGAAATAAGCGTAGGTATTAATGACTTCAGAAGTAGAAGAGTATTTCTCAATTCAAAGAGAACAAGCAGTCTAGAAGGCATGGCATACAGGCATTTGAGGCAGGTGGAACTTGGAACTTTATTTTTATATTTTGTATTTAACTTTTATATTTAATTTTATAATTTTCAGAATTTTTTGTGACATTAAACCTGTATCCTTTTGAGGTAGCTGACTGCTCAAAGTCCAAGCATGCTGCCAAGTATTTGCCAGCCACTATAACTGGTAGAAAGAAGGCTGATCTCCTAATGCTGCATCTTCTCAAAGTCCCCATTCTTCCTGAATAACTTTGGTAGCAACTTGTGATGACTGTTAGTTACCTCACTCATTCAGGTTTCATCTCTAACCTCATAGTTCTTGAAATGAACTCTTTTTCTTGAAGGCAGATAAGAATTGGAGGGCTACATAATATATATATATATATATAAAAAAAGATACAGTGACATGTTTTAATATTTGCACTGGAGCCACACTGGAAATGAGTTTTACCACTTTGCAGTCAGAACTAGAGTCTGAATTGAGAACTCTGGTGCATTGGCAGACTCTGAGGAACTCTTCAAAGTTAATTGCTGTGTGTGTAGTTGCAGCTGATATCTGATGAGTTCTATAAATGCAGACTAAGAATTAATTCTGTGTAGGTGAAGGATAAGACGTGTAATATGTAGCCTTTTTGTTATTTTGCGTGTGGTTTTTATATGGTGTTGATATATTTTTAATGTACCTAAAATGATTCAAATACTACTTATGAATTGACATCTTACTTGACAGGGATGTGTGTTTTCAAATAGGAATTACGTTCCTAAGTACTGTTTGAAATACTTAGCTTGTTTGTATTTCTATAGTATATCCATCTAAGGATCTCACAGCATTTCATAAGCATTAATGAATTAAGCCTCATTGCAAGGTAGGTATTATTCCAATTTCACAGATTGCAAGGAGGTTAATTAACTTGCCCAGAGTCAAAGTGATCTGTGATTAAATTGGTTTCTATTTAAAATTGTCTGGATTTGCAGTCTCATGCTTTAACCATTAGGCTGTGCTTCCAAAATAATTTCTGTGGGTGAATATAATGTTTGGCATATTATCATATCATAATAAGCTTTGTCTCTGTGCAAAATGGAGTTGAAATGACCAAATCGGTTTTAACTTTATGTAGGTACTTTGCAAGTTTTGGTTGGTTATAGTCAACTGAATGGAGTTGCATTTGAGCGGAGTTTAATCTAAAAGAAACAACCTAGATGAAAACAGTCTTGCTGCAAAGTGTGGTTTTGTGTATGTAAATTTGTGCTAGTTTATGCCAAAGTATAAATGAGCACTAGTGTTCCTGTTTGGTCTGCATTTTTAATAGAATCATTCTAATTTCCTTTTGCTAATCTAGTTTAACAAAGATAACATACAAATTGAAAAGATTTGTCAAATAATTGTAGAAGTCATTCAGTCATTTGTCCTCTTGATTCCAATTATTTAAGTTGTATAACCACACTTCTATTTAAAAAAAAAAAAAGTTTACTCTTAAATATTTTCACTCTTATTAATGAAAGATACAACTTCAGCTGAGGAAACTTATTAGTAATATTTTATTTTTGGGAGAATCCATCTCTGTAGTTTTGCTGGCTTGATAGGAAAGGAAGTAATTTAGGAGAGGGCTTTCTTTTGTTTGATTTATAGCTCTGTTTCCCCTTCTTTTATACCTAGGTATGCTGATCTGGTAGTAAAACAGACAATGCTTGTGTCTTAAGAAACCTGCAACTTCTTAAGACTCCTACTGTTGGTTCTTTATGTATCCTTTGACAGGTCATTTAAAGTAGTTTTAGTATAGTTTCCAAATTTGCAAAACCAGCATAAAGCTTATAAAGTACTTCAAAAGTCTGAAATCTGTTATAATCAGGAAAGTCTTATTTTTATTTTAGAAGTGTTAGAAGCTTTTTAAAATAGAATAACCTTTATTTCAAACTTTACATTCAGTCTAATAAATCCCAGTTAAATGCAATTTTGTTTAATGAACGAGGGTGGAATTAATCACTCATTCTCTTAATTAGCAGCACTTTATGCACCAAAATACCTGATTTGAAAAATGTTATGTCTTTTCAGATAAATATTTGAAGGCGTAAAGGTAGTTTAAATGCCATATAAATTTCTCATTGCAACTGATGTTAACAACTAATGTGACACCTATGTAGAGCATATATTTGTGGCACAGCAGGATCTTTTCTTTGAGCATTGCTGCTTCTAAGGTAATGCAAGCAGTGCATAAGTCAATGCTAGTTTTAAATAGGGAAATCATGTGACCTACCGTTCTCATCTAATTTAAACTGATTTTTACAGCTTCAAATGCAGTAGATTTTTAACATCAAGGTTAATAGGTTCAGAAGATTTGCCTCTTTCAGAAATAAGATGATCAATGAACCTTCCAAAACTTTTCCCTCACTTACCTTTATCATTGAAGGCAAATACTGTTTGTAGTTCACCAGCTCTGGTTTTCCTAGATTTGTTTCTTTGTTTTTGTCCAAGCTATGAAAAAGCTTCTAAAACTATACTGAAGATAGTAATCTACTTAGTGCTGACTGTAAGAACTTAAAATCTGTCTTTTTACTTTTATGTAATTTCTATAATAGCAATGTGTCCTTTAAGTGCAATATAATATAAATAATAGAGCATGCTAACCAGGAAAAACAATTTGATTTAATAACTGTTCCTTCAACACATTAGTAATTCATTGCATATAATTATTTAGAGACTCAGAATAGGCACAGCTGTAATATGGCTGTTGTTAAGGTTGAGAATTTGCAATAATTTATTTCATAGATTACTTTTTCAGGTTTCCTTTAGGATCCCTTCTCTTTGTACTGTGCAGAAAATTACTTCAATCAGAAGTAGATTGACTAGGAAATGTTTAGTCTTGATGCCATTCAGGCTTCTGAGAAAGTAGACTGGATTGTTCAGTTACACAGACGTAAAATTAATAGCAGGTAAAAGCTTCCCATGTTCATCAGACTGTTCTTTTTTGAACACTTGAGGCATAGAACCACAATGAGAAGTCGCTGTGCATAAATAAAAGCTAACTTCTGAGTCAATGATTCAGAAATTTCAAGAACACATTGCAAACAAAAGCAGAGTGACAGCCAAAGGGATACTCCAAGATTTGTCTAATTATAGTTGTACTGTGTTAAATAGAAAAAAAACCTTTACATTTCATCATAGTGTTTAATGTTGTACTATTGATAGCCTTGATCATATACTGCATTCTTGAAAACATAAATTTGTGTCACTTTTGGTATGTATGGCTACTCATACAAAGGGACTTACTGATTTCCATTGGATTTACAAAGTTGCATACAGCTGATGCTCTTCACTGCTCAAGAAACAGTGTCCTGTTAGGTAAAAAATTTTGCACAGTATTTCTCTATCCCACAGGCATGCTGAGAACAGTACTAGCTGGGAGTAGCACCCATCTTTTCTGTAGAATGGAAGTTCAGTTTCTTCAGTTAATTTATTTCTCAACAGAAATAAGTTTTACGTGGTATTGTCAGAAGAATGAGATGCAATTGTCCAGGGAATATATATCAGGGTAACACTATGCTTCTGTGGTTAGGATGATATTTGTTAGTTGTGTATTATCTAGTAGTAGAGTCAGGATTGTTACAGTCAATTTGTGCTCTTGATACTGTCTTTAAATCTTTCAAACATTGAGGTGTTACTGTCTATGCCACAAAAATATGATTTCATATCCTAGGTAATTGAAAATTTACTTGAGGTGCCTTAGGTATGAGCATGTACCTATTTGTCAAGCTGGAAAACCATGATGGCGGGGGTGTAGTTAAAACATCATCATTTCTTTAACATGCGTTGGCTGCAGGTTTTGGCATACATGTGCTACAAAACCTTTTTTATACACTATCTGAATTGCTTTTGTAGAATCTGTCAAAATCTAACTATTAGCTACCTTGATACCACTGTGCAAAAAATAACTGAGGTTTTAATTTATTTCTGGTTGGTCTTTTTTTTGTTTTGTTTGGTTGGTTTTTGTTAGGTAAATCTTGTTAAGCTATTTTCTGTAGGTTAAATACCAGCACCCCCAGTTTCCTGGGATTTATGGACTGACAGTTCAGGGGCAGAGGGGAGTGAATTTCTTCTTCCTTTATGTTTGCTACAGCCCTCAGGGCTTTCAAAGGTACTTGAGTCTTTCCATATTTTTCCTTTATTAATGCCTTTCCATTGATAAAACAGACTTACTGAAAGTAGTAATGTAGTTCATGTGAGAGCTTGGGCTTGGGAAAACCAGTACGTAGTACCAAGGGTATCAAATCAGAGTATAGTTTAATGCTGACTTTGACAGTTTTTCTTCTCTCCCGTTTATCTTGTTTGTATCATGTGCCTGTGGAGTGTCAATAGCAAAACGAATTCTTCCCTTCCTAATTATTGCATATAACTAAGGTATTTGTTTCATTAATACTCTAATTTGCTGTGGCTATGCTTAGTGAGTCAAATTATCTTGTGACAGAAATTGAAAAGCATAAAAATCTATTTAAAATGTCTTGGCAAATGAAAATTTTGGAGGAAAACTGACTTCCTTTTTTCTTTATAAAAGTAATTAGGAAAAATAGCCTACTTGATACTATAACTTAAGGACAGAATGTGAAGCCTCTCAAGGCTCAGATGGCTGTTGAGGATAGTAATTTATGAAGAGTAAAAAGGTTTAGATTTTTCACTGATTCACTTTGAGCATAATGTATTACAGAAATCTACAATACAGGAGGCAGAACATGGTATTACCTTACTTAAAAATGGAAAAAAAATTAATTGTAGCAAAAAGTTGGTGGTTTTCTTGCCCCCCCCCACTTCCCCTTTTTTTTTTTTTAGTTCATGGTCTGTGTGTTCTACTTTTCTGTTGTATATTCCATCAAGTACTTTATCGGAGTGCTCTGAAATCTAAAGGTGAGAAAGCATGGATGTAGAACTGAATAATGAAAACCAGGGCTGAGAAACACTTGGCTCCTATTGGTATTTATAGTTGGAGTATAAGACAAGTGTATCAGTGATAGACAACTTGAACGTAAAAAAAGAAGAAAAAAACATGTTGTAACTGTGGTTTGGCAGTGAACCCTTAATGTGCGAGTTACTTTGTGTTAATAAGAATGTTTCGTGCCTAAAACTGGTGTTAAACACAAATGAACACCCCTTCTAACTATTATAACAACGATGTGCTTCAAATTAATGTTGTCTTTTACCAGCTGTTACTGCCTCTACCCAACAGCCTTCACAGTGGAATGCCTCACCTGTAGCAAGCTGAGTATACGCATAAATCTTTGCAAGACTCAAGCTGTAGCATTTCATTAAATGCAAAATAGTAAACCTCTACAGTTCTACATTTAATATTTTTGTAAACCGATCTATAATTTCTTTATGGCAGTGGAAGTTGTCTGAGGCTTATGATAAGTTGCCTAAACAATGACGCTTTCTAAGTCTTTTTGAAGAGAGGAGATAAAATAAATTGGGCTTCTGCTAGTGCTGAAGTAAATCTGGTTTGCTGCTCTTTTAACAGAGCTGGGTGTATCCCTGCACACCCTGTCATTTGAAAATGTTTGTTTACTGAGGATCATGTGTTGCTTGCTTTTTTTTCTCCCTGTACTTCTGGCTCAAAGGAGAAAGGCATCAGCTTAGGGAAAAAAAGCTTGTTTACTTACAGGATCTTGGACAAAGACAGTAACTATGTTTATCCTATCATTGTTCTTAGTTTGCCATCTGGCTGTTTTGGTACTCTCATCTATCATGTCATGTTTTTTGATCAAGACTCTAACATTTTTTCCTCTTTCTTGGCACATAACTTAGCCTGGTGAGTTGACTAATTGTCCATGGCTCCCTTCATATTCAGGAGCAGGGAAAAAACTGATGTGGTGTGTGACTTAGAGCATCTCCAGAGGAGCTAGCTGGTCTCTTGCTTTCAGATGTCATATAAGAGGCTACAGAAGGTAGCTATGCGTGACTGAAGCTACATAGGTTGCTGACATAATGTAATGACTCAAATTTGATTTTTGTTACAAAGCAACATCAATTTTTTAAGACTAAGCTCAAAATTTTAAAAGTTTTTATAGCATGTGGATACTTGATTTGTAAAGTAGTTTTTTCAAATTGAAAATGAAATTTTTGAAAATTGAAAGTTTCAAATTGAAATGCCTGCTTGTGAAGTTTGATGTTCGAGTTCAATTGTGCCCAGGTTTTCAGCATGCCTTAGATTAATGTATGTATTCATATAGCAGGCATGGTATCAAATTTTGCATACCTGAGAAGATCAGAAACTTGTGATTTGGACTTGAGTTCTGGAATTTCAGAGAGGACTTGATATTCTGGTATTAAGTTATGATGCATAAAGAGGTAAAGATCGTAGTGATGTTCAGTGTAGGAGAACATAAAAAAAAGGTTAAAAAATGAAAATCACTCCCTAGTGATGCTTGGATTTGTTCTGAGTGTGGTGAGTTGGATTTGTTTGGGTTTTTTGTCTTCTTTTTTTTTTTAATAAGAATGAGCCAGCTTTTTTCTTTATCTTGACTGTATTTTTTGAAGTCATAGCAAGGACAAATTCAAAGCATGTCAACTGAAGTAAATTCAGTGATGCATCTGAATTGCTAAGTTACGATATGTAGTGGTGTACATTTCAGTTTCTTGCCTGGGAGTTTTGAAGGATGGTAGTCTTCCGAGAGATGACTTTAAATTAGCAAAGGGATTTGTGGGTAGCGAGCAAGATATCACTGCTGATATGTTTCTTCTGTGAGTGTTTCTGTTTGGTTGTGCGTGGATTTTTTTGTTCGTTGGTTTGGTTTTGGTTTTTTTTTTTTCCCCCTCTGAAGAAGAGCAGTATATAGCAAAGCATGTCTTTTCAGTGAATGTTGAAGTTGTTGGTCTGAAGTGAAGATGAAACCTGCAAATTTTAGATCCAGTAAGTTTTGTTAATAGCCTTTCTTTTGATTGGTAGGGAATACTTTGATCTTCCATAACTTGCTGAAAAAACGTAAGACTCAAAATGTAATTGTCAATTTTACAACTTCTTTGTGCAAGGAACAAATTACTGGTGCTAGAATATACTAAGTATTTATTTTGAGAAAAGATAATTAATTGTTTTTGTTAAATTCTATTGGGACTAAATTTTACTTCAAGTAGTGGTACATACAGTTTTCTAAGATATATGTAAATGATCTCATTACTGCACAGTTGTATTCAAATTCTATTTTGGCCCTTGGATAATTTGTCTTTTCAAATCACAGTATGCCATTACTGATTCTTAAAAATAGTTCTCCATTCCTTTAAACGTGATATTACTTATATTTCTTCTTTCCATCTTAGATATGTAGCACCCAAGATAAGGAAGATGTTTTCTTTCCCCCCTCCCCCTCTTTTTTTTAATAGACGTTCAGAAAGACTTAAAAGCTAATCCTACGCTTAGGACAGTGGTGAGAGAGAAGAGTAATCTATGGTGACATGCAAAGGGCTGAGGATGGAAAGTGTACTCCCCAGATGCTGGTAGAATGGAATTTATGGACTTGTCCCAAGAGAATTATTTAGGTATCTAAGGAAGTACATAAATATGTACAGAATTAGTGGCTAAATGACAAATAGAATATTTTGCACTGCGTGTATTTTGATAAATTTGCTCAAAAAAAAAAAAAATATCCTGACCTTACTACTGCTTTTGCTTAATTCTGTAAAATATTGTTGACTCTTTAAAGGCAACTTAATTAAAAATCCATTGGAATCAAAACTGGGAATTTGAACGCTGAATTCAGTTCCTGATTGTGGTTCGTGTTGCTTGTAACATTGCCATTGAGCCAAAATTCAGGTGTTTCAGTGTCTTTTAGTATATGGTAAGAAATGTTTTAGAATATTAATTTACTGAAGTAGAAATTAAATGAATGGTGTAGTATGATTCTTTTTTTTCCTTTCTTTCTTTTCTTTCTTTCTTTTTTTATGTTTGAATCTTTCCCTTTGGCTTAAATGATTTTAGTTTCTCATTTGCACTAGAAGTAAAAATGATAGTATTGCATGTTGTCAAATTCAGTTATACTGTGTAGTTTACCTAGGAGTAAGTATTATCTGCAAAATATAATAAAGTGGCATTAGCCTTATAAATTAATCTAGAAATGATTGAAAACACTTTAAAAGATACCCATAAAGATTTAGCACCCTTTATTTTTTTTTTAAGTATGTGTAGGATTACTGCATACAGCTTAAACTTTAATAAAAAGGTAGATGCATTCTGAATTCTAGCAGATCTTTCTGTGCAGTTGAGCTGTGTGGGGACAGAGGTGAGAGATGGATTTCCTTCTGGGTTATAGCATTTTACTGCTTTAATTAGTGTGTGGAGGCCCCATAGCCATTTTACTGATTCTCTGCCTTTTATCTTCAAGAAGCCGCTTGCTGCTTTTCTGAAATTAAATGTCTCGTATGTAAAAATATAGCATTTGTTATTTGGTTAATACAGGATTCAATATTCTGTCTTGTCTGGATTTCCCAGAGTAATCAAACATCATTTTGTTTCTTCATTTATTTTAGTTCAGGAGTAAGCAAATCACAACTGTGAAACTTCTGTGTGACCTCCTCTCCCTTTTTCCTGCTCCGTGTTCTTTCCAGGGATTAACTCTATGTTGTCATACATATGACTCCATGTAGTCCTCTACAAGTTTCTCTTCATTACTGTTTTAGTATGCCAGGTCATTTGATCTAAATATGATTTAAAAATTTGTCTTGGAAAAGACCTAGAAGTGTGATTAAACTCAGTAACTATGCCTCCAGCATACAGTATTTCAATTTTCTTAATACCATTATTTTGAAATTTTACTTAAATTATAGTTTTGTGAAATACTAGAGGAATCTTCTACCAAGAACTGTGGAACATAAGTCTTGATTTAGATGGGACTTCTTACATGAATGAATGAGATTATGTAAATGGATGTTAATGAGACTGAATTCAGTTAAGCATGCAAGGAGATCCCTTATGTTTCTGAGTTGTGTAGGTTGACTCCCTCTGTTATTGTGTTAGTGTATCTTTGGCATTCTTTCTTAAATCAAATCCCTTCTTTAACGTGCTGTATTTCTGTCTATTAGTCTTCTCTTCAAACTTGTCGATCATAGTCTAACAAATTTGAAAGAGGACCTCAGGTAATTGAGGTCCTGTGAATTACCAAGGCCGTGCACTGACCAAACATCATCTATGTAAGATCATAACCTGTTTTTTTATCCCAACAACAGTGCACAGTTGTCTGTGCAACCAGTTGATGTCAGCAGATATTGTCAGTGATGACTAAACCATCCCAATCTGCCCTCTTTGTTGACTGCTTCACAGCGGTATGTCTTGCAGCCCTTCCCATTTGGGCAGGATAACCAGTTTGAGAGAACAACCTCTTTAGTTCCATTTTCTGCTTATCGCCCTAGGTCTTGATTGCTTCTAGGTTTTTGCTTGCTTCTAGCTTTCTTCAAGGGGACTTGCTTGTAACTGTGCAAAATTGGGCAGAAAGGTGAGGTAGCATATTTCTAAATCAATGATGCCTTAGCAACCATTGTTCCTCAAGTGTTTTATATAAAAAAAAAAATCATTAAACCTTCAAGTAACCTTTGGACAACTTAAAAGCATCAGTGGAAGAAAAGTAAATTGAGTGAATTAATGAGTTAGTTACTAAAAGTTGCCTGAAATTTTTTCTCCGTAGAGTATTCACCCAATGTGACACCTCACCGTAGGACTTTACTCACACTGGAACAAGGTGACATGTCATTTCCTCCTTTGTGATCATGCTCAGTGTGTTAAGAGTGTGATTTATTGTGAATAGGTATGCAAGGAGTAGGGTATTATCTCCTGGGGCTTCCAAGAACAGGTTTAATAACGAGCTGAGGGAGGAGGAGGAAATGCCAGACAGTTAAACTTCAGTGGGTTTTTTGTTTTGAATTTTCTGTGGATTTAAAAAATGCTTTCCTAATTAACAGACATTTTACTTACCACTTAAGAGGAGACAGACGTTGTACTTTTCATTGAAGAAGAGTATGCTTTTAATGTAATAGGAATTAGTTTATAATAATGTTCCCCCTGCCTTCCCCCGTAGAGTTCTTGGCCTTCAATAAACTTGTACTCAACTGCTGACTTTTTTATAGCACGAGTGAGGTTAAGCTATTTAAAAGGAGGGTTGAAAATAAGGTTTTTGTTTCTTAATACCAAACCATCCAAGTCTGTCTTGTGGGAGGAAGCTTCTCTCCAACTGAAATACTGATGAAGCTAAATTTAAGGTTTGCAAATAACCTTAGTAAAGTCAGTCCAGCAAACTCGACAATTTCACAGCAGTTGAAAGATGCCTAGAAAGAGGTGTCCTGGAAGATGGTTGGGTTATATGCAAGGATCAGATATTTTAGATGCTGAGTTTCAGAGTAGTTGGTATTCAAGGTGCTGTAGATGTTTTTGGGCTTTTTTTAGTATGTACAGGGTTATTTAATTCATATCTGTTGTGCTTATATATTTTGTAGTAATTTGTGCTAGTTATTCAACTTTATGGTGAATTAAAAATGTGGTCATAACACTCCTTTAATGTTAATGAGAATTCTGTGTTCAATTTGCATAATGTCTCTGATTTACTGTTGAGTTTTTTGCATTTCTGAAGTCTTTCAACTTAATGTCATATAGCCCTAAAGCAAGGGGAGTGACTAGTATCTTTGGAAGCCATGCATTCAGGCTTAATGTAATTGCATCCACAGAGACCTGTTTCTACAGCCCCAGTCATCTCAAAGTCAACAATGCCTTTCTGTAGACTTCTACAGGCTTTATATCTGTTTCCTATAGAACCTGTTTATTTAACAACATGAAGTGCTTCTTGGTTTTTGTTTGGTAGTTTTTGTTTTTTTCTCAAAAGTGGAAGAGCACCTTTGGGTATGTAGTTCATGGAAGGAGTGATAATAGATTAAAATGTAAGCCAGGGTATTTGGTGGGTAGAATTTCTAAAGCTGTCTCACATAAAACTACCTTGTTCAGTGTTAAAGTATTTGCATTTTAGATTGTCTTATGTGACCATTATGCTCTGTCTTAGAGTTACCTCCATTTATTGATTTGGGACACATGCCATTCTCTAATTGTTTCTTTTAAACAGCATTTGTTCAGAGTGTTGGCTCCCTTCTAGTAATTCTTACCCTTTAGACTGTACTGTCTTTTGCCATATTCTGCCAATCTCCCTTAGCAGTTTGAAGGGCTGTGTACTTGATCAGTCCTGGTCTTTGTCCTACCAAACTCTGTCTTTCATAGTTGAAGTGTTTCTTCTGGTTTTTTGTTTTTTTTTTTTTTTTCCTGTTGCTAGCAGGTGCATTTTTGGGGTGTTTTTGTTTTTATTTTTCGTAGCTGTATTTTGGATGTGACTTAGGTGTTTTAAAACTCTTCAGTATCGATGTCAGATGGAATGTATGTTGCTTTACGTCTGAATCCTCTTGCGTACTGTTTTCTTTCTGCGGTCTAGCAGTCCCTCACTCTTTTGGACAGATTTGTGTGGCTCTTTTCCCCAGAGTAATTTGCAGTTGTATTTTATGCTGCTTTCTTACTTTCTCACCACCCTGCCCTCAGCCCCCAAAACAAACAAACTGCTTGTCCCTAAGTTTTCTTTCATTGCAGGGCAGACTTTTCTGTTTTCATTCTTATTTGATTCCGTTATTTGCAAATAGTTATTTTAGATCTGTTACTTCCATCTCTGTTTACTCTGTTGCAGCTAAGAGTTGAAACTAAATTACATCCAAACTCTAAACTGGTAAACTTTGTATTCTCTCTGAGAGGGGAATGAGTGAAAACTGCTCAAGGAGACTTAAATTGTACCACTATAATTCTGATGAATCTTTTCCAAAGAGATTTTAACTCAGCTACAGAGAAATTTCTTATTTTGGATTCTAGAATACGTTTCTCTAATCAGATGTGACAGACAGCTGTTTGACAATTAAGACTATTTCTAGTATTTAAACCAGCCCTGGAGCTGCAAATAACACAGTGGTGCTGAAGAATAAAGGGTGGGGTGAAAGTAGTAGATTTAAGTTCAACAGATATGAACTCAGTTCCCAGCTGTTACTCCTTACTGACTTCCTTCTTGGCACTTGTAGTCAATTTGATTTTTGTCCAGTATTTAGAGGATTTTGCTCATAAATCCCACTGACTTTCAAAGTCAAAGGAGTTTAGATGTGAAAGTAGATTATTTTGAAAAATATTACTTTTCATTTTTTGCTCCCATCTGAGAGACAGATGTTCATAATTATATTCTTTTACCTCCTTTTAAAATTTACGTTACCCTTACTGGACAGGAGAACTGCATTGCTGCACATGAACAATGACAGTGACAGTTTGGTAGTTCCAGAACTCATAGAAGGCTATGGGGGATTCATTCATTGAAATCCACTATGCTATATTAAGAATTCTTTGAGACTTTGAAAACTTCAAATGAAAAGCTTTTGATTATTTTTTTTAAGTGCATTTGTATAGATGTATAGTAAAAGTTATTGCGTCAGCAGATTTTGTAGAGATATGTTGAACAACAGCTTAGCTGAAAAAAACCCAAAACAATGTATTACGAGTTTGATGGATATGAACTCTTTATGCAGAATGTCCTGGCAAATGTAGTCTCTGCATGAAAATTTAAAGGACAAGGATTTTGTTTTATGTCTCCAGTAGAAAATTAAAACAGCAAAATAGAAACAAGAACTCAGCTTGCCTGGATGCAAAAAGTACAAGAGGTTTTATAAGTATTTTGTTGCCTTATGTCTTGTCAAGGAGATAGCCAGTATTGGATTTCAGTCTAACTTAATAGTGGAATTGATAATAAGACCTCTCAGCAAGTAGCAATAGTAATAACACTGATTCCTTGGCTCGTCAAGAATTCCAGGAAGTACTGTGTTTCCCTGAGACTTAGTGACTCCTACAGTCATATGGAAATGTATTTGGTGTCTAGTGAAGACTAAGAGGTTCAAATCAAAGTAGTCCTGTATGATGAATAAAAAAAACCCCGTAGACTCAACTAGCCAGTTGGTTGTGCCAGCTGGAACAGTACAACTTTCAACCAAATGCCAACAGCCTGTGGTGTTCAGTTTAAAAAGACATTTTCCTAGCTGCTTTATATTTAAGGCAAAATAGATATGCACTTTGCTTGTTGACAACTATGGAATCACTTCATTTTTCAGTGTAAGAACTGGCACCTGGTGCCCATCCAGAATCAACCCACCACATCCTGATGAGATAACTGCTGGGCTTTGGGAGGTGAGGAGCAAAGTTGTCTATACAGACCTCAAGGGACTGCTTTTCCTTACTTTCCAGACCACCTTACAAGACAGCCTGGATCAATATCCCTTATTATTAAGTACTCATTGAATTCTTCCTCTCTACCTACCCACCAGAAACATCTTCAATTAGCTGTAAAAGACATGAAGACTTGAAAAAGAAAGTGCAGGAACAGAAAGGCACATTAGAGCTTTCTGCATTGTAGTGAGCCCCAGGGTGCCTTGAGTCCAGGTTTTTCCAGAAATCAGTCAGAAGCAAAACCCAAAGTACCTTGAATTATTAGTGGGTCCCACTGAAGTATAAGCTTTTTAATAATGGGCAAAGAGATTTAAAATGTAAAGGCTTTTAACCACAGAACAAGTTGGTGTCTTGTCTATGATGATGTGCAACACTGTGTTTTGTCTCATATCGGCTGTTTCTTTAGTAAAGCTGTAGTTTGGGATGTGGCTGCTGTCTAGATTGTGTGCAAAAATCAGAAACCCAACTGGATAATGTGAAAGCCTTTTGGTAAAAAGTCTGAAAACCTGTTAGAGGATTTTAGTAATGTGGAAAACTATCTCATGGGGACAGGTAATAAAATTATTGTAATGCTTTCATGAATTGTATATTGGTAGAATTATTAGAAAACGTGCATTTAGTATTTTTGAATTTCTGACTAGATTAACTATAGATGTCACCAAAAGCCTGAAGGTTAGAAAGGTTTTACATTGTGGGAATGAATAGCACAAAGTTCTACTGAAATACGGAATGGGTAGTTTCCCTCCCTCCACTTTTAACTGTTATATGCAATGGACAGTTAAACAAGTTGCAGTGACTATGCAGCTTTGGTGCCTGATTTATTGCACAATTAATTTAATTCACTAAAGGTGACCTTTTTGTATTTCACTGCAAAGACACAAACTTTATGGCTGGCTCTGATTACCCGTGCTCTTATTGGAACTTTCCTTGGCAAAAAGGATGTGACGGTTGTGACCACACGCTACTATATGACCTGGATTTTGAGCATTTATTTACCTAACTTGACACTATTTTAATTTCTTCATCAGAGTTGCTCCCTTTTAGGGGCTTGACTACAATCTTATCTCAACCATGTCCTCACCCACTATTGGCAAGCTACTTTAAATAATGGCTGCTTCATCACAGTGTAAAAACCTTATGTACTATTAGTTGGCGAGAACACAGGATGATTGGTCAGTGTTGTACTACTGGTGTTTCTTTGGGACTCTGATCTACGGAGGAATTAACTTGTGATATATAAGTTCATAGCTTTGAATATATAATGTGAAACCTATTAGCTCAGCACAGATAGAAGGATGACTTGTAACAGCCTATTTTGAGTGCATTTGTGGAGACGTTTAGGAACAAACTGACTGTCTGGATAGTTCCCACACAGCAGCAAGTTAGTCCCTTGAATAGGGGAACACAGAGTGTTAAAGCTCTATCTCTGTGCATTTTGCTTTTTTTTGGAGTGGGGATATGGTGATGGTAGTTGGTCTTTGCCAGTCCAGGGTCTTTTGCAAGACCTGGGAAGTGATCTCTCAAAAGCTTTCCCAAGGGATGGAAATTAAATAATTGCTTGGATGTAGAGGACAAATCTTCCATCTCTTTGTCTGTTGCCCATCTCTCTTACTTAAGGATGTAAGAAATAAAATGAATGACTGATATACCTTTCACCTGGACAGACCATATCCTGTTTAGGTTTTCATTGTCCTTCCTAGAACACACAGATCCTAAGTGAGTCTTGCTGGAAAGTCTTAATCAGTAAAACTCTTGAGTTACTTTTCCTCAGTACTAGATTTCAAAAGTAAATCTAGGCAGCTACTGTGAAGTACTGACTTTTACTCTGCTTCTTTCGTTTGTTTCTAAATGAGATGTTACAGAGTAGAAGTAATTTTGTGCTATGTTCTAATTCAGTGTTAGAATTCAGTCTAATTGACGTATTTCAATTTTCCAATAGAAGCTTGGCTCTAAATTGATGCTTAGACACAGGTTGTATCTTATGTCTTTGCATATTAATAAGTATTCCAGAAAGGTACCTGATTTTCAGAGCAATATATTTTAATGACTTCTGTTTGTACAGCATTAGAAAACATCTGGTCTTATCAAAACTTAGAAAATGAACTTGCTGAAAAGACTGTCTTTTTCTGCTCATGATGGCCTCAGCTGTTTTTCCCTTAAATAAAAAGTAATATGTGTGTATGTGATAATTGTAAGACCCCTGCATTTTTAGATTTTTGAGTTACATACAACTTGAGATTGATTACACAATGGTGTAGTAATGTGATTTTTCTGTTTGTTGCAGAGAGACATCTTTAAGTGAAACTGTGCACTGTAAAAGCTGCTTTCTTCTAACTTAAGGAGAAATCTGTGGGTTTATAGCTATTATACTTAAGTGTGTCTTGTAAAAAAAAAAAGATAAGCATAACAGTTAACTGCTGTCAATAAAATTCTGGAAAACTGCTGTGTGTGTTTGCACCTGTGCAAGCCACCTGTAGAAAAAAAGAACAATTATTCTCTTGGGCTTGAAATTTTGTTCACAGTTCTATGTGCTGCAGATGTATGGTATTAGCTCTTCATAGTACAGACCCCCTCTCTAGGTGAGCTCTGTCACCTGTTTAATCTGGTTTGCTCTATATTTAATTTTCTTAATATGAACTAATATTTGAAGTAGCAGTGAATAGGAAACATATCTAATCTTTAGAAGACTATTCGTGATGTGTGCCTGATCCTTAGTCTGTTAAGTATAACTGATTTATTATTTCTTTTTTTTTTTTCTTTTCTGCATGAGGATTACATTTCAAATTCAGATGAAAAGCAAGATGGTTGTAAATAGGGTTTAATCTTCTTCTTTAAATCCACCTGAAATAGAAAAGATTGTAAGGAATGGAAGTGACCCTAGGGGACAGAAGTAGAAGATAGACAGTCTGGAGCTATATATGTCTGCATAATGGCACTCCTCACAGTACTTATTTGAAACAATGGTTACAGTTTTCCAGAGCAGCAGCATTTCAATGTTGTTGAAATTACTAAAGCAAAATGATTTCCCAGTCAATGGATTTTGTTCTTTGACATACACATACAAAAAACCCAAACCTAAACAAAAAACCCCACCACCACAATAACAAAACAAACCCGAAACAAACAAAAAACCCCTGAACCAACCAAAAATAAGTCAGCTCCTCCTAGTCCTTGTGTTCACATGTAGCATTTTAAGTGTACTCACCTTAGTTCATAGTATACATTTTCAAATAGATGCTTGTAGAATTTCTAAAAGAAGTATGATTCAGTAAGGTCGTGAATTACGTTTATCTGAAAATAAGCCTGTGGAAACAAGGGAAAGAGAAGGAATGAGAACTGATTATTGCTCAGAAGTTTGTCTTCCTATCCATTTAAACTGAAAAAGAAGCACGTTGGACAAGCTGTTATCCCTGTCTTGCTATTCCCTTAAATCTGAAATTCTTGTAGACTATGATAATAATGTCTTAATATGGCATCTGATACTTCTTGATAACTCCCTGCAGAGTAGCTTTTTTTCAGATCTGATTAGTGCTGCTTACCATCAGGCATTTGTACTTTGCTAAAAACTATTTTTTGGACTTTCTGAGCAGAAAGGGCTAGAATAAGAGATCTCAGACTTTTTATCTCAGCGATATTAAGTGGTTTTCAGAAGTAATGAGCCAGGGTAGGAGTTGTAGTGCTCTGAAGCTGATCTGCTGTCTGCTGGCTCAGTGGTTCACTAAAAAACTGGCCAGTGAGTATTCTGCCAGAGAAAAAGATGACGTAAGTCTTCTAGTTATTAAGTTCCAGCTTATTTCTAGTAAAATACTCATACTTCCTTCTCCAGTTGCAAGTGTAATAGCTTCAGTAAGAAAATCCTTGCTCACTAATTCTAGGCCTGTGTCACAGTCTTATTTTCTGCTCTCTTGGGATTACACCTATTATTGCTTTTTCAACCTTTTAAGGTTTTGGTTTTTTTTTTTTTCCTTCTGAAATCTTCAGAAAGCTGGGGTGGGGTGGTGGGGTGTTAAATTTGTGCAATGCCCCAGGCTTTGTGAAAACACTTCTACCACTTAAAGGTTGATTAGCTTCCAAGAGTAACTTCTAGCATAGGCCTTCACAAATGATCCAGTAACTTGGTAAGCAGGTTCTCCTGTTTTAGGTACATGAGCATATTAAGGCACTTAAATACTTATACCTTTTATCCAAAGAGAAGTGATTTAGTAAATTAGTATAAAAATAATCAAGTAAACATCATCAAATTATACAACCTACTGTCAGAGCCTACCTAGTAGCTTTTCATGCTATGCTTCTGCAGAACAGAAACAAAGCAGCTGCTGTCTTCAGTGAAGTAAGTGTGCTTAGGACTGTCTAGACAATTGTTCTATTTTTGGAAAAAGCATCAGTACCTTTTTACATGGATATGTAGAGAAATGAAGGAAAAATGGTGATTTTCATAATTTATGTGTTTTAAAAATTATTATAAGAAGAAAGTATTCCATAGTACTTCTTTCTTTGCAGAGATGGAGTTTAAAATTTTATTATAGATGCAACTTATGTTAAAATCATTTCATTCAAGAAGTTCGTCATGTCTTTTATTGAGCACTTAGGCTGATATACCTTGCCCATTGTTACTGCTAAATTAAATTTCATTCTGACAGCTGACCACCATGTCACTCTTCCAGGGACTGTTTTGTTCTTGGACTGAATGTGACATAAGGAAAATGGCTTATCTGTGAATATTATTCCTTGTAGCTTTTTTGTTCTTACAAATACGCTTTAACAGGCTTCAAGATTCCTGGGAAGAGTGCTTTTTTCGTTCTCTTGACATTTTGTTCAGTGTGAAAGTTGTGAAGTGTTGAAAGCGTAGATTTTCCTTGATGAGATTCTCACCTTGGCAGCATGTCCATAAAGATTCTTTTCTTTTTTCCCCAGCCTTCACCCAATGTAGAGGAGTAAACAGGTATATACTTCCCAGAGAAAAGAGAAGCTTGAAAATAGCAAGGGGAACTAGTCTCATCCCTTGCTTTAAAACTAAAGGTGTTCCTGTCCCAGTCCCCTTCAATCACACATTTTAATGAACTGTTTACTTATTAATAAAACAAATTAATTGACTTGCAGACAGCATCAGATATTCTCAGTACCAAAGCAGATATAATGTCTATTT
Source organism: Todiramphus chloris collaris (assembly GCA_025345505.1). Lineage (NCBI taxonomy): Eukaryota > Metazoa > Chordata > Aves > Coraciiformes > Alcedinidae > Todiramphus > Todiramphus chloris. The sequence goes on from JANVCC010000038.1 coordinate 9,264,019, forward strand.
TCTTGAGACCATTTTCAAAGTAGCCTTATGTTTGTATGAAGAGAAGCTTTCAGATTAAAGGCCCTGAGTAAGCTTGTTCGATTTGAATTAGGATCTCCATTACAGAAAACCTAAACTAAGGTGTCTGCTTGACTCCTTCAGACTGAACTTAACTAGGTTTGAGTAAGATCTCATTCCTCTGCTCAAATCACAAATGGACAGATGACATGTGAATGAGAAGCAGATAAATAATCTTTCTGTGGAGATACTTGTTCTCTCCATGGGACCAACTCTCCGCCTCCCTTGAGAGGCCCGTGTAGAGTCATCCTCACACAGAGCTGGCTGCGCAGAGCTGTCCCATTCCGCTGTGCTACTGGATAGACAGTGAGCCTGTTGAGAGAAAGCTGTGCTGCAATCCCAGCGGGAGCTTGTGGGAACAAATGTGGTCCTGCAGAGCTCAACAGCAATGTGGGTGGATGTGTTATTGCAGGGCTAAACTGAAAGATAAAGTTTGAAGAAGGAAGCTGTCTTTTCTCATGATGCTGTTCAGGCGATGTGTAGAATCTAATTGTCACTGATTTGATCCTTAAGATGATTTAGCTTTACGCTTTTAAAACCTTTTGTCAGTCAGGTATATTCATAGTTAGGTTAGATTTGCCTTATTACTGTCTGTGTAGACTAAATGATGACCATTACTTTTACTGTCCAAATCAGCAGTGCAACTGCAGAGGAAAAAGCCACAGCTATCGGGTAGACATGAAAGCGATATTTCTTGGTTTGATGTTCAACTTGTCATGCCTTTTTTTCTCATCAGGTCAAAATCTTCCTTTGTTCTTTTGAACATTTTGGGAATTAGGCTACATAGAAATGACACTTGCTGCTGAACACGGAGGTACCTAACTGCATCTGTCCCTGGAGCAGAACTCACCAGTGACATGAATAAATGAGGAGGCTTTTCATATCAGTGAGAAGCTTACAAAGCAGTTTGCACTCTCTGGCAATGGATGCTTAATTGGTTGAGATTTAAAGAACCTTAAGACAACATTTATTCATACCCTTCCCTACCTCCAGTTTTTCATATTTCTTGCCTGAGAACTCTCTAGCACTAGTGCACTGAATTTTGAAATATCAATAGATATAAAAGAAAATTGTTTTTCTAAATGAAGAATGTATATTTCTTATATATGTAAGTGTGTCTATATATACATAAGAAGAGGGAACTAGTTGTATTTTAACAAATTTGTATTACTTGAGGTTTTGGAAGGGGACAGTTTGGGGGTTAAGTGTAACAGAACTCTAGAATTCAGAGGCTATTATTTATCTTAGTCATAACTGACAGCCTTTTAAAATACGGTGGTTTTTTTTTCTTGTTCAGTACATGTATATACCTTTTATACAGCTAGGGTGATGTCATTGTACTACAGCATGCCCTTTTCTTCCACCCCTTGTTGGAAACAGATTTGTGCTGTTTCCAGGTATCCTCAGGAGATTCCATTCTCTACAGAGCCTTGTGAAGCAAAGATCCTCACTGGGGATGGACAGTTTGTGTGGTCTGTGTGTACAAATACGTGTTTGATTCACCTCAAGGTGTACAATAAAAATTTCCCAGTGCTTTTCTCTGTTGATGAGGTTCAATCATGGGCAACTTCTTCTAAGTGTAAAAGATTATTAAAGGGTGTAAAGGTGGAAATTGTATTTGGAGCCTCTGTACACTAGTAGATGAATATGAGAAGTACACTTTAGAGTAGGTTAAGTGTGTTTCCTACTTGCATCTCAAGTTATTGCGTTTATTGGCAATCAAAGTAGTATTTTACAAAACAGTTCTAGGAAATCAAAAGGTATTCTAGAAGCTGGTATGATATCAGCTTTGAAATAATGAGATCTGAATAACTATGCATTTCACAAGCTGCATTTCTCAAGCTTTGGAGAAGATTGTTATGGCTGATGAATAGTTTCTCTCTCAACAGAGAAAACGATAAACCCTCCTTTCTTGGTCCTACTCCAGTGCTGGATAATAACGTAACTACTTCATCATCTCACTACAGATTTCCAGTAATCTGTTACTAATGCTTGTATTCAGGTAAATATAACTAAACCTGACAGATGTAAAAAGTGTTGCATTCATATCCCAATGATGCAGTGAGGTGTAAGCCTTTTGTGAAACCTAATGATAGCATCTAACTTTGATGAAAACACATTATTGTGAATGTCAGTGCACAGAGAATTGTTTCGACAGAGTGCAATGATGATTGTTAAAGAAATATCAAAAGCAATAAAATATAGAACAACCACCTTCCATTGGTTTTGTTACAATTCAAATATGCTATCCCATGTATAGTATCACTTCATATACAGAAACACTTTCAGTGTGACAGGTGATTCTTTAAAAGGGAGTCATAGTAAAAAGGTTTGTTTTGCTTTTAGTAACTTAAAGACTTAATATGGAGGCTGGCATATATTTTGTCTCTAAATCACAATGTTATAGCGATTGGAAATGGAATAAACTTCGAATTAAACTTCTTTTTGTGGGTGGAGTTCCAGACTTACATAATGTTCACTAGTAATTAAAAGATCCACTTCTGAACAGAATTGATTCAGGCAGTAATCATACTTAGTGGAAACATTATTAAAGGATATTTCTGCTTATATTCTTTTTGCTTCTGCAAATAAACTGCATACATCTTAAAAACTGTTACTGAATTGCTAAAATGGTCCACAATCATGTAGTAGTCTGAAATTCTGTACTTGCATGGAAATGAAATTTTGAGAGAAATACTCACTTTGAGTTGTGTGTGACCACAAGATGATATGCAGATATTGTGCACTCGGATCTGGTTGTGTATAATATGGCCTTTGCCGTTTTTTAAAGCTCTGCGTTTAGGTGTGGAGCAGAGTATAGCACAGTTTTGAACACACCAACCAGCTGTCTCAAAAGCAGAGATTAAGAACATGAAAACTGTCAGAACTTCTCTGCTTCCTTTGTGAATATTTTAGTGCCTGTGTCCTAAGTTTTAAGTTTCGTGCATCAGTATGGCACTTAATATCCAAAATACTTTTTTTATATTCAAAGTCATGATCTTTATTGATAGCTTGTTCTCCTCACTGTCAAGTGGTAGCAGAAGGTTTATCACAAATACCATCCTTTTTTTTTCTCATGTAGTTTTTAAAAAAACCTTTCTTATGCTCATATTTTATTTTTTTTATTTTGTTTTGTGTTTTTTTTAAAAAACAACAAACCCAAAACACAAAACAACCACCAGAACAAACTCTGTCTCTTGGTGATAAGGTCAGAAATGATTGCTATCACACAAAGGAAGAACTTGAATACTATTGAAGGGAGCCAGGAAAAAACTTGTATAATGAAAGATTATGCCTTTAAAGGGGCAGTGAAGGAAACTTGGTAAGTTTTTCAGGATTAAATAAAAGTTTGTGTGTGTTTTTGGTTTGGTGTTTTTTTGTTTTGTTGTTTGGTTGTTTTTTTTATTTTTTAAAGAAGGGAAGCTGTAGAAAATTAGAGGCATAACTGGGAAAATGATGTTAAGGAATGTGGAAGAAGTTCTAGGCTAAAGGAATGTATCAGAAGCTACAGAAGAAATGCATTTGATATAGAATATATGTTTTAACACAGTGCAGGGATGATGATATATGATTTCTAATAAGTAGCTTTCACTTGCATTCATCGATTGGACCTGTAATCACTGAAAAATCAAAACTTTCTTTAAGGAAGTAGAGTTCAGACATTGCCATTTCTATAGTTAACAACATGTCTGGTCACTCTGCCACAAAATATATGCTGAGTTTAGGATTCCCCCTGTCATTTGTCTTTTCATAATAGAAAAAGAAGAAATTGCTTTCATAAAAACTGTTTGTCATCTTTTAAAGCAGGTGTTGTTTTTCTTATTGACAAACATAGCCTTTGGCATTCACAGCTTGCACATTCCATACCATGCAATTCAATATCAGAGTTAAATGTTCTGATGTTTGTGAGAAGTAGGATATATCAGGCAAACTAACTTGTAGAATTAGTTGGATGCAGGATAATGTACACTTTCAGTAATGTAAATAAAGTGTTTCCTAGAAAAAAAATCATGAGATTTGAGTTATAATGGAAATGTTTCCTTTTGGAAACCTATAATATATTTGATACGTTAACGTTATTTTATGCTTTCTTCTTACATGAGATTCCCACTTAAATTGTGATTAGAGTGTTAGTTCAAAGATACAGTTCATAATGAAGCCTGCTCAGCATAATAGATCGGAGGCTAAAATGCACCTCCCTGGCTCCAATTCAGCAAAACAGAGTTTGTTTGGTTTTAAGCTGCAGTAACTGATACTTGTACCAAATTCTTACACAGATGTAGGTACTTATGGACTGCAACATATTAATTATAAATAGATTATTATAGCTTTCTGAAAATTTAGTGAATTGATATATGATATTGTCATGGATTATTTTAGATTAATATATTATAAGCCTGTGCTTTGTTCTGTAATAATAGCCAAGCAACAGCAACTAGTATTCTGGCTAGAATTCTTGTACTTTAAAAAAAAAAAATTTCTTTGTGCTTTCTCAAAATCTCCAATGCCTTCTAAAAATCTCTTCTACAACAGGTTTTGGATGACTTTCTTAAATCCCAAACTTTTATTGACACCAGCAAGACTTGAATGGCTATTGACTACTGAAAGTGTATTTGAATTCAATGTGAAATATTCTGGTTTGGAAGGACATTTATGGACTGAAACAACTCCTGACTCCTTCCCTCCCTATAATTAATAATTTTGTCATGTGCCTTCTCTGTGCCTCTTCAGTAACCATGGCTCACCTTAATACCAGTGTTTGACATTAGGAGCCTCTCAAGAGAGGAAGAAAATAATTCAGAAATGAGATGGATAAAGGTTATTAAACTAACACTTAAAATTCTAGTCCTGCACATTTTCCTTTACCCCTAATTAAATGCCAAGAGCAGCGATGTAGAATTTTCACTATATACATATGCTGAATACACCTTTATCACAGGAAAATTACCTGCCGAGAACTGAAACGTTATTCCCGCCAGTCACATTCTCTTGCTTAGATATTTGCAATGCTGTTTTTCAAAAATGGAGAAGAAATCTTGAGGATTGAGTGCCCAAAGACTACATGTTGAAGCACATAACTAGTAAGTTTCTTTTCCTACCCTTTCTTGCATGAGGCAGGCTTTTAGTTTGTCTTATTGGCTTCAGTGGTACTATTTGTATGAATGAGGCAAACTGTATGAGTAAAGTTTGTACTGGTGGGTCAGTGCTGTGTATGCCCATCACTGCTTACTAACTTCTCGTTTGTCATCTCCCAGAAAGCTCCAGGACTAACTTGAATATTAATATGTGGAACAGTGTGGGTGAAAAACCTCTGTGCACCCCAACATTTTGTCTTAAGGTTTTTCTATTTCTAAAGTTTCTACAAACTATGTAGTCTAGGAAAAAATTAATTTTTAATCAAGAGAATGTAACATGCTTAGTTACATTCTCTTTACAGGTAGGAGATAGTGGCATCTGCAAAGCAGTGATAATTTGCAGTGTTATCATTCTGATTTGCAGTGCGTGACCCTGATGAGGTCAGGTCCTTTCAATTAGCAAGATGATGGTGTTAAATCTGATGCTATTATGCTTTTGCTGCCAGGCTCTACTGCTGATTTGCAGAGTATTACATAGGTTGACCATTAAAGTCTAATTCTTTCAAAAAAAATTTTAACACAAACTTCTTTTCCTAGTTTATAAAACTCTCTGAGTCTTTTCTAAGCAATTTTCTGAACCTTATCCATATCAAATTAATACTTTGTAAAAGTATAAAAGGTCTCTGGATCTTTAGTCTCTTGTGGTGGCTTTTTCAGTGAACTTTGCATAATACTTTATTAAATGATTTTACTCTCATGAGTGGTAAACAGGTAACTCAGCTTAGCTGAGTACAGGTACTGGTTTTGGTATTTAGTGCTCTCTGGAGAATTTCGAAATAATTGTAACATCTCTAAAAGCTTTAGAATCCCCAGAGTGCTGTAAAACTGTGTTGGTACTTGTCCTGGATAATTAATGCTTGTTTCTCCTTTCTTGTGAGAAAACCAGGCTACTTTGCCTGGTTGTAACAACCTAGGACTGATCAGTTAAACGGAGATTATTGGAGGCTGCTGCTATTTCTCTCTATCTTGTTCTGTAGTACTGTGATAATGATACTGGTGGAGGGGAGGAAAAAAAAGTGCTCCTCACTGAGTACTGGGAAGTGGTGATGGTTCTACAGTAAGGAGAACCATGTTTGCAGATGAATGATTTGTTGTCTATAAGCAACATAACATCTCTGAATATATATTTTACTTTAAAAAGAAAAGTTTCCTGTAAAATACCTTCTTTCTTCTAATGACGTTCTTTTCAATTAAAAAATGGCACACTACATCAAGCCCATATAATCACAAAATAAGCAGTCCCCGCTTCCATGGAGGATTATCTCTATAGCAAGGACTGTGGATATAAGGATTGGTTATTTTTATGTTGCTACTATGCTTTTTTGGTTTTTTTTCCTATGATCTTTGTCCTTACCTTTCATTTGAGTTTCTTGACTTTATTTCTCTGCTGACACCCTGTGATTCCCACATCATCCTTGCCTCTGTTTCTTTCTATATTTTTGACTGCATGTCTTGGTGGGTCTCTGACCATCAAGATGTGACAGTCTGTTGTTAATTCATCATTACGCTAAAAGGGAAAGAAGTTGGGAGGAAGAGTTCTGCTTTTGAAAAGAGCTGTTGCACTGAATGTACATCTGAAGGACCATTACTACAATGGGCTGCTTCCAATCTCATAAAATATGTCAGAAGAAAGCATACTGATGCAAAAAGATATTCCTTAATATCTCTGTGATGGAATTTGGATGGGATTGAAGGGTTTAGTTAGTGCTGCATGGAAAGGAAGAAGGAAAATTCAGGTCATACATTGAGTTCTTCATCACTGGGTTATTAGTAAGTTCTTTTCATCCATTAAGTGAGAGGAAGCAGGAAGGAAATTGTTAGTTTCTACAGTTTTGTGACAGATCAGAGGTTTTATTTTTTGTTTCATGTAGATGAATCCTGTTCTGTGCATTAACAAGCTCTTGATACAGAAAAAGAAGTGATGCATGCATTTTAGGAACAGAATAAGATAATGCTATTCTAACAAGGTTTATAGGATACCAAGTAGTGCTAATGTGCCTATCTCCTATTGTGTAGAAGTGCTCCTATTGTGCCGTTCTCACAGATTAAGTGCAGATACTATAACTGCTTCTTTTGAAAAGAGCGTATGACAGAAGACTGCACTGTGGATTAGGAGGAAAGCATAAGGTACAGCAGGTATATCAGGAAATTATTTCTGTACATGTACTTCCTCTGCACAACTCCCAGTGATGAGTTTATTAATAACATTACTGCATTTGTTGACATCAGTGACAGCCACAGGTACTTAAAATGGGACCAAAGTTTGCCACTTAAGTGAAGTTTGTCTTTCTGCAGTGGCCCCTTGGGTTTCTGTTCTGCAGCCTTATCCTAGCTCTCTTATGTCCTGAAAACTGCATCAGTTTTTAGGTTCCCTTACTTGTTCTAATATTACTTCCTATATCTTGTTTCCTGTTGAGATGCTAATGCTGTCTTAAATGGCAGCTTCTATCCTGCACTTGCTTAATGCTGTTCTTTTAGCCTAACCAATCAGGTAGCCTAGCCAACTGAAGTTCAGAAGTTATCAGAAGAAAAGGACGTTAGTATTATTAGGAGTAAGTCTATTTATTTGCAAGGCTACAGAATGTTTCCCTTAATGCACTAGGAGCTGAACAGATTACTTTGATTTGCACTCAGCTCCAAGCACCTTCTCCAGTCACCTCCTAACCTGAAAATCCTGTCAATTAACTGCTCTTAGTGTGCTGCTTCCTGCAGCTACTCTCTTGGGTTCTACCTCAATTCATCAGCGTGTGCTTCTGTTTCGTTGCATTTCAAAGTTTAACATGGCTCCATAAATGGTAAGTCTACTTGGATCTACTGATACACTCAAGAAATTGCCTTTATATTAATGGTATAGCTTCTTTAAACTCCTGAGGTGCAAGTGTGAATTCTGGGTGGTGATCTTCGGTGCACTATACAAACAGATATACAATTACTCCTTTGGTCTTGTGTGTCAGCTCAGCATTTAAGTCTACTAGTTTTAGTGAAACTTCAATTATTAAAGAGAATTAAATTTACTGGTAAGCATCTCTTGTGATTTCTATCATGTTGCTCTTTGCTTTTAGGAGTGACTCCCTCAGATGCATATACAGCTACTGAACTATCTGCATTGAAACTTGACTGTATCTTTCCGTGGTCTCTCAAAAATCTTAAGATTACGTAGGCTTCAGGTTTGCCAGTGCTACTTCTTGTCTGCAGCAATGCTGTTATTTCCTAGTTTCCATTAAACATCTCCTCTGCCTTTTGCAGTCCCTTGACTGAGCTATCCTGCTTTGATGCATGTTTACAGAGAATCTAACATCAGGTTTATTTCCTGATTAGGCTTATGCTAGGAAAAATATGGTGCCCCAACAGCAAATTTTAGTCAAAATGAGGATTTCTTAAATTGAAACAACTTGTAATAGAAAGATTGTTTTCAAGGAACAAAATAAACAATGCTAGGAAAAAAAAAGAAGTTGAAAATTATGAAAATCTGTGAGTTCTGATTGATTTTCCATAGGCATGCTTTATAAGATAGCATTTATTTTAGTTTATGTCTCAGTTTCTGTAATTCAGATAGTATTTGACAATAACAAATTGAAATACCAAGAATGAAATCACACTTTATTTAGAAAAATCAGAACAAGAGCCATATATTGTAAAAATATGCTGTATGTACATGCTTTTTTTCTCTGCATGTGCACATAACCAGTGCTATTTTTGTCTCCTTCATGGTTTGGTTTTCAGTTTAATACCTATTGAAATGGGTAGATAAACTGTGCAGAAACAAGTATCAGGGGTCATGGCTTTACTTGTTGGCTTTCCAGTTGAACATCTATGAACAAAAAAATTAAAATTGTCTTCCTAGCTAAGTAAAAAGATTTTTTTTTTGTTCTAAAGGTTTCTGTATTTCTTAATTTTAAAAATGCATTCACATTTGTTTTGTTTTTGTAAGTATATTCCAATTCTAATTTGTAAATCAAATCATCCAGTTTCTTTTGAAACACCTTACCCAGGTATACTTAGGATGTTCTGCCCCTTGTGTCATTATAGTTGTTCAGTGCAGTGTTACCGCTGCTCTTTGTCTCTTAAAACTCATGTCATTTGCTTAAAAATCAACTTTGATGGTGCAAAAGAAATGGGGGCATCTGTCCTACAACTTCTTAATGCTATTTTTAGATATCCTTCATTTGCGTTTCTTTTCATATTGCTCTACTTTTTGCTCAAATGATGAGAAAACAGCTATACTGCAGTGTCATCACTATTGATACTGTATGAGTGTTTATACTCAGTTAAAAGGTGTAAAATTGACAAATAACTTTTTTTTAAATATGTACTTCATTTAGCAAATGTGAAATTTGAGAAAGGCTTTGATTCTGCAGCTAGTATTCATATTAATGAACCAGTATCTGTGCTGTGTTCCAAATGTCTTCCTGATTTTGCCTTCCAAATGAGTAGCATGTGTCCTTATATTTCTTTGCTTCCTACTGGATATTTGCTGGCTTACCAGAAATGTTTAATTGGAAACTAAGCCTATCTGGCATGCAATAAAGTGGAATTTTTTTAAATTAAATCTTACCCTTTGATAATGTAAAAAAACCCCAAATAACTCTGATTATAAGACATCTAGAAAGCAATCTTTTACTAAGATAACAGGTGAAATAACGAAGTGTGAGGATGTGGAACAATTTTCAAAACCACTTTTAATTTCGTGAACTATGTACAATAAAGAGGAGGACAAGGGTTGGCTGGCATTTCATGCAGAATAAATGAGAGAATTTGTACATAACGCGGATGGTCAGAAGATGTATATGCTTAAAAGTAAGGAAAAAGCTTATAGTGTTTGTTTTCTGAGCTGGGAAATAAGTCAAAGAGGAAAGTGCTGAAACTAGTCTTGGGAAGGATGATGATAACCCCCCCCATGCTAACTGATAATGTACATAGTAGGTGTTAGTGGGGAGAAGGCTGGGAACTGTGCCATTGGGGCCTTAATAAGTAGTGGAAATGACTTGATGGAAAATAGTATGGGAATCCTCCATCCCCCTGCCTTTTCAGGCTTCAGTCAAGGCAGTTTTGTACAAGTTACTCGACTGGCTTTTAGACAGCCTTTTCTCCAGCAGACTTTTATAACCTGTATTATTTTACTGTTTTTTCACAGGGGTGTATAGTAAAAATCAGTCCATGTCCAAGGGTGTGTGTCAAGTTGCTGTGAAGTAACTAACAGACAATGGTAGTCATACTAGAATTTCTCTTACATTTCTGAAGTGCTCTTCATATTACTGGTCATACAAATAATGCTACTGATTTCTTGCACAAGTAGACTGACTAGCTTGGCTATAGTTTAGGTTTCCCTGAGAGACCTAACTAAGGTAGTAACAGTACTTCTTCCCTGAAAATCTTACACGCAAGTTTTTGCAAGATTCCCTTCCACTACAGCTGAATAGTCAGGGAATATTTTGCCTTGGTGGTGAAACCAAAATGAATAAAGATGAAAAGCTGATTTATATCAACTGTTTGTTGTTTCTTTTTCTCCTACCTCCTCCAAACTCCTCTTCCCTCTGTGTTTCTGAAGAGCAAAATGAAGGAAAGGTACCAAGTATTGAATTTGATTCAAACTCACAAGGGTTATTCTTATTTTGGGATTTAAAATTTTTGTGACATTTTTACTTATATAGACCATGCTATGCCTATTTTAGTAATTCTAAAATCTTTAGATACTTTACAGTTGCCTTTCAGTATTTTATTTTAAATTGTGCAATGCAATATGAATTTTTCAGTGTTACTGATATGGTTTATCTATTGTTCATAAATGCAGAGGAGCATGCACACATTTATATTTTTTTACGTTTTTTTTGCTTCTGACTCTTTCACATCTTGTTTTGGAAAGTAATTTGGGAACATGCAGTTATCAATATGTAGATGACAATTTTTATTAGTTCAAGAATCCAGACTACTGCTGCTTTGTCAGAAGCTGTTGCTCTGTAGTGAAATGAAAAGAGCAGATTTAATGAGGTGAGTTGGAAGGAGTATTAATTGAGAGGAGGACGTATTCTGATGTGTGATTGATGTTAATGCAGGGTTACCAGTACAGCTTTAGCCTGAATGATTCCTGTCTTGACAAGCCTAGTGAGTGCATTGTTGTTTATATATTGAAGGTAAGAACTGGCAATCTGTAGGGTCATTGATTATCTGCAGCTCGCCAGGGCATTGCAGCCATTCATTATCTAATGCTGGTTTTACAAGCTTCTGTAACTTCTGTATGATCTGATTGTTTGTAGGTTTGACTGTTTCAAACCTGATTTAGCCCATCCTCTGTTTTAAGGGGAAGGGAGGAACATTCCTGCTAAAAGACAAGTCAAAGCATGAATAGTGTCATGGCCCCCTGGGAACACCTGGTTCTCAAGCCTCAGTGAAGGCCTTTCAGTTCTTTTCTTGATACATTCTTAGTCTGGAATGTAGTTATTTAAGAGTTTTACTTTTATCTCAGATCTCTGTAAGAAGAGAGTTGTTGGAAAGTGTTCACCTACCCCATCCAAGGCTACTCTTGCTATTTCAGTTATAATAGTCTTAATGAACAACATTCTGCTTCGCAATTCATATTTTCCATCTTATATTGCAATAGACCACATTTTCATATTTTCTCACTTTCTTGACTGCCCATCGAATACATTTCTTCAAAATTTTGTTGAGCATCATTTATGGAATACTTTCCATGAAAATTTTGTTACTACTGCAATTTGTTGGATTATTTCAGTTCTGTTCAGTTCAGTAGTTCAGTTATTACTTCATATTTTCTATGTTATTTATTATGACATATTTTGTAAAGTAGTATAGTTTTAAAAATCCTATGTTTTGTCCTGACTAAAATCATAGTAAATTAAAAATAAAACAATGAGGAATATTAACTCTAGGAATACGTATGATGTATAAAATCACATGAGCTGCATTTTATGTCACTCTTATCAATAGCAATAGGGGATCTATATACCTAAGCTTGGATGTGCACAGAGATTATATTTGTGGAAGGGATATCCAGGGAAGCTTGATTGCCCTCTGCCTGTGGGAACAGCAGTGATTTATGATGTGATGGTTCAGATTTTGAGGTGAAGATGATCCTGAAAACTTCTTGGATTAAGGTCTTTTAAAAGCGGACCAGATAAAAACACAATGAGTGCATTGTAGCACTGGGGTTCAATAAAAGCAAGATAATTAGAAAAAGTATCAAGCTGGTTGCTTAAAAAAATAATGTTAAAGATTTATATTTATTTATATTGAATGGCATGCCAAGAAGTACTGAATATAGTGTTTAATGTTTTACAGATTAATTATACAAAAAACATCTTTTAAGAAGTCAAGCTCCAAGGAACAGGTAGGTGGAAATGTCTAATTTTCATTGTTCTTTTCTTCAGCTCCTGGTTTCTGAGCACTTAGCCTGATTGGTGTCAACTTTCAGGTTTGGTTTGTTTTTTTTTTTAGGAGATGAAAAGTAGCTTTATTGAGGAATGGAAATATTATAAAAACTTTGGCTATTCAGTGTTTAAGAAAAATACCAAATATTGTGTCCTACTGTACAGGTGTGAGTATAGAGCAAATCCTGCAATATTGTGAAGTTCTTGAAGTCTTTCTCAAGATAGTGCTAAAAATAAACTGGTTTTTTCCTTCTTATTTGTCTTTATAACTCAAATAAGTCACTGTAAAGCATCTATCGGTGTGCTGCCTCATGAGAGTTTAATGATGACTTTCATTCAGAGTAAGCGGTCATTGGGTCAGAGATGCCTCATATCTTGGATAGAGTTATGAAATTTCCTGAGTTTATTACCCTATTAAAATTCATTTTAAATGTCAAAGTTTCTAATTTGTACAAGGAATTTTAATTTAGGAGCATCTTTAAAGTAACACATGATTTTTCTCCCTGAGTATCAAGTGAAGTATCAGATAAAAATGTAAGACCTTTGCACTATATTATATTCATTTATTTCTATTTTTTAACTTTAAGTAGTTTGAAGAGGTGGACATAAGAAACAATAATTTTGTAGACTTTTTTTACTTGCCTTCTATATTATAAACAGTTTGGAGAAGAAAAATTCTGTCTAACCAAAAATACTGATAATGTAAAAAAACCAACAAAAACAAACAAAAAGTCAACAGTCCCAGCAAAGCCCACCTGTCATTTTTTTTACATAGAAAATCCTGTGCAATTTACTGTCCCCTGAATGACTCATTGTTTCTACCAAGCTTGTACTCTCTTCTGTAAGTTAATTTAATTTTTTTGTCTTGCAAAGTTTTGGCCTATCTGCACTAGACCTCGGCCTCTGTGCTGGTGAAGTGCATATGAGTTCATCTTCTCATTGTATTGAGTGTTTTCCTAGTTGGCTATCTCCAGCTTCAACTGCTGAATGAATGTTTTACAGCAGGTAGGGTAGTACAGAGCAAGTAGATGGCAAGGCTAGATGGCAGACCAAGTCTAAAATGGTCCAGATAAGGAGGAGGACTATCAGATGATGATTGAAGGAAATGTTGTTCTGAGCCCGTTCAGTGTTGAGCTGTATTTGAAGCTGAACCCACAAGTGTCCTGTCAGCTGCATGTAAAACCTGAAGCTGGAACTCTGATAAATAGATTTTTCTTGTTAATAAAGAAATGTGTCATTAATGCTATCAGATAACATAGATATTGTTTTGTTGCTCTCTGATTAATTCCTTGTGTGGGAGTATGAGATTAACAATGGAGGACAAAAGACATGATGAATAGTTTAGTGATAAGGATTGAGGGAGAGTAATCAGGAAATAGCTTGCTGGTTTGTGAAGCTTAACTGTTAACCTCTCTCACAAAAAATAATAGTTGTGTTGTTTATATCCAGTATCACTAGATCCCTGTTGAGTTTTCAGGATAGCTAATGTAAAGCTAAAGACAGTGTCTGTGAGACAAATAGCATGTATTATGTATCTCTCAAATATTTGGATATCACTTGCTATCACACAGTAATTTTTATTTCAGTGGGCAACTAGGGCAGCATAGAGGAAAAATAATTGTAACTGGCTTTTAAGTCACAATTTATTTTGTTTGAAACAGACCTCTTAGTGGTTGATACCTGAGTTGTAACTGAGTATATGTAATACTCACCAGTCCCCTCATTACTGTAACTTTTTATCAGTGCATATTTACATGCTTACATGTAATCCATACTAAGAGGTGTCATTTTCAGAGATGCTGATCTGCATCTTCAATTGACCATTACTGTACTTGTGGGTCACGAGCCTTTAGAAAATACTAGCTATTAAAAGTCTATATTTCATGACAAAATCCTTGTTAAAACATATTTAAATTGCTTATATAAAATAGGGGAATGAGGTTAACGGTAATAAAAACTTAGATTTAATCATCAGATTTTCATGAACTTAAAAAGCTTTGGTTACATCATAGATTTCTTGAGAATTTAAGTCACTGATTTATTCAGCCACTTAAATGTTAGCCTTCTCAGCTGTTTCTGTTCCTCTGAACAACGGCTCAAGAAATACTAGTTTTGCTTGTTTCTTGTGACCCCACAGGAATGATTTTCTGATTTTTGTTCTACGATGTGAACAAGAATGTGAACTATCTTGAATTCAGGTATTGATGTAAGAAGAGTTAATATTGGGAAATTGAATGACTTGCATGTGCTCCAAATGTAGTTTTCAAGACAGTTAATTTCAGAATGGCATATCAGCAGATGTGAGGAATTTATAATGGATTTCATCTTCGCTATGAGCCATAGTATATACTGAAATAAAAATTCTAGAAATGCCAAGAAGGGAAAAATTCACAATGCAAATCAATAACAATTTAGCTGTCTTGCCAGATCAGTTGTATTCTGTGGTTTGTAATTTTTCAATGAATAGACGGTAATGTTTTACATAAGCATTTTTATTTCTTTTTATATTGATTAATCTTAATAGTTCCTTCTAGTTATTAGTATTCCTATTATTTGTTTGACAGTACCACCTAGTGAATGTGACTGTTGTCATAAGCTGCAGTGTCAGTTTGTGCTCACATGTGTAAGGTACCTTGCCAGTAACACCAAAACCAGACAAAATGTTATCTCCATTTTACAGATGTCATGCTTAACATGAGTACTTACCTTAGCTGTTTGGCAGGAGTGTACAATTCATGCTGGAAACTAAGGTGCCGCAACTACACTGTCACTCGTTCTTGCAGTAGTAAATTTGAAACCATTTGGGTTATATATGTGCAAGCTGCAAAAACATCTCTTGCTTTCAGCTGTAGGCATACTCTACTGCAATGTATCTCAAAGGTGTAACGGGTTCTGTCATCAAGCTTATGCTATTAAGTGGTATGGACAAAAGAATCTTCCAAGCTGCTTTTATTTTTCTTTCCATCCTCCATTCAAAACAGCCCAGGTACTTGGGTAGTTAGAGCTTTACTTAGTAGAAGGCTCACGTCTTCAGCAGGATGTCTTGTATTAAGCTCCAGAAAAGAGCTGAGAGATCATTAGTTACTGCAGAAGCCTAACTCCCTGTGCTTGGTATAGCTTATAATTCCACCTTCTCTTGCTTCTTACTGCTGTCTCTTTGCCACTGAGTTTGTCCATAAGTCTAATTGCTGCTCTCTTTATTCAAGCCCAGAAATCCTTCTTCTTTTAGACTTATGAGTTGATAGTAGTTTCCTACAAGTGGAGTGACTGGTTTTGGGTGTGGGCTATTGAGTTTGGCACTGCATTGTGGCCCTTCACTGCCATTGTGCGTTGTTGGGTTCTTTATGCAAGTGCTAACACAGCCTTGTTTGTTTATTTATTTGGTACACAAACAGCAGATTTAAAGTTTTCTGACATAGTCTCTCATCTATTTTGGGAATTGTGCACCACTGTATTTGAACACCAGTCTAAAGATGGGAAAAGGAGTTGTGCAGCTTGAAACACATTTTGATGCTTTCTTTGTGTCATTGCTTTCTTCTACCTTTGTACACTCTGCTGTGGGAAAACACAGCTAGCAACAGGTAAGTGAGCTACAAAAAAACCAAAATGTGGAGGATAATGGGCACTTTATCTGTGTAAATCCATACCCTAAGTGGTTTATTCCTCTGTTCCTGACCCTACCTAACAGGAACCAGAACTGCTGGTGGTGCCTCTTCCATTGCTCAGGGCTGGCCATGTTCCTATAAAGCATTCTCAAGACTGGCAGCTTTTCTTAATGAAGCCGGTCCATGAGCTAGTGCTTGGCACGTTCATTACAGCTCAGTCTGCTCTGCTTCTGCTCTTGTCTGAGTGGTGGTTGCAGCTGAGTGATGTAAAACAGTCTTCATTTATTTGAAGACTGGATATGAAATATTAGCCATTCAGCAGGGGGTTATAGCTTGACTTGTGAGCCTCAGTTAAGTCATAAATAAATATTAGTGTAACTGAGCTCCTATTGAAGGTTAGTTTCTTTTTTTAATTAAAGAGCTCTTCTATTAATTGGAATATGATGACTGGCTTTTTATTCATCCACATCAAAAATGTGAAAAATATTCTGAATTAGTACAAAGTTTGTATAGTTTTTATCTTTCATTGTACACTGTTCAGTGTACTTAGGTAATGACGTTGACTTTCACATGCCCATCTTTCTTTTTGAGCTGGGTAACTCTCTAAAGCTGTGTTGCTTGGTAGTTGTATTTGTAAGATTGCCTCTTACTTTCTGTTTGTCCCCAGCCCTGTTTATTTCCTCCTCCCTTCCTCCTTTAAGCACATTTTGATTTTTGTCTTGGCTGGTTTTTTAAGGTCATTTCCCAGTTTTCAAGTTGTTGGATTAAAAGCTGTCATGAGAAAAGTAGAATATAAATAATGAACTTAAGCTAGTCAAGGAGAATACACACTTCATACTGTGTATTCACACAGATAAAGAAAGACCATAAAATATGTTCTGGTCCTCCTGACTACTGTTATCCCCTGAATTTTATTGATGCAAATAATTGTATCTTGATATTGAAGACATCGTGTCATGTGCTAGCTCAAACAATAGATACTTTTGGTTTGTTCAATTTCTGCATTTTTAATATTGTTTAATATAGGTACTGTTGGGTGAACACATACACTCTTAGGGGTGACACAAATTAATTCTACTCCCATCATGAAATCTCTCCATGGATTTATCTGAAATTGCTGCAGCTGTGAGTGATTCCATGGCCTCATGAGAAGTACGAGATTAAATCCTGTCACTACTGTACTATTTTTAATTAACGTAACCTCCAAATGAATAATTTCCTAGTGCTACTTTCTCTCCCTGGTCAGTAGATTAATTAGTTAATGTCAAATTAATTAGTTAATGCAGTTGATGTTTAAAAAGCTTCATAAAAGTGATAAAACCAACAAGTACAGATTCTGTAAGTGTTATGGAAGTAGGGGTTCATGTTTTTAACAAGAAAACCAGAAGAAGTTGCAATTTCTTATTAATCCCTTGACCACTACTATGGATCTGAATATGGATCATGCCCAGCAACAACAGCAAGGGTGGAAGTTTAAATACCGTAGTCCCAATAACTAGAATCTAAAGTGATTCTTTTATTTATTTATTTAAATAATTTGGAGAATAACAAAGGAAAACAGGAATAATTCTGACAGAGCCAAAAAGAACTGAACTGTATTGCATGCTAAGGAAGGAGCATTTTATTTCTTTTGGGGCAGTAATCACTGTATCTCAAAAATAGCCTCTTTTTTTTAGCTTTTTGAAAGAGTTTAAAAGTCCTTAAGACTATGTTATTGTTCAGTTTAGTCTGTGAGTTTGTATTGAACAATATCTTTATGTGGTGAATAATGTGGAAATGAATGCAATGAACTGAGAATTTTTGTACTCTTACTGTTTTAGTGAAGAATGCTCATGCCTTTGGGTTTCCTGGGAGATAGCCTTACAAGGAAGCCTTAACCAGGGAGCAAGGCAGTGAGCCTTGAAAAGTACCATTACCTGACTTGGCAGCATCTTCTCATCATCCTCAAGTCCTGACCTGTCAGCATTGCCAAAACTGAGGAATTTGAGTTGGTAACAACATGTGACACTGGAAAAGGCAGAGTGACTTACGGGTTACAGCCAATTAGCAGTAACTATATTCAGTAGTATCTGTATTCCATAATAAGATCTTTGCAACTTGGTGCTGATGGAACACAAGGGATTAAGACAAAGTTGTCTCTACCTGGGAGAAATTGCCAACCATATGTTAGAATGTGGGCACCTCTTTTTTCTATGGTTTAAACAAAGGGCTTCTTGAGTCCTCTCAAACAGCTATATGTGTAGGTTTGTGGTTTTGTGGTGTTTGCTTTCATTTGTTTTGTTTTGTTTTTATATCAACAAGGGCAGTTCTTCCTACTGTAATAACAGGAATGTAGGAGTTGTAACACAGATACATTAGATAGATCTGTCCAAGGAAGCTGATGTTGAGTCTGAGTGCTAAAAAAAAAATAAATAAGAGGAACAGGAAAGCATAACTCAAAACTGTTTCTGTAAGAAAACAAACACTTACAAATGCTACTTTGCTTTTGTGCTGCCCAACCTGTACTCATATGATTTTCTGAGTACTTACAAAACTGTCAAATGCATATGTAAACTTAGTGATCTTACCTTCACCTGAAAATAGCATTTGAGTGTGATTTCTTGTAATTTCTGAAAAGATGCCGGACTTTAAATACCTGTCACAAGTAAAATTTTTCTACACATCTGAGTGCTTAATCTAAGACTGCTAGGTGTAATGGTATAGGTGTTCACGCTGGTAAATCTGCAGTACTCTGAGTCCCCTTGAGATTAATTTTGTGCAAAATGATTATCACCACCATCAGCAGTGCTCTTAACGACCTAAGAAATTTGCATTAGCAAAACCCAGGTAAGGAAACATAATGCAGATTGATTTTAATTGAGGAAATAACATGTCTGGAAACACTCATGATACCATGTTAGTTCTGTGTTCTGAGTTGGGTTATTCCACTTCTGTCTATTTTATTGCTGAGCTCTGTTTGCCATTGCCTACTGGCGGGAAAGAATAAATAAATTTGGAAGTAATGGGAAAGGCAAAAGTGGTCAAAAAAATATACTGCAGCAATGTATGTTAGTTACATTTTACATATAAATCACCTTAAAATGAGAAGGATAACCTAGGCAAGGTGTTGGAAAACTTGGAGATTATCTTTACAAATATACTTTTGACAAACTTTGTGAACTACTAGCTTCTACATTGCACTTCAAAGTTGGAAGCTGTGAGATCCTCTGTTCATCTAATGATCTTAACAGATGATTCTCTGAACTAGCTCACTTTTCTTCAGTTTACATGTCTAGGACTGGATAGAAAAGGCACCAATAGGCCTAGTATAATACTTAGTGTTGGGTTAAGGATTTTCATGCATTCTAAGGTTTGAAAATACTTTCTCATCAGTGTACCACAACAGTGCAGTGTTGTCCTATAATAAAATCTCACTGTTACATCTCTTCTGCTCTTTGTAATTGGTAAGTTCTTAAGTTATTTTAAGGGCTCCCTAGTGTACAACTTCACATTGAACTATATATTTTTAGCTTATTTGCTTTTTTCAGACCTCAAAATGATTTGATTTTCTTACTGTAAGTATACTGATCATCTTCTTCATGGACAGTATTGACCAACTCTAACATTAGGAAACATCAGCATGTATTCAATATTAGTAAATATATTCAGTAACTTGTATTTCAAAAGTTTTATGAACTTTTTGTCATCCGGATAAAACTCTCTTTAACAGTGTTTGTTTGCCTTGCTTGAACCATCTATTTACCTATACTGGAGTTTTCCCTGCGCCTTTTGTGTGAAGCTGTTAGAGTTTAATCTCATGGGTAAAAATCAGTCTTCAAAGTGATTATAAGAAGCTGGGATAGAAGGACTCTGTTCTACAGGAATATAAATGGTAGAGCAAAAGGATATTTTTCCCCTCATTTTGTCCTGCAACATCTAGTTCAGTTCTTTAGCATTGTGGAATATTTTGAGGAAATTTTGATGAAAAACTTACATTATTAAGTCTGGGTTCATGGATTATATACTGATGTGCCCTAGATTGTGTTTCTGTCTATAAAAATGACTACTGACCTGGATTCACAAAATCTTTGCCTACAATATTTTCCATTAAACGAGTTAAAAAATTTAGAAAAATTGCATCTCACTATACCAAAATGTACTTTAAATCTATGATTTAGTTGAATTAGTCTGGCAAATAAAGTACAGCTTGCCCTCTGTATTTTGTGAATATTTTCAGTACCATATTAAGAACATAAACACTTGGGTTTTATTAAAAGGTATGATATATATTGGATTTACTGTCTTCAAATGTGTCTTTAATAACAGATGCACTGACTCAACAGGGAGGATGCAATGCATATTTTGCAGTTTTAATGAACTGCTTCCGGTGACATTTTTGTTACTAGTTTCAAAAATGTTGTGCTCTGTCACAATTTTTTTTCTAAATTAGGTATAAATGGGAAAAACAACTGAAGTTATCCTGAAGGTGCTCAGATAAGAGACAGCAAAAACTATTTACATGATTAATACACAGCAAATTGAATTGTTTAGAATGAGCGGCTGAATCCTTGCCAGTTAAACGCGTGTCAGAACAGGTAATGGTTTACATGACTGGAAAAAATGTAATTTCTTTAAAATACAGTGGCTCACGTAAAACAATTACATACACAAAAAAGTCAGTAATAAGTTTGGAAAGCTATCTCATGTTATGCTACTTTTAATTGAACAGGTTTAATGTTTATCATTATTTAGAGATACGGAAAGGTCTGTAGCGTTTGGTGACATAGTGTGATGTTGATGTTCTACAGTAAAGACAATGAGATTAATTTTAATGGGACCTTTAACATTTTTTTTTTTTTAAATTTTAAAATTGGTTAAAAAGAAGAGTGTACACTGCATTTGTAGCACAGGCAACAGGAAAGTGAAAAGTAAGGCACAAATTGTCTCTCAAACCAATTTTTTTCCACACTTTCAGGGTTTGAATTAAATGAGTTCTAAACTCAATTGTTTGACTTATGTTTATTTCGATATTGAAGATTTCTGGCTACTTTTAATTTTGTTTCTGTGCTAAAGGAAGTTAATCCAATTTCTTATTTACATGGTTTTTGAAGTGACATGTATGTGTTTAGTCATGAGTGTTAAAGTGATTTATCTAAAGAATCCAGGGTAGGCAGAAAGGATGAATCTTTTGTACTTATCAGTTTTAATTGTCTTGCTCTCTTTCACAGTCTCACAATCAGACTGTTGAATTAATTCACTGTTTTGAATGATCTTTCTCACCTGTGGGCCTCAATATTAACCCTGCCTACTATACCAGCAACAGAAAAGAAAGGACTTTTTATTAGTTATTGCAGCATTGCCATTTTGCTTGTATTGAAATTCGCTTATTCTCTATGCTTACAGCTGCTGGCTGGGCACTGCAGACAGCATTATTAAATTACAGTTATTGCTCTGTATCCTGGCATGATGAGATGCTATGTCAAGAGGTGTTGATCGCTAAGAACATTTTCTCTTCAGATGCTGGCACCAATGCAAGTCTGTTGGTATAATTGGCAAACTAGTAGAGTTTATTGTAAGATAAGTAATTGTTGTATTGCTGCTAATCCTTGCTTGCTTAAAGAATGACTTCTGAGGTAAATAAGGCCAAAACTGTGCTGAAGATCTGTGTCTCTGTTGTTATAAACAGTACAAAATTTTATTTTTCCGGTTTCTAACTGAGTTTACAAAGTCCTCATTGCCATTTTAAAAGTTTCTGATCTTTTTTTCTGCATTGATTATTAACTACTGAAATAGCAAATTATTAGTTAAATATTATATTTACTACTTCTCTATACTTCATGACAGAGACATTAGGAGATTGGAAGATCTTTTCTTTCAAAGCTCTGACATGAGGAGCTGTGTAACTTCAGGCGGAAAGTTCACACTCTATATGCTAAATCTCATCTCTTGCGTCAGACTTAGGCATTGTAGACCTGCGTAGCTAACATAGAACATAAAATGGTAGAGGTTGGAAGGGACCTCTGGAGATTGAGTCCAACCCCCCTGCCAGAGCAGGATCACCCAGGGCATGTTACATAAGAACATATCCAGGTGGGATTGAATGTCTCTGGAGAAGGTAACTCTACAACCTCTCTGGGTAGTTGTTCCAATGCTCCATCACCCTCACAGTGAAGAAGTTTTTGTGGAACTTCTTATGTGACCATTGCCCCTCATCCTATCACAGAGTACCACTGAAAAGAGACTGGCCCCTTCTACTTGACATCCACCCTTCAGGTATTTGTAAACATTAATAAGATCCCCTCTCAGTCTTCTCTTTCCCAGGCTAAACATTCCCAGGGCTCTCAGCCTTTCCTCATAAGAGAGATGTTCCAGTCCCTTAATCATCCTCATAGTTCTCTGTTGGACTCTCTAGTATTTTTCTTTCCCTCTTGAACTGGGGAGACCAGAATTGAACACAGTACTCCAGATGTGGTCTCACTAGTGCAGAGTAGATGGGGAGGAGAACATCCCTCGACCTGCTGGACACACTCTTCTTTATGTGCCCCAAGTGTTGAATTTACATGTCTGTAAGCATAGGCAGGGACAAAACGGGTTCAGTGATGCAGCTAAGATTATAAATAATGAATGTTATACTTAGATTTTAGTCCAACTCCTGCTTAGGGTACAGCAGATTTTGACTTGAAATCAGATTCCTTGGAGCCTTTTCCACTGGATGTTTAAAATATGCAGGAATGGGAGATTCCGCAGGCTGGCTGGACAACCTGTTGCTTGGAAGGAACTTCAGTATCTCATTTTGTCAAAACATCTGCTTAAAGCAGAATTACTGACAACAATAGATCAAATCAACCATGTGTTTGTTTAGCTGTTGATCTACTGCTATGCTCAATGCCCAGCTGAATCTCCCAAGATAGAATTTGTGGCCATTGCCTCTATTATTGGACTTACTCTCCAAAAACCTCCAGTGATGAAATTCCCAAGTTGGATAGTCTTTCAGCTGTTCTAGTCCCTGATTATCCTAATTGTTAGGAAAGATTTTATAGCTTCAGGAGAGAACGGTCTGGTGCAGAATATCAGAATACTGCATTTTGTCTCACCAGCTGGGGCTGGCCTTCTCTCAATGTTTCATTTGTTTGTTTTGCATATTTTAGGAGACTTAGGTGGAGATTTATGTTCTGTTGAGTGTATTGGAAGCTAATTCTATTGTAGTTTGTGTTTAATACTTTATGGCATACTGTTTGTGTCTGACATCGGTTTGTATAATTCAGAAGCTTAAACACCTGGTTTGATGCTCATTAGTGTTGCTTCATATTGAGTTCTGTCAGCTAATAGAGATGTTCTTCCATTTATCTTAGTCCGTGTTTATTCTAAGTAATATTATGTATGAGTATTTCTGAATGTAAAATTTTTCTATCATGCAAAAGTGTTTTTATAGAATGTTTTTTTAATTTTTTTTAAAGTGCTTTATAAGTGCCAGTACTGAGTGGAAAGAGTATATTGGGTTTTTGTTGTTGTTGTTGTTTCGTGGGTTTTGTTTGTTTCTTTGTTTTTGCTGGGGTTTTTTGATTGTTTGTTAGTTTTTGGGGTTTTTTTGTAGTGTTTTCCCTCCTTTCCCTCCATCCATTCATACTTGCTATTTAAGAAGTAATGCTATTTCTCCAGTCATGACTCAGGTGAATTTTGTCAGTGTTTCCTGTATTTCATGCTCAATCTTTTCAAATGCTATTATCTATGTAATGTATTATAAGCTTCTGGGAGAAGAGAACATTATAGTTTCTACATGAATAACTTGTAAGAAAATGGCTAAGTGGACTTGTTTATAGACCTAAAGCATTGTATTTCAACTCGAAGTAGTATATAAGAACAATGGACCCTGGTTAACATGCTGTGAAAGTCGGCGGCTTTGATGTATGTATTTGCAGATGTCTGCAGAACGCAGATAATCGGTATTTGGAAGAGATGTGCAAATTAAAGATGTACTTGACTAGTCATAATTACAGCAAGGTAAGGACAGAGTAGCACTCGAGAAGTGATGAAATGGCTTTTAATCTCTTGCACTGTCCATTAGATATGTATGCTTGTGGTTAAGAGAAAATATTTCAGTGCTTTTAATACACCATTCGTGTGACTGCTAGGTGGGGTTTTCTTAACTGATAGACTTTACTCTGAGATAATAAGCATCTCCTGCTTAGAATTTCTTTAGAGAGGGAAAGCAGTGAAAAGTATGCCTTTTTTTCTTGTTTAAAAAATAAACTGTCACTGGGGTTTGGCTGGTACTCTGACTTCATTAGTATTGAAAAACAGTTGGGTTTTGCACTTTTTATTTTATGATATTTTAGCCACTTGCATTTTATTGAGATCTGCATTGTCTTATTTAGCATTATATGGATTGCCATGTCTGTCTTTGCGTTTAGAGAAAGTATCTCCATTTGGTGGTTGTGCCAGTTTCACCCAATTATTGTTCTTCAGGGTTTTTAGGAGCAGTAACATTACTGCGTTTTGTAACACTGCTTTGCTTTTAATTTTTCGATGTCACTTGTTTGAATTTTGATTAATCACACTGAATGGAAATACCAGTGTTCCTACTACTCAAGCTCTTTATTGCATCAACAGAAAGTATAAAATGTCAGATGAAGATTAAATGTTAAGCAGAAAGGGGAGAAAAAAAAAAAAAGTGTTCTAGAAGGGAAAATAACGACTTTACAGAATTGGACAAAATCATGCACTATACTAGGAGACCTACATGTAAATTCAGCTGTTTCATCTTCCATTACAGCACCCAAGTGTTACTGTTCAGAAACACTGTGTAAATTTCTTGGCCCTTTACAAGGCAATACCAAAGGGTAACATTAAGCAATAACATACAATTTTTTCTCTGTATAGGGAGAACAACTCCAGTATACTTCCAGCTATAACAGAACAGGTACTTGACGCAATATATGAACTATGCAGTGCAATCACTGATGATTTTCTTACACCAGAGGATTAAATTTACACATTGCTGGAAAATAATGCTTCTCTGCACTTTTCATTTCCTAAGGAAAAGCAAAATTTATAGTTTGTGCTTAATAGCAGCTAAAGTCCCGGTTTCTTCATAGTGAGTCGTGAAATTTGCAAGTGGCTGTTTAAGGTTGGCTGTGGAACTTTTCTTTCCTGAAGGAGTAGTAAAGCTTGTACGGTTAGGAAAAGGCTTTTGTTGCGAGTACAGTCTAGTATTGCTGACTGTGATGCAGAGAATGTATTATGAATGCACCCTGTGGGAAAAGTCACAGTGGAAGCTGTGGAAATGGGTGTCATTGCTGGGGTTTATTCATAGGGGTGGTACTGTGGCTGTTGATGCAAGTACAGAAATGCTACGCTTAGGATGCTATATATTCCAGTCCTTGTACCAGTTGTTTCTCATGCTTTGAGCTTGTGAGCCTTCTCAGGCCCTCTGGACTATGTCCATAAATCAGCAGAAGTAGTGGGAGCCATATTTACCACTACTGTGAGTACCAGTAAAGATGAGTGGAGAAGAAATAAGTTCTGTCCTGAAAGCTGCAAGAGTTAATCACACACAACTGTGAATTCAGTTAGTCTGCTGGGTATTCTATTTAATATTACTGTTTTCTTTCTGATTATGAGAATAAATAGTTCTTATTCTGACTGTTCTATAAACACTTCAATAATCATTTAATCTTGAATGATATTTTCAGCAGCTACCTGCTTTTCTAAAAATTGTGCCAATATGGATTGCATTGTAACATACTAAAGGAACTTCAGCATTTATGATGAACATCAAGTGCTTGAGGTCTTAATAGCTGTAATTTAAT
This sequence comes from Todiramphus chloris collaris, assembly GCA_025345505.1. NCBI lineage: Eukaryota > Metazoa > Chordata > Aves > Coraciiformes > Alcedinidae > Todiramphus > Todiramphus chloris. The sequence goes on from JANVCC010000038.1 coordinate 9,289,989, forward strand.
TGCATTCTTAGTAAATGGGGAATACGCTTAAAAGAATTTTGAATTAGAAACTTGGTGAGATTTGGAATCTCTGAGTTTTTCCTTCTGCACATGAAGAATGGTGTTGCTTTTCCATTTAGTTTACTTTGTTTCTACATAGGTCACATAGTGTGAAAACTGGGGTATGGTGGGTAGAGTCTTGTTTTTAGGCTTGCAATTTGGGGCATCAGTTAAATATAAGCAGTCATTAAAACCTCATTTAGTTTTAGTAGTTTTCACAGTAATATCAACAGAACTATTGTCAGCACCTTTGCTGTGTTCAAGTGCTGACACAAAGGAAGTTTGAGCTAGATAAAATAGAGATTTTTTTTTTTCTAAATTTTCATTTTCAAAGCTGTCATTCTTTTGTTTCTATCATACTTTGATCATTATAGACAGACAGTTTCTTTTCATTGATTGACTTACTTTGCTCTCAGATACAGTTAGTTGAGTTGTACCAGTGCTATTCAGGGAAAGGTAGACTGCTAATAACTCCTCAGTGTCTCCCTTGTGATGATGCCAAACCACTTAAGACTTTGCTAATCTTGCACTGTATGGTAAAAGCTTTAACCTCCTTTGCTCTTGCCCTGATGCCAGTGCAGCCACCTCATCCACTGTTTTCTCTGTATACCGTTTAATGTATATCATTACTCTTTGTTCCTTTGCTGATTTTTTTCCTTTCTCCTTATGTCTTTCTTAAACTTTTATTCTTTGTATTAATTTCCAGTTTGCTGTATTTACATGTTTGTTAGTTCTTGCTCTTCTGCATCCTAAGCATTTTGATACCATCTAACTTTAGAGCAATTTCTCAATATCTGATTTTCAGGCTAGATTTGTCATTCCACTGGTTTCAATGGGCCGTTATTCAAAACCCTACTGGTATGAACTTTTGCTGTGGTTGCACCTGTTCCTGCGTTCTTTGGTATATATCTTCAGGAGTATCTGTGTTGTTTGTGACCACCTCTGCCTTCTTGCTGTGATACCAAGTTCACTTTGGAATACTCTGAGTAGCCTCTAGTCTCAAGCGTAGGAGTTTTAATTTAATGTAAGAGTGTGATTTCTGTGATTCTTACTATCTTTCTTGATCTGAAGTGAGCATCTGAAGAATCATGTCATAATTGAAGTTGAATAGGTGGTTTAAATTGGTTATTTGGTTGAATTGAATTGCTTTATTAACATTTATGTAGAAGTTTACAGTATGTGGACAGATAGGTTCTACCTATTAAGTCTAACCAATGTATATGCTCCACCTGACAGCCTGGTTATATTTTGTTATTGTTGTATGCTTTTTCTCTATACATTGAAGCCAGTTGACAGCCTTGCTGGAATGTGTCACTCTAGCAGGAAAGCATGATGAAAAACAAAGGCAGCAAAGAAGATGCAGGTTTCGCTTAAGGCAGTAACTTTTGCTTTTATGTAGCAGCCATTTTCTGACAGGACACAGAAAACCTTACTAAGCCTTGAAGTTTCTTGTATTTTTTTTTTTTCCATGTGACTTCCCATGTTCCACGCAAGGCATCCAGAGGTGTTTATGCCTCTTTCTACTTCATTAAAGCACTTCCTCAGAGGAATAGTTCTTTTTCTCTTTGTGACTCTTTTTACTTGGCTTGTTTTGTGTTGAATTACAAAGATGGGGGGAGGAGGTTAATGCTACTACTTTTTTCAACAGGAACAAAATGTGTGTTTTTTACAAGACTCCTGTACTTAAGCAGGCTTGAAGGCAGGATCAGAGAATGTAAGTAAATAGAGCTCTTACAGGCATCTGGTGTATAGCCAGTAAGCATTTATCAAGCAAGACAAAGCCTTGACAAACTTTAACCTATAAATACAAATAATATCCTGAAATCTGCTTACTCATAAATGTGTACTGATCTGAAACATTCTTCAAAATCATAGAAAATACTTTTTCATCACTTTTGTAGTGCCCCCCTTTAGAATGCATTCATCAGAATCTCTCTGAAAGAGTTTCTCTTCACTTTGACATAATATTAACGTGGGAAACAGGAATGTTACTGGCAGGAGTGATAGTTGTGTTTTGGAGATAAATAAGAAGGCAATGTTACATAGGCTCATTTATATTATGTAAAAACTTATTTCCATATTTATTTATTTTAAAAATAGACTCCCCTCAAGAGGCCATCAGTAAGGATTTGACTTTTTTTTTGTTTTTTTTTTGCTTTGGGGCGCTGGGTAGTGTTTGAAAAAAGAAGTGTTGCTTCAAAAGAGCTACAGACATGAAAAATATTAGTAATAAACTTTAAATTTTATACTAACAAACCATTCTAGCATGGTTCTCTTCAGGCTTTTGTGCGTCAGGTAACTTTTGAACAGTACTGAAAGATATGTTAGTCTATACAACATTATAATGCGGTTATTTCTCGTTCTACAATAAAATGAGCAGAAGCTATTAGAAAGCTGTGGGTTTTTAGGTGATCTCTTTGTCTTCCTAAAGGAACATGGAGAATGCTTTTAAGGTTAATATTTCTGTGAAACCTTCATTCGTGGTGTTTCAAATGGTAACGATACCATTCCTGTGTATGAGAGAGAGATGTAGGCCCTACTGGTTTTCTGCACAAAGCACAATTCCCCTGGACTGAAGAAGAAACATGAGGCAGTGGTGTGATGGTTTCAGAACTGGGTTTCAATTCTAAATTCGCAGCATCAGCTTGAGCAAGGTGCCCATAGGGATTTTAAAAGCAGACCAATATTTAAAGAAATGGAAACTGTTGCTGCCATATGAAACAATGTGAAAAGTGTGCGGGAGAAAAGCTATTCAGAGCTCAGAGATGAGTGGTATTCTAAGGGCCTAAGAGAGTTGCACTTCTGAATTTTGATGTCATGGTTTTATGTATTGCTTGGAAGACTTTTTTCTTTTTTTTTCCTTTTTTTTTTTTTTAAATAATGGATGGTAAAACTTCTAGACTCTGCCTATGGCTGTAGATATGTTAAAATCCCATTTGGTAAATTGATTTCAGTGTTTTGGGCAAAGGTGTGTAAGTGATTCCAGGTTCAGAGTTTTTGACTAATTTCTGGCACCAGGCCCTGGTCTTAAGAACTTTTAGCATCCTTTTAAATAAATCAAACAAACAAACCTGAGTTCTTTTCCAAAGAAATTAAATAGTAAATCCAATGTGGACATACTTTGTTTTCCAAGTCATTTATTTATTCTTGAATAAGAGAAATGCTAATTGTTGAGGCTGCCTAGGTTGACATGGCTGCTTATGGGATTCTCTTTTTTTTTTTTTTTGTGATTTTTACATACAAATCATTGTTATAAAAAAAAAATAAAATGTGGCAAGTATACCAGGGAAATAACAGAATGTAGATATAATGCCATTTGTAATGAAAATTTGCTGAACAATAAAATAGATATTGACAACACAGATTTCTTTCAGGAAGACAAATGACGTGTGAAATAATGGAAACACAAAGTGGTAGTGTTTTGTGTTACAAATAAAATACTCCCTTGAGAAACTTGAAGTATCTTGTTAAATGGAGGCATTTCCTCCACTGTATTGAAATGCACATTTTTACTACTTTTCTTGTACTTTTCTTGTGACAGCATATTTATATCAGGAAAATGCTTTCCTTGATTCTTCTGAACGCATCTACATCACTGTAAGTTCTCATGTGGGCATAATTATTCTTCCTTAGGTGTTACTATCTTGTAACACTGAGTTGTATCAGTATAAAGTATGTATCTATTCTATGGCATTTATGGATAGGTTCAAGTTAATACTGCATCACTACTCAACATATTTCAACTTAGAAAACTCTTAAATTGTTTTCCAGTCTGTTGGTGGGTCTGGATAAGGGAAAGTTTGCTGTAGTAGCACCCTTAGAATAAATGCAACAGACTTGTACAATTGCTGCTACAGTCATTATATGTAGATTGTGCTGTTTGTGGAAAGACCATTTCCCTTGCAAAAATTATCTCTGTGCTTAGTGATTGCACCTTATTTCTCACATGACTGATGTAATTGGGCCAGTGCAGACCTTGTCTTATGCATATACAGATTATATGTCTTGTCTGAACATTAACTTAGAATTCTGGCCAAAACTGTGGCTTAAATCAATTATCTGTGTTCTTTCTATAAACTGGACTTCTAAGCCTAGTAATGCTTGTGTCACAGCTTAAATAAAGGAAAACCTTTAAGGTAAAAGAAGATAGCTGAGACAAAAGACTTTGGCTGTAAAGCTTAACAAATATTTAGAAATATTGGTCTAACTTGATTCATTTTGAGAAGGTATCTAAAAGTGTTCTCCTTTCATATACAGCGGTTTATGAAAAGGCGGAAGAAGACTTTTGGAAAGATTTTTGAAATTTGTCTAGTTCATGTGCAATACCTGATATTTCATTTATACTCAGCTTCGCTCTGCCGAGCCTGTATGTGCTCTTTCTATAATACAATTATGCTAAATGTAGGCTGTAGATGATGTGAAAAGTTATTGGCATTTTAAAAATATTTTCATAACTTTCTATAATAATTTTGCATTTGCTCCAGGGTCCTGGTGGTAGAGATCTTGTCTTTGACAGAATCTTCAAGAGCTGGAGGAGTACTAAGACACGCTGTTGAGTTGCAAGAAAAAGGCAGAGCAACTATGTAATCTCCAAAGACACTTCAACTGTGAATGTTATGCTGGTTCAAGCATACCAACCATAGGCTTGTAAAATTATTTGTGCAAATAATATTTATATAGGTGCTTAACATCTGTTTGTAAACCATGATGTAATAATTACCTTTGAAACATTTGAACTGAGAGAGATGCTAATAAAAAAGCAACAGGAAGTGAAGGCTGCAGTGTTGGCCTTACATTACTCCTCCTTACTGCAGAACAAGATACTGGTGCTGTTCAGATAAGCTTTTAGTATAGTGGTGGAGCTGCCAGAAGAGAGGTAATGAGGTTTGCTGAAGATCTACTATAAGACTGCTGTAAATGGCATAGATGACATAACATTTGACTGAACATCTCTTAGTGTTTTAAGGGAGTGGATACTTCCATGTCAAATGAGTAAATCCTTTTTTGTCTCATCTTTGTAATATCAGGTTTCCTTTTTACCAACTTGAATGAGGAATTTTGAAAGCTGACCTTCCTTTATTGAAGGTTTTGTGCTTGCTTTAGGAATACATGGCAGATGGGTTAGCTTTAGAAAATTAACAGGCATATACTTTTTTCAAATTATTGGAGCACACTGCTCTTTAGAGTGTAGAAATTCAGATACATTGCTTAGATGTTTGTGTACTTAATGATGCTTTATACCATATAATATTCTAGGTGTCATAGTGATCTGTGTGAACTGGCACATAGAGGCTATTACTGTGAATTCATGTATGAAGTCTTCTAAGATTCAGTGAGATTCATCTCATTTAAAGCTGTGTATTGTTTCTCTTAATGTCTGATCCTTATTTTTGCAGTTTTGCGAAATACCAGTTACTTAGAAGTCAACAAAATAAGTAAGACAAGATCAACATTCTTCTTTCCAACCACACCACTGTTACGTCTTGCACAGGTTCACAGATTATTTTTCCTTCTTATAAAAAGTAATTAGACATTGGTTTAAGCTTACATGATACAAAACTGCTTCCAAGACGTGACTGTCAGATTGCTGTGAAATCTCAGTTCAGTTGTTGATGCATGAGGTGGAGGTGAAGATTAACAGAGACTGGCAAGAATTTAAAGTGTCTAGTATTATGTTAAAAGCACTTTTACCTGCTGTGTTATTCCCACAGGAGATGCAGTAGGTGCGTTCAACAAGCAGAACAGTTGAAAAATACATCAATATGTAAAAAATTAAATTACTGTATGCTTTTTGTAGAGGGCAAAATCATATGGTTCCAGTTTTAGGCTTTCTACTTGTGCGCTTGTCTGAAGAGCTTCAGCGGTTCTGAGAGTGTTTTTGTTTTCCTTCACTTTTGGGATGGATTGGAGCTACTCCCTGAAGAAAGCCCTTCAGACCTCCTTCAGGAGAGATTCTGAATTCATTTCCTGATCTCCTGTTGGCTGCAGAGAACCAGTTCAGGCAGAAAACTTAAAATAGCTGCCACTTCTTACCTACCTATACTCTTAGGTCATTAGTTTGCTTATGTGAACTGTAGGGTCTACATTTCCTCTTCCGTCAGTGTCAGTACAAAGTATTCTTAGTGTAAGAGTAAGATGGTGCTTTAGTGGCATTATTTATGGTAACAGTAAAGCTCCTAGACTAAAAAAAAAAATCAGGAAGTTTCAACTGTTTGCGGTGTTTTGTGTAGAATCCAGTTACTACAAAACAGCTGTTACTTTAACCTCCAGCACTTTATTAGCTATTTCTATGAAAAAAAATAAATAGGTAACTTTAATCTAGTTAACTTTGCCTCTTCTCCTTCAGGATGGTCCTATTCTCCCATCTCTCGTTATCATATGATCTCTTCTGTTATTCATCTTTGGAATGACAGATGTGATAGGTGTGCAAGGAGTTCAGAGATATTGCCAGGCTTTAAGCTTTTTTTGGCTAAATATCATGCTTTAAAACACTTCTTTCATTGTAAATATTTTTCAAACTACAAATAAAAAGCTTCATTAAGTAGGCTGAAAATGTGTAATACCAGATCATGCTGACTTGCTACCCACAGGATGTCATCTTCATCTAAAACTTGCTAGGAGTCTTGAGTAAATTACAGATTTTTCTTCCGTATTTTAATTAATTTGAGCCACGTTTAATGTTTCTCACCATGGCTTTGCCAGTAACCTAATTTAAAAGTCTCTTTTCAAATGACCCCTTTTATACACTGTGCTACTGAGTAAGGAGCTCAGTCCTTTATGGGATATCTGCCTTGGGAACAAGCGTTCAGCATTCTTCTCTTCATTCTCTTGCTCACAGGCGATATAGACTTCAGAACTATTTTGGTAGTTTGTCATGTATTGATCTTTGGTCTGTAACTTAGGAAACTTCTTGTTTCTCATCTGGGGAGACAGACAACACTACAAAGGAACAAGTGTGTTACAAGAGAGACTCGAAGTAAGGACCTAATGAATAAGCGTGGCCAGTTCTGTGCTGCAAGAGTGCAGACCTAGTGAGGTGTATCCACTCCTTGCTTCTTGGAGCAGGAGTGCTGGGGGATATATGGTGTGGAAATATCTGGATGAAGATAGTATAGCTGCAGCCTGTTGTGAGGGAGAGTGGTGGCTTTAGTTGATATGGAAGGAAAGGGTGTGAGGAGCTGCAACCCATTCCCTGTGTTGAGAAACGAGCCAGGCATCTCTGGTATATGCAGAGAATGGATGTGGTAACCAGTGGTAACCTATGGTACTGCTGGGTTGAGAATAAAGATGTATTTGTGAAAGATAAATCCTATTTTCAGTGACTGTCCATGTGCATAATTTTTATGTATAAAGACTTTCAAGACCAGACCTGTTGCCTTGACCCTTAAGGTAGACTTGGAAAAATTTCCTCTTTTTTAGGTTTTTTTTTTTTTTTTAGTTTTCTGGTGGCAAATATGTGTGTCAAAAATACAACTAGGTATTAACTTCTACTGCAGATGCTCAAACTGCTAATTCAACAGTATTTTACCACTGGACATTTCTGAATCTGTTTCCAAAATAAGTGAAATGAATAGGTGGGGCTAATGTAGTTCAAATAGCTGAGTAGAATACCTTTTCTGTGTGCAAATACTGTTTTTCTCAGTAGGTGATAATACTGCTTTTTCCTCACTGGTCTTTTTTGATGCATGTAAACTCCAACTGTTGTCATACTGATTAAAAAAGAACAAAACAAAGTAGTGGTGTTCACATGAGTCCTTAACATCTTGTACTTTCAATTAGTTTTTTTTGTTTAAAAAATATTCATTAGATGATATTTGTAATAGGAGACAATTTTTCATTGTTATTGCTTGTTCATTTAATGTACTTTCACGAATACAAGATGCCAGCAATTCATACGACTCAGCAATGGCAAGGTAAACATGCATGCAGAAGTTGGATTCAATTTAAATTTGTATTTCTCTTTTGTCTGTTACCTACACAATAGCAGGAAATCTTTTTCAGGTAATCTATGCAGCCCAGGGATTACTTTCTTTTTCTTCCTCAAAACTTGTTTTAGATTACTGTAGTGAAATATTCAAATTTAGCTTTTGATGCATTGGAATAAAACAGTTTCCACTTCAGTAGCTGAAAAATAGCTTAAAGGTTTGTATGGGTTTTTGCTTGTCTTTGATATTGCAAATAATACAGATACATATTTCTTAAATTGTTTATTTTTGCATTCAGATTTGTGGAGGAAGAAGGTTATTTTAGGCATTTTCATGACCAAAGCCCTGTAAGTTCTCAAGTGTGCATTTCTCCCTTATTTTTAAAAAATTCTAGGGTTGTAGGCATTACTGTAAATTTGTATGTTTTATGTTATACCGTTCTGAAAATAACAATTGCTTATTTGGACTGTAGTAATGTTCTGAGTTTGCAAGCTGCTGGAATGTACTATTTGAGGACATCCCTAGATTTACCCCCCCCCCAGCTCTTTTTATGCTTGGCCTCTGAATGCCCCACAGACTTCACTGATCTGGCCCTTGTTAGAGCCACAGAAAGATCAAGTAATGTGTGAAAAACTAGTCTGGAAGTATGTGACAGTGTAAAATAATGAATTCAGGTAATATGAATTACAATCTAGTGACTAGATGATAAAATTATGCTTGCTGAATGAAGTCTGGGAAGGTATTTTATGTGAAGTGTAAACTGAATGAAATAAAGTTTCTTCCATTTTTAACTTTTTTTTTTTTTTTTAACCAATTCATTTATTTCTAAGTCATTTCAAACCTTAGAGTTATCTGTAGTACTTTTCAAACTTTTTTCTGTGAAAGGGCAGCTCAGGAGGCAAACCTCTCCAGGGATGCTCTTAAAGAAAAACATGATGGTTTTGGTGTTTCTTTCCCGTCTGTTTTTGGAAAAATTAGGTCTTTATCTTTTGACATTAAATAAAGGAATTAAAAGCAAAGGGGGAAAAAAAGAAAAAAAAAGAAAGAAAAAGATGGAAAAGAAAAGAAAAAAACACGTCTTGGAGCAGTCATTGGGGAGACTATAATTTATATTTAAGATAACTGTGGAAGGCATTAGAAGTTTTAAAAGATTGTGTGACTACTGCCTGTTTTCTTAGGCTTCCTGTTGTCGATGGCAGCTGCTTCGTTGTGATTATTTGTTGTAGCTTTTTTTTGTAAGAGTTTTAAAGCTATTTATAAATAATATGAACGAATCAAATGGTTGCATATTTGTATCTGTGTTTTGTTAGCAAACACGCTGTGTTTTGTTAGCAACACGCTTACAGGAATATACTAACTTTATAAACTTAAAATACTTGAAACTAATCCTTAATGAAAATCTGTGCAACACGATTATTTCGTACTTCTGCTTCCAAATTACACCTCTGTACTCTTATGAGTGAGTTTTCAATGGGAAGCTTTGCACAAAAACAATGGGAAGTAGGTTATGTGGCCAGAATCTCCAAAATCTTTGGGTAATTTAAATTTAAAAAAAAAAAAACCCAAACCAACAAACCAACCAAAAATTTTCTTTAAGTGAATTTCACTGCAACTTTCACTCCAAGTGGAAATTCTATATTTTCTGGTTAGAATGTGGAGACAACATATGCCCTCAAAAGAATTACGGTGCTGCCTGGCTCTGACAGCAATTCTGTCTTTGTATGTGGGTTTTTAAGTTAGTTTTTTGTTTGGCATCACTTATTTTTTTCCCTCCTTTGTATATGTTTGTGTTTTTGTGGTCTCTCCTGTCTTTTATGTGTAATTCTGTACCTTCAGTTCATTCATGGTTTTTGTGGGTTTGTTCTTCTACTGTCAGTTGACTTGTGTGTAAGACTTAAAGCTTTCCTGCAGTTGATCAAATCATTGTAAATCCTTTTCTGCAGAGGTAAGTTCCTGAGTCAAATATTGTTTGCTTCAAATCCATTGGATTCATAGATGTAAACTCTTCATCATCTGTTAACCATGTTGTCTCACTGGATGTGTCTTCTTGTTAGCAGGCTGAGAAAAGTCTGTTAGGCTTAGATTTAGGTCTGTTTTCTAAATTATAAATAACTTTTTGCAGTTTGTTTATATCTTTAATTCCATGTCTCTGTTAAAATGCACAGGATGCAATTAGCTGTGATTGCTGTTGCATTATGAAAAGTGTAGAACTCCTCTTACTTCTTTCCATCCTTGTTCTCCTAGCTACCTCAAAACCCACAAAAACACCCTAAATGAAGTCTAAATTCCCAAGAAGATAAGACTTCAGACTTCAAGCACATCTTAGCAAAATTTACTGACAATATCTTTAGTGAAGGTATGTGCAATCACCTGGACTGTATCATCTCCTATTTGACTACTGCTGCACAGTTTCACTGATGTGGAAATGTCTGATGGAAAAGAAATTCAAGATTGTTGTCTTTTTACTGCATTGAAAAACACCTAGACTTTTACAAATCTTTCAGAAAATTATTTGCAGTCCATTTAGGGCAGCTGGCTTGTCAATAGATGTCAGGTCTTTGCTTCTTTGAGGTATCCTTGAAAAGAAAGAATGCAAAAAGCTTGAAGTTAACTTCTACTTGAAGTTAACTGCAGTTGCTTTGGAGTGAGCACTGAAAAAACTGCTTCCTATGTTTCTCCATATCTTTTTTGCTGAAATGATAATGAGGGCTGCTGAGGGTATTTATTTGTGATGATATGAAATTATAATTTTTCTTCTAATGTAACAGTGTTTTAGGAACCACTGTCTGATTTGGGCACAAAAATAACAGTATTTTTGGCTTCTGAGATTTAAGGAAAGATTAAATCTTGTCTTACTACTTGTACGATTAGTTATCAGGACCTCTATTCCCTGTGGTCCTGGATGGAAGGGAGCTTAAGTTTATTCATTAGCTCCCTGCCCAACCATGCAGGTCTCCTAGCTCTCTTTCATGATTTCTTACACTTGGAGATGTTCTGCTCATGAGCCTGGAGGAAAAGGCGCTTGAATATTAGCCAGCTTGCTTGGGCCCCCTTACCATCTAGGGCTCTGTCCCCCGGGACTTTTTCAAGCAGTTAATTCATTCAGTGGTTTTGATAATTATTTCAGTGTCTATTCCCTTGTGTTTGTGCTTTTTGTGAGAGAAACATGGTCCTTGAGAAATAATGCTGATTATTTAAAGGATCTCTCATGATAAAATATCTCTTTCTGGGAATTTGTGTTCCAGTAGATTAGTACTATTGATCATTCTCTTCTGGTTTACTCTACAGATGATTTTAGAAATCTCAAGCTGCTGTTCTTTTCTTGTCTAATGCAATTACCGGTACAAGGAATAATCTAATTAGAAGGCAGCAAGGATGCATTTTAATTGTTCTAATAAATTATGTTAGTGCTTTATGCTTGCAGTCAGGTTTAGTAAGAAATCATTTGACAAAGTGACAGCTTGTCTTTCAGTGCTAGCAAATATAACTTCAGTTTTATCTGACTAATACTAGACTTGAAACCCTATATTAGAGGCCTTGGCCTCTTCAGGTGCATTGCAGATTCTTGCAAATCTTTTTCCATCTAGTACTGGTAATGCCAGTAAACTGTTCTGGGTTTAGTAGTCAGGAAAATTGGGTGACTTGCTAACTTATATCCTATGTAGTTTGTAAATAGTGCAGTAGGATGAGAAACAAACAGTTGGGCTACTTATGAAAGATTAGGTACTAAAATATTTAATGCTAGCCCACTGAGTCTTTCCCAAGAGATGTAACTGTACCTGGGACAAAGTGTGTTTGAATAGTGTGGAGATTTTTAATCCTTCTTTAGTCATTTCTCATCCTTTTCATGGATTAGAGCCATTGTCTGTTTTGCTCTATGGTAGCGTTGCACTGTTGTAATAACCACATGCATGCTCCTGATGCCTACAGAGAACTGTCGATGCCACCCCATCAGCTGAGTGATTAGGATGGCATTGCTGAACACGAATGCCTATGAGAGGATCACAAAGAGCCTACATAACTGCCAGGCTGTAGGTAATTAACACAGGACTGAGTTCTTTGCTTAAAATTAGTAAGATCATGCTTTTGGCAGCATTAGAGTGACCAATGTATTTTGAAAAAAACAAATGAAACAGAGTTAATATTGGGGATGGGGTTGGGAAAGGAAGATGTCAAATGGATTTTAAGTATATTCTACTCAACTCCTCATATTAGAAATTTCTCTCCCCTATATACCACCCTTTCATCTGTCTAGAAATGTTTTCAATTTATTTCCTTTTGCTGATAAAGTATTTTTGGCTACTTAAATCTAATAGGTGATCTCTCTTTCTCCAGAAGAAGATGGAGTACTCAGTTCTCACTAAACTGATCTCTGCATTCACTCTTAATTAGATGAAGTACTGAAGGTAGCACTGCTTTTTTGTAATCTTATGACTCTGGGTCACAGATGAGTGCCTGCATGTTCTATGATTTGTGGCATTAATGGGCTATCTTACTTTTAATTGTTGGCAACAAAGGGTAACAAGAACCCAGAATATTAATAAATGCATCATTATAGAATTTAGAAACCTTTTTCCTGGACTTTACTTGTGCTCTGTTATTATTATTAATTATTATTATTGTTATTATTTTTTAAGGGAGCACAAGGTACGGTTAAAGTTATTTCAGCCATGCCTGAGCTGCTTAGGGTTAGTAAATATGCAATAAATATTTTAAGACTATTTAGATCTGTTAAGACTATTGAGGGGTTTCAAGATCACTTAACTTCACTCTGAACACTTTGTGTTCAAACTTTAAACTTCACAAATGGAACACTTTCCCTGACTAATTCACAAAACAAATGTATTGAAACAGACCTTTAAAAGTTAGAATGATGGTCAGGCAGTGAAAATTTGAATGGCAATGAGTCAAAGCATAAACTGCAGTTATGCTACTCCAGGTTAGTTCCATGCATTAGCTATGAGAAACTGTTACATATAGGAGGGATCTAAAAGGGGTGCAGTTAAATATTTAAGTAAAAACAATATTGGTACATCCATCCATCTTTCTGATGGTTAAATGAAATTGCACTGGGTTACTGTCTGTCTCTATAAACTGTGTGGCATCCTGTTATTAAGTAATATTTCTAACTGTGTGTGAAGAACTACCTTGCCCTTCATTTGCTTAATCTAAAATTCAAATTCTCATTGCAGTATGCAGCTGCATTAGGAGTACTTACACAAATTAAATGATTCAGTATGGTAGCTTTGAAGAATCTAATTTCCATGCAGGGAATCATTTTTATTATCTGGCAAAAAGACAAAACGTGAATTTTACATTGGCTGTTTTCTTGTAACATTTATGTTGCGTGGAGTTTGCTTTATTGTTAATCTAAATGCAAAGCATGGACCTGTTATTTAGGTCATAAATGCTTAACTAATGTTACAGATTTTTAATGCACATAGAGCTATTAATCTGTCTACTCTGGTTTGGACTTCTGTGCATACAGGTTACTGTGATCTCTGCCAGAGCACTTCTTGTATTGATGTGGTTTTGACCATGATTTTATTTGTAATTTGTACCTAACTGCCTCTGTAGTGCCTTTATGGTTTGTAATGTAATAATGCATGTATGGCATTAAAAAGCTATATACGCAGTGGGTATGGTACCTGGGATATATTTGTGGTGTATTAAGTTTCTCAGTAACGTTTTTGTCATCTTCTGTTGCTGTATTCTCTAAAAGAGAATAATTTATCCTTTGAATAATGAATGAAGCAGGTCTTTGATAACCTTTACTAATAATTGTTCTGAATTACTGGAAACTCCCAAACTTAAGAAAATGGTATCTAGGCTGCATGTTCACCTATCAATAACTAGTTGAGTTGGATGAAGTTGCTTTTAGGATTGAAGCAAATCCTGTGTATGGCTGCCAGCAGGTCACTGCCTCAGGCTCCTTGAGTGGATGAACATAGTTTGTAACAGCAGTTCTGAAGGAAAGCTGCAGAGAGCTGCTGGTAAAAGAACTTTCCCCTTTGTTCATATTTTCTACCGAACCTCGAGAACCTCAGATGTCATTCTTTTATTATTCCTTTTGGAGAAGTCTGGGCTGCTTTGACGTTAACAGAATCTTTGACGCTGGTTCTAAGAGATCTGCCGTTCACTGCTATATATGGTTTAGTTCATGAATGTAGATTGCATACAACACTAGGTTTTCTGCTGTTTGTTTGTTTGTTTGGCTGGGGTTTTTTTTTGTGGTGGTTTTTTTTTTGTTTGTTTCTTTTTTCCAATTATAAGGGGAATAAGGAAAAAATACTGGTTTAAAAAATAGCTGAAATTGAAAACAATCAGGGCAGCAGCAGCCTGCTCTGGGAGGGAACTGGCTGTTCAGTGTATTTGAGGCTTCGGTATCTCTGTACATTTTATTATACAGGCCAAAAGTGTGTGCTCTACTTCATAGCGTGTAGCAAAATACAGTCTGAAATCTCTGGTGTAGCAAAGACATGCTCTTAGCTAAAGGATGGTTTATTCAGGAACAAAAAATAAAAATCCATGCAAGTCAAAATCCATTAGGTAGTTCCAGGAATGGATTTAGAGTAATGGATGTTGGACCACATGCTGATAGAAGCTGTATGTCTGTGAGGTTATAAACTCAAATTATTAACTGGACACTTCAGTTTGAGCCTTTGGGCAGATATTTGTTGAAACAGAGATTTTGTTGGGCTTAGCCTGCTTCCTTTTAGATGATTCTAACCTCAGTTTCTCTTCTGGTAAATGCAATCCATCAGTACTTTCAGGTGGTTTTAATAATGCTCTGGGCTTACTGGAAACCATACTAAGTACAGGAGAAAGTGACTTGTTGAAGTTTTTTCCTTCTTGATCAGATTCTGAGCATTGCTCTTGTTTTTAATATTCACATTTCTCTCTGCTAGCTGAGGTACAGCAGGTACTTACTCATCTTACTGAGGCAGCTCCCAGGAGTCCTGCTGAGTCTATAGGTTCAAAGTTCAGCCTACAAAGTTGTGGGAGGGAAGCAGTTTCCTGCATTGACTGTGTGCACTCAGGAATGTATTGTATAGGTTTTTGGTGGTTTTTGGGGTTTGTTTTTTTCAATGGTGGTGCTTTTTGTCTTTTTCTAAAAAGTTATAATAAGATAGCAAGAGTATAGGTAGAGGAACTATTTTTAATAGGGTGAATGAATTCCAGGCCTTTCACATAAGAAGTAAGGCATCCCCCAAAACTGGGATAGATGAGAAAATGGGGCATGGATATGTCTTGATGTGATTAATCTTTCATATTTTTTATTTTTTATTTGATTTACTATATTCCCTGGCTATTGTGCTTGTAGCAAATCCGGGGTTACAAGTATGGATGTCTCTCTTAGTTACCTGTCTGCTTTTTGGAGAAAATGTTCTTCACCAGTCTCCCAATAAATGCTGCAGTTTGATATTCTGCTTATTATGAAAAAAATGGTCTGGGAAGTGTAAGCTAAGTCCTGCCTTATATAAACAAGAGCTGTTACGTATCTATCCTAAAGTTTACTCTAGTGGAACCTACTCTTAAATGACTTATATTAGCAGCTGCCACTCTAAGGCTTGTGCATAAGGATTTTTGAAAATGAAGAAGTTTTCAAACAACTATTCTGTGCTTTCAATTTGGTCTAAGTTCATCTCACTGCCCCACAATGGTAGAAATTTACAAGTATTTGAATTTTTCAATGTATTTTAATTTTTCATGTGTTATATACATTTGATAAGCCACATTTTCATATATTGTATTACTATAGCACTCGGTAATCAAGTTGCAAACCTGTACCAACTTTGAGAACTGCCTTACAGACCTGCACGGGGCAAGGTTCTCTGATCCAGAGAGCTTAAGGCCTTGAAGTAGAAGACTGGGAGCAATCAGTATGGACAAATAGGTGCAAATACGGAAGCACAGAAAAAAAGGTGTTGGTCAGCATGCAGGGCAGTCTTCTTAAATGCCCAAACCCTTATCTGCTCTTAAGATTTTTATAGATATACAGCTGAAGTGAACTTACAAGAAACTGAAGAGGAGATTGATATATTTTTTTTTTTTTTGTTAAAGCTATTAAGCAGCTCTCATCCTTGAACTTAATGGATTACTTGGCTAGTCTGCAGCTAATTCTCCCCTTTAATGACCTGTGGTCATCACCTGAGCAGAATGAAGCTTAAATCCTGACTGGCCTAACTAATACAGGCCCATTAGCTGTCACATATGCCTATGATTAGCCTTTGGTTTAGCAATTACAGAAAAATGTTAAATACTCCCATTTGACTTTACAGAGTAAAAGCAATTTCAAGTGTTATCAGCTTGCTAGTGCTTCATTAGAAGAAATCTAGTTTTGCATATCTTTGTAAAAAAGCAAACTAACAGGATGAGCGATGCATACTGTAAAACTGCTTCTGTAAGTGATCTTTGGGTTTTGATTTTTCTCAGAGCAAGCTACAATTGTCAGCCTTTTCTCAGGAATGAAACACTGGAAGATCTCTGTGGCTAAACTTAAATCTTCTACCTGATGTATTTGCTGTGCGTATAGGTGATGGACTAAGTAAACGTCCTTGATGGGTTTGATAAGTTATGTTTGTTCCTTCCTCACAGTTAAGAATATCTGACAGGGGTGGGAAGAAGCTTATACTCTAGATACTGGCAGTATTTTGGTTGAGATTTTTGATGCAAGGTGTAGTATCAAATTAGTGACAAGTTCAAAAGACTGGAAGTTATGAAATACTTCATAAATCAGTAAGAAAAAAAATTCCTCTGTGGCAGATAGCATGACAGGTTTTCAGGATAGCTTTTAGCCTTTAGGCTCCTGTCTCATACTTCTGTACATGTTTCTCAGTGCTATGGAGCTGTAGTCATTCTTGCTGGGACTTAATAAAATAGGATGCACCAATGTCAGTATTAATGAAAATCTGTCTACATTGAAATTCAGATATCCCAGATATGGAATATATCTTACTATAAATCACTGTCAGGAGTATAAATCTTAATGTTATGGATGTGTCCAAGGATGAAAATAGAGACATTAATTTTTAAAATCTACAATACTGTGAACAAACAAATCCTTCTTGTTGTGGCATTGTTTTAAATGATGGAATATGCTTAGTCCCATTATGTGGACGTGCTTATGTAATGTCTTATAAATATATATGAAACCTTTCCTAGACAAGATACAGTCTTTATTCCAGAGGACTAGCTGAGATGACAAATTCAGGGGAAAAAACCTGTACACCCTAATAAATGAATGTCGTGTTCTCTCTTCAACATTTCAAATGCTAAATCCATGTAAAAACTCCCTGATAGATACATAAAATTTGTGCTTTCTGCCTTATTTTTTTATGTACATTTTCTTTGATCTCTATTCATCCTCAGAGATGTGGTAATTAATAATAGTTATTAATTTCTTGCTTTAGATTATAATGAAGAAAACCACCAAAATAATAAGATTTCTGCTCCTTGTTTAAAAGACTGTTTTGGATTCTGCCTTGTAAACCTGAGCCTTTACCTTTGGGTAATCCTGTGTTATTTATTCCAAAAAATCAAAATGATGGGCCTTGAAGCCATAAGAATAAAAATTCATGAAACTGAGAACTGATAGAATTTTAATATAATGAGCCAGAATCCTGCCTGTAACCTTTGACAGTTACTTTTAAGTACCTTTCATGCATGTCTCTGCTTCAGTCTTAAATAATGATTCTGAAACATATGCTGAAGAATGAATGTGTGTGATGTCAGGGAAGGTCAAATAACTGAAATATTAGTATAGTTCTAAAACATACCTGAAATATGTTAAAGTATAAAGCTTTTTAATTAGTAGATGCTAGGCCTTTTGTTAATGTTTGTCTGTCACTCTCTTGAACATGTTGGCTTGAAAACTAGTGTTTATATACAGGCTATATATATGTGTATATATATCATATCTAAGTTGTCTGCTAAAGTTGCCTTTATGCTGTCAAGTTGCTTAGCTGGAAAAATATAGTTATGCTTTTTTTTCAGGATAAGAGTTAAAAGGTTTTTAATGCAATTAACAACAAAGAGAAAATATTTGGGTATTTCCTTTTGTATGGTGAAGATTTTTTAAGAGCTTGGATTCTATAATTATAATGGCTTTTAAAACAGCAGTATTAAATAAGCTAGGAAAAAAAAAGAAAAGAAAAAAAAGTAGATGTTTTATAGCTCAAGTGAAGTTGGTGTGAATGCTTGAGCAATGCATTTTATCCTTCCTTGTTCTATCAGCTGAAGGCTGTAAGTTTTGTAACAAAGGTAGGCTTTGCTATTGCTTGAAATGGTAAAAAATGTGCACAGTGATCTCTCCAGAGACCTGGCATCCTGTAAAATGATCCTCTTTTGTTTGAATGGCTTTATTAGATGTCCTCTTCTAGTTGAGAAAAAGGGAATCAGCATTTATCCTCCTTCCCTTGTTCTTGGGAACGGTGAATACTAAAAGCTATGTGTGACTCATTGTTGGTCCCTGGTGTTGTTGGATCATGGAGACTCTCCAAGGCAGGACATATGGACTATTCTGTGTGCATAGAGTATTTAGGATGGGAGGATTCATTCTTGCTTGATGCTTAGACACTAATACAGTAAACTGTTTAAATACAAAAACCTTAATACTTAAGAGCAATTGTTTGCTTGGTTTTAACTCCTACTTTTAACACTGTCAAAGATAATATTGAAAATGAGTTTCTGAAGAAACATCTCAGTCTCAAGGAGTCTGTTCCAGTTTTTTGACCTTCCTTTAAGATTTGGTACTAGAATAATTTGTTATCAGTGCTTCTCTCTAGATTTAGTTTCCCAGAAATGTTATCCATTCAATTATTCAGAATTCAGTTATCAATTAATTTATTCTTATTTTTCCTTGGAAGTACTTTTATTATTTTCTCAATCTCAGAAAGTTGGGGTTTTTTTTGTTTGTTTGGGTTTTTTTTTTGTTGTGGTGTAGATGGGATGCTCAGAACTGCTGAAACTTATTCAACTGGGTATGTTGCTCTGGCAGGGATCCTAGCAGCTGACACTAAGGCAGTTCCAAGTGGTCTTTTCAGGGCATTTTTGGTTGGGTCTCCAAACCCAAACTCTAAGTGACAGCTCTGACATCTTCTAATTCTAATCCAGGTAGTATTCACATCCAAGAGTGAACATCCTAAGGTGGTCATACGCAGTCAAGTGAACCTTTAAAGGAGTCCTTACATTTTAAAATACTGTGTCTCAACCAGAATTTGTACTTTCTTTAAGCCTTTGTTACCTATATTGTAACCTTTCATAATACCTAATGCTGTGCATGTTGTTAAATTTTTGTTTACATTTGAGAAAGGTGCTTTGGAAGAATATAAAACAAAATATGAATTTCTTCATTCTTCTGATTCAACAACAGTTCATACCAGACACTAGAATTATACTTCTGGAACAAGATACTTTCTCTTTATAGATGTTTACATTACTTTTATGAAACCAAAAGGATTTTGTCGGATGAAAGTAAATCATATTGATGGCAACAAAAGAATAGACAAGTTACTGATGAGGAGATGACTGTTCCACAAAATGTGCACCCGGATAAAGGGATTTAATAGAATCAACGAACTACTACTTGGAGCACTTTCCAGTGTTGTTAAACGCGCTCTAGACTGACACAATGCCACATTAGGTTAATTCTATTCATGGTGGCTTATGCTTAGAGAAATCTTGATATCACTAACTTAGGAGTAAGTGTGGATTGTTTCATATACTTGTCTCCTAAACACTGTCATATTTCTTACCTCAGACTCGTATTTCCCAATAACTCATTATTAAATCACATGTGGAAAAGGGACTGATGAATTACTTGGCTAGAATGCAGTCATAGGTTTGGCCTTACTCATGACCTTCACCACATAATAAGAGGCAGCTGCATACATCTTGTACATGACAGGAATGTTTAATCTCTATTCTCCTATAATATACTAGTGTAATTGAGAGTGAAATGCATAGGGTCATATTGTCCCTTCCTTGCACACTACAAAATCACTCTAATCATCCTCTGCACTGAGCTATATGGTATGGATTTTTTCTTATCCTTGGAGCTAAAATACTTGTCTAGCTGAAATAGATCCTAACAAGGAGCTCCTAACAGCGAACAACAATAAGAAATACCTTTGCTTTTCTGTTGTTCTCAGACAGTGCATCAGTTTCCTGTGAGGTAGTGGGAAGTTTATGTCATTTCATGTAACCCAAGAAGATTGATTAGCTCTAGCATTGCTCTCTGTAAGGACAGAGTTGTGACTTGTTCTAAAGAGTAGATCTAATTAAACTCAGAATTCCTAAGGTTTGGACTCAGGCTTAGAAGAAAACCTGAATGAAAAGATGTAACATTGAAGTTACTCACCAGGTACTTGGGACACAGGCTGTATATAAGGCTCTCTGAATAAGAGATTAGTCTGGAGAGTCCAATCCCTAGTAGACAGAGCTGGGGTGAGGGTTGTTTCATGTTCTCTCTGAGCTTATTCCTCTGTATCTGTTTTAATCTGATCACAGCAATAGATTTAATGAAGCAGAGTGGCTTGACATTGGTAAACAGAGTACCCAGCTGTACATCCTAACCTATGAAGAGAGATTGATTTTCTGTTGAAATATGCTGTGAGGTACACTCAAATAGAAACCTTCTCCTGCTCTCTTCTGCTTTCCTGCCTGTAGCCTTCTGCATCTTCACCAAGCTAATGTTATTTAATGGGGAGCTGAATTGTGCAGCTGGTGTGTCGATAAGAATTCTAAAATTAAAGTTTAGTGAAGCCAGAGTATCTCCAGACATTGAAGCCTTCAGTCTTTTTCATTCAAATGCATGTGGCTATAATGGGAACCCAAGAGGTCTTGCTAGTGAGCTGGTGACATAATAGTAATTCTCTGATGAAATTATGTAGTGAAATCAAGACCTTTCAATACTGAACTGTTAGTTTTGCAGGGAGGAAAATCCTCACTAATTTAAAAGTTAAATGACATCTAATAAAATATATAATACAAAACTACACTTCTTATAAGGAAACGCGATACTTCTGATTTGGGAAACAAAGAAGGTTATTGCATTTTGATTTCACTGATCTTGTTGTGGTGCCTCTCTTTGATAGGATTGTGCATTTGTTTTGATAAATTACAGTGGAGTACAATAGAACTGATCCAAGAAAGCGCGCTACAGCCTATGAGGCTGGCAGTACAGTGTATCGAAGTAGCAAAGCCCTGGGTGTATCACCTATTAATCAACTATGGTTTCAGCTGTTGGGGGTGAGCAGAAATATGTTGTGTTCCTAGTCTGAATAAATTCCTTGGTTAATACAGAACCGATCTAGTTAAAGAGGAGTCTCATTTGATTTGTCATTTCTGGAGTACTTCTCAAGATCCAAATTCATAAGAATTGAGGTTGTTTTTTTTTTTTGTTTTGTTTTTTAGAAAAAGGACAAAACCAACCAACTAAAAGACTCTGTATCCTCAAAAACATAAATGACCACTGAAAAGGGGATTTTTTTTTTTTTCTTCTTTCTTAGGCTTAAACAGAACAGCTAAACCAGAACACACTGAAATTTAAACAAAGTTCCAGGTTAGATAAGAAATACATCAGGGCTAGTTAAGCATGCAAATATATCAAAAACTCAATAAGCTTCCTATTATGAGTATGAATAGGTTAGGACAAAAGTTCTGTCAGGCTACCTTGCAGCTCTTGTGTTCTTTGATCTCTTGGTAGAGTAAAACGGCTAATACAGAACTGGCCTGAGTTTATCCTGCCATAGGGTGAAAATATGAACTAGATAATACCTAGAGTTATTTGCTTGCCCTCTGACTCACTGAGTGGCATAAAATGAGCCATGCTGCAGGAGACTGGAATATTGAACTTCCTCCTGTTCCATCTATATTTTTGTGAAGACAAAGAATTATCATCAGTCAGTTTAAGAACAAACTTTTATGACATTTTAATGTGAAAGGAAAATGGTTAATTTGAAAATAAATTAATACATTTTGATTAATTGTTAATCATTATGTAAGAAATTGTTTTGAAATTGCTACTTGTGCAGTACTTTAGCTGTGGAATGAGCAACTCAAGCAATTTATGTATTACCTACCCAGTAAATTATTTCTAAATTATTCACTCTGATACCAAGGAGCTATCACATATGTTGATATTAATCCCTTTCCCCTTGTTTAAAGCTGCAGATGGTCACTATCAACTCTTCTTGGAAGTACCTATTGCTTTTTGGTGGTAGGGTGGAGAAGTTACCTTTTAATGTGGAGGTTTACTTGAGGAATTTCTACCTCCTTAACTGTGACTGAGAAATGTAGTCGGGTTTTTTTTTTTTAAACCAGTCACTTGCAAAAGGGAAAAAAAATTTTAAGTTGTACCCTATTCCTTTTATCTGGTTTTCCTCCCATAAGCCATACTCTAGAGAAATGAGGTCTTGTCCAGCAGAGGGATTTTCAACGCTGACCAAATAGCAGGAGACATTTTCATTTTCGTGACAGAGGCGAACAAATAGATGTGTATTCCCTGATCCTGGCCTTGCAATTGCAGTTAGAAAGAGGTACATACTAGAGGTTGAGTCTGTCAGAGCCAGTTTGCTTCTCACAGGAGGTAAAAAGAGATGGTTGAACCCTGAGAATAGTGTGGGGTTTTTTCCCTCCAATGTGGTTCAGTTTTGTTTTACTTGAGGAGGTTTCTTTTTGGCCTTCCCCCCTCACCTTCCGACTGGAAGGCAATACAAATGGTACCTGCATGTGTTTTCACACTTGCTGCAACATGGCAATGCTGATAACCATTAGTTCTCTACTTAAGTTGTAGATGGGCAAGGGACAGGGTCCTCTCTGTAAGATGAGCATCAGTAGATTGTCAGGGAGCATAGATATTGTATTGCATAAAATAAACAGCAAATTCCAATAGCAAAGTTTTACTCTCTATTTCAAATGTGTGGATATATGATTGTATAAATGCAGTGGCCTAAATTAATAATCCATTGAAATGGTTCTCTTCAAGTGTCTTGATCTTCAAAGTACTTTTGACAGATAAGAAACATGCTATTCCTTATCTTATAACCAGATCCCTTCTGGGGTACATCTGAAATAGTTATGTAATATAGTATTTCAATTTAAATATGTGTTTTAAATTGTACTAAACTCCTAATAATTTTTGTCTGAAATTCATGATTGAAGTATTTTGGATCTTTGCAGGATAATGTACATAGTGTATTGCTTTTGAGACAAAGAAGTTGTAAGTGAACATTAGAGATTTTTAATGCATGATGTATTTGACATCAGTTTATTGAATCCGATAAGAGATCCCTGTGACTGTCTGCTTGCTGAGAATAAACCAGCTGGTATTTATTTGGGAGGTATTCAGAAAACATCTTCTTGTTAATGATCCGTTGCATGATCTGGCATCTGGTAAACTAATGTATTGTCATCTTCATGGTGAAAGTCATCACAAATCATTAAAGATTTTAAGAACCATTCAAGTTCTTTATGCTTTCTTAAATACACTAAGTATGGTGAAAATTGTTCTTATTAGCAGCATTATTGAATGATGGTAACCTGAGACTAATCTCATAGTAGTGTCTTTTAGCACAGACAGTAACAAATGTTAATTCCAGAAGTAGTTTCCCTCTTAAGCAAGCAGGTGGCTGTGGTTAGTAGAGTTTGTTTTCTGTATTGCATATGGATACAGTGGAGTGAATTTTTAATGGAATCTTGTAATTTAAACTGTTTTACTGATCTCTTCACTGAAGAACTGAGCATCTGGAGCCAACTTGACTTGATTGTATTTGTTTCAGTGGACTTCTTATGTTGAGAGTTATTTTTTGCTTTTGAAACTGCACCTGTGTGCCCTTAAATGTGTAAGAAAGATAATGACAAGCTCCTTTTGAACCTTCCACAGCATACAGTTCCAAACATATCTTAGTCTTTATCAGTCTCTTGCCTTCATTATAACAATTTCCCTTGCCTCTTCTGCAGTTGGTCAGAACCTATACAGTAGTATTCAAATGTTCTTGATATTTCACAGAATTGGTAAATATTTCATTTTTCTGACTATGTGGGATTCAGGGTGATTTCCAGATGGCACAAGATCAAAATGTTAAGTTTTTTTAATATGTAACTTCTGTGTATTTGTGATGAATAGTCAGCTAGAATTATATATTTGGTTTCAAATGCCCAAATTATAGCATCAAAACTTGTAGAAGTGGATGGATCATTGAGAGATGAAGGCTCTGAAATAGATGGGGCAAGATTTATTCCTTCACTGAAATGAGCAAGTTCAGGCAATAACATGGAGATGGAATCTCTAAGACCCTTTTCAACTGTCAAGCTCTTCTTGTTAGTTTCTTCAGTTTAGTTTGGTGTCAATTTTCTCTTTTAGTGGACTTAGGAGGCAGTAGATAGGGATGCAATGCTGGTGATTTAAAGATGGATGGATGGAAAGCCTATTTTTGAAAAGGCCAGACATCTCTCTCTACTTCTTTCTTTATTTGCACAATAACTGTCTTTCAAATGCTTGTCACCTTTTAAAGTTTATATCACTCGTTGCAAAGGTTGTCATAGTGGTTTATTTTCCATCGTAGCTATTCTGTGTAAAGCATTTCTTCCAACGTTCTCTTTGAAGATGACCTTTCCTTAGCTGAAGTTCATGCCCTTTGTTGTTACATTTGACAGAAGCTCCTATAGCCCTATAAACCATATCATTGTTCTTTTACAAAATTCTTGTGCAACTTGGTGAGGTCTACTTTTAATTTCTTTTTCCAAAGGCTAGACCTCATAACTCATTATTATTATTATTATCCCATATCTTCCAGTACCTGCACAATGGAGTGATATCTTTCTATCTTATTTTTGCTCATTTCTTATAAAGCAGTGATTGGAAATGTGAGAATTGTTCTGCATGTGCTCTGTCTCTCATATATTTGCAACAGAGAATATTCCTCTAATTTACAGCATGTTCATACATGAAACAATTCAAAATTATAGAAATAAGTTGTATTTTTTGCTTTTGAACCCCCAGTACCTATAGGATTAAATTTTCAGGGATTTTGTTTTGTTCTTAGTATGTTTTGTTTGAAGGATATTTTTATATAATTGACAACTAAAGAAATGACCCCATTTATGGCTATAATCTGCACTAGAAAAAGTCCATTACATACCAAAAGCAATCTAGATTTTTTTTATCAGTTGAAATGCTATACAAGTTCATCTACCTACTTTAGAAATATTTGCACAGAATAGTAATTTGTCAAGGTAAATTTGTGTGAATTTTCTCTCAACTTTGAAGTAACTGGTTGAATCTATTTTTGGTTCTGTAGGAATGAATTTACCATAGCAAGAGAACAAAGCAAAAAAGAAAATCTTCAAACTCTTTGTTTTCACTGTTGCTAAACATATTTTTAACTATTTTAAATTGTCTTTTATACTTGAGGACATAGCTGTTGTGATAAGGAGTCATTTCTATAATTATACATTCATAGGAACTAAATGTGTGGTGTTTCTTTTTCCTTTATGGTTAATACATTCCCTAATATCAGAATTGTTTATCATATTGACTGGAAGTACTTTTTTGAGTCTTTTGGATATCTTCTAATATAATTCTGCCCTTCCCCCTTATTTTTTCCACAGTTAAGCTGTCTGGAGTCTTGAGAAGGTTGTGTTCTGTAGTAGAATCTGCAACTGTCCTAATTCCAATGAAGTATGTACTTCAATGTAGGATGCAAGTCATCTGACAATGACTGGTTACTTGAACACTTAACTAAGTAATCATCTTAATAGTACTGTTACCACTTAAACTACATCTAACAAACTGTGGGTGTCTTCTACCCCTTATTTTAATACTCATTTATGTGCTACAGAATTCTATTTGTCACTTTACAACTTCATTGTTTATCTTCTGAAATCAACTCAAATTCTAAAGTTTTCTTGGTTTTCATAGTGCCTTGCAGCAGGACTCACTGCAAGCTTCTGTTGATTTCTTTTGCCTTCCTGTAATGGAAGTGACCAATTTAACCCTAAAAGCTGATCAGTCAAATTTTAATAAATTCTATTTAATCCTGATAATAGTTCTTCCCTCTTTTTATCCCAACCCCAGCTGTGAAAAACACAAATCCACTGAATATGTTTTATCTCAGTGGTGGAATCAAGGCAATGCCATGGCTACTGAAAATGCAGAAGTACCATTAGTTAAAACAGTTTCAGCATTGAACCACATGGTTAATTTGTATTTATATGGTGATGGATTTTACTTCTATGGTTTAAGTGAGCACCATGTCTGACCTTGAGGGGAAAGTACTTTTTTTCAGTGTCCACTGTTTGGCTATATCTTTGTTTGATTTCTATGCAATCCATGAACAAGAAGTTGAACATACTGTTTAATTACACATCTGTATCCAAAAGGGAGGTAGTAATGTGGTTTACTTGTTTTTTTTATGCAACACTGGATCCAATATCATTGTCATTTCCTAATTCTGCAAAGTAAACAGTCATCATCAAGGTATACTGTAGTGAAAAAGCAGCAGCATGTAGGATTGAGAAATTACTTATTTGTGGAAAGAGACGATAATATAAATAGATGTCTAAGGAAAGAATGTCCATGTTAAATAATGTGGTAGGTTTAGGGATTCATTCTGAAGATGAGGAAGAAAAATCTTGATTCCAAAGGTTTATTTGCACGTACATCCATGGGCATATGCACAAAACCAAAGGTTGATTCTTAGATCATGCCTTTGTCTGTGGCATGCATTTGGATTGTTAGGCACAATGAAATCCGGTGCAGGTTCTGCAGTTTAGGGATACATAAGACATTCTCCCTAAAGAGGGAGAAATCAAGCCATATGGGAACCTTGATTTGTATGAGGGAGAAAATAGCCCTATGTAAAGTTTCCCTGAGATTCTGTTGTTTGTTTCCCATTTTATAATAATCTTCACTGCTAAAGCTTCTTAATTTTTGCCTTATGAAAACAAAAATGCCTTCAGACTATGTTAATATTAAGAAAATTTCACTTTCTAAGTCTTAGACCATGCTTAGCTCAAATCTGTATCTCAGTATGGTTCATTTTTTTTTTTGCATTTGCTCACAAATAGCTGGCAGTACCTTTCTGAGCAGAACAGGCTATGAATAAAAAATATTAATAAACCAGAAACTTGTTCTAAGACAAGCAGTTTTTAAAAATTGCATTATGTATACTTAATGCCTAGCTGACCTTTTCTGCTGTTTCTTAAATCTCTTAAAAATTAATCTAATTTCAAAGCCAGAGTATTAGCCCATTTATATGTAAATTGCCTTTAATTCATGCATTGATTTGAAAGACTAATCCAAAAGATCCTGTACCACGGGTGACCTTTTTGACACTGTACTTCTGGGAAGACTGTAAAGTGGTTTCTTATGACCTCGCATCCACCTGTAGCATAACATATGCCTACTTCAGTCTGTATAAATCAGTCATAAGAGAGTGGTTTTCAACCAACATTGAATTATTAACACTATAATTGTCTTGGTTACAGTTATAGTTAAAATAGATCCTATTTAAACCAATGATTTTTGTCTGTTGGCATTCTTGCTTATTATAGATGTTAAACATAGTTGAGGTGTTCACTAATTATGCCCCTTGAATAATAAATTATAGTATTATCTAGCTCTTAAATGAGAGTCTCCAAAGATTATGTATTCCAAAAAACTTTCAATATTATTTGCCAGAATTTCATGTCTTGAGCAGCTAAAACAAATATGTTAAAGCTGACTTGTACTGCTTCCTCCAGTGAAGGTGAAATGCTTCCCTTTGCAGGTGAGTATACAAACATGGGATGAATATGCTTTAGGGATTATAAAACTGTTTTCATCCATGCATGCTCCAGAAAGTGACTCTTGATCTACATCTGCTGCAGTGACATTTCACTGCAGAGAGTGAAGGCTCACCTGGCTTGATGGTCACTCCTTTATTTACTGTTTTCTCACTGTGGCAGGTTATTACTGGGAGTCTCCATAATCTGCTGAATTACTACAGTTTTGTTTTTTTTTTTATAATATATGATGTTGAAGGAAATAGGTGCTGGTTTTGTTTCCGAGTTCTTTCCAAATACATTTTTTTCCCCATCAATTAAAGCTTTAGAAGAAACATAGTACCAAGATCTAACGTTCAAGATTGTTGCCCACTTGCAGAATCATCAGTAAGACAACAAATGATGTGATGTTCTGAAAATGTATTTTAGTTCAGTTATGATGAATTTTTTTGGACTAAGTAAAAACAAAATATGCCTTTTAAAATCCATTTAGGCAATGAAGTATACCAGACAGTGCATTTCTATATTATTATTGTACAATAAGTGGAGATTATTTGTGTGTTGCATGCTTCATATGAGAAGACATAAAATACTTTACACTGAGTTATAATAAAGGAATAATGCTTTGCTGAGTTACCTACAGTCATGGAAAAATGCAGTAACAGAAATGAAGTGTGGAGATGATGATGAGCTCCAAGTTGGCCTGTGTCTATAATTACCATGTCCTTTTTCAGTATCAATAAATATTAATGATCTTTGTGGGAGGACAGGCCTGTTTGCTTTCTGTTGACTAAGGAGATTCTTTTTCAGAAGAATGAGAACAACATGGTATCAGAAGTAGTGTTTTGTCATTTTCTGGTAACAAACACACAGAGAAAACCCCCAAACCTACATACCCACCACTGTATGTAGGATAATATAAATTGTTTAAGAAGAAACTACAATAAAACCACACAACAGAAATGGGTCTTGGAAACAAGAATGTTTCCTGAGAGTCACTTTTAAACTGCCTACTTATCTGTTGTTTTAGCCAGAAATTGTAAATGATATCCTAACTTGCCTTGTGGAGTTTTCCTACCATTAATGAACTACATATTGCTACTGGATATAGGTGTTTTAGATGTTTTTTTTTCCTTCTGAAATATTCATCAGGCATTTAGCTACCATGAGTAAATAGTGTTATCTCAGTATATAAGGATCAAAAGTGGTTTTATTTCATGTAAGTAAACATGCAGGACACTGGTAGAAGAGAGTTGGTGAAAAAAGAAACTGTCAATTTAATGAGACTTGGAAACTTCAGTAGCATTGAACAGATGTATGTTGAAAATGTTTTAAGAACACCCCAAACCTCGCAAAACAAAACACCCTCCACTCCCCAAGACCCCCTCCAACTTGAGAACAATTACCTCAAAACCCTGTAGTTGATGGGCAGACATCCTAATGATCTCACTTTAATATTGGAAACCTGAATGGCTGATCTGTGAACATCACATGTGCGATGGAACCAGACAAAGGTATACATTAGTATCCTTATCTGGTTTGCTTATGAAAATGATTACCCTTATTATGTGCTATGGTAGGACAGGTGTTTGCTCAAATTTTTGAGATAATTAAGTAATTAAAGGAATAGCTAATAAATTAAAGGCTGCCAAAAATAGCTGCTCTTGTAAACAAATGTGGTGGAAATTGGGGCTGAGCCAAGAACCAAGATGTCTAATATGGGGTTGGTAATTTGGAAATTCTTCATGGCTTCAAGATACTTCTGAAAAACTAAAAATATTAATATTGGGTTTAATTATGAAACCTAGAAGGCGGTGTCCATGTAGAGGTTGCTTTGTTTTGCTGTTATTGTAGTGTGGTGTTATAAAGAGTAAGATACAGTTTGCTATTACAAAGTTTGTCAGCTTTTGGGTGAATTGGAAGGAAAGAAATATTTCAATTTGTCTTACACTGGTGTAAATACAGGCATAAAGATATGTATTTGTTTATGTATATGGGCTTATTACCCAGAGAATAAAATGCAAGAATACTAGTATTAAGTGAATAAGTGTGAGAGATTGGGGGGGGGGGGGGGAGAGTTTGATTAGTGATAGTATTTAAATATTCTCATTTATTCTAGTCATCTATTTCTTCTGTCTGGATAACTATATGGTTAATAAAAGCTATTTTTTATCATGATCTGGTGTGTTCCTGAGAAGGATGGAGAAGGAAAAGCGCAGAAAAACACCGACTTTTGAGTGTTTTCTGAATTAATGGAGAATGTGTTGCACTATGAAGAGTGATGTGTGATAATACTCATAGCATTACTACAGTTTATTACAGCTATGAATCTGTCCTAGTGACGACAGCGTTTCTGAAAGCTACGTCTATTATCCTCCTCCCAGCTCTGGACAGGGGTTCTCTTTACCCTATAGGAAAGATGTAAAATTTTTATGTTGGGTAGCAATGCAGAGAAAAAGATGACTTGAATTTTCAGCTGTTTTAAATGGAAAGCATTCAGCTTCATGTTTGTATGCATGCAAAGATTTGTAAGGTCTAACCGTTGCGCATACAAATACTTGTTTCATATTTACTGTGGGCTGAGTATATAAAATTAAGAACTTTTTTTTTTTCCTATAACTATTTCGTTGGCATTTCTGTTTAAGTATAAACAGGTGTTCTGGTATAAAGCAGTAATTGGTGCTGCACTAAGTATGAAATTGAATACCACTTTGAATAGTTAGGAAAAATAAGCTTGAGCTTCCAATATCCATGATTTTAACTCCTTGATCCCCACTTGACTGCACCTGAATGGCTGTCTTCAGTGTAGAGTACAACAAATGTGTCTCAAGAGTGCTACTTTCAAGCAAAGCCTCTGTTGCAGCAGGTAGTGTTTAATGGGGTGGGACTCAGGACTTTATGGAAGTCAGTTCCTGAGAGGCGAATTTATGTACAAACCTGGGAGGATCAGGGAGATTGATAATGATATATTCACAGGGTAACTGTCAGGAGGGACAGGACTGCAATAC
Organism: Todiramphus chloris collaris; assembly: GCA_025345505.1. Taxonomy (NCBI): domain Eukaryota; kingdom Metazoa; phylum Chordata; class Aves; order Coraciiformes; family Alcedinidae; genus Todiramphus; species Todiramphus chloris. Next base: position 9,320,728 of record JANVCC010000038.1, read on the forward strand.
CAGGGATAAATGAAGATCTTGACTCAGCAACATAATACTTCATGGCATGACAGCAAAAATAAGATGACAGAAAAGATTTATATTGATCAAAAGAAATACTAGCCTTGGGCTAAAGGAGCAAAGGGATTAACAAAAAGTGCTGCAACTGGCATTCGATGACTAAATTCTGACATGATTCAGTGGACACACCTTGGAAAACCTCTGAATTCATGTGTCAAGGAAAGGGTTTGATGGCTGTATTAGTGCTGAAGTATTCTTCAGCTGGATGTAAGCATAAACCAAAAAAAGTGTTACGTAAAGGGGCATGTGAGATTATGTACTGTGCTCCTTTCCAGTTTTTCTTAGGCTAGTGTGATGATATCTTCAATGTCACAAATTGAGGAAGGGCTGCATTAACTTCTGAGTGCCATGGAGACAGCTTTCTTCTGTGGCTGGGCTGTGTGCATGCAGTATAGCATGACTTACTGCCCCCCAGACAGGTAACTGGACTTGCCTTCATAAAGGGTGTTCCAGTTCACTAGGTTTAAAGTGCTGTGTTAGTGTGCTTATGTTTTGTGAGAGTTATGCAGGTTGCAAGTTATAAGGAGAACTGGGGCCCTTTCTATAAAGACAGGTAGTTGGACATTATCTCTACTGTAATTTCCATGGCTGAAGTTGCACCTTATTACAATAGTGATACACCAATAAAGCAGGAACAGTATTGTTCTTGGAGGAAAGGGCTGTTCCCATCCTGTTGCATCACTGAGGTAGTAGCGGTATAGTGTCCTGGCATACACGTCAGCTGTTCAGTGACAGGTTCACTACTCTCTCTGGTCATCTAGTAAATGAAGGAAAACTCTGTCCTCTCTGTAAGCTTCTGAAACAAAGGTCTCAAAACTCTGCAAAGCATTCTGTCTAACTTCTGCTATGTCTCAAAAGAGCAACAGCAGTATAGTAAATAAGTGTATCAATAATAAGGTTTATTTTAATTCAGGTAGGTGAGGTGTAGATGAACAGCCCTTACCTTGCTGTTGGATCACCAAGCCTGAGGTTTGACAGGGAGGAGCACATCCATATGAGGATGAGGAGAAGATGGACAAGTGTGTTCAAAGTGGACTTACCTGGATCAAAGGATAACTCTGGAGTGCTGCTTGAGATGTATAAATTGGCAAATCCATGCAAAGTGAGATTTCTCTCTAAGCTTGTGGTGCACTGGAATTTCATTCCTTTTTCAGAATGTTTTTAGAATATCCTGGCTGCTACAGAGAGGAGCTTAGATTTTTGCCTGGATTTTTCAAAGAAGAAAAGCAGCTGTCCCTGCAAGAATTTGCTTTAGACATGGAACTCCTCCATTTTCTTCATCAGTTTCAATAGCAATAAATTACATGCTAGTATTTCCTGAAGAGATCTCCTTTAGAAGAAGGCAGGTCTCTTGTGATAGTTTCTTGAGGGGTTGTCTTCTGTGAAGTTATCTTTTCCAGTCCTATACAAAGAAATATGTTTCTGAGGTGAGAGTTGGTGTAATGATTTTACTTGGATATTAAGGCTTTCTGACCATAGTCCAAAAACATGACAACAAACTTTAAATATGGAAACCGTGTTGAGAAGACTGTTTTATACTTTGACATCCCCTGCCTTCCTCCAGTCCTGCTATATTTGTTTTCCTTTCAGAGTATTTAAGTTGAAAATACCCTTGCTTGGAATTTTCTTCTTCCTACAGCTTCCAGAATCTTCAGTACTGACTTTGTTTAACCAGTTCTTAATTTCTTCAACACATATTCTTGTTCAAAAAGAACCGTAGATCATAACTAGGAATTCTAACAATCCTTTACAGATCTAATGTTAGATGATGAGTGATGTTCTGGTACTTCTGGCCTCTTGCTATACACAAATATTCAGCAAATAACCCATGAAAGATTATCTTTCTAACTGACAATAAATAGTTCCAGAACCTTTATATCTTATATTTCTTTTCTTATTTAAACTTTCATACTAGACCAATTGCACTGGTTTGGGGTTGGTTTCTTTTTTTTTATTTTTAGTAAGTACAATTTATTTTCTCTTTTATTGTTCCTCAGAAACTTTGTTTTCACAACAAGTGGATCTGATTTTCTAGATGTTTAATCTTTTCTTCTTGATATAATAAATAATCCAAGTACCACATGATATTGGGAGAACGTTTTTAGCCTTCTGTAAATAGCATTTCCTTGTGTGAATTCTGCAAAGCAAATTGTTTTCTTGTCCAATTTGTCTTGTGTAATATGTCATTAAACTGAAGTTTAAGGATCACTTGTTCTTCCCATCTGCAGCCTATTTTATAGTTGAGATATAGTATCTAGTTTATCTCTGTATGTGTAGAGCCTTAATGATAAGATGTATTCTTGTATGATTCCTAAGTTCAGTTTATTTTTTCTTTGAGGAAATGAAGAAAAATTGAATATGTACTTGTTTATATCTCTAGTTAATTATTTTAATCTTTCTTTAATTTGTGCTGTAGCATCTTTTAATCATTCTTGTAGGGTACGATAGCTTTGCTGCAGAAGAAAACTTGTCAGACTGGTCTAACACAAATAACTTGATACTATTTCAGTCTTATCCCCAAAATATTTAATGTTACTGGGCTATGCTGTTCTGTATGACATGTAGTTAGGAGCTTTGGAGTATGTTCCAAATCTTAAGGATGTGATTATCAGCAGTAATTTGGTCTCAGATTTGTATTATGGGCAGGGTAGCAGTTGCTATCACTAAGTGCAATAAAGCAAGCTGCTTGTGATCAAAGTAAACACCTGTGTTCCAGCCACGTTTTCTTTTGGGTTGAACAGATATCTGACCATCAAGGTCTGAGAATGGATTTCTGGTTTTTGTTTTGCTATTGTTGATTGTTTTGGTGTTATTCACATCTTTTGGTATCAATTTGTTTCAATAGTAGATGTCTAATGCCTTCACTTCTTGGATATTTTCAATGCCTTGGTATGTTAAAAGACTAGGAGTAAGCCAGTTTTACTTATACTCTTTGAGGAAAGATTTATTTTTGTGATATTTTTCTGTTTTGAGAAAACAAACTTTTCTTATAGAAATTTGATAATCTGTAAACAGTGGAATGGTTAAAAGGAAAATGTCTTAAATTTAGATCTAATCCTGTAGTTGATCATGGCTAACTCCACTTATGAATGTTCCTTTGAGATCACAAACTTTGTAATCTGCTGTAGATAGTCTATCTTATGTTTTTATGTTTTGGCACGAAGATAGATATCTTGTCTGTATATGTTAAAATATTATTTAAAAAAAAAAAAAACATTGCTAATGAAATAACATTAGTTGTAAAAATACTTTTAAAGTAACAGATGCTTTATTTTGTTTCCTCAAGTTTGCAGACTGAAATAATTGTCATTGACTTGCCTTGAAGAGGAAGTTACATTGGACAGCTGAGCTGTTGTAACTCCCTACCAGTGACCAGGGGCCTGTTACTCTAGTCTTCCTGCTCTGGTGTACATGGAACACGTCCCTGAGTCAATTCAACTTGTAAGACAAAGCGTTTTTGCTGAGTTCGTGCTTTCCAAGGGGCATGCTGGATGTTAGAGCTGAGCAGAGGGAAATGTCTCTAGCAGGCCACAAGACTTGCTAGAGGAATTCCAGGGGCAGAGAAGGATTACCCTTTTAGAGGCAAACTCTGAGCTTATGCAGCCATCCTTTGTAACTTCCTGCATGTAGCGCTGGAGTGCAGGCATGTTTGTGCTAAAAATACTGAAAGACAAAGAACTTCTTATATTAGGTATTCTAGTTTTTTAAAATATGGAAATTCTTTTGCTCAGTTTTTGAAAAAGCTGATGTGATTAAGTGTAAGATGTGGGTCAGTATCATTTGACACTATCCCTTTAAGAAGAAATATTCTTTTTTTTTCTAAAATTAATTATTACTTCCTGCTATTTAAGTTGTTTCTGAGCAGATTAAATAATTTCATTAAAAAAAAAATCTCTTTTCAATGAGGGCAGTATAAGGGAATGCATAGTTTGAGGGGAAAAGGCTTGCTGGATTCCTATATCAGTATTATCTTGTATTCATTTCAGATTCCTCTCAGTGTCACAATGAAACTGCTTCTTTATGTAATTTCCATGAATCTGTTTTTGATATTTTCTTCTTCCAATTCTAATTCGTGCTTGCTGTTGTATTACAAAAGAATCAAGGAAACAGTGTTTGCACAAAGGACATTTTAAACTCTAATGTCAAGGGTCATTACTCATATTTGTTGTTATACCTATAAAGCTCAATTTCTGTATACAGGAAAGATTGTGGTATAGGAATCCATTCTGGCAATAACTCTTCCAGATTAGCCTTTCACTTGCCAAATGTAAATGAAAAAGTATACAAAGTTAAAATATTTCAAATACACGTGAATTTTCTGTGCCTGTTATCCATAGTATTTGTTTTGAAAACTCATGTCATAAATGTTTCCCACAGTTTATATTCCTTCTATTTTTAAAAAGATTGCAGGGAAAAAAGTATTTTTTTAGTTTTTTGGTTGTACGCTTTTCTTGATAAATTACCTTAAAAGCTTTTTTTCTCCTTAACTTACAAAGCAGATATACATATATCTGCTCATTTGAAATAGTTGTGGGGTTTTTTTCCTGATGGCAGAAATGTGTTTGTTTTCAGATGAAATTAGATGTTTCATTAATGCTTATAAATGTATTTATCAATACTTACAAATATCTAAAGGGCAAGTGTCAAGAGGATGGGACCAGACTCTTTTCAGTAGTGCCCAGTGACAGGACAAGGGGCGGTGAGCACAAACTGGAACCCAGGAAGTTCCACCTGGATGTAAGGAGAGACATGTTTATTGTGAGGGTGACAGAGCCCTGGAACAGGCTTCCCAGAGAGGTTGTGGAGTCTCCTCTGGAGACTTTCAAAACCTGCCTGGATGCGATCCTGGGAACTTGCTCTGGGTGACCCTGCTTTAGCAAGGAGCTGCATAGATTAAAATTTTCAGTGCACTCTCATTAGTCTATTTTTAATAATAACAACAAAACCACAGAGGTCAATTTGTCAATGGCATGAATAATTATAGATTCTCATGTTTCCAGTAATGTTAAAGCTAATTAAGCACAACTTTGCTGTTTCTAAGAAAGGTACGGGGTGATCTTAAATGCAGTCATTGTTGGTTGGAACCAAGTGCTGTGGATTCCTCCTACATGCTGCTCTTAAAGGTTAACCTGTCTTCCTGTTATTATCTGTCTGGATAACTGCTTGTTGTTGCGGCTCATAAGTGAATGGATTGCAATTTCCATTGCTCATGCAATGTGATGTTTTGAGTGAGAAGCAAAGTTTCAGCACAGCGTTTGTTCGTCAACCTGGAGCATTGCTCCTGTTGTGGATTGAACCTTGCTATGTTGGAACTCGGGGTGGATGGGTACTGAGGCTGTCTGCAGAGCCATTGACTCTTCTTGAAGTAGAGAAGTTGATACCTTGAAGTTTGCCTATATTCAGGAACAAATGAAGAGAAACTAATTTTTGAGCAAAAGCTTATGTGTGTTAGATAAAGGTGTCTTAAAGAATAGATATTTACATATACGTTTTTCATGTAACTTTAAAACCAAAAATCTGATGGGGAAAAAAAAATAGAGATGTCAGAAGTCTTCAGTGTAGCTTAATAAGCAGGAAATTTAATAAGTGGTTGTGAGATGAATATCTGCTATAGTGTAAGCTATCAAATAGAAAGTAGTGTATTGACCTTAATTGCTTGTGAAAAATTCCAATACAGTCTTTCAAGCTATATTAACAGTTGAGTGCTGACTAGAAGCTTACTGAACATAAGAGGCAGAAGAGAAGTAATTTTATAGGTAATCAGTGACATTTTATTTTGGCAGTTTAAAGAAGAAAAATAGCTTTATAATACTCTCCACTGCTACACTGTAGAGTGCATTAGCATCTTTGGATAGTGGACAATCATTAATTTGTGTTGTAAAGATTACAATATTAGACATTTTTCTTTATGTACAGATTATATTACTGTTTTGCTTATTTGGTACATAAATGCATCACAAAGGACTTGGCTACTATTTTTATTCCATGGTAAATAAAGGCTTGTTATGCCTAATGTTATTTGCATTGTGAAGAACGAGAAATCATGTGGAACTGTAAAAACATTGTCTTTTTTGTGAAAGGTGAAGAGTGCAAAAATTTGGGTTTTGGGTTTTTTTTTGTTTAAAATTGGTTAGAGTTATACAGAGATAATATGAATACAGAACTGTGATTTGTGAAATGTGTATTTAAGAATAAAGTATCAGACCTTAGCATTGTGAGGGAGTAAGTGACAAAAGGATAATATTAATATGAATATGTTGTAAATAAATCAGGAGTTCATTGTATTTACTTATTCTTTAATGGAAGAAGCCATCTTCTATTCTGTAGAAATAGCAAAGCTTTGCTTCAATCCGTAGACCATTATAATTTATGGAGATACCAAAATTCATTTATTCCAGTTTGCCAAAAATTATGGAGAGCTGCTTTCCCCTGTTGTATAATTCTACTCCATGGAGAATTTCTCACTGTAGAGTCACAAAGAATTAAATAAGCAATTCCTTTGCAGCAATTTCTTTTTTAGATATCCATCTCTAGAGTATCCTCTTGAATTTCTTAGTCTCCCTAAAAATGGCTGCTCTCAGATCCTGTTCTGTAAAAGATCATCAGTATGAACTCCTGTGGATTGGTAGAACTTAGTATGGTTATAATGAACCAGTTTAGCATGTTACCTAATAATAGCTTACTCTAATTTCACATTGTTTTACTGTATTAAGAGAAGGACCTGACTGCGTTGTGATTCTGTTAAGGTCGGGACTTTGGCTCAGAAAGATCAAAGAACTTGCTGTTCTCTTCATATGTTGAACAAGAATAAACCCACTAGATCATGCTGATACTTGACATTTTTCTTCCTGAGCTAGAGGACTCTTATCAAAAAACACATCTGCCTTCATACAGTCTGAAGCGTAGGAAGACTCTCTTCATATTGATTATGGTTTTTTTTCTTCCTTGTTACTGATTGCAGATTTTGTTTCTTGAGGAAGAGAAAATGATAAACTTTCTCCTTTATTTATTGATTGAACATCTGGACTTCTCAGAATTTATCCTTCCAAAGGATTCTTCAGAACACTTTTGGAAATCCATAGCTAATCACTTGAGTAGTGTTCTTACAGTAAGCATGATGTAAATAATGGCATAGATAGAAGTTTTATGGAGGAACAAAGAAAAGGAAAAAACAAACAAACCACAAAACCAAACCAAAACAACAAGGAAAAGAAAAGAAAATAAAAAATAAAAACTGGGGGAAAAAGAAGAAAAAAAGGGAAGGAAAAAAATAAACAGAAGTCAGCATTACACTTACTTGGCAAAGACAATTATTTTTTTTCAGTGTCCTTTGGCTAATTTATTTTTAAATTAATGAACTTTGGATCAAACAAAATGTTACTTTCCTTCCATCTTATTTCCACCTGTCTAAAAAGTGCTTCTTTCCCCATTACTGATGATCTTTATGTGGTTTTATATACATCCTAGCCTATTTGAGCAAAGTCCAGAGCATTTCATAATGCTGCCTAGGGAAATTTTATCAGCATCAGGATAATATTAAGAGGAATCAAGCAATTAATTTTTTTCAAGGTAAGATCAGCATATCTGACTAGATATTATATTACGATGTGTAGCAAAATTTCAAAGTTAATTTAGACTATGTGAAGTAAAGTCATCCTTTTTCAAATGCATGAGAAGAGATGATTAAATTCCAGATTCCAGTGTAAATTAGCTTCTAAACATAGAGGTTTGCAGCTTGAATTGAATCAAAGAGTATTTCAGAGGTTCAGAGTGTTAACTATTTGCTGATGGCTTTGCTCAATTCATTTCTGGAAATGATATCTCACTGGGGTTGTCCAATTCACAGTATATAATGGATTAATGGTTTGGAACTTTATCTATAATTCTTTGGCTTTATGTTTAAACAGTTCATAAACTCTTGATATCCTTCTTTCCCTCTTGAATTCATTAAGAAAATACCACAAAGGAAAGCTAGCCCTTTCTTTTCTTCTTATTTTATTATTTAGAAAAATGCCTGGTTATATCGATACTCTAAACCACTATAATGTAATAATTTAAGGACTTTTGGGAAGGAAGAAAACAGAAGTTAGTCTTTTGTTGAGTCTCTTCCATTAAGAGAAGCTAAAATGGTCAAATTCATCAAATGCTTGACGGATAGTGTGGTTACCTTTTTAAGGCTTACAAAGCTAATGTGCCTTTTCTTTGCAGCTCTTGTGAACCATGTAATACTGCTAACCATGAGTATGGCAGTTGTGTGAATACAACACAGGCAATGATTGTTTTTATTCGTTGACTTCGTCCATTAACTCTTAATACTAACCCTAATTCTGAAATCTGTTCTACAAAAAACTGTGATTTCATTACTTTGAGCTGTACACAGCTAGGTGTTTCCTACCATCGAACATTCTTTTGAGATTTGTAAGAGTGATTCTGTATCATTGTATTTTCAAAGAATTCTGCTCACTTTCCAGTGGAGAGGTTTCACTTTCTATGCTCTTGCTTTTGTTTGTCCTTTGCTGTCATATTCAACATTTCTGTTTCAATTCAGTTGGCTTAGATTGTTAATTATCCTCCTTTATGAGAGAAGTGGCACATACAGGACAGCGTTCTGCCAGGCAGCAGTAATTTGAGATGCTTTCTGGGGAGAGTACCTGGTCCCTATCTGTAGTCCATCCTTCTTGTCCTTCTGTCATCCACAGTAGTCATCTTTGATCTTCACCTAGCAGATCGAGTTCTGGTCCTTCAAATAACTAAAGCAATTTGTAGAATTTAAAAAAGTCTTTGCAAACTCTAACATACTTTCACTCTTAGCAGTTCTTCTTCTGATGCTGTGTCTTCTCAATGGCAATGCACAACTCTTCTGATGATTCATCCGCTGTGAACTTGATTTGATCCAGTCTGCCCTCTCTGCTTACTTGCAGTTTGCTTCCTACTATTCCAGGTAATAACGCAGTAGAGTTGAGGTATGGCCACCAAATCTAAATTTAAATGAATGCTTTGTCACTGTATGTGAGAGGGAATGGGTTAACACTGAAATAGGAAAAAAAAAAGTTCAATTTAATTATTCCCTTGGGAACACCAAGATAAAAACTTTCTAATCGTAGAACGTGTAATCTGCATTCCTGTGAGAAGGTTTACTTCATTGGTAGTGGATACTTACCACCAACTCATGACACTTACCACCAACTTTTGACACTTCCATGTTTCTTTCATTACTATTCCTTACCTGTTTGGTTTTATTTTTCTTAAAACCACAAAAGCCCCCCAACCCCTGCCCCCCCTGCTAAAAGAATCCAAAAAACAAACAAACAAAAAAACCAAAACAAAAACCAAAACCCCAAACAAAAAACAAAGTAAAAAAAAAAATCAAACCCGAAAAAACACCAAAACCCACCCAAACAAAACAAAATGCAAGGGGAACTGATTTTGTCCAATATACAGTTTCCAACATCAGCAAGGTGGAGACAAGCCCCACCTCTGTGGAAGCAACTCATCTTCAGATACTTGGCTCTTGGTGCGCAAATACAAGCCAAGCAGGCAAAGGGCCAGCTGTGGTTTTTCAACATTCCCAGAAGAATCAGCTCTTGTAAGGCAATACTTTGTGACTTGGTAACACAAAGTATGAAGTATTCAGTGGCTTCTCTGATCTTAGCTTTCAAATTTGAAAATTATATTTTGTCAATCTATATTATTAAGAAATTGAGGAAAAAAAGCCAAGCTGGGTAGGTTTTTCTTGGTTCAAAATTAATAGTAATAGATTTATCCAAATTGTCTGTTCAGAGACATCTGCATTTCACCAAATAATTTATACTCTTTATCCAAAAGAAGTATAGTTTCTCATCTTTTCCTTTTTTTCTTTTCCTCTTGAAATTCTTCTGGGAAGCAATGTGAATAATTGATACCTTTTATTACTCATTGTTCATTTCTCTTGCATAAAGTAAAAAATTATCTTCTATAGTTTGCTCTCTTGTGTACTAAACTGGCTTTAGGCATGCAAAAATTAGCAGCTATAGAGACTACCATTTCTGAGGAGGTTTTACATTATCTGAGTAGTTTGGACCTATATTTTTAAATAACAAGTCAACAGCCACTAGTGTGGTGGTAGTAGAGCTTAGGTGAAACATAATCAGCTAAATCCATTTTAATGAGTGAAATTCCTTTAGAGATGCATCTGTCTTGATGTAAAATGAAAGTGCTAGGAAAAACAATTGCTGTTTCACTTCCCTTGGAAGATACAGCTGTTTTCCTTCTGAAATGTTTTAAAGCAGTTAGAATTTAGATGTTACAAACTTCTACGCTGGGAGTTAGTCAATACTTGAAGTTTACATCCAGCAAAGATTTGATGTCAGATGAAGTGTAAAATAGGACATTGCAATTCTTTTGTTTCAAATGTATTAACACTAGTTCTGGTTCCAGATAAGTTAATCTAAAAAGAACAAGGAATTAAATTTACAGGCTAGCTTGAGACATTCTTACTGGCATGTAACAGAACCTGTTCAGTGAAGGTTTTACAGACTGCTGCCACAGTATTTTCAATTCATTTTAACTTTACTTTGGCACAAAGATACTTTAATGCTAGTAGACTTTGTATTTTCATGTAAATAATAGGGTAAACATGACACTGGAAGTAGGATAAGAACAGGGTGTCATATCTAAATGCTCTCTCCAGCTTTGTTACTGTTAAGACTTGAGCCATGTTACTTACCCTGTTGTGCCTTTTTCAGTAAAAAAGGGATAATAATGCCAGCTTAATACTGTAAAGTGTTTTCAAGACGAGAATAATTTAGGAGTGTGGTGGTATAACTTTTCATAATGTGCTACTGGTAAACTTCAGTTCTGAAAACAACTTTGAGCTTTTGGGAGGCAACATTCTCAAACTTGTATCCTGCGTGCGAGACTTGGAACAACCATGCTTTGAAGATTTATTGAGAGCCCAGTTTAAAAAGTGCTGTGACCTCAGGAGCAGGGAGTGTCGCACCATATTGAAGTGAATTAGTGACTGCTTCATTTTTTTTTGTAATGCTCTTTAATTTTCAGTGATAGGTTAAATATTTGAGAAGCCAATCTTAATGTGGAGTTATTTGAGTGGGAAAATCTTGGATTAATTAATCATGCAGGGTTTTAATTTGTTTGAGGGGAAATAAAGGAATCAGAAATGTAGCTGAAGGTAACTGTTGGTGGTTACTCCCTAGCTTGCTTTTGTCTCTGCCATTCTCTTTCCTTCCTAAGCAGTGATATAAACTTTTGCTTTTGTCATGGTTTAGGGTCAGGGCAGCCCCTTAGACCTACAACAGACACTCTCTGTTAACCCCCCTCCCTCCCCAAAGGAGAAGAGAAAGGGAATAAGGGAGAAAGACTTAGTGATTAGAAAAGGAAACTAGAACAACTATAATGAAAATGAAAATAATAATAATAATAGAAGATGGAATATATACAAATATATACAAAACCAGTATCGAACCCAACCCCTCTGATTGTAATTACATGGCTGTCACCACTGATGCTGTGGAGCAGGCACCGGGAGAGTCCCAGACTGGGCCAAGCAGCAGGTGGGAGCTGTGTTCAGGAGCTGGATTCTGGTACTGGATTAAAGAACACACAGATCAGGATTGAAGGCAGAATGGTCAGAGTCCTCCTTGGATGCTCTGAGGATGAAACTAGAAGAGGATCTGAGCCAAGCTAAGCAAAGCTGGTAAGAGGACAAAGAGAGGGACCTTCTTGATCTCTCAGCTTTATATGGACATATGACAAATACGACAGATATGGCGTGGAATCCCTGACTGGTCTGCACACCAACCCTTGGTACTAACTCTAAACATCAGGCGTTATCACTGCTAGATACTGCAAAAACATGCTGCTAACTTCAGAAACTGCAGTTAGAAGAACTGAGATTAAAAGTAAAATTACTGAACAGAATTAGTTCTGTTCTCACTCAAACCAGGACAGCTTTTAACATCAAACAGTACATTCTGGAAATGGGAGTATCCTTTATTTCATGGTAATGTTTGTAGTTTAGATAAATGTTTTGCCCGTCAAGAGATTAGGTGTATGGCACTTACCCACAACTGTTAGTTCCATATTACCAGCAACACCTGAATAAGTATGGTTAGATACCATAAAGAAAATACTGAAATGGTTTTTCAGTGCTTTTCTAGATCCTGGTATAGATCACTCTGTGGCAGTTGAGGACTGTGACTTGACGTAAGGTAGAAAGATTGTGTGTTTTCAGTCTCTGAGACATTCAAGCACTTGCTTCAGTGACTTATTTTTTTCTTTCTTGTTTAGAAAATGTAATTCTGCAAAAGAGTGAAATAAAAGCATAAAATATAAAAACATTTAAAGCATAAGGTGAATGTACCTCAAGACGTAGCATACTTATGTAAGATATTATCCCAAACATAAACAGAAAACAGGAAAAAAGAAGAGACAGCCATTGTAAAATGACAACTTTGGTTGCAGTGGGGAGTTTGACATAGTACTTCGGTCATTCTTGAAGTGGTACAAATGGAATCCAAATAGTGATTTAAAAAAAGAAACACAAAAAATGCCAAACTACTATTTTTGGAGTCAGCAGAATTCCTGTGGTGCTATTTTGTATAGGGTATTCTTTGAGTAACATTTTTTGGTTTGTACTTCATGCTGCCAGTCTCAGTATTGTAACTTGTTTTTCAAACAAGGCATTCTCAAACACCAGATATATGGGGCCATGGACATCTCTGGAGCTGTCTCTACTAATTTGTGCTGTTGTCTTTTTGTTGTGAAAATGAGATTGTGGCCAACTACCAAGCTTCTGCAAGCTCGAGTGTTTCACAGTGTGTTTAATGTCTTCAGGCAAACTTTATTAGAGTCAATTAAAAGAATAGAAAGGAAGAACTCAGAAATGAGTTGTTCTGCAGTACAGTTAGGTCTTGTTTTCCTCCACTTCATGACCTTGTGGAATAATGAAGTAAAACCCAAATACTCAACTATGATGCACTGGAAATAAAAGGCATACACACAGAAAGGAGAATGTACAAACTTAATACAGCATAAGCACAATGTTATCCTCATTGCACAATGAGCTATTTTTTTAATGTCCTAGGCTTTACCAGTTCATTCTTGTCATCAGAACACAATGCTGTTATCAACACAGCGTTCCCTAGCCTTCTTTCCAGAACATCTCAAGTTCATTATTCTCTGTTAAGATATTTAGAAGCTAAATTGAGCAATGCCATTTCATTACAAAATATAATGATTGGAAAGAGGGCAACTGGTTGTATCCTGAATCTTGTTTATCAGTTAATTCTTTATTATAATATAGCAGCAATTGTGCATGCAAAGTGGAATACTAATTATATTTTGCATTTCTGTATAACAGTGTAGTAGTTTTATCAATGCTATTTAGCTGCATAATGCACAATCCAAACTGTGGTACAGCAGTAAAAATAATCTGTTCAATTTGCTGTTAATGAATCTACAAAATGGAATTATATTAGTATTTTTAGAACAAGTGGTTAATTACAAACACAATTTGCATATTACCCCATGTTGCTGCTGTAATTATTTGTTGACATTGCTTGTAATTCTCATAGTGGGACATGCCAGGAGGCTAGTGTCACAATGTCAAGGTTTTGGCCCAGGTATCTTCATTCTTTAGTATCCTGTTTTTGAGTGATTTGAGAATTTTTAATAGATTGGTAGAGGAGAATCTGAAAGAGATGCTATGGGAGGTTACTTTCTCTCATGCATTAGAAGCATTATTTCATCCACTTTCTAGCTATAAAACAGATCAGGTCTGAAAACGATGATATATCAAAGCTCATTTCTCTTGTGTCTCTTTTAAGAATAATTTGCCTATCATAAAGGTACAGTGTTTCTGACTGCAGCAATTCAGCACTTTACTCATGTAGGCTGTTTTTTATGCCTGCTTTTGTGGGAGGAGCAAAATAAAAATGTGCCCTGAAAACCCAATCAGTCGGGAAACAGCATGAGGCTTAATTATCCAGTCACTGAGTGTTTACTAGGAAAAGAAGCTAGGAGGCTGTTAAATATGCCTGAATGATTAGCAGCAGAAAGTTCCCTCCCTCAGTTGAATCCTTGTCTTAGTACATAATAAACCATGATAGAAAGGTGAGAATTATTCATTCATGGCCAAGGCTTTGTTCTACAAAGGTAGCTGGAATCAGGTAATCAATATAATTGTTACTGTCTTGTTAGGGATAAATACTACAGATAGGTGTCCTTTGTGGAAAAGAGAGAAATTATTGCTAACTATAGGAAAAAAAGATTAAAATTTCAAGGCTGAAGTTCAGATGTGTTGATTGTCTCTTGAAAAGAAGAGGTAAATCAACTCTTTGAATGTGTTTTTGTCTGCCTTTGAGCACACATTGCTTTCACTGTAACCTCAGAATTCTCATTGTTGTCTTGTTTTTATTAAACTTGTTGGCATTCCCTGTTAATCATCATCTTTGGTAAACTTTAGTAAGGCTGAGAAAGCAACAAGCAACTTTCCATTTCATCTTTTATTTTAAGCATTTCAGTGACTTATTATTTTAAAATTTCATTGTGTTGACAATAAGCTGTTAAATAACAGTTTGCTTAGAAGAAGCTGAGCACTTAAATTATCTATCTGCTTGTACATCCTGTCTCTTCATTAATAAGTGAATACTAGGTGCCTGAAGTTAAATAATGTGTTTCTGGGCTACCTGCATTTCTCTTACTCCTCTTGTCTCTGGATTGAACAGGTTGCAGCCTGTTAAACTTTGTCTCCACCTATCCTGGCCTTAAATGGGTACCTTTAGATTCTGATGTTATGGCTGCTTCTAGGGATACAGGAATTATAGCATAAAACATTTCTTAGCAGGTCTGATGTGGTATTACTCACTACAGTTCTTTTGGTAGCTAGAAAAAAACAGTATAGAAAAGCCAACATAACCTTCTAGTGCAAATAAAAAAAAGAGAACGAAATTGTAGATAACAAGTCAGTGTGCATCAACTTCAACTCCAGGGACAAGTCCAGTTTACCATGGCTACTATTCCCTGTGCTTTAGCTATTCTAAAATATCATCATTTCTTTTCTAATCTAAGGTTTCTCCTTCTCTTGTTTTGTACCAAGCTATGTTTTTGGTTGAAGATTTCAAAGATAATCAAACAGTATCTGAAATGTTATGCCTTAAACTACTGCAAGGTATTAGTTGTATGTTTGCATTCATGTTTTGCTTAGTTATGTGTGCTGTCCACATCCATAATGCCTTGCATCTAAGAAGCAGCAGCATAGGTAAGGCCCCCCAGTCTTAATAGTACTTTCCCTAGTGTTAGTCATCAGTTTGCTCCTAACATTAGCTCCCTCTCAACGTAGTTAGCAAAATAATGATGTCAGATATTTTAATTGATTGTCTGTATTCTTGCTTCTTCATTGTTTACTAATTGTTTTTCTCCTTGTTTGTCATCTTAGAGAAGAGTTGTAATAGCCTGGGGATTTCAGTTTCTTCCCATGAAAAGTTGTATTTGAAGTGGAGGTGACTAAGATGCTGAAAACTCTGCCCCTGCTTTCCTCTTGATTCTTATTGAATCTAACATGTAATTGTGCTGAAGTTGTACTTCACTTGACTCAGAATTTAGTTAACTTGACTGAAATTGCTTTGTTTTTCCACACTGCTTTTTCTACTCTAATAAGCAGAATGAAGATTGTTGCTGTTGAAATATGTGCACTTTCTGTTAAGCCACAGGAACCTGCAAATCTTTTTGCTAAGATTTGAAAAGTCAGACATTAAGGGGAATCAGAGAAAGGGTACTGTCTGGTCAACAGAAAGTTTATCCAATTCAGTCACTTGGTTAGGCTTATTAGGCTTCGTGTCTTCTTCTTTGGAAACAGACACTGCAATTTCTTTTAATCTGCTGTGGCTGTGGACTCCCAGAGTACATGCATTAACCAAGAAAATGGTCTGTCTTCAGTTTACGAGTTTAATCTGAATTTTCTTTTAATGTTACTACATATATCTTCATATCTAGTATCTCACCTTCAGTTGTCCATTGGGTATCTTCCGCTTGATCCAAATACACACAGGGGTTTGTGTGCGTGCATATGTATATATACACATATATATATATGGCTGCAAATATTTCTATAAAAATAATAATATATTGCTCTGACCATTCAAAGAAGACAACTGATGGGGGGAGAAATCCTAATAGGTGTGCTAACAAGTCATTTTTTTTTTTTTTTTTTTTTTTGTTGCCTTCACATAGGATTTCATTGTATCAGGATATCTTTGTCTTTTTTTTTTCCTGGTACCTGTATTTTGTTTTGAAAATACTGGTAGTATTAGTGCTTTGCGATGAAGGATTCCTCCAAGAACTTCTGTAGGCTATAGGTGCTCATGACAATGAACAAGAGTAATCAGCCTATAGTGGATCTGGATATTTGGGCTTTTTTTAAGAACAAGCAAGACTAGAGATTTTTACCCTCCTTGCTTATCACATTTGTTCCCTGCTAGTATTTTGTTCACATGATCAAGGCTTCCTTTCTCAGCTGGGACTTCACTACTGCTCTGGGAAGGTTGGACAGAAAGTTTTGTCAGTTTGTGTTGCACCACAACCTGGAGTTACTGGTCTTGGGTGTTACTGGCCAGGAACAGTAAGTAGCAAATATGCAGCAGTAACACTTGGAAGTCCTCTCTTCCTCTGTGAGCAAAGGACACCATTTCTGCAGGGAGATTCTTCCCATTTTGAGGCATTGAGTGGGCTAATTGGCACCAAAAATAAGTTTTGCCCGATTATAGGTGATTGCAGGATTGATGAAGTCTACTGCATCAGTTTTCTAGGCATTGGAATGAGATGGTTTTGATTGATTAATACTTTGGTTTGGGGGCCAGATTTAAAAAACAAACAAACAAAGAAGTAAAATTGAAGATTAAATCTCCTATGTGCTCCTATGAGTTAAATGTAATTTTCAGAAGTGTTCTGTATCCTCATTAATGTTCAGACAGGTCTCTTTCAAGCAAACATGGGAAGAAAATCTATACTCTGGGATACAGCAAGCTGGAAATAAAATAGATTTTTAACATGTTCTTTAGTTGTGAGATACACTTGCTTTATCAAAATAAACAATCCAGAAGAATAGATAGAGGTATGGCTAGTGTTTAAAAGAAATCACTAGGCCTGTCTGATAATAAAGAACTGTTCAAGAGCACTTCATCCTTGGGAAATGATTACCTCTGTCATCCAGCCAAGGTCAGTGGCACGTTCAGTTAATAGCTACATCAAAGTCAGAAGCATGAATTAAAAGAACAGTATAACTCCAAGTCAGTTTGGGCACAAAATGAGGAAGTGGGGGGAGAGGTGGGAGGTAGTTTATAGGGTCTCCCTTGGTATTTTTGCATAAAAGTTTTCTGTGGAAATTTTCAATGTACATTTTCATTGTTTATAATTCTCTCCTATATTGCTTCCACAAGAGCCCTGGAAAATCAAATCTTTCTTGTGATTTGGTGATGCCAAGGGGCCGTAGCCAGCAGACAATGGTCCAGTTTTGTGCACGCAGTCAATATGTTGATAAGCCTGGAAGTAATCTTTTGAAGTGAATTTGACTCCTCACAGAGGAATTTCTGTCCTCAAAAGCAGAACATTTCCAGTACTGGAAACATGTAGACATGCACATGTTGAGTCCAGCTACCAGGGCAACTAGTACTGTTTCAGACAGTATTTATATATAGATGGGTAGCAGTGTTTTTATTTGTGTCTTAAACACAACATTTTAGAAGTTAAAATATAAAATCAAGGGATTTAAAGGATCCCTTCTCTTTTTGTGTCACACTGACCCAATGATCAGCCAGAAACCCTTAACACTGCCTTTCCTGCAGCTTAATTTATAGGTTATAAATAATTCTTCTCAATATGTTTTACTTTGAAGTCTAACTTTTGAACTTTAATATACACTACGATACCACACTGTTACATTGGCAAACAATTGGCTGAGACAAGCTAATATGATTTTAAATCTCTTTGCTCTTGCCTACTTTAATAAAAAAAAAGGAAAGAGAGAAATAGCAATAGAAACTGTGACTAAAACAGGCCTGAATGATCTTAAGGCAAGATGATACTGTTACCATATGAGAAACCTTGTTTCATGTCACACTGTTCGGTTGCAATGCTCTTTCTGTCTGTAGCCTTTTAAGGAAAAGAAACTATTACTTGGACTAATGTTTTGTGTTTTCTTCCCACTTCTCTATGTGTATTCCCTTTCTCTATATCTCGTATCTGTTCAGATTGGAGATGGTCTGGGGCAGAGATCATGCTGCATTTTCTGTCTGGATGTAATATAGTGACTCTAGATTCTGTTCATGCACTTAACGTAATAGTGTTTAATCACGCAATACGGGCAGGAGCTTCTTCCAAGGTATTGACCCTTCCATTTTACGTAGTGGGGAGTAAAGTTTTAGGTTAATTTTCTCTTTGCTTTGAGTTTACAAATAGGCATTTTTTATAAGTTTCCTGAACTTTCTGAAGTAGAATGAGGTTTTATTTATTTTTTAAATTATGGTGGATATGATACAAGCATCAGAAGGAAATGTGTCTACATTAATAAAAGCTGTCAGCTCGTGTTACTGGAGCACTCTTTGTATCAATTTTTAAAGTGTTTAATAAAACATAGGGACTGTTTCTCTTCTTTCTAGTCTTTAGTCATCTCACTGCACTGAAGTCAAGAGAAGGTACTTCTTATGTACACCAGAGTAATGAGAAGAGAACGCTAGATTCTCTTCTGCTGAATTTTCAGCATCTGGTAAGCAGCTTCTTTTCCTAGGTTGAAAAAGAAATCATCAGTATGTAATGGCCTGTGTTTCAAGTCTTGATGCATCATGTACAGCTTTTCCTGGCTAGTTCTAGGGCACTGGTTGTTTTTGATTTGAAATTATGGTGAAATCCTATGTAGATTTATTCCTGTAAATCAAAAATGACTCTTCAATTTGCTTGTTTAAGGACTGAGAGGATAATTTAGTCTTTTATTGTCATTTTGCAATTCTATTCATGTGTCTTAAAAATAAGTGAAGTTGTTTCAGTTTGCTAGGAAATACAGTGCCATTCTTTCAGACCTCTGAGGCTTATGTTGTATACTAAATGCATAAGTAGTTCTGCTAGGTTTCTAAGATGCAATCCTTCCTGAGGTAGACTTTGGCAACTGCATAATTAAGACAGGCAGAGTGCAGCAGTTTAGCTTGGGAAACAAGCAAGAATATTGCACTGAATTGGAGAAGAAATGATGAGGGTGCACATTAGCCAACACAAGCTATCTGGCTACTGTAAATACAATAGGGAAAGGAACTCTGTAGTTCTCATGGATGAAAACTAAGAGTTCCTTCACTGTGGTTCTGTGAAAGATGATGATGATTGCAGGCACCTTTGTAAAAATTAGTGCTGACAACTTTTCAGGAAGAAATACCAAAGTATTTACAGGAAACATTTTTAAAGTAGTTAGAATGGAAATTAGTTTCTAGTTCTGACACAAAAAAAGTGTCCTGCTGAACTTCTTTTTTTCACTTTTTCTCTTATCAAAGGGATATTTCCTCATACTGCACATCTGCAGCCTTAAGAACAAATTCTGGCAAAAGTACTCAGCATCACTGTGGTGGGTTAAGCCTGGCTGGATGCCAGGTACCCATCAAAGCTGCTCTTTCACTCCCTTTCTTCACCTAGACAGGGGAGAGAAAATATGTCAAAAGGCTCATGGATTGAGATAAGGACAGGGAGATATCACTCACCAGTTACTGTCATGGGCAAAACAGATGTGACTTGGGGAAATTAGTTGAGTTTATTATCAATCAAGTCAGAGTAGAATAATGAAAAATAAAACCAAAACTTAAAAAGACCTTCCCCCCACCCCTTCTTCCTGCACTTAACTTACTCCTGATTTTCTCTACCTCCTCCCCCCTTCAGGGAGACAGGGAACGGGCATTGCAGTGAGTTCACCACACATTGTCTCTGCCTCTTCTTCCTCCTTAGGGGGAGGACTCCTCTCACTCTTCTCCTCCAGCATGAGGTCCTTCTCATGGAACTTCCTGGCTCAGCTGGTATTTAGTTAGGTTATTCAGAAAGAACATTAGGAAGGCAAAAGCCCAGCTAGAGTTCAGTCTGGCCACTGCTGTGCGAGATAATAAAAAGCATTTTTACAATACATTAACAACAAAAAGAGAGACAAGGAGATTCTCAGTCCTTTATGGGATGCGAAGGGGAATATTCCCAGCAAGGATGAAGAAGAGGCCGAGGTACTTAATGCCTTCTTTGCCTCAGTCTTTAATAGTCAGGCCAGTTACCCTTAGAGTATTCAGTCCCCTGAACTGGAAGACAGTGATGGAGAGCAGAATAAACCCCTCATAATCCTGAAGGAAGTGGTTAATGACCTGTTATGCCACCTGGCCACCCACAAGTCTATGAGGCCAGATAAAATCCACCTGAGAGTACTGGGGGAGCTGGCAGAGGAGCTTGCCAAGCCACTCTCCATCATTATCATCAGTCCTGGTTAACAGGGGAGGTCCTGGATGACTGGAGACTTGCCAATGTGACACCCATCTACAAGAAGGGCCAGAAGGAGGATCCGGAGAACTACAGGCCTGTCAGCCTGAGCTCAGTACTGGGGAAGATTATGGAGTGGTTCATCTTGGGTGTCTTGACACTGCAAGTGCAGGGCAACCAGGGGATCAGGCCCAGACAGCATTGCTTCATGAAGGGCAGGTACTGGTTGACCAACCTGATCTCCTTCTATGTGACTGCATAGTAGATTGGGGAAAAACTGGTAATGTTGTATGCCTGGGCTTTAGTAAAGCATTTGACACAGTCCCCCACAGCATTCTGCTGGAATAGCTGATCTCTCATGTCTTAGACAAGTGTACTCTTCTCTGTGTTAAAAAGTGGCTGGATGCCTGAGCCCAGAGAATTATGGTAAATGGAGTTAAATCCAGTTGGCAGACAGTCAAAAGTGGTGTTCCCCAGGGCTCAGTGCTGGGGCCAGTCCTGTTTAACATCTTTATCAATGATTTGGATGAGGGGATTGAGTGTACCCTCAGGAAGTTTGCAGGTGATATGAAATTAAGTAGAACTGTTTATCTGCTTGAGGGTAGGAAGGCTCCACAGAGAGATCTGGATAGGTTGGGTCATTTGGGTTAACGGGTTAAGGTCAGTTTTATGAGGTTAATAAGATGAAATGCTGGGTCTTGCAATTCAGTTGCAGCAACCCCATGCAACACTACAGGCTTGGGGATGAGTGGCTGGAAAGCTGCCTGGCAGAGATGGACCTGGGGGTGTTGATTGACAGATGGCTGAACATGAGCCAGCAGTGTGCCCATGTGGCACCAACAGCATCCTGGCCTGTATCAGAGATGGTGTGGCCAGCAGGAGGAAGGAGGTGATTGTGTCCCTGTACTCAGCACTGGTGAGACCATGCTGTGAGTACTGTGTCCAGTTCTGGGCACCACAGTACAAGAAAGAGATTGAGATACTGGAGCGGATACAGAGGAGGGCAATGAAACTGGTGAAGGGATTGGAGAATGTGTCTTATGAGGAGAGGCTGAGGCAGCTGGGGTTGATCAGCCTTAAGAAGAGGAGACTGAGAGAAGACTTTACTGTCCTCTTACAGCTACCTGAAAGGTTGGTGTTGGCCTTTTCCCCCTAGTAGCTAACAAGAGGCAATGGCCACAAGTTGCACCAGGGGAAGTTCAGATTAGATATTAGGAAGAATTTCTTTACTGAAAGAGTAGTTAAGCATTGGAACAGGCTGCCCAGGGAAGTGGTGGAGTCACAATCCCTGGAGGTGTTCAAAAAATGTGTAGATGAGGCACTTCAGGACATGGTCTAGTGGTCATAGAGGTGTTGGGTAGGAGACTGGATGTGATGATCTTGGAGGTCTTTTCCAAATTTACCGTTCTATGATTCTATGGGAGACAGTCCTTCATGAACTTCTCCACTGTGAATCCTTCCACAGGCTGCAGTTCTTCACAAACTGCTCTAGCATGGGTCCTATCTATGTGGTCACAAGTCCTGCCTGCAAACCTGCTCCATGTGGGCTCCTCTCTTCACAGGTCCTACCAGGAGCCTGCTTCAGTATGGTCTTCCCATGGGGTCACAGCCTTCTTTGAGCATCCACCTGTTCTGGAATGGGGTCATCCACAAGCTGCATATGGATATCTGCTCCACTATGGATTTCCATGGGCTTCATAGGGGAAGCCTGCCTAACTATGGTCTTCACCATGGGCTGCAGGAGAACCTCTGCACTGGTGTCTGAAGCACCTCCTCCTCTTTCATTGACCTTGATGTCTGCAGAGCTGTTTCACATGTTCTCTCTCCAGCTGCAATTGCTGCTGTGCAGTAACTTTTCCCCCTTCTTAAATAGCTTGACACAGAGGCACTACCACAATCGCTGATGAGCTCAGCCTTGGCCAGTGGCAGGTACATTTTGGAGCCACCTGGCATTGTCTCTATCAGACGTAGGGGAAGCTTCTGGAAGCTTCTCACAGAAGCCACCCCTGGAGCCACACCTTGCCATGCAAACCCTATAGTCACCATGAGAAAGAGTCTTGGGTATTTCCCCAGGATGGAAAAGAAAATCAACCCTTATCAATTTCTACTTCTCAGAATGATGTCTTTAACACTCAGGTAATGAAAGTTTGTATTATGTGACAGGGGTTACCAACATCAGGCTGTCTTATTCTTTGATGTGCCCCAAAAATATTACAGCAGAAATTATTAAAGAATGAATTGTGGGATCTGAGTAGACCCCCAGCACAGCTTGTCCCTTTTCCCTTAACCAATATGCATTAGAGTGAATTCCCTCCTTCACTGGGCTTACTGAGGTTCTATAAGCTTGTCTGTGTCAGTGTTTGTTCTGGTTTTTAGTGTCATCAGCTAGTGTGATATTTGTTGGTGACCTCTGTTTCTGCATTCATTATCATTATTTTGTAACTTGTGGGGAAGTAACCCAGTAACAGTCCTGTATCAGACTCCTCCGTGCAGTGGAAGCAAACATCAACCCTTTGGATGCAAAGGAATGGTTTGCATGGAGGTTGTCATTCAGTGTCACTGAACTGGTAAATTGTGTGAAAACCAGTAAATTGAAATCTTTAGTATCAACTCTTGCCAGTCCCCAGAGAGTGTTTGCTATGACTTTTGGTTGGATCAGATGTAAGAAATCCAAGAAGTGCAGGCATCTGAGTGTATGTCATTCCTCTACCCACAGAATTATATTTTAAAAAATAATTTAAGAAGCCATGTATTTTAAGTGCTGCTGTAATTGATCTGCATTCCTCACCTATTGGAATGAATATACTGAACATTAATTTCCCTGTTTTTTCTCAAACTTTGAAATACGGAAAAATCAATATTAATTATATGTATTTTTATAATTATTTCCTTTATTATAGAGAATTAATTCACACATGATTTAGACGAATGTGTAATCATGGACTGAAAGATAAATATCTATATAAATGATATCATGAACTGGGAATGGATGCATTTGAGGATTAGCCTCAAATGTAGTTCTGGATCCAGAGCCCAGGACTGGTATGCTTAAACTTAAAAATTTGAATAATTAGAAATTTATCCGGTCTCTAAAGGAACATTGTACCTATCAAATTTTTAGTAATGCAGAAATATAAATTAAATAGAGATGATTCTTTAGCTTTTCTTACTGATTTTTATTCTTGCCTTTTGATAGGTAAGATCAAGATCTAAGCCTTGCCTAAAGGGCTGTTAATCTGTTTGCTCTTGTCTCTGTACCTGTTTCCAGGAGGCCAGAATACTTACTCTAAGGCTGATAGGATTGTGGGTTGTTCTATTCTTTGCTTTTCAATCCCTAAAGAGTACAGGGCCTCCTGCTAAGATAGTTCTTTTTATACTCTATCCTGTAGTAAAAAGTAAGGATCATTTTAAGAAGACTTCTGTTTTTAAAAACAAATGAAGATGTGCCCGGAGCAGAGGTATATATACAACAGTGTAATCATTATAATGCTTCTCTTCAGGCAAAGTGCGACATTTTAAATAGGGTCCTTTCAAAACTCTGGAATCATTAGAGTGGGAGGCTAACATAGTTCTATTTTAAATTCTAAGGGAGTGTGGGGTTTTTGTGTGTATGTTAGGAGTCGCTAATCTTTGCTATTTCACCTGCTAAATGTGGGAAACTTTTTCTGTCTCTCAGGAGACCTGCCTCACTGTTACTTTTCACTGAAGTAGTAGTTGATATTGGCCAAATCATCTTTCACTCTTGGGTCTCTGTTTATGAACCCATCTTTTAAGCCTGTGGAATTAGATGGCAATTATTTGCATTTTTTTCTTCTGAAGCTGCTGCCTAGCATTCCTGATTTGTCTGGAATCTTAGGACTTTCTGTCTCCACGTTGTAATGAAAGGAGCATAAGGAAAGCAGGATCCACATAGTGTTCTGCTAGAGATGGCTCTCTGGACCAGAGGAATGTTTAATTTTCCCTCAAAAACTTAAGGGAGTAGGTGACTAGAAATATGTAGATAGCATACTACTGTTTTTTTACTAAGTGCTGGTTTCTTGCAAGGGATTTATTAATGGTGCTTTTGGTTCCCCCTGTAAGGGGTCTGAAGCCCATGAGCTTATATGTTATTGCTAGCTGAAGATACTGACGGTTTTCTGGATTGGTGGTGTAACTGCTGTATCTTATGCCAAAGATGGCTATATTTCAGAATCAAAGAAATTATTCCCATGTAAATAACCAGTAAAATGGGTTTTATAGTTTGTCAAGAAAGTTGGATTATTTGGAGGTAATAGCCTCTGCTTAAATATTACCTTTCTTGTTGCAGGAGATCCAACTGGATGAAATGTAACTGGGCTCTGCACACAGGCTTGTTTTCTTACATAAAACTTGATTTTTCCTTTTATACTTATTTTGGAATGCATTGGCTTACACATGTCTGTAAGAATTGCATCCACCTCTCATCCTAACCAGAGGCATCATGTGGTTAATGTCTGCTAGCACACTCCTGAATAATGGCTTTTTCGAGAGTAACTTTCTTGTGACATTCCTCGAGATCTGTATTAGGCTTTTGATAAGCCTTACAGCAGCCTTTCAGGATGAGGAGGATGTGCATTTCAGAAGTTGGCAAAAACACACTTTTATTGTTTTTCATTTTTCCTAGAACCATACAGCCATTGCTGTAATAGACTATAAGTGAGCATGCTTTGATCTGTATTAAAGATCCCAAAAGCACTGAAGTTCTCTGTTGGTTCTGACTTGGCATGTCATTCCCTAAAATTTGCAAAGGTTTTCTGTTTAGAATAGTACTTCTATTTTTGATGGCACTGAAATTCATCAGAAGCTTCAACACATGTTTGAGTGCTGCCTGGAATGGGAATGGCTTTTTTTTTATTTTTTTTTGTGAAGGAAAAAAGAGAAGTGCTTAAGTGCATTTCTGAATCAATCTCCAAACTCCAGAAACATTACTTTCTTCTGCTTAGAGAAACACTGTGACATATGGTGGTGGAAGCAGCAGATGAATCTCTACGAAAATTTATAACGATGTTATATGAATTACATTGGGAATCTAATCTTGAAAAAGACCACTGGAGATGAAAGACCACTGCTTCATGTGCTGGTTTATACAACTCTCCAAGGATTAATTAATTTTTCTGGTACTGATGATGAGCAATTGTACCTAGTGGTAATTTTGTAGCTGGTAAATTGATGGAATTCCAAACAATACAAACATTTAACCATCTGCCTGGTTTGTTTTCTCTTGAATAAGCTTCACCCAGTTCAAACTAAATAATTTTGGAAGAAGAGACTAAAGAGAGAAAAAGCCAAATGTTTGTTTACTTATTTGGAAACTAAAATATTGTATTTAGTTTTAAGCATTGTTTACACTGTAATAGGCTTTTGAAATTTAGTTTATACCTGATTGCAAATAAAGACGTATGTATGATTAGCGACGACCAGGCTTCCAACAGTCATCCTAAACTCTGTAAGTTATATTTTTAATGTAAATGAAAATCACTATTATTCTGCTTATGGTGGCACTTTTTTGGCACTAAGCAAAGAGTCTGCGTACCAGATTTTCAAAAAGGTGCAAAGATAATGTTGATTAATGTGGGTTATTATGAAAGTAGTGGGCTAGCATTCATAACAGAATCAAAGGCGGAACAGAAATTAAAATTGCATTTATTTTTAATTACAGATTACCTCATTTACTCAGTCCCTTACCACACCTGTCTGCTCAGTAATCGTTATCATGACACTAAAAACATCAAAATACTGGTGAACCTGCTGTGTACAGCAGTAAGAGTGGTTAAAGAAATGCTTTCCTAGTTTAGAAGTGACCACTGTGGTCACCTTAGTTTGGCTTTCACAGTCAATGGACAAAATCATACAACTTCCCTGAACTAATTAATATTTGAATTAGATCTTTCAGAAAAATATATTGTGTGTATTTGTTAAAAATTACTCTTAATAGAAAATTGCAGTTCTTGGTAATTTATTCAAACAATAAATTAAGCTTAAGAAAAAAACATTGATCAAAACACACACTTGATTTCTAATCTGATCTTTTTTTTAATAGATACTGTTTTCCATCAACAGAAGCTTTTATACCTTTGTGTTTCTATATTTTGAAGATCTATGTGGCTTGTAGCTACTTTTGTACCCAAAAGACATTCCTCAAACTTGTGCTGAATAAGTGAGATAGATAGAGTTCTGTGTCCTTTTGCAAAGTAGCAGAGTACGTTTTCAAATTGATTTGTTGTCTTTGCCTCACTTAAGTATTCTTTAATATATCCACCTGAATAAAAAAAAATGAAATCTTTGAATGAGGCCCTATTCCATCTGTGGCTGTACCAGTGCCAAATCCAGAAAGTAGTTTAATATCAGTTTGTGTGCTTGTCCAGTGATGATGCTAAACCTTTTCTGCAAGATCTGTGAGATTAATTGTGGTGACTCTACATCTCTACTAAACTGCTGATTCGCAGTGTAGTTTCTTGATATGTAAACATACTTTTTGTTTAACTTGGTGTGTAGCACAGACTCTACTCTTCTTTGCTCAGCTTTCCCAGTCAACCCACTTTCTTTCTTAGCATTGGTGTCCTGTTGTATTTTGGAGCATTCTCCAGCCTATTATGCTCAAGCCTTATCTGTAATGATTTAAATTTCCTTTTAAATACCAGTAAAGTTTTTAGCATGAGGTTAAGTGCCAAATTCTGTAGTGTTAAGCTAAAACCAGATGATTCTTTCCTACAGGTTTTTGTCATGTCTGTTAATGTTTGTTGGTTTTGTTTTGTTATTCCTTTAATATACTTTGTGTATTTCATATTAATTTACGTAATTCCAGTTTCTTAATGAAAATCTCATGGGCTGCTATGTCATTTTCTGAAAATATGCATATCATTTTGAAGATGCACCCTTCTTTTTAACAATCAAACTTTCAAACACAGTTGTGTTTTGGGTTTTTTTGGTTTTGGTTTTTTTCATTTGTCTTGGTTTGTTTATTTTTATTTTTAAAAAGCAAGATTCCATATAGCTAATTTTATATCCTGTAAGTCCATCTTGAATGGCAATAGTTTTACTTTATTTTACTTGCTTATTAGTAAAGCTGTACAATAACCATTCTAGCATTTTGCCATTAGCTGATTTCAGTCTAACAAGAATATAATTGCCTGACTTGCCCTATTTGTGGATTTTGTTTTGCTTACTTCCTTGTTTTTCAGAGCTTAGCAATGTAATCTTTTTCTGATGCTCTTGGGCTGCTTGGCTAGTTGTCTCAAAATTCTGAGATGAAAGTTATCCAGATCCATTTAATTTCAGCACCTGTTGCTTAATTTTGTCTCCCCGGTTGTTGTAGAAAGCACCTCACCTTGCAAACGCATCAGATGATTTTTCCTGAGGACTATTACTTAGTGAATACTTCTGGGGTTTTCTGTATTATTATTCCTATTAATACTGCTCCCAGAAACAGTGCAGATATACATCATACTCGTAAATTGTGCGTTCTTAATGAAATATTTTTAATATTCTAAATGTCCTCAAGTCTGCTGGTCATTCATTTTGCTATATTTTTCTTTTTTTTTTTTCCCATGATGAATTAGGCAATTTTTTTTTTTTTTCTTGACTAATATCTATGTCTGGGAATGGCTTTACATTCTTCCATTCATTATGTATCTTTCACTACTCATCTAAACCAGTTTATTTTTTAAAATCAATCTGACCTAATATATGTTTGAGCTATGACTTTCTGCAAGTTTGCAACATGTTCTTGCAACAGTCAGTGCCTGGCTTTATACAACCCAAATCACTTGTTTTCAATGGATTTTTATAATGAACAATTAACTTCTTTTTTTTTTTTTCCTATTTTTTTATTACTTAGCTTTCTGTAATTACTTAGTTTACTGGTTGTTTAAAAGTACTGTTAAAAGCTGGGCTGTGTTTGAGATGTTGGTATTGCTACGTGCTAGAAGTTCATAGTATCCCATGGATTATCTCATAGAGTGTTCATGGGAGATGGTGTGGATGGTGAAGGGCTCATTTTCCTGCTCATATTTTAGAAACAATCATTAGAATATTCGTACTATAACACTTGCTATGTTGAACAGACCTTCCAGTGCTTAGAGAAAATACTGTGTCTATTTAATAGAAAACCAAGAGATTTTATTGAATAAGGAAATTAGTCTGGTATAGTCTAGCTTGTTTCTGCTATAAAGTATACATTTGATTTTGGTAGGGAATGGAGTTTGGTTTGGAGGTGTAAGAATAAGGGAAACAGTTTGTCCTAAGTATATTTGACACTATAAATAGATCTAGAAATGTATTTATCATTTTTGAGAAGACATGTCTTTTAGATAAAGTATTCCAAGTGCTCTGATTTGGAGATTTTGAGATAAAAGTTAACAGAGATTGAATGCTGAAACAATACTATGCATAGATTGTGAGTTTGACTGTAAGCTTGATAAGCATGTTTATAGTATGATTCTTCTCACTTGAATAGTTACCTGAAAAGAAACTGTTCCTGGGTCATCTTGGTGCAAAAAGACATTTGAGGATAAGGTTAGAGTTAGAGCATTTTTATTTTTTCCAGCTGATACTTCTGCTTTGGTTTGGTCTTACTCCTCTTGTATATGAACATTTTTCTGCTGTAAAACTAATGTAACACGTGCTACCTGTAACAGTAAAAGATTATATATACTGCTAAAAGTTAATCAGATAACACAGAAAATTAACTAGTATCATCTTAGAGTTACTTTTGATTGCAGAAATCACTCTTTGCCCTGAATAGGCAAATAAATTGTGCAAATAGACAATGAGTTAATGGAATAAATTAGGGAATTAGTTGTAGATAATCGTTATTCATCAGAGGAATGTCAGAGAGCTGTATGTACCACTTTAGAATTAAATTTTCCCATTTCCATGTTTCATATTACTGTTTTGATATACTCATGTTGAAAGAACAGGATGAATCTTGAGTATGCGTTCTTGAATGGAATAGGTATATCCATTTATAATCCACTTCTTTTCCTCTTCAAGTTTGGAAAACTTGATTAAGATCAGTTAAAACTGGGTCAAATACTAGTCTTATGTCTTGGAGGTCCATACCATTGACTGATCAAATAGACCAGAAATTCTTTCAAATACTGAAATAAATTATGGACAATTTGCCTAGTTTAAGTGAAGTGGCACTAAATGATATCAGAGAAGACTAGATCTACAATATTGATGTGAGAAGTAGGATTTCTGAGAATGTATCTTAAGTCAATTCTAGTGTGATGGGAATTTTTCCTTACAGTGAAAAGGCTGTGGGTTGTGCCTTAGTAAATTAAACCAAAACGAAATGAGAAATTAATTTAAAATTGTGTTGATTCAGAAGTAATTAAGTAGGGCAACACATATTTAATGCATTCAAGAATTGTATGTAAATACATATTGCACTTAGGCTTACATGGTTATTTATATATGATATGCACTACAGTATAATAGATTTAAATGTCTTTAAATGCAAAATGCTCCTGAGGGTTGATTGCTGATTTGAGATAATACTTTACTTGTGTTTGGAAAATAAATTTCTCTGGGGAAATCAATATTTGTCGCGTCAAATTTCATACCTTCGTTGTTGGGGGACAGGATTACCTCTGTGGAAGAGCTGATCATTCATACGCTACTGTATTAGCAAGATCTATTTGCAGAAGAAAGGATTGCTTGGTCCAGATTCATCTATCATTGCGCTCTCTTCTGTCTTTTCCCTGAACATCCTGCACTAGGGTAGGTAAATTCTACATTTTAAACTTGAGAAAATAATATCTCAGGTTCCTGGTGCCTTGACTTGTTTCCTACATACCCAACACATGTTTGACCATGTATGTTTGTGTTCAGCAGGGCTGGGGAATGCCAGTGAATGGGGAAGGTAAAGGGAATTGTAACTATCTGGAGAAACATGCTTTACTGAGGTTTTCTCCAACATAGAAATAATGACAAAATTTGTGCAATAGATCTGCCTTTTTTTTCCCTCATGTTCTTGAGTGGGTGGGCATACATGTACACCAAGTGTTAGTAAAATAAATTACATATGAATAATATGGTTTAATTTGTCTTCAGAATTCTCCCATGAAGTACAATGCTCCAAATAATTTCTCGTACATATATTTCTTCTTTAAATAGAAAACACTTTTGCAAATTTAGCCAGCTTTTCTCTATGGACATCTAGAAGTTTCAGGAAAAAAAAAATACCGTGCCTAGTAAATAACCTCACTATCCATCTGAGTAGAGTAAGCACAAGCATGGTTTCCTCGTGCCTTTCAGAAGGTACATCTCTTGAAAAATGGGGTCATGGTACTCTGTCTCCATGCACAGAACTACGAGCATTCACCATGGGGGAATGTGTCTGCTCACTACACAGCTTTTGATTTTGTAATTTCAAGAAATCCATTTCAAGAAATCCAGTTGCTTCAGGGGCTTCTTGTGAGATTGCACAACTCTTTAATCCAAGATTACTCATCCCGATTTGCTAATTCTGCAGAGTAGCTTCTTTATCAGTAATGTGAAGATTCCTGAAAGTGTGCTTGCCTGCTTTAATAGTGCAAATGTTCAGGGCACAGGCACAAATTGATAAGCTCCATTTGAGTAAATCACAGAATCAGAGAATGGTAGGGATTGGAAGGGACCTCCAAAGATCATTGTGTCCAACCCCCCTGCCAGAGCAGGACAAAATTAGAGTAGATCACGCAGAAATGCATTCAAACAGGTCTTGAAAGTCTCCAGAGGAGGAGACTCCACAACCTCTCTGAGAAGTCTATTCCAATGCTCTACAACTCTTACAGGAAAGATGTTCTTCCTCATGTTGACGTGGAACTTCCTATACTCTACCTTGAATCCATTGCCCCTCATCCTATCGCAATGCACAAGTGAAAAGAGGTTGTCCCTGTCTTCTTGATGAGCAGCCTTTATGTATTTATAGACATTAATTAGATCCCCTCTCAGTCTTCTCTCCAGACTAAAAAGCCCCAGGACTCTCAGCCTTTCCCAGTAAGGCAGGTGTTCCAACCCCTAAATCATCTTTGTAGCTCTCCATTGGACACTCTCAAGTAGATCTCTGTCTCTCTTGAACTGGGCAGCGCAGAACTGGATGCAATACTCCAGGTGAGGTCTTACTAGAGCAGAGTAGAGTGGGAGGAGAACCTCCCTTGGTCTGCTGGGCACACTCTAAATGTACCCCAGGACACCATTGGCCTTCTTGGCCACAAGGGCACATTGTTGTCCCATGGATAGCTTATTGTCTAGAGATGTAGGATCCTGTGCTGTCCATTTTGAAGAGTCATGTATCAAAGTAGTTTGAAAAGCTAATAATTTTGAGTAAGGTATTCATGTGTAGGAATACAGATGAGCCATTGCTATAGCAACCTGTGTACAGTCTTCAGTTAAAACAATGAATTACAAAATATCAGTCCTACATCTTAGAGTATGTGCCCCAAACTATTCTTTCAAGTTATCGCAGTGGTCAGTCTCAGCTAGGAACATACGTGCTTCATACAGGACTGGAATATTGTAATGCATGCTGCTATGTAACAGTTGTTTCACTTTCCATTTAGCTAAGCTCAAGAAGAGTATGTTGCATGCAAGCAAATCAACATGAGAAGATCTCCAAGTGTTTTCATCACTCAAAACACTGTATTCAGGAAATACTCATTTTTGTGGATGTGGGTTTTTATGCTTCAATGCTTTAGTAGAATGATACTGGAAAGTGAACGATCTTATATCACTTATTCAAGGGCTATTGAACAGGTTGAAGGGGAGCCTATAGAGAACATGGTGGATTACTAGAGTAGAAGCTTCACTCTATTTATGCAATACAAAATTGATATGTTAAAATAAGCAGCAATTATCAAGATTAATACTAAATAACCTGGATTATATCAGGTTAGGCTATTACTGCAATTACTTCAAAGAGAATAAGATTAAGAATTAGTTGTTAAAAGTGACTGTCAAAAAAAATCTTTCCTTGGTAGTGATCACCTATGATGGCCATTTTATAAAATCTTAATTTAATTTAATTATAGGTTAAAAAGGTAAATAAATTGTAGGTTTTACTCTTTTGTGTATTTTTTTTTCTGGTGGGTTTTTTTTGTTTGCTTTGTTTGGGCTTTTTTTTCCTTTGTGTGGTTTTGTGGTTTTTTGTTTGGTTTTGCTTTGTTTTGGGGTTTTTTGGTTGGTTTTTTTTTTTTTTAGTAGAAAGTGTTAGGTCATTTTAGGTCATTAGGACTTCTGATCTCTGTTTGCCATTTCCAGATGGCAGAGCTTAGGTTTCTTAGCAACATTTTAGCTTTCTTCACATTACCAGATATTACATTACCCTGTGCTTCAGCACATTCTAATAGATTTTAAATAAACCTTTTCTAAATTAGTGAAAGAAAATTAGAAAATTTCCAAGGAAATCCCTAGCTAGAGAGCACATCTGTCAGTGCATTTTGAGCTGGAGTAATTTTCATGAGCTTCCATCAGCAGTTTTGTTCAAAACTCAAATAAAATATTTGCTGAAGGCAAATACAATTATTTTAGGGCATATCTCAAACTTCAATCAAATGCCAAATATTTTACTGTTGAAACTGTAATGTCCCAACTTATATCAACTGTGAACTAGTTAAATAAAAAACTAAAAGAAGCATCTGAAATAATGCACAATAGTGTGAAAATCTCTAGAGACATTCTGTAAGCAAAGTGAAATAGAAATGACTACCCTTTCAACTACTGATAATGTGCAGAGATGTTTGTCTTCATCACTAGCTGAAAATGTGGCATATCACTATGTAAATTTGATTTTAGTCCTCATTAAATATTTAAAACATGTTGGCTTTCTGTTGCCCTTTTGAGAAGATGGAATATTCTAGGTACAACATCTTCTGTCTTCCAATTACTATAAAAATGTTATAAATATGTAAGATCTGTTGATAAAATATAGTGAGTAATGTCAATTTGAATGAAAAATGTCTTCTAAGTACTCTCTGAAGACAGATATTTTGACTGGAATATAATACATTTCACTTATCTTGGTGATATTTATGACCATTGATAATTTTACACATAAAATTAGTTAGAATATAATTTTATTACGGTTTTGCACAATTAGTCTCTGGGAAATTACTGTATTTTTTCAAATGATCAGTAAATATATGTTAATTTTTAAATAATATTTTTTAAAGATTCATTTTAACTCAAATACATAATGCTCATTTAGTACTTGTGTTCTAGGAAACTCCTTGAGCTGAAACTTGAAGGATCTGGTTCTGATCTCCTGTTGATAGATGTACTCTTCTTGCTTTTAATGAGCAACTTGCTTGTCTTCTAAATTAAATCAGGACTTGAAACTGTCCAGCTTCCTACGAGTCTTGGGTCAGATGACAGGACTGTTTGTTTGGGGTTCTTTCTGTAAGAGCTGTGCTGTCAGGGGGCTGTTGTCTTGAGAGCAAGTCTGTGCAGTCTGGAGAAGGTGGTTTTCTCTGGAAAAGGACTTGCACATAAACCCTCACAAGATCAGCCATCACCTGCTCCTGTACGTTGGAAGAGGAAGAAGGCACTGGAGGTCATATTGGGGAGATGCTGTTTCTCCTTGATTCCTATGTGCACTTCTAGCTTTGTTTCTGCCTGATTTATTTTCACAGGAACTAGCAAAGGGAACATGTCAGTTACTGTTATTGAGGAGAATTAAAATTGAATGCTTTTGATAAAAATTGAAAGCATAGTCCCCTGATGTATTTTGCTTCCCAAGTTTCCTATGGTAATGCATAGGAAGTGTCAACAGAAGTAGCACTTGGACCATTTCAAGCAATTGAAGAGAAAATTCAGGAGAAGCCCTGCTGAATTTACCAAGCCTAGGCAAGCTTACTATTTTATTTTTGTAATAGATTTTTTTTTTTAACCAAGCTGTGTTCATTACCACTTGTGCATGGAAATCAGAGATTCACATTGAGATCATAATTCACCCTTTGTATATAAATGTTACACACTCTAACTGCATGGAGAGAATGTTATTAAGAATGCAAAAGCAAGCAGTCAAGAGAAGAGGGTGTTAACATTAAGGAAAGGCTGGTATTGCAACCTAAATTCTGCTTCTCTTATGCATATGCATTATGAAGTCTTTAACTATAAGAACATATAATACTTTTCCAGAAGACTTCTTCCTTACTCAGTACACAAGATAGACAGTGCTCAATTAATGAGCAGCTATTCGAGATGCCTTTTTATCCTCAGTGTTTGATATGTGGCCCTAAGCCTTATTTATAGTACATCATTCAGACCCTGCTCAGAAGTCAGAATTATTAATTTCCTCATATGCTTTTCTGCTCTGCTCATCACTACTGTATCCAAGTGCTTCACAGGTTTTAAATTAAATTTATCTCCACAAAACCCCACCGAGGGATGCGGTATTATCTCTGTTTTACAGATGGGGAACTGACAGAGATTAAGGTCAGAAAAATTCACCAAATTTGGATGCACATTTTAAGACATAAGATTGGATTTTTAGAGCCTTTCAGATCATGTAGTACTTGCTGTGTTCAGAAAACAGCACTCACTACTTTTTAATTTACATGGCACTGCTGATTGCCAAGGATAAGTTTTGTATGTGATACTTTGTGTAGTATCACACAGGAACAATGAACTTCCTCTGGAAGAGGAAAAACTTCAGTGAATCACCTGCAGAGAAGAGGCAGTGGGTCCTCTTAAAAACTCTAATATATGATTTTATTATTGAAGAATATTTCTTAATGCTTGCACATAGATTGAGATTACACAAGCCATCTAAATTATCATCCTTGACAATTTGGTGGCTTGATTTTTTGCGATGAAGAGAAACTATTAAAGAATACTGAAATTTGTGATCCAGTGTATTTGGGGAATGAATATTAGTTGAGAAAGCATATTGCTTAAAAGGTAGTAGTATCTCTCCTATAAATACTAAGAGGATCTTTACAATGTACTTTCTTTTATTTTCATAGTATATTTAGATTTCTCTCCTCTATGAAGATAGTCTAAATACCAAAAAAACTTGTGAGTGAGCCCAGCAAAATAGTAATTCTCTGTTTAGGAAAACTTTAATTGGTGATTTTTATATGTTATGTCAATGTTTTGTAAAGCAAGTACATTTACATGTACCTGATTACTTATAATTTCTTTGTTGGCAGTTTATTTTATGCTGCTTCTGCTTTTAGGATTGCTAGCTGATAGTATAATAGCACAGATCATTCAAGATACCATCTCAATCATTTCAAACCTGCAGCATGTATTTGAACCAAGGCTAAATACAATGATGTTAAAGTTTCTTTGTTAATTTTTGAGAATTTAATTTTTATTAGATTGACCAAGGAAGATTTTACTGTATCCTGG
The DNA here is from genome assembly GCA_025345505.1 of Todiramphus chloris collaris. Taxonomy (NCBI): domain Eukaryota; kingdom Metazoa; phylum Chordata; class Aves; order Coraciiformes; family Alcedinidae; genus Todiramphus; species Todiramphus chloris. Next base: position 9,356,626 of record JANVCC010000038.1, read on the forward strand.
CAATTTGTGCTCTTCCACATCTTTCTATTCTTTGTTTTCTTATCCATAAGATGGATATTTCTATATATTTTTCTAAAGCTCTTTGAAATTTTTATCTGACAATAATTAAAGAAGTGAAAAATTTCTCGTGTTCACTGTGGCTCTGCCTATCAGAACAGTGGCTACATAGGTTGTAATTGCCTAGCTAGTTACAGAAGCAGTTTCTTCAAACACCTTTTTTTCTGTTAGCCTACATTTAGCTTGTTATGAGACTCCATGCCTCATATTGTGCCAAGTACATAGGTTTTTCAGAACTGGAAGAGCACGTGTAGGAAGCTGGGAGGTTTTGTTCTGGCTATGATGTGTACTTGCATAAGCCGATACATCTCTCATAACAAGAGAAAATTAATTTTTCAGTAGTTTGAGTCAAAGTCGCTTTTGTTTACAGATGTAGCCATTTATAGGCTGCTTAGTACCAGCTATTCCCAGAGCTTTATGGTGCTGCTGTGGCATTACTTACAGAAAAACTGCTTGCGATGGAAGGAAAACTTAGTGAGAACTTCGCTTGTGTAAGTATAATTACCTGCTGGGTAGCTTGTGTAGTACATATGTATCATGCGAATGACCTTTTAAATAATAAAGACCAGGCAAATTACATCCATTATTTAAGAGTTGCAATGATAATCCAAAGTTTTCATTAGAAATAACCTTTAGCCCACCTTCTGTAAAATCTTTGTTTCTGGTACTCAAGCAGTAAGGGCTTTAAGTGGAGTACTGTGGAACTGAGTTGGCAGTCTGTTCTATGAGTTATCTGTCCAGTGGAAACTGGTTCAGTTAGAGGAATTTACAAATAAATCAGAGCTTCATCTCTGACAAATGCCAGTCAAATTCTTGAACTTATAGAGGGATCTCCAGTTGAGTTCTGTGCCAGTTTGCCATACTTCATCTTAAACATTCATCCTGTGGATTGTAGATTAAGATTTAATCATGTCTATAGATTTCTAATTACTCATTAGTATCTTACTAGAAAGCCTTGCTGGCAAAGAACTCTCAAGGACTTTCAGTAGATTATACAGAAATTTGTTCCAGAATTAATCGCAGAACACTCACCTGGCACCCAATGCTTGTTTAAAATGCTATCAGGTTTACTAACAAATGTAAGCACAATACTATCTCAGTTATTCCATGTCACTATGTGACCAGAGATGTGGCGTTTTTTAATCTTGGAAAGTTAAAAGCAGTAACACTAAAACATTTTTTTTTTTTTTGTTGATGCCTGAAGTGCAGAGTTGAGAAAGAAGCCATAAATGTAGCAAAACCATACAAAATTATTTGCTTGATTTATGGCTTGATCATGTGACTCATACAACTCTGTATGATGAGACTATATAAAAAAAATAACCATGTAGTCTATTGTCTAAAAAGAAAAAAAAAAGAAAAGCAACCTTTGGGTAGTTACAGAGATTAACATGTGTATTTTTCAGGATACTTGGCAACCATGAAGTAAAAAAACAATCTAGAGAACATTCTGCATATACAGAATGTATATGTCGCTGCATATACTAATTATAACATTTAAAACATACTTTAATCTTTTACCAAAGAAGATGCAGGACAGTACATCAAAAATGCACATCTGGGTCTTTATCTTTCCCTTTGGTTTTGACTTAACTGTATTTCTGCTTCAAGTATTACTGTGGAGAAAATACCTTGTTACATCTATATTTAAGAATGTTGACAATATTACCTTTGACTTCTCTTGCTTGTATAAATTAATCAAAGGAGAAAATGTTGGAGTTAAGTCCTGACTCTGAAAGTAACCCACTGAAGCTAGAAAACTATATGATACATGTTAGTGTATTTGCTAAGAGCTCATGTCTACAGTGGAGAAACACTCATAAAGAAAGCAATTTAAGGCAAACATCTTTAAATAGAAAATGTGCTTGGGAGATGCACGCAACAATGATGGCTATTTCAGCAGGTAGCGTAGCAGTCATTACCCTACTCTAGATAAGGCTTACTGAAGCATTACGATGTTGCACAGAAGTTATTATCTGCTGTTACTCCAATTGGACAGCCTAAATTTCACTGCCATTGTCACGTTAGCACATTATAGCCTGTTCTCCAAAGTCCAGACAGTTGAATATGGGGAGATGGATTCACTCAGAGTGATCTCTTGATGTAGTGATGTTTTGTAGAGAACATCAAAACCAGATTATCCCTAGTGTGATTGTGTCTGTGGCTACGTTCCAAAGTTTAGACTGAAACAGACAAACGCTGCGTTGACTCTTTTGTTCATAAGCGTCTGTCACTCCAGTAAAGGCTCTGACAAACCTAGTGTTGGCTTTAGACAAGGAAATTTAACTCTTTTGGTTGGAAGGAAAGGCAGAACAGTCAGGTCTTACTGCTAAAATCTAAACCTATTAGGAGTTAGTATCTTATTGGAATAAATCTAATGCATATATGTATTAGATAATGGGAACTGCAAGCCACATTTTTCTCAGCAGAAAGTATCTTATGAAAAGGAGTCATATTTGGTAAATAGATGTATTTTGATATAACCCTAGTAAGGCTGGTTTTTCTACTATTGGATATGCAACATCTCTTGAAAAATAATCACATAAGACTGGCCTATTTTTGCCTAAATTTAGTTAAGTTGTCATGTGTAGAATTATCTAACCAACCCCAGTGAATTATAAGTTCCCAGCATGCTTTAATGCTGGTTTGACCATGAGAGAGAGTTTTTTTCTCTTTCCAAAATTCACTTGTTCTTTCATCTGACTTGTAATGCAGTTCTTGTTAAACATTACCTTGTTGATGAAGTACCTCATAGAGTGCTGTAGAAAAATGCAGAAAGCCCCAATGCTGCCATAGGTATCTTTGACAAAGACAGGGGAAGTATCCAGAAGGCAGGAAAGTTAGTTGTCATTTTCTGAACATGTGGTCAAGTATTCAGAGAGAATTTGTGGAAAATCAGAGAGAAGCTATGTGGAGAGGGGGAAAGTTAGAAAAGTGTACAACCTCTTTTTCAAAGACAGATTCCTTTATTCATGGCCATCTTTTTTCAAATAGTTCATTGAAGTGTGCAGTCTGTGTTTTCTGAAAGATTTGCAAACTGTTTTGTGCATTTTATCTATTTTCTGTATTTTCTTTCCACCATTGCTTGCATATAGTTTGCAGTCCTACCGGTTTAAATGAACCAAAAATAGTAAAAGTCATACACACTTTGATTTTGCCAGTGACTATTACATAAATTCTTTCTTAATATTCTGACAAATTCCACCATTAGAACAGCATTTCATCTTTTATTTGTGTAGTGTATAATTAGATAGGCATGTATGCTGTTGTGGTTATATAAGACCATACAGTTTGTAACAGTCCATTTTTGGACGGTAGCGTTGACCTGCTTATCATCATAAGAGCATCTTTTTCCACCCAACTGTTACACATGTTGCTTAGCAGCAGCCAGCGAGCACCTCTGTGTTGGCAACTCATCCCATGCAGAAGCCCCAGTGAACCCACAGCACTGCTGCAGCTCACCTGGCTGGGGTACATTAAGGGCCATGCGGGAGGGTTCTCATTCTTCGGGGCACATGGGAAAGATTGGGATATAAATTGTTTGAAATGAGACTTCATTAATTGTAGGGCCCATAAAATAACCTGGTTTAAATGTCTTTATTTTGGAGAGCACATGCATATATAAGGTAGTAAAAGGGAAGATAATGGGATGTCTTAAAGATTCCAACACCTAGCATTAGGTGTAAATACACTGTACATAAATGTAAAAACCCCACTATCTGGCATTATTAGCTATATATAAATACAAATCTGACAATACATTTTCATTAAATGACACTTTTCATCTACATACTTGAGGAACTATTAGGTAGAGAACAATGTCTGCATTTTCCTCTGTATGTTTGTGTTACATTTATTAATTCAGCAAGATAAAATGCTTGTGGAGACACTTGGGTATTACAGGAATTGCTCCAAGTATAAGAAATTGGTAGTATTACAGAGGCAGATCCATGGTCTAATATAAATACATTGCATTCAGAATGAAATTAAGTACAATAACAGTAATCTCAGACTTGTTCTTACTCTTCATGTCTTATTTTATTTTACATGGGCAAAAAGTATGGTCAGGAGTCACTGTATGTGTGTGGCTTTTTTGGTGAGTTTTCAGAAATCCTAACTGCATCGCTCTTTCTTGTGATAATTTTATTTTTAGTAAGGCTGGATTTAACTCTGTAGTCCTTTAACTAAAGTAGTTTCATCTGAAGGTGAAACTTCGCATCTTTCAGTTTCTTTGGTGCTAGGCATCAAAAAGTTTAAAGGACAATAGAAGAAAATGCAGAAAATCAATCTATAAAAGTGTATACTGAATCAATAAGGGTTTTTGAAGTGATGCAACTGGTTTCTCAGTGACACGAGTTAATAAATTCTGGACTGTGTCTGGAAACTCACCATGGAACATCTCTTGCATCTCTTTCTTGTGGCTCATTTTTATCTGGACTTGTGCTGACCCAGAGTTGTATGGATAATCCTTTTTCCATAGCACACTCTGTGCTCCCTCTTTCTGTTTGTGCTTTAGTTTATACCATCAAAGAATTTTGGGAAGAGTCATTTCTCTCTTCTTCTCATAGGCTTTCTTCAGCAACTCTATTTACCCCATTTCTTCTGTCCAATTCTATAGATGTCCAAATTGCATTTACTGAAAGGAAATAGTAAGCCACTTCAGGGGAAGGCTTAGTCATCTTATGTATTTCTAAAGCCTATAAAGTAACTTTATGTAGTGCTATAGAAGTAGGAAATAAGAATGCTAAAACACGACATCTTTTTCTTCTCTCCACATTTTTAAAGTCACCTTTTTCCACTGATGGGTGTAGGAAAACAACATTCCTAGCTGTTTGATCACGTCTGCTCTCTTAGTTTGTAGCCCCAAAAGAAATTAGCTTAAGCTCAAGTGTGTCGATGTGCAGTGTGGTAGTTTCTCTAGTGACCTTCTTCCTCAATCTGTCCCTTTACCAGGGTAGAGTTTTTCTTACCCTCATATATCTCTGGATTGTCACAATCTTTTGTTGTTCCTCTAGTATGGAATGTAGCCCTGGGTAGCCACCCTAGAAAGAAAGGATTTTCACAGTATAATTTCTGCTATTTAACATATACTGTGCAGAATTTTCTTCAATTTTTCCCTTTTTTGCCTTTCACTTTTCTGCCTTAAAAAAATGGTGTGATTGATATTAATATTTTTTCCCTGATAATAATGTATTCTTCCTTGATCTTATTGTTGGTAATATATTATTCAGTGTTCCTTTTTAATAAAAGCCATGGGTTGTTCCATTACTCACTATAGTTATTACAACACTAAAGGTCTCATTCATCAGAATGACTTGCAGAGGCAAGACCAAACCCAGTCCTGATCAGGATAATTGCGATGTGTTTGGGTTTGGTTTTGTTGTTGTTGTTGGTTTGTTGTTGCTGTGTGGGATTTTTGTTTGTTTGGTTTTTGTTGTTGTTTCATTCTGTGAGATTAACACTACGGAAAGATTTGTGAACATTATTTATTTAATTGCATGTATGTGCTTGTGCATATTTTGCACTTCCAGTAGAAGTCACTGAGGAAGCCAACCTGTTGATTGTATCCCATTTCATAAAACATAGACCTTAAAATCACTGATATAGTACATGGATCTTAAAAAGTTCTTAGTTATCAGGCTTTTCTTTAGATTCATATCATCTTCTTGGATGATGATGGATGGAAGAAGGAATCATAATCTTGGATCATCAGTGCTAGTATGATGAAAAGTGGGTACACGTCTAGCAGAGAAGATTGTGAAGCCCTAGATCAAATTGTGGGATTGGGATTCTGTTTGAAAGATATATTCTGTAATAATGTGATGTGTTAGTGATGCTTATGTATCCTGACATAAAATGAATGTGAGCCAACTCCAGTATAATGCAAGATAGGAATTTGTTTCATGTTAGTCATCATTAAAGTTTTTGGAAAAAAAGTAAAGTTGTAGGTATAGCTAGGGTGTGAAAATAGCAAAGAAAAATGTATTGTGATATTTGGAAACAAGTACTAGTATATGGAAAAGTTGAGCTCTTACCTGAGCACAGAGGTAGATGACAAGCTGCCACAGCCAGAGTTATTTTCTCAGTATGGTTAAATGCTGTATGAGTCATCTTCTAGTAAATACATTATATATATATGGACAGTTAAAGAATGTAGAGCATTTTGAGTGCTTTCATGACTCTTCAAAGCCCTCATTTTTCTTTAATATGTCATACTGTTTTTTTGCTTCTACAAATCTTTTCATTTATTGTATATAGCTTCACACTCTTTACCTGAATTACAAGAAACAACCAACTTGCCCTAATTTGTATTCCAAAATGCTCGCTCTAGAAATGAATTTGACATTCTACATCATTTAAAAATATTTATGCCCTCTACATGTATTATGGATGATATACTACTTTTGATATCTACCTTGATTCTGCATTTGTTGATTAACTTGTCAGTGTTGTGATTGCTTTACAGTGTTGCTACAGAGATGTTGACTTCCATTTAGGTGTTTGTGTCCTTCTTGGTCCATGAAGACCTGGGTGTGTGGAAGTTTGATTTTTTAATTTTTTTTTTTATTATTTTTTGGGGGGTGGCAGGGCGGAGGGAGGAGGAGGCTGGGGTGGCTTGTTGTTTGCTTGGGTTTTTTGTTCGGTTGGGTTTTGTGTCTTGCTTTGGTTTATTTAATTATTTTTTAAAATGAAGATTGTAAAATTCATGGTGGTGACAAACTAGATGACTAATGCATAAAATTTACTTTAAAAATAATAAATAAAAGAAGAACAACTAAAACAGTTGAAAATCCAATGGGAGGCAGCAGGAAGATGTTTTAGTAGTGTGTAAGGCTCTCCTTAAAAGTTAATTTTTCTGTAATGACATTTAAGATGGATCTGAGTGTTGCTTTCTGCTGGGGCTGTAAGTTCAGATCCCAATACAACTAATGTATTCTAGTATTGTATTTGACCTGTGGCTTTTAAATAGGCTAATAGTGCTTTGATTTTTGTACATCTTCTGCTTCAAACACATTATATTGAGGGCTAGACTGGTTGCACAGCATTGAGAGACGTTTAGAGGGATACAGCTTTGCGATCAGGAAACAGAGGTGAGGACATCAGCTCTCTGCTGGTGGGCAGTATGGGGGAGCATAACTCCAAAGCTACAAACAAGCAGTAGAGGGGTTGAAGGAAGGGACAGTTTTCACTGGGGTCATAGTCATGTCTTAGGAGAATCTGCTGTAACAGCAATACCAGGGCTTCCAGGTGCAAAACTGAGATCAACACTGATAGAGCAGAATGGAAAAACACTGTCCCAGAGCCACTGCTGCTGCTTGGGTGAAAGGGAACAGAGCTGCAAGGGGAAGGCAGGCTATGGGATTGCAAATGGATGAGAGTGTTGTACACATTAAGGTGTTTAGGTACTATGCAGTAGACCACAGTCTATTTTAATTTTAAGAGTAGATAATTTAGCTTGATTGACCATGCTAAGAAAATGGTAATGTGTTGAAACAGTAATAATTTTGATGTTTTCCTCCCTGCTAGATTAAGCAGGGGAAACCACATGTAGTAGATTCAAGTCCATCTTAATCTGCACATGACATGAGAAATCAGTCCTTGTCAACATCACCAGGATTGGTTGCATGCATCACATTTAATGGGCTTTCTGTTCAGTAGCTTCTGTGGGTGACAAAAATGGAGAATAATCCACACAAGTTTTTCCCTTCAGCCCCATGTAGAGCATTAAATACTATCCCCATAGAGAGAATCTAGGCTAGGGCTGTCAAAGATACTTGAGCACCTTTTTTAGGTCTTTAATTCTTCTTGTCTTTTTCAGAACAAAAATAGCAGCAGCATGTGATATTTTGGCTCACTGGGAGGGAGAGGATTTTTTTAAATTGGAGGCTGTTTTCTGAAACTGGAAGAACTCAAAATAGGTAGTTAAATCTTGTACAAGAGCAAGAGTGGAGGATGCTGAGAGATAAAGCTGCTTTAGGGACAAAGGACTAGTAGAAAAAACTGAGTGATTTTTAGAATAAAATTACATCTTTTTGTTAGTGTTTTTAAGTATTCTTTGATCAAAATGACAAATCCTGGATGCTAGGAACAAGGACATTCATTGCTGTGTACTTGGGTTGAATAAGTAATATTCTGAATTGTGTGGATTTCATCCTCACAAAGTGGCAGTGAGAGGAGGGAATGAGTGAAAAATAAAGCATATGAGAGAGGAGGTAGCACACAGGGCAGTTCTTCATTGTACATCACTTCTTGAATATGGTGCAAAAATCAGATGTTTAAATAGGAATATCACTTTCTACATAATCAAACCTTTTAGACAGAAAATGCTAAATATGCATTTAATGATATAGTTTTGCAGGATAAAAGACAGCTTAGAAAATGTGATGGAAAAATCAGAAGTTAGCCATAAACATTATTTACTGGAGAGTTACTTTTTTTACCTTAGCTACGGTATGTGACACAAGTTGTCTTATCTTGCTAAAAAAGAAAAAACATTGGGGTTTTTTTTAAAGACCTATAAATTTGCAGTGTTTTTACAGTCAAATTAAGTAGCAGAATCAGGAGTGCCAAAATTAATGAACAGGTGAGGTTAATATGGTAAAATGACAAACTCTAAAATTTAAAGATACTCCTTGGATTGTTTCTAAAATATTTATTGTATTAGCACAGAGAGATAGTAGTATTGTAATTGGTTTTCTTTAATATACACATTTTAAGTTAGCAGCCCATTTTGCTTTCTCTTGTATTCTCTTGTTACAGCCAGATTTGTAGCTTTCCTAGAACAGTGCTCATGTGAGGGCTCAGTAAAAACCTTGAGCTTGGTTCCCAGGGGGTTGTGATCCCCACACTTTGTCATGAAGAACAAGTAATTGTCCTTGTATCATAAAATAAAGAGACATTTCAGAGTACCAGCACCATCTCAATTAAGCATTCAATGGGAAGGTCTATGGAGGCAAGAAGACAGCCCTAAAAATTTAGTGCCATCGGTCCTTATAGTCAGTACAGAGAAAGTAATTTCCAGCAGTATTCTAGGCTATTGGTCTCTGATTCTAAAGATGGCATGTAACAAGCAGACACCGATCTTGATGTCCTAGGAACCTGTCTTTAGGTGAACCTTATCTTCTGTTCAAAGTTCTCCCTGTGTATTTGACACCAACAATTCTACAACTTATGGTATTGAAAAGATGAAGCACAAAGCCCCCTCCTAGCTCCAAAACCCAAATAAACTTGGAGAATTCAGACCTGCGTTTAGATTTCCTTTCAAAAATACATTAAATATACGAGTAGTGCTCATATAGCCTGCGCATATAAAATGTGCTTATTCTTTAATCTTTAAAACCTGTAATAATATTTGAAAATATTTCACTGTATGTCAGCATTTTTCTTAATTTTAGGACCCTTATTGTTCAGGGTTTAATGTAGAATGCCAATGTGTTTTTTTCTGGTACAGGTTTATACAGATTTGAGATATGTTGTGGCTGTAAAATTAGTCTACTTGCGTGTTAGCCTTTAATACGATAGTCCCACCTACAACTGCAGGAACGCAGCTTGAAGGAAATTTAATTAGGAAAATGAGGCACATGAAATAGGCAATGTAATGTATATGTGCAATATGAAGAAGAGTAAATACACTTTTCATCTGAATAGTCAGAATAAAAACTGTGTTAAACTGGGCTGAAATTTTATCAGAAATTAATTTCTTTCATTTTCTAACATTACTATATAATTGTCCTCCTTATTACTGAGGATTAAAGAGACTACTATCATTAAAGAAGAAACATCTTTCACCAATTATGTTTAGTTTCTGTTTTAGCTGGAAATGACCTTCTCTTTATGTGAAAAATGGAAATCCCCAGAGGAACAGACTTAGCGAGGTGTTTCCAATCCACTGGGAAGCCTTGTGCACACACTATTTGCATCTCATGACCTGCATGCATGCACCTGTATTGTATTGATTCCTACTTGTTTACAGGCCATTCAAGCAACAAGCAGGTATAATTTAGATGACTGAAAACTAGCTCTGCTGGTAGCAGTTTCCTGCCTCGCTGCACTCTGGAATATTCCAGCCTTGCTCCAGTGTGCTGCTGCGCAGCCACAGATTTTTTTGGTTGTACCCATAACTCATATCCCTAATGTATTTTTTAACATTTCTTTTGGTTCTGAACATAGACAATCATGCTTTACAGAAAAACACAGATGATCACTGGGGCAGAAAATAGATTAAGTAATATATAATAGTTCATAAATAATTGTTTAAGAAAAAAAATTCCTATAATCCCTTTTCAGAATTGTAAAGAGCGGCACTGGCAAGTCTCAAGTATTACATGGTACCACCAATGCAAGTGACACATTTGTTTGAAAAATGTGCTATATTTATTTACTCTGGATCAAGACATAGAAATGCATTATTCAGATATATTATTGTATATTAAGGAAATAGGAAAGGTTTTAATACAGGCATGAATTCTGTGTGTGAGATGTAAAACTGTGCAAATAATTCTGGGTTCACCCAATTGGACTATAACCTCATTCTTCAAACTGCTGCACAAGGAGGTGTGAGTCCAACGCTTTCACTTTACTGATCTTTTCTGGGCGTTTTTTAACAAGGTGGCAGTGAAATAAGTAAAGATGTACGTGGTAGGTGTATTATGAATACATGGTATAGCCAGCCTAAATTCTGTGGTGCACAAGAATCTATGCATGGATCCATGTAGCATTTTCGGAAAATGCATTTTTAATTGTTATTAAAGCATTGAAAATACCCATCAATATTAGCCAAGCTCTCTGGCTAAGAATGTTAAACATGTTTATTTTTGACAAATGTTGAATGTATTTATACAGGATGTCAACTCAGCTGACAATCTTTTCTATAAATCTGTCTCGAAGTATGAAAAAGGTTGTACGGCATTGTTCTGATAGGTCCATCAGATAAATATTTTTCCCAATACAGTTTAGGATAAAAGTATTCCAGTGACTCAATTTCCTGTTGTGAATGAGCTTCTTGGGCCAGAACTTCCTTCTGAAGAGCTAGCAGTTCTCAAACACATTTTGGAAGTGTGTATATTTAACAGAGGGTTGTTACATGTACTTTTATATGCACAAGGAGTGTGACCTTAAATTAGAATAAATCTTTTAGAATAAGAACCAAATTTGGGGCTTACTGAATACAGTAGACTTGCAAGGAAATAACTGCAGTAAAAGACCCTCAATGACTCTTAACAGTATCTTTCCCCATCTGAATGAAATTATAAAACTGAATTTTCTGATTAGGCACTTGGTTCAAGCAAGGTAATGTTAGTGAATGCTTTCAATGTGTCTGAAGTATTGTCACATGAAATTCTTTATTACTTCATATTTTACCCTGCAGCACCTTGAATTTTTCTGATTGAATTAAATACTATGGATACTCTAGGGCTAAAAGACCTAAAATAGACACTGTTAGGATTGTGCCTTGGCTATTTAAGAAAGATTTTCATCCTTATCAGGAGAAGAGAACGTGTTAGTGAATGAAAGTGGAAATCTTCATCTTTCTTTGTGTAAGAGAAAATGTTGCACACAACTATTGATCATCTTCACATTATAGTTACTCAAGCTAGGAAGCATGGATGGAAAATAACAAAATATGCTTTCCTTAATTTGTCTGTATTTCTTCAATTGTGGTAGTTAGCAGAGAAGATTGATTTAGAAAGTGTGGTTTCTTTGTTTTGTAAGTCCTGTGTGCATTGATTTGCGTTGTGGCAAAGGGCATGTAAAATACCGTTTGTGCTTCCCCAAGCATGTAAGACCCAAATGTATACAATACAGAACAAATGATAATGGGAAGGAGAAATTACATTCTCTGTCTAGAATTCTGTAGCCCTGCTAAGATGATGAGAAAAGTGTTTACACAATTATTTTTAAAATTTTTGCTTTGGAAAGGAGCCTTGTCCACCACCCCTTCAAAGAAGTGATAGTTTTAGGAAAGACCTTTCCAAAAGACCCAATGCCTTGGTGTGCCCAGGGGACACTTTCTGCCCGGTGCTGCCTAGACAATTTGGTTGTCTTAATATTGTTTGGAAAGACAAAGTCATTCTCTTTAATTTCTTAACTATTGTCTGTTTCAGACCCTGAAGATTAACGTTTATCATGCTGAGATTTGGGCAGCACCTCATCAAGCCCTCTGTGGTATTCCTGAAGACTGAGCTGTCCTTTGCTCTCGTGAACCGCAAGCCAGTGGTCCCAGGGCGTATCCTTTTGAGCAGCATCTCGTTGATGGGTGCCTGTGCTCTTGGGAAAGGTGGGAGAAGCTTCAAAGACCAGGTAGGATGCTATGCGGGTTTATTCTGAAACCAGGCAGTGGAACGTAATACGCTTGATCAGTGTTGCAGAACTGCTGAAAATGGTTGCTTAGCAACTGTGACCTTAGAGGTGAATTTCTATTGACCTTTTCACCACAGAAGATGTATAAACAACCAGGTGCTACTAAAAGCATTTTAAAGTGTATTTGAGATGGTACTGTTTAAATTTCATTTTATGCTAAATAACACATCCTGCTTCCCTTGTAATAATGTCACTTATTTTTAGATGTGGTAACTTCTTTATAGAGGATTTTCAACTTCTGCTAGCTAAATGTACACTGTTTGGCAGCAGAATCCTGTATGAAGACTCTTTTTTTGGAAAATATTACTTTGATTAATTTAGGTAGGAATGGATTAAATAAACCATCTGTATAGTGCACACATTTCCTGAGGAAAAAAAATGAAGCCCCATGTTGTAAGTAAAATCCTCAATTTAGAAACTGTATAGGAACTTGATTCTGCAAGGTGCTAAATGTACCAATTTAGTGTATTTTGTACTGTGGGATATTATTTTCTGTTTAAAACACTGCTTTCATGTAACTTGTGCTGATTTTATCAGCTGGAGGTGGTACTTCTCTGAAATACTCAAGACTGATGACTTCTTTCAATAGAGGTCCATGGAAAATTTTAGTAGGAACTCAGGCAATGGCTGAATGTGTTGTGTGGGGAAAAACGGAATTACCTGTAATTTATTGAAAGCTTTCTTGTGTTCTGTAGGTTAATATTGTTTCTTTCACAATTTAATGTATAATTTAAAAATTAGTAACCTTCAGTATTTTTTTTAACCCATAAATGTGTTTCCTTCTGAAATGCAGAACCTTCCTCTCTTCTGTCACTTATGTAGATTATAATTGTTCAGTACAGAACTTCCTACTACACATACTTTGAATGGTGTCTGCTTGTATCAGAAGTCAGATCATTTGCTTATAAATGCATGGAAAAAATGCATAGACTTTATAGAAACTTTAAAAGTGTTACTACCTCACCAATATATTTTAATGAATTAAATGAGCAGCGCTTTGGAACTTCAATTTTCTAAAGCATCTGATGTAAATTGATGCAATTTACAGATCCGTCATCAGAAAAAGATTTGCAGAGTTATCTAAAGACAGCATCACATCAGTCACTGAGATGCAGAGCCTGTAAACACCTGAGCAGTATGTTGGTATATATATTGTCTGGAGTAGATAGTAAATAAAATGTTATCCGTACTGTCTGTGGAAGTTTTAAAAACAATGGGTTTTTTCCAATTAATCAGTTAAGTGAAAAATTGCATCTGTTGTTAAAAATAAAGAAGAGTTATTTCTAATTAAAGATACTTGCTTTAAACTATTGTGAGCCTCCTAGTAATGACAATTTAAGGGGCCTATAAAATTTAATTATTGTAAGCTTCTTTCCTTCTTAAATAATTAAAGATTATAAACTCTAGTTGTATAGTTATTGCTGACTGCTTGGCAGATGTATTTATTTGCTCAGGTTTAGCTTTGTTATCCCATAATGAGTACTGCAGCATATTTTATAGTGTCACATTGTTTTAATAACTCATGTGTTGTAATATATAATGTAGTCTTTGTTCCTTCATTGAATAAATGTTCAGGTAGTAAAAACCCAACCCTTTCACTTTCTCATTACAATGAGGAAAAAAATAGAAAAGGTCTTGATGCGAAGGCTACAGTACAATATGTAAAATGCAGCAATTTGCAGTTGTAAGCCTTTAAAATGTCTGTATAATGAGCATTCATCTTGAGACCTGGCAGTAACAAGTGTATTTTCTTTGTTTTATTGCAATAATTTTATCTGTCTTGTCTTTGGCACACTTGTGACATTCCTTTAGGTTTTTTCTTTTTTTTTTTTTTTTCCCCCAATAGAAAATAAAATATTAACGTGTGAATTAGAGAGACAAAGGAAATCAGTTTGAAAGCCAGCTCACTTCAGGTGGTAGCTTTAATTAACTAGTAAGGTTGAAATTCTGTCTTGAAACAGAACGTAGGAATGGAGTTGTGAAATTGCTGTAATAGTTTTAAATTAAAGCTGCACTCTGGAAAAACTCAGTCTAAATTATCTCATACAGTTCAGTATTTGTGATGTGAGCAATGCCAAAGCATGCTTGTTCGGTTCACACAGTACAGTGTTTTGTTTTGTTTATTTTCAGCTGCCAATCCTGTGAATTCACCTTGACACTTTAAAGTCAAACTGTGCTAATAGTAAAGTAGAGCAAGAACATAGTATTCATGGAAATGGAAGAGTTTCCCTGTTCCTGGAGAAAGCTCCCTCATTTGCCCCAGCATTAGAATTCCATCTATTGGGTGCACGCTAGTTCTTGGTCTCAGGAACACATAATAGGATTCCTTTGGGTGATTGTTGGAGACTCTTGAATAGGAAATAACTTGAATCTTAGTATTGAGTAATGGATTTCTGACTTTAAACTGGAATCTCTGCTGTGTAAGCTAAACTATGTGCACGTGTTTGAAAGCAGTAGCAAAATCATTCACCTCTTTTGGCACAGCCAAATGGAGAGAAAGATACAAATGGTCAGTGTGCAGGGTTAGTGTGTGTTCCCCTCAGGACACCCAGTCCCTTTGCTGGAAAACGGTTAAGGCTCAGAGGTGTCTGACCACAGTCTGTCTGAAGACATCGAGTCACTCAGCTGCTGTGACCTAGTGAGGAGTGCATACCTGCTCTGTTCTTGCATATAGCTCAAAGGGAAGATGGGGCTTTCCTGCCCCTTCTGCTTTCTTTCTTATTTCAGAGCAGTCAGGCACACAGTGTTGAGGACAGTCTTGATGAATGTGGTATTGTTTTGGGGGGATGTGTTTTTATGTTTTCTGTATTATACAGAAATTATATGATTTTGTTTTGCTAATGCCTCTGTTATGGAGCCAAAAGTCTAGGTGGGAATGCTGTATGCAGTGCACATCTTAGCTTGGTAGATGGACTGGTTATTTTGTAAGCTTTCTGAGGTTTGTATGCTCATACAGGTACCAATACTGTTTTCTATGAAAAGCAGTGTTCCTGTTCCTCTAAGTTCTGTTGGCTTGCTGCTCTGCAAAGAGCGATTGTGAAAGATGTCATTTGTGGCTCCCTTGAACAGCTACATTGTTGTTTTAGAGGAAGTGGCTATTTAATAGCTGGAATAGTGCAGAGATGTGTCTATAGTCAGCAAATGCATTGTTTCTGTCACACAAAAGGCATAAGACAAACTGAATTATCTTATAATTGTCTTCTTACTTGCTGCTTCCATAGTACAGAGCAGAGCTATAGTGTCTTTTTAAAGAAAACCCACCCCCTCTTTAACATGGACTTTCTAGTCTTTAACATGGCAGCAAATACTTTGTGAATGACCTACCATTTTATTGATGTTTTCCTAGACGTATGCCATAGATTTACATGGCTTTGCTCACATCTTCAATAAATATGAACTGTTTTGTTTTGTTTTATCACTGCCTTTCTCATTGCATTTTGCAGTGTACTTGCAGTATATCTTCTATTAAACGTGAAAAATGAATTTGAACGTTAGTAAAATCCATTTGAGGACTAGGACTTTTTATTATAAATAAAATTATTCATTTGTTATGTCCAATTTTTTTTCAGTAGACAAGGTATTGATCTCTGGATTTGTGTTCAGGATGCCATAAGAACTAGTACAAAAGGAACACAGCAACATTTGTAAATTGATTGAATGCAGTATGTAATGACAGAGACAAACATCAGATCTATGGCAATACTATATTATACAAAGCATTTTTCAACAGTTTATTGAATTGGTTATTAAAAAAAAAAAGCCTTTCCAACTGGGAACAATGAACTGAGGGTTATCAGGACCAAGCAATTTATGGAAATTTGTGGTGGACAGTTTGTCTCTTTCAGTGAGTGCACATGTATATGTGTATAATAAATTAGGGTAAACACTTTACAATAAGTTTTCATCTCGGATTGACTATGACAAGGTTTTTCCATTTAAAACAAAAAGGAAATTTAAAATTAAAAAAGAAGGGAAACAACAAAGACACGGTTTAACTGTTATATATACAATTTTGCAGAGCTATTTGGTAATGGTATTTCTCTAGAGATCTACTGTTTTCTACTAGAAAGTATTCTGGTTGTGGGGAATAAACCATATATAAAAATCCAAAGCATGTGGTATTTTCTGGCAGCTTCATCTCTATATGAAGTCAATGGTCACTATTTGTGGCTGAGACAGTGTGCTCTATTGTGAGTTTTTGCAGCTTGTTCCTTTTATTAATGAGTAGAGAAAACATTAGTTGAACCAGATGCTCCTTCAAAGACATGATAAAACCCTAAGCTGCCATGTAATTGTTCTGGGTCTGTTGTATGGGTGGGATGGGAGCCAGGGTCATGCAATGTATGAATAACATCTGCTTTGCTGCATGATTTGTCTGTCTGTGAGCTTCCCTGTCATACGCTGTCAGAACTGCCGTATTGCTTGAGACTGACATGTTCTGTACTGTCACAAATATTGTCACAATGCTTTTATTAAAAAAAAATTGATTTAAAAAGAAATAATCCCTTTTATTAGTATTGCTTGTTAATATATTCTATAAGTAATTTTTAATTTAGTTACAGTCCTTAGAGAATTTCCATTGAAGATAGCACACTGGTTCTGGAAAGACCAGCAGTATTCTCTCACAAGTTTAGTTGAAAACCGTGGTGTTTAGCATGTAGTTGAAATTTTAATTCTTCATAAAGTTATAGTGCTGTTTAATGTGATTTAATTTGTACATCACACATTTATCACATCTGTATTTATGCTACATAATTATGAATTTTATGGGGTTTAGCCAAAACAAGTGTTAATATTTGCCATAAAACTTAATATTTAGAAAATAAAATCCAATTATATTGCAGAATATATAAATTTGCATTTCCATATTGCAATAATGTACGCTGCACTGTTACAACTACACATTATACACATCAAACCCTGTGGGAAAGTACTCTTTACTGCTTGTTGCAGAAGCCTCGTATGCGTTACTATTATTATTAGCTTGCTTTAGCACAATACTAAGGAGCAGTCATGCTCTATTTTGTTCTTTAGCAAAGAGCTACAAGTAAGGGGTTTTGGTAAAGACTTTGTAAGCTAAATATGCTGGAGATAGCAGAGGAATCATATGGAGACAAAATGTTGTTTGATACAAAGAGGAGTAAACTACTCTATATGGTTGTCTCAAAATGTGTGGTATTTATGGAAGAGAGTACTATGAAGAGAGTGAAGTAGCTTTGTTGGTGTAGAAAAGATGTCCTGAATGGAAAGATCCCATATAAATGATGGCTCTTTTATGAACATGTGGGGCAAACCATAGAATATATTTTTTCATCAGGAACGCAGAAGAGATTCAGAGTTGCTTCCTGTATTGTCAATGTTCAGTAGAATCTTTTAGAGATACCATACTGAAGCTGCTCAGCATCAGTGGAAAATCCTAAGCTTTTGTTTTCTTGTTTGGTTTGTTTTATTGTTGTTGTTGGTTGTTTTGTTGTGTTCTTTTTTTCTCAGATCCCAAATAAAGTTGTTCCATGACTCTTCCTTAAATGAGCAGTCTTGATCCCTCAAGCAGGACTTATGCCACAATATTTACTTGCAGAAATGACAGTAAGAAAAACAGTTCCTATGCGTAATAATTTTTAGCTAAATTAAGCTATACAGTGCAGAGGGTAAGGAGTGGGACTGCACCATTGGCAGCAGCAAGCCAGTAGATAAGGTTCACTGTATTCTCAAGGTACCTTCTAGGAAAAAAGGTTCTCCTGAAGTAGCCCAAAGAATGACTGCTCTGCTCTGTGTATGCAAACCACTTAAATTTAGTGGTGGTGGAGAGGCCAGTTAATTATCTCAGGGCTGGAGTCATTTTGTTTGCAGTCTACAAACAAAGGGATGGGTGTTTGACTCGCATTAAGAAATGCTGCTTCTGAAGATAATAGATTCAGGGCTTTGCACACAAAAGCTCACCTGTCTTTTTTGTGGGGGTCGAGTTCAACTGTATTATTTGGTCTGATAAATATACTTTCCCTTCAAATTTTGTCTTGCTTGAAAGGTACTCACTGTTGAAAGAGAACATACTTCACTGTAAGGATTTACCTATTCTTTTTGCACTTATAGTTGTATTAATATAAATGTGTTAATGAAAATTCTATTCTAAATGATTTGTGCCAGTATTAAATAGAAAGTAAAAAATGGAAGTAATGAAATCAAAAGTATTTTTCATTGATTTGCAAATGGAGTTGCCAACTAAATAATTCATTTACATGCATTCAGCTGATTATTGATAAGAATTTCACAGATTGTAGCACAACCTATGTTAGAAGAGGAATTAGAAAAGCTGTTTTAGAGACCACATCTGAGAGAAGCAGTATTTCCCAAGTTGAAGATTGGTGTATCCTAACAAATGGCATGGAGGGATGAGCAGTCTCTTATTAGTTCAACTGATCTTGTGTGGAGAGTATGGAGAGTGAGATCTCTGAAAAATGGTCTTGTAAGCTGTGTCATAACAGGTTGCATCTGTGCAGTTAAATTTCTTGGCTACATTGCTGGCACACACTGAAATCCAGTTAAAATGTTCAAATTCCATTTTTGTGTAATCCCTCTTATTCACCTCTTTGTCATCATCATTGTTTGGTAGCAAACTTTTGTATGAAAAGTGGCAGGGAAACTGCAGTGGGATTCAGAAAAGGTAAAATGAGTAGTTCCTTTGAAGTTTAACACAATAACTGTCATTCTTGTTTAAAAAAAAGGTCTTGTTCATAAATAATGAATACTTTTGGTCCAGCAGTTATTTTCTAGTCTAATGGAAAGCAAATTTGTAATTGGTGTGGTTATTGAACAAACCTGTAATTTTATCCTTTTTATCACATCAGTAAACCCAAACAAACCTACACTCATAAATGGACAATAGATAACAAAGCAGGTGTTTGCTGCCATCGCAATTTTGCCACTACAGAAAATTTAAGTACCTGCATTAATAGTAGACAACCATGTGCTTTGCATCCAGGTACCAATTACCATGAACTTAATAAAAGAAAAGAATAAAAAGAACTTATTTTTCTCCTCAGTGCATATCTGGATTTAAATTTGGCTTTCTTTTTATTCTTTCTTCTTAACTAGTTTCTGGCTAATGAAGGAGATGACAGTTACAAGCCGTTCCCGTTACAGTTTGT
The DNA here is from genome assembly GCA_025345505.1 of Todiramphus chloris collaris. NCBI lineage: Eukaryota > Metazoa > Chordata > Aves > Coraciiformes > Alcedinidae > Todiramphus > Todiramphus chloris. Next base: position 9,376,188 of record JANVCC010000038.1, read on the forward strand.
GCGTGTCTAGGACCTTTTATCCTCAACGTAGCCCTCAGAATGTGATACACAGCACACACACGGTTAACTTAGTCTGGGCAAGGTATTGCATGGCTTGCTTTTATGGCAGAATATAATTAAAAGAGATGATTGGAATACATGGTTATTCATAATAGATGTCACACAATTACCATAAGTAATGCAATACATGCAAAATCTCCATTTGTAATGAAAATAGATTTGCTGGAAAGTCAATAGGAAATTTCATTTATTGCTTATTGTTTCTAGCATATTGGAATATTTTGTGCTATACAGTGTAATATAACTGTGTTTTCTTCAAATGCATATTTTTGAGAGGCATCTGACATGAATTTCATGTTGCAGTTCCTGAAAGGAGATCTGGTTAACCTGTCATCTCTTCTATATATGCTCTATGAAAAGCCTAATATATAGTATTTTTCTGTTGAATTTACATGAATTTTCCTTGATGTACCATAATTATAAAGAAGATATTTCCTAATTTCATAAGTAAATGTCTTGTATTCCTTATATTTAGTGGACCTCTGTCATGGTTTAACTCTGGTTGACAGCTAAGCCCCATACAGCCATTTGGCCCCCCTGGTGGGAGGGGGAGAGAATTGAAAGCATAAAAATGAGCAGAACTCATGGGTTAAGATAAAGACAGTTAAATAGATAAAACAAAAGCTACACAAGCAAACAAAGCAAGGAATTAATTCACTACTTCCTCTCAGCTGGCAGGTGTTCAGCCATCTCCAGGCAAGCAGGGCTCTATCATGCATAACAGTGACTTGGGAAGACAAATGCCATCACTCGAAATGTCCCCCTCTTTGTCCTCCTTCCCCCAGCTTTATATGCTGAGTATGACATCATATGGTCTGGAGTATCCCTTGGATCAGTCTGGGTCAGCTGTCATAGAATCACTGAATTGTCATGGTTGGAAAAGATCTCTAAGATAACTGCATCCAACCATCAACACACCAAAAAAAAAAAAAAAAAAAAAAGAGAGAGAAAGAGAGAAAAAAAAAACCCAACAGCTCACCCTCCCTCTAGAGCATGTCCTGAAGTGCCTCATCTATATGTTTGTTGAATACCTCCAGGGATGGTGACTCTACCACCTCCCTGGTCTGTCCATTCCAGTGCTTGACTACTCTTTCACTAAAAAAATTCTTCTTCATATGTAATCTAAACCTCCCCTGGTGAAACTTCAGACCATTTTCTCTAGTCCTGTTGTTATTTACTTGAGAGAAAGGCCTCACCCACCTCACTACACCCTCCTTTCAGGTAGTTGTAGAGAGCGATAATGTCTCTCCTCAACCTCCTCTTCTCGAAACTAAACAATCCAAATTTCCTCAGCCTCTCCTCATAGGATTTGTCCTCCATACCATTCACCAGCTCAGCTGCCTTTCTCTGAACTTGCTTTAGGAACTCAGTGTCTTTCTTGTGGTGAGGGGCCCAGAACTGAACATAGTACTCAAGGTGTGGACTCACCAGTGCAAAGCACAGAGGCATGATCGCTTCCCTTCTGCTGGTCACATTAGTTCTGATGCAGGCCAGGATGCCGTTGGCCTTGTTGGCCACTTGTGCACACTGCTGGCTCCTGTTCAGCTGGGTGTTGACCAGCACACACAGGCCCTTTTCTGCCAGGCAGCTTCCAGCCACTCTTCCCCAAGCCAGCAGCATTGCATGGGGTTGTTGTGGACAAAATGCAGGACAAGGCATTTGGCCTTGTTAAACCTTATACAATTGGCCTCTCCTTGGCCCATCAATTCAACCTGTCCAGATCCTTCTGCAGAGCCTTCCTGCTCTTGAGAAGATTGACACTCCCATCCAATTTGGTGTCATCTGTAAACGTGCTGAGGAAGTGCTCAATCCCCTCATCTAGATCATTGATAACGATACTGAACAAGACCAACCCCAAAACTGAGCCTTGGAGGACACCACAGGTGCACTGTTTCCAACTGGATTTTCCATTCACTACAGTTGTCCCAGCCCAGCTGGCCAGACAGTTTTTAATCCAGCAAAGAGTACACCTCTCTATGCCATGGGCTGACAGCTTCTCTAGGAGAATGCTGTGGGATGCAGTGTCAAAAGCTTTACTAAAGGCCAGGTACACAACGTCTACAGCCTTTGCCTCGTCCACTAGGCAGGTCACCTGGTTATAGAATGAGATCAGGTTGGTTAAGAAGAACCTGCCTTTCTTGAACCCATGCTGGCTGGGCCTGATCCCCTGGCTGTCGTGGCCACGTCCCCTCCCCACTCCTTGTGCACCCCCAGCCTACTCACTGCTGAGTTGGGGTGAGAAGCACAAAAGGCCTTGATGCTGTTCAGCAACAATGAAAATATCTCTTTATTATCAACACTGTTTACAGCAGAAATCTAAAGCACACACCCATGCTCTGAAGAAAATTACCCCAGACTAAACCAATACAACCTACAGCTGAAGGGTTAAAGGGCATGCCATGTACATGGAAAATATTCAGGAACGCTCTTTAAACATAGAGAAATGAATAGTGAATGGTGATGTGTCATCCAAGTACCTTCTTCATGGCATGGAGTGATAAATGATGCCATAGCTTAATCTCTCCCCAGAGTAGCTGGTGTAGGTGTCAATCCTTTGAGGGTAAATCCAGTTTACTGCATTTCCCCCAAATAAGTGCAGACACAGAGGTCTAAATATGGTCCTGTCACTGGTATGGATTTCTTCAGAGGTTACTTAAGGAAAGCTGTTCACAAAAGGAGTATTTTGAGCAGAACTGCTTTACTCTGAAGCAGTACTATACATTTAGATACCTGTGCAAAATAACTGATTTTTGAGATGCAAGGCCCTAACTCTGTTGGGTTTCACCCCTTCTGGCATCTGTTGTTTTTTGGGTAGGACAAAGTCCTTCCCCCACTCTTTTCCTCCTCTCCACCAGTGTAGCACAGTTAATTCATGCCTGGTGGTGTGCTTTCCCCCACTGCCTGCTCAGGAAGGTAGCACATAAAGTATCTCCTGCTTTCCTGTGTGCCTAAAGCTGCTCAGTTTTGCTCCTTCAGTTGTTTAGGAAATGCTCTTCTGTGGGTCTGAGCAGGTGAGGCTATCCAAGACAGTGATTCCTAGAGACTCTGTAATTGCTTTGCAGAGCTTCAGCTGAGGGTCAAGCACATTCTCTAAGCAAGGTAATTGGGTGAATTACATTTTAATAAGTTGTCTTGTGTAAAGTTACATATGAACATAGCAGACAATGGACACTTTGTTGTAAAATGAGGCTACAGTGGAAATGGAGTTGTTATTCATTGATACAGATGTATTTTACCATATCACTCATACCATTTCTAGATTTCTGAAGTTGCACAAGTGTATATAGTCTGCTATTCATTTGCTAATGTATTTTACTTTTTCCTGTTCCTTGTAACCTGATGACTTCTACTGTTTCTGATCAAAACATATAAGCCACAGCACCTCTCAGAGTGAGCTCTCTTGAGCAGATGTTCATGTTATACAATAAAAATTGAAAATTCCCTTACTGATGCTCTTCAAGTTAACATCATACTGCATTCAGATAAGTGACTTCTCTAAAGAAGCAGCCTAAGAGCAGTTAGTTTTAGTTCAGGATTTATTATCTTTACCAGTTAATAACTGGGAATGTATTGAGATGAACTCATTGCTGTTTGTTTCATAAAATTAGAAATTGTGTGCAACAAGTATTAGTTTAAATAGGTGAACTGGGAAATTCTGCTTTTTATGCAGTCTGGTCTGATGAATGTCATGTAGCCAAATACAAGTTTTTGCTCTGAAGTATATGTAAAAATGTAACTGTTTAGGAATTTGTTTTACGAATATGTGATTGTGTGGTTCTGCATTTCTTTTTCTGTCACTGTCACCTGGTTTCAGGAACAGACTGTGTGACATGGATTATATATTTATATTATGCCATAGAAATTAATGTTGCCAGAATTCAGGCATTGCAGTTGAGTCACTATAAGCACACATTCCAGGAACACTTTCTTCAGCTCAGTTTTGTTGATTCAGTTGGAATAGAACCTCACTCACTTGGTACATAGTTCACTTCACTACATCCTTACTCTGAGGATAAAGTTACGAAAAAATACAGTAGGGATATAGTTCAGTAAATAAATGGCATTCCTGGCCCGAAAGAAATCCAGAGCCCAATTGTGAAAAAATTATGCTTCTGTTGATACTATTGAATTCAAAATCATGTGTGATTTGGGGAACAGGAGGAAGAAGGGAGAAGTAGAGAAAGAGGAGAAAAAAACAGGTTTGTATTTGACTTCTTCCTTTTGACCTTTCAGGTGCATCTGGTTGGTGTTTCTGTTGTTATACATCTTCTTTTACAGCACACTTATTTTTATCTCTTTTTGTTGTTTGTTTTGGGGGGTGGTGTGTGTGTAGGGGGGCAACATGTTCATGCAGTGTCTTGATTTCAGAATCTTTAAGAGCTCAAAATATGGTGAGACTTGTGGTAAAATTACAAGAATATAAAAGAAGTTGCCAGAATGTAAGATTTGGCCAGATAAAGTAGAAAAAGAACATGATCATACCTGCTTGTCTTGGAACAAAATTTCCAGCAATAGCTTTGTTAGTCTTAGACTAACAAAGGCATTAGTAAGAGCTGTGGATGTAAATCTGAATCTGGAGATAGATGAACTATAAACAGTGATTTCATATTTTATATTTTGTTTTTAAATATTGAGAATAACCTCATGACTGAAACAAAATGCTGCAGTTGAGGAGCATATTTTATTATTTGGTACTTTGAAATCAAGATTGGACTTCTCTTTAAGGTTAATGAGAGGCTATTATCTTCACAGAGGATTGATAATGATGGAATCTGTATGCTGACAGGGAGCAAATTAGAATAGTTGATATTTTTCTCCCACTGGTTGAATGATATGGACAATTGGTGGGACAACAATGAGCTGTGACATTTTTTGCCATTCTCAACTCTTCAGAATGAAATCTCATCTTCTTTAGAACAAAGATTGATACAAGCAGGAAGGAAAAGATGTACTTTAGGAAGTAAAGTTGAGGTAGTTTGATGAATGGATAAATTGTAGAATTACAAATAAAGCAGCTTTGTTGACCTGCAATTTGATATTCTTGCCAGGAGCTTGCAAGGGAACATGAAGTTACTGTATTGCTGTCTATAATAGCTAATTTAGAATTTGTTAAAATTCTGCTTATGTGTTATTGATTATATTTCTTTAATTCTGAACACTTAACTTCTGTGAATTGCATTCAATGCATAGCAGAATTGAATTAATTTGAACAATATTTGAAAATATCTGAAATTTTACAATATCTGAAAAATTGGATTTTAATTTTGCCCATTCATGAGGACATAGCAGGATACATCTGCCAAGCATTACCTATCTGCTGAATGTTTGGGTGCAAGGACCACCAGCAATATTGAAATGAGTCTAATGTTTTCACATTAGAGTCAAATGCATAATGTCTTAATGGTCTATTGAAATTTTTGGCAAAAAAGTCCACCTATCATTTTTGCAAAATAAAATTGCATGTTGCACTGCTCCCTGATTACTTTAGCTCCAGGCAGTGTAAATGAAAGACAAAATTAAAGCAAACTTTTTAATATACTCCATTTTGCATAGCTCTGTTGTGGTGAAGGGAAATAATTGGGAGCGAAAACTTTATAAGCACTGTGAAATAGGATCAATGTATTTTTCACATGACTCACAAAGTTGTAGTGAGAGACTTGAGACATGGCCACTTACACAGAGATGCAGAGGAAGGCTTCTTTGGTTGTGTGCTTTGGACTTTTTTTCTGCAGTCATTTTGAATGAATGTAAAATATGGCATTGCCATCTTTCTTAGGGAATAGGAAGACTTTTAAAAAAAAAAAAAAAGCACCTAATTAGTAATTAGTATCCAGTCATGTGGAAGGATGCTAATGACATCTTTGCTCAATTAATCTTTCCCTTCTATGACCCTATTAATATTAATAAAATAAGTTATACTTGCTTGTCTTTAAAGAAAATCCTGAATTTGACTGGGAGAAAGTTCATCAGAAAAATATTGTGGAGTTGTATAATTCTATTTTATCTTAATCTGAAAACAGCCACATTAATGAAACATTGCTGACTTAGCATAATATTTTGCTGAGGTTATTTTAGCTTAGATCTAGTTCTGTTACAGTCATTAACAATAATGGAGCTGGTGCAGATCGTATTCAAACTGGAGCACCCCAGAGAGAACAAATTAGACTGTGTTTGTTAGGAAGTTTATCAGGCTCATGTTAACCTCTAAAGATGCATTCCATGGAAATAATGAGTTTTATGTAGGGAGCAAGGGGCTATAGCACTGTGCAGATATGTATTTCTGTGCTGTGCTTCTTCACCTGCATGTAAAGTTTTCTCTTGTGATGATTGGTTTTTGTAACATTTATTAGTTCTTTATATACAAATCATAAACTAGTTTGACTAATTTTTAAACTGCAGGGACAGAAGTTGTTGAGATTTTTTATATATATATATATATATGTATGTCAATGATAAACTTAATCCAGCCCCCTAATGAGAGTCCAAGTGGGGTTTTGTTCATCCTTGAACAAGAGAAATCTGACCCATTTACGTGGCATTCACAGCAGCATTGCTTGTTTTAGTCTAACTCTGATATGTAGTGTGGATTCTTTATTCTACTTGATGACTGTATTCTTTTCAACATTTGTTGGTCTCTTAGAAGCCCATGGGTTTAGTTGCTCATTTGTGTATGTTACAGTGCTTGTGAAATAGAGGATAGTCTGTAAAAGTGACTGCTAAATCTAGAGAGGTTTTGTGTGCAAATCATATGAATGATATTTATGTAGCTGCCTTATTTCAGAATTGGGAGAGTAATACGTGGGATGTATTTGGAAATTTAATGGGGTATGATTTTCCTAAATTAAATGACAGGATGCATAATGATGAATATTTTGATATGAGGTTGATACAAAGAGTCTAGCACTGCTAAATGAAAGAGGAAAAAAAACCCCTAATATTTTAACAAACCATATGAAGTTCAAGGACCCTTTCTGTGCCATTGTTGGATTGCTGTTGTGCCTATATATTAAAAAAAAAATACTGTTTTGGAGATGTTCCTTCATTTTTGCCAACATGACGTGGGGGGAGAGGTGTCAGGGAAAAGGCAATGATGTACAGTCCAGCTTTGAGTATTTTCTCAGATCCTCTTTGATCTTTATCTGTCACATTGATGGTACCTGAATGAATTTAACTTTCTGGCTCAGCTAAAATGTTGTCCATAGGGGATCATTTTATATTGCCTACAAGGTATCAGAGTGAAGAAGATAATGTGGTTTGATGATTGTGTTTTGTCACAATTGAAGAGGCACAGAGAGATGCTCTATTTGTCCTTTTAAATAATGAAAGTTGAATCAGGATTGTGATCTGATCTGTCAGAGGATTCAACAGCAATAACTATCTTCCATCTCATTACTTCCCCTTCCCTTTTGAAACTTTTTAATCTTTGCAAGAAAAATTGTCAACTGTTGTAAATCTCAAGTGTTTGTTTTGCCAATTGACTGCACAACTTAAGGATACATACTTACTTTTAAATTATCCTCACTGAATTGGTGATTTTGTGAGGAGGTGAACCATTCTGAATTGTAATAGAGACCTTCTGTGTTCCTTACACCTGCAGGTTTGAGGAGAAAAATATTGACTTACCTATCTAATTACGTTTTTAATTTATGTGGTTGTTTAAAATGGTGGTTAAAGTTCTTGTGTATTTAGTGACTTAGATTTTCAAAGCCATTGCTGAAATTATGACAAATTACTTATGTGATAATTGTTTCTGCTTGCAGATGGGGGAGAACAGTTTCATTAACTTCAAAAAGATCAGTATTTGTCCTTCTTTAAGCAAGATGTGTATTCTTCTTATTCTTTACGCCGAACTAGTTGGTCAGTAGTCACAAGACTGTTGTCCATTTATACCCACAAAGATGGGGTAGAAGATATCTTAAGAGTAAGGTATTCTTCTATTTAAGGAATTTGGGAAATTTTTTCAGTTGGAATCCAGGTATTTGGGAACATGTGACCTTTAAGAACATGTTTAAATATGCTTCATTTCAAAACTAAAAATGCCAGTACAAGTACTGGACAGAAAAGGAAGAGAAACAATGTGGAGGTGTAATAATGTGTTCTCTTTCTCAGGAGAGTGTGTTTGACTTTCGTAGTATTGTAGGGCTGAGGAGGGTCCCTGTGGGTTCCTTGTCACATAGTATTGGAGTGCAGTGAAAGCTAGCAGATTCACATAAACCTACTCTTATTCCAAATCTTGAATCTAGCTTTTCTTCATTTTCATTTGAGCTTCTACACTCTGCAATGCCTCTATTATCAGAGCCACAAAATTCTGAATATCTGTTTAAGAAGGTCCTTTGTGACTTCCTAATTATATTTCATGACAGTCCTGCTTTGTTCAGTATAATAATGAAATGGAAAACTTTCAAAATTAGTTTTAATATAAACATATAATATATGCAACACAGTGATAAACCTTGAAAAACTGTCATTCACACTGAGTAATTAAATATCATTACCTTCACTTACTACTGGATTTCTGTATTTTGTTTAAGGGAATCATAAATGCACTGCATATATTGAAAGCAGTTCAATTTGCCCAATTAGCAAAGTTTAAGATTGTTTTCAGAGACATGATTCATCTTACGATTAGTTGTTTTGTGCCTCTTGTTTTAAAAATGTTGGACTTAAAATGTTTTTCTTTTTTTATATTGTTGAGGCTTAATTTATCTCTAAAATTTTCTATGCAGATTTAGTTGAAAATTATGCTTAAAATATCCATCCCATAAGAAAGAGAGAGACAGTCATCTTTCTGTCATGCTCCTTAGAATTAATTGTGGTAGGCACATGAGTACTGAGGATGTAGCAGTGTGTGCCATTTTCTTATAGTGCCTTGAATCTACTCTGTTGAAAACTGATGCCCAAGGCCTAGCCTTCACCACTGTGCAGTATCTGGAAATAAGGATGTGATGGTGCATTTGGCACTGACAAAAGGAAGTAGAAAAGCAATTAATTGGGTTTGACTCTGCAGGTGACAGCGTAGCTCATCTCACTTCAGAATATACCCCAATAATGGACATTTGGAAGTGGTTTGCAATATCATGAGAATGTGTTACTAAAGCTGTAGAAACAGTAAGGAATAATTCCCAAACTGGAAGGCTGTTACTGCTTGTTTTCTCAGTTCCCACCAAAACCTTTTGGCAGCACTTTAGAAAAGTGAAAGAACAGGTAATGTGAAGGAAAGAAGTGTTTTTTTCCACTTCTTCAGAAAGCAAAGATACATAGCTTAGTGAAAAAAAGGTAGTTAAATAAACTCTTTAGTTTATCTAGGTCTATATGATGACACTTATTAACCCAATTAACATGTCTGAATTTATTATCCAAAACTGCATTGCTTTGGTTGTTTCAACTATATTTCTATAAATCAGAGGTGCCAATATACATACATTACACTGTGAGGCTAAGGTATCATAGAAAAGAAAACTCTATCATTTACTCAAATTGTGTTCAACAGAATTCTTGAATTAAACTAAAAAATAATTTTAAAGAATAATCAAGCATTAATTGCTTTTTTGAACTGACCTTTCAAATCTTGTTTCCACCTATGAAGTCATCAGACTTAGCTTGTGAATGCACTGTGGCAAGTTCTGAGGGGAGGAGAGGTTATCCTTCTTTCCTGTAGTGTTTGGTTGTGTTTTCTTCAGTTTCATACATGACTGAGATGATTTTGATTGCTTAAAACCACACTGTCCGTCAGTGGTTGAAGCTAGATAAAGAACACACCCAGCATCTGATCTAATCTAATAAATTTGTGGGGTTTTTTTTTCTGTACACAAAATACTGTAATGAACTGAAGAGAATTTGAGAAAAAGTTTATTTGGTCCATTAATATTAGACTCAAAGACTCATTTAGGAAGCAGCCAATTTGTAGCGAAGAAGAAAATTGCATTTTAATAAGCCTTTCTTATGCTTGTAAACAATATTGATCTAACAAAAGTTTTGTCCCTATTTTTATTTTTTGTGAATTTTAAATGTATTTTTCCTTGTCTTAATCTTAGGATTTCTCTGCCAGTTGTGTGTCTCATTTAGAAGATTGTGGTTGAGTGGGATGCTCAACACCATCACAAAGGCTATGTTTTCTTAAAAAGTCTACTTAAATCAATACATAGATTCTGATGGCTACTTAATTACTGTCTTGGAACCCCTTACTGGCTTTCTTTTTCTTATCAAGGAAAATGATTTTGATGGGAGGAAAAATTCAACCTCTATTCATTGGAAACAAATCTTTTAGATTACCTGCCATAGTAGTTTGTTAGGAAATATTTACACTGATAACAGGGGATGACCTTAATGTTTTTGAATATTAGATATTAATAAAATAGTACTCTTTTAATGCTGTATTTGAATGCTTCTTTCTTTTTTCTTAATGTGGTTTTGATCCACTGCAGCAGGTTTTGAGTTTTGTTGAGTTATACTTTAAGTCATTGCTTTCAAGAAGAAGAAAATATTGCTGACAAAAACATCCTCTTCTTTTTTTCTGTCTTCTTTCATAAATATTCTCATCTTGTGTAGAGATAGCTGTAGTCAATAATCCTTTTCCTTTATTGGTTATGTCTCTGTGTTTGAACCCCTATTAGGATCACTAAGAAGTAACCCAGCCTAACATGGTAGAAAAAACAATGAACTCTCTTAGGGTGTGAAGAGCATTGTTTAGGTGTATCAAGTAAATTCATCATTATATCAGGATTTGATAGAGCTGAGAAACTATTGTTTGAAGTTTCAATATATTTCATTGTCACAAATGATTATTCAAAATCATGATCCTTCTTTTAAATGGAGATGCATCACATAGACTCTAAAATCTAAATGATATGTGCTAGTTTCATTTGGAAGTATAATTAAGGTGTATAATATCATTTAACTGTTTAATGAACTCTGCATAATGTAATGGAATACAAATATTTGACCTTCCTGACAGTGACTGATGGATTGAAGTTGCGCAGCATGATATCATTAGAATGTCAAATAACATCATTATTCATGATTATCAGGAATTATTCAGGTGAAATGGCAAATGTAATGGAAAGCTATTATTTGTGTGTGGGCCGCAGATTGACTTTCTTTGTCACTGCAAGTCTCTTGATACGCAGGGAAGATACTCAGATTTATTGAGCTACAAAGAATTAATGTTATAGGTTAAATAAATGTCAATAACATCAGAAAAGTATTTTCAGTAGGTCAGGTCATGTATTAAGTGTCTAAGAGTAACTACTAGTGATAATGTTTTAACTTCTATTCTACTTTTACTTCAGCTAAATATTGAAAATATCTTTAGATTACAGGGTTTTGCAGCATGAGAATATATCAATAATCACAGCTTTCTGGATAACATTTTTGATCGGTAGAAAGAAAAAAACCATACAGACTGTTTGCAGCAATACTTCAGTTTCACCCTCTATGCTCAGAAACCTAAATGCAGAATGCAGACTTTTATTCCAAGAGGTCATTGTTTATTTAGGCTTTAAACTGAAATCATAGCTAGGTATTTTTCCTTCACTTAAATTCATAGGAAGTTGATGGTCTGCATCAGGAGCTACCATATACTTTCCAACAGGCCATCCAGATGCCTAATGCTGAGCACAGGCTTATGCAGTCTGTTGAATTATGAACTATAGAAATAAATGATGAGTAACCTGTGTTGATTTGGATAATTAAGATCTGCCCTCAAGACATGCATGAGCTGTGAAAATGAATTTTCCATATCAGGACAAAACTGTAATAATGTTTTATGACATGCTTTCTGCTGGATCTGAGTCATGCCCAAAGATAATTTTGAGTCCCTGACCAGCAGATACCAGCTGCACTGTTGCGTGCTTAAGAAGTGGCTGAAGGATAAGCTGCTATGTTCACAGTGAAAGCAGGATGGAGATGCAAATTATTTCACTGACTGTGCAGAACAGCCATTTTTCTGAGAATTCCATGAGTTTAGGGGGTGGGGGTGTGTCTGTAATGCATATTTGATATACAAATTGGGTTTTATTAATGACGTGGTCTATAGATAGGACAGTGATGGCAGCATGGTATGGGCAATGGCAAAGCACGCAGTGAACAGGAAAGCTGTGCAGTGGCAGTTGCGTTCCATGCTGAAGGATCACATGCCTCTGTGTCAATTCTGTGTTGAGATGGGGTTGTGCCTTGGCTTTGGGTTATATGGTGGGTGTACAGAGCTTTAGTCAGGATTGCCTTTTCAATTCCTAACACAATTACTACTACTGTGTTTTGAAGCTTTGGAAAAAAGCCATGATGAACCAAGGTAGATGGCTAAGACTAAAAACCTGACTAATTCCTATAGACACTTAGGTGTCTGCATGACATCTGAAAATACCAAAACTATTGCCTTGGTGAAGTACTCTTACAGTTTAACTACATACAGCATGGCATTTAGTAAGATTGGCTTTTGTCTTAATTGACTGTTGAAATTTGCAGTTTCTGTTGATCTCTGTACAGCCTCAGCTGAACTGTCTTTTCCACCCCTCCCCCTTTTTTCCTTCTGTGTAGATGTACTCACAGTAATTTGGAGTGCTTCTTGATTTGAATATTAAACTTAAGTCACAATCCATATGATGATTTTACCTTTTGTTCATGCTGTGTAAGTCCTAAACCCAGGCTGAAGTTGTCAGCTTGGGAATTTATGTGGAAATATATTTTCTCTTAGGTCGCTGTACAATGTCTATGTGCTTGAATGGGCTAACAGAAGGCTAGGTGATTTCCAATACTTATTTTCAGGGTGTTAAAAACTTCTGAATCTTCTTTGCTCCCTGCTGCTCTGTGCTTCTACCACAGTCAACAGGTTTTCAATCTCACCAGAACTCCTACTTCACAAGTTGTCAAATGACTGTTCAAGCAGTAAATGGAAACCTTAAACATGGGGGGGTGTGTGTGTGTGTGTGATTTGAAGTATATGTTATTACCAGGGAGCTGAAAAGTAGCCTATCCTTGAATATGCAAGATTATGAGGCATAACCCTTCACTCATTATGGAAGTCTGGCAAAGGGGAAGAGAGATATTATTGTTGCCATAATTTTTTCTTTTCAAAGGACTGGAATACAATTGTAAAACTTTAATGGAGTTTGCGAGGTTTTCATCCCTCCAGCAGTTGAGTGGATAATCCTTTATACACCCAGTGAGCTGCCCCTGCAGCAATGGTATGGCTTAGCAATGGTAACAGTGTTTAGCAGATGCTTGCAAGTTATGTTGTGCATATACACAATGTGTTGCTCCTCTAAATACAGAGGACCCTGGCTTGCAAAGCAGTTCCAGAAGAAAAATTCCTGTGCCAGCAAACTGCAGGTCAGAGCCCTAGACTCTCTGAAATTCCTGAGTGATTTTTAAAATCATGTTCTGTTATCTTATTGTGCTTGTTTTGCAGAACAGAATAAAACAAACCAAGAGCAGTAGAAGCGGTGCTAATTTGACCTTCTTGTACTGCTGTGAATAGCCCTTATTAACTTAAGCTCTTCCTACTGATTTAAATGAGTCACTTAATAAAAGTAGCTTTGAGTAAGACTTTGTAGGTGCCAGTGCTGTATTTATATAACAAGAACAACATTTTTAAAGGTTTATGAAATCATCATAAAAAATAAAAGACCTTGTTACATCTTGCTGTCTTTGGTTACATGTTTGTAACTTACACTAAAAAAAAGGAGTGATGTATGTGCACGGTCAATACATTACTGTTTCAGGGATTCAATTCTTTTCCTAAGTGAGCCTATCAGTTTGGACTAAATTGGCATGTAAAGAAGTAAGCAGAGATGAAGAGTATAAGTAGGCATCAGAGTGGAAGAGCGATGCTAATTGTGTCCCAAAGTGAAGATTTTACAGGGTCTTTTATTACACAGTAGAGAAATCACATGATCATTAATGATATAGAAATGAAGAAAGTGTTCCTATTTAAGAATAGTAGTTCACTTGAAGTCTTTGAAAAGCTTCAATAATATGTATATAATCTTGTAATCAAGCTATAGCTTAAATTATACCTGTTTTAGAATGTAATTAATGCTTTCAAATACTCCTGGTATTGTTTATCAGGCATGTTTTATTTTTGAGAATCTGCAGCACTAGAACAATATAATTTAATTTAGCTGATTCCATTCTCAGGTTAGTTTGTTGCTTTAGTCCAAGAGCTTATGCTTATGTTACCTTGCTCAATGAGAAGGGGAAAACTGAAATGGATGAACAGGAATTTTAATTTGCTATAGTTACCTGTATTCATAACATATATTGAAGTAGAACTAGCTTTGTAAGCTATTAGAGTTATAGGAGCAGATCTGAATACTATAAGGCTGTAAAGATTTATATTAACTCAAACAATGATAAGAGAAACTGAGTGATATGGAAAGTAAGCATGAGATTTAGGTTTAGTCTTTTATCCTTTCAAGTGAAAGTGATTTGGGTTTTCCATAGGAGTATACATTTGCTATGGTCTTTCCTTGAAAGAAGGCTAATCACACCCAAGTGTCCTATGTCGGGTCAGTTATCTCTTTTCGCAGAGTCACTTAACTTCTTTTTCTTTGGCTGTACATGCCAAACAAACAGAACAGCCCTAATCTCATGATTACTTGCTTGCCTAAAAAAAATAGGAGGATAAGAATTGCACCTCATCAATTTTTTGTGGATATTATTAGAGTCAGGCCATGTGTTCAGCAGGTACTTTGTGCTTCTATTGTTAACCATCGAAACAATTTTTTAAGGTTACATATGCTTATGAGTAGGACATGAATTTCCTACTAGAAAGTATTTTTCTCAGAAAAATCTGCTTATGGCTGACATTCATTTCGAGGTTAGTAAACCAGCTTGATTAGAATGAGATTTGTCACTTATCTATCATTTATCACAATTGTTTCTTTTGTTTCAGATTGGTACCTTCTTTCAAAAGAGCTCTTATTCTAGGAAGATAATACAGATAAATATGCTTAAAAAAATGACAGCCAAATTGGTGGTCTTGTCACTTTCAGATGAATTCAATGACTACAAATAAAACCTATGTCCTTAAGGCTGTTAAGGTTTCAGCAGGTGGAATTCTTTTATAAAACTATTCCTGCTATGTCCCATCTTGAAGTCTCAATCTTTTCTGCTGTCTTTTATAGTGAATTCCATTGAATGATAATTAGCTTTGATGTAAAAGGTACTCTTTTCCTGTATAATAAAGAAAATCTTTACTTTCCTAGGACTTGCTTTTTTTAGCTTGCCTTTCTGCCCTACCATGTATCCAAGTGGAAGTTTCAGATATTTATTGCAAGGCTATTTATATTCAGGATTGCTTGCTTCTATGCAGAAATAACAAAATAAAACTTTGAATAATACCTTCAATAAAATAAGAATAATCTTTTAACAAGTTTATTCTTTTGAAGTAAATACGGAATAAGGAGAACACTGCTTCATCTTGGAAATACTTGCACTTGAATTCAACCTTTTTTCTTCATCTTATAGGAATGTTGAATTTCCATCAATGTAGGGCTGTGTATTGTAAACATAAAGAAGTATTGGAATGATTATGAATGTAGGAGTTCTCATGAACACCTTTTTAGTCTAGTTTGCTCTTTAAAACAAGTACTGTTGTTATGGCAAGTGTAGTTCTGTTCCCAGTGTAGTAAATTTTAAGGAAATCAATAACAGCATACAGACAGAATTAGTAGCTACCACAAATGTCTCACTGTGAATGTAAAGGCTGTCTTATCTGTGAAGAGCTGATGGCTATAAAATGAAATGCATTTAAATACATGGCTGAAGATGATTAAAATATCATACAGAACCAAAGCACTTCAGCCGTAGATATTCATTAAATTGACCATTAATAACTTGCGATATAAAAGAATATTACTGTATTCATAAATTTTGTATGCAGATTTTATTAAGCTGGCATGTTATATGAATTGATTCCCTGACATCATCTGGCTGTGGCAGTATAGATAATAGTGTCTTGTATGAGTTTTCTATAATCCTGGAATTCTGATTGACTGTTTCTTGCTATAAATTACAATTTTGTTCTGGATGGCAATCCTTTCAACCAGTTGGCAATCAGAAAACATAATTATAGTGTTGTGTTTGGAATGGCCGTAGTGTTATTTCAGCATTTGTGTCACAAACTCCTTTTTTCCAAGGCTTATAACCTGGATATAAAAACAGGCTCAGACCTGCCAATTACAGTTACATTGTTTTTAACCTGCTAATTAATCTTTCCTCTGCACTTTCCTGTTCTCATTGAAGTACAGCATTCCATTCTGTACATGATATTTATTCATGTACATGATATTTATTCATAACATCAATCCATTGGGCCCTTTGTCATGAAAATGTATCAATAAACTCCTAGAATTGTTGCAGATATCCATATGGAAAACACTGGAAAGTCAAGGTGGTTTGAGGGACAGAAGTATTAGTTGGCAATACACAGTTTAGGGATCTGTGACCCAAAGAAAACAGAAGTATGAAAGCAAGTCCTCAGTCTTAGATGCAGTTACGTGTGTACTTAGATGGTGTGTAGCTGAGTTTTCAGGTGATTAAGGAGTTTTTTTTGAGAACTGCTTAATATTGTGTGTTACAGTGTATGAGGAAACACTGAGATGACCTTCTCTTAAGGACCTGTATGAGGAAACACTGAGATGACCTTCTCTTAAGGACCTGCATTTTTTGTTTACTACTGGTTTGGAAAAGACTTGAAGGTTTCTGAGACATGCAACTTTTCAAAATCCTGCTAGGCTAAATGTAACATTATTTCCCATGAAGAAAAGGTTTCTAATCTCCTGTATTTATTTTTAATCTAAAGAAGGTGTTAGATACTGGAGTCTTTTATGAGTCTAATCCTGATGTCTTTATTTGATCATTCTTTTTTTCTTCCCCCCTCCCTTTTTTTTCATTAATGTTATTTAAATGAAGTGATTACCATGCAAACCTGTCTTTTCAGGCTACCATTTATACAATAGAAATGTAAATGATGCTTTTTCAAATAAGAGTCCGGGAGTTTTGCTTTCTAAAGAATTAAGGCTTAATTTCCCTAAAAATATACCTTAAAGAAGGAATTGTAATAATGGTATCTGCAGTTGTAACTGCTTTATACTTACCACCAAAAAGGTGCTTTCTGGCGTTTCTGCAATAGAACTATATAATTACAAAAAGATAGGCCCTGGAACCTAACTGTGACTCAATGTGTGTCCAAAGAGGTCCTTCTGTGATATTAGTAAATGTGTTTTCAACAAGCTAATGATTCCACATATTTTTTGGAAAAGTCTGCTTAATTGAGGAGCTGGAGTGTAACAAAGAATGGATAATAAAGCATATGAAAATGTATATTCTATGCCAGTTTATTACTAATCTAATCATCAGATGTATTTTGCTTTTGATGGGACATCTTGTGTTTTGATGTAATATAAACTGAAAATTACAAAACATTTACTGTCCATTAACAAGAGAACGTCTCTTTCACTTTTTTCAGTGAATTATTTAGACAATCAGAAGTACACCACTGAATGTAATACAATGCACAGTGATTTATCTGTGTTTATTCTGAAGGTGAAATTTAGATTTTTCTTTAATAATATGTTCAAAGCAGCTTTGATATGACATAAGTAATTATGAAAATTTTAACCATGATATAATTGGTAACACTGGTTCTGATATGATAGGATTAGTAAAGTCAATGAAGAAATTGAGAAAAAGACTTCTGGAGCAGCGCATTCAATGTCTTTTAGACCTGATGTAGTTAAAAGTAAGGGTGTTTCACATATTGGAACAAAAAGGAAGCCGAGAAAACATTAAGGGCTTTGTTCATTAAAGACTTGCATGCTGCTGCCCATGCTTGACCTTTTCAAAAGAGAAATATGAAATAAAAGCTGAAAATAGGACTACCATGCCCACTTCTTTTTTTCTACCTATTGTTAAAATGCCTATCTCACCAGGCTACTTCCAACAAAATGAGCTTTCCTTTGGTTATTACAGCTGCTCAGAGAAGTGGGTAAGCTCCAGGCTTTAATTATTGACTCTCACTCTCTGAAAATAAATAGAGAAGCCATTTCTATTAGCCAGGACTTTATTGCCCTAGGTAGTATCAGGATTTCCTATGAATTTTGTAATTAAACTGGAAACATTATGTTCCATAAAGCATAGACCTGAAAAGGACATGTTATTCCACTTAGTGGGATCAGAAAGGCGTTTATTAAAATGCTATCTCAAGCAGGAGCACCAAGAAAGGAGCTGGAACTTTTGGTACGTGAATGGAGGATTGAAAAACATGAAAGAAAATTGTACCCACTTCTTGGTCGTGATTGCGTCTTTTACCTCCTTGTGGCAGACATGCAGAAATTTCATTTTTAATGCACCTTCTGTTCTCCCCGTCTTTATTGAGTATTTTCAATGCTACGTAGTACACAAGATAGGTTTTTCAGTATTGCTGTTGATAGCAGCATGTTCTCTCTGGCATGGGTTTTTTTGAGAAGTATTTCTGAATCACTTCTTCAATCTGGCCTTTTTTCAAATGGTTAGATATGTTGTCAAACAAACAAAAAGGTAGTATTTCAAACAATTTATTATTTGAAAATGGGTACATGCAGACATGTGCACACACACACAAATGAACACACCCTTAATATTCAGAGAATTTGTAATATCTACTCAGAGTAGTCAGGCCTTCAGTGACATTTCATGCTTGCTTAGACTTTCTTCTAAAAGAAATATTTAGATTTATTTAGAAGCAGAGAATTGTTATAGGAACGACTTGTAAGGTGCAAGGCAGTGCTTATTTATCTAGTTTTACAGTTAATAGTTAAATGCATATTTCTAATCAGAACTATGACACAGAACTGTGCCATTTTAGAGGGCAGAAACAAAAACTACAGTAAGATAGTACCACAGTAAGAAAATTTCTACATGTAAGCTCTTAGAAAAGTAGTAACTTTTAATTATTTTTCTGGTTTGGATTTCTTACAATAGCACTAGAGACTGAACACCGTGTTACTGATCACTGATCTGATCACTGTACACCATAGAACGCATCAGTGAGTATGCAACCCAGCTAGAATCTGAAGTCATCATTGGCCTCTCTGGTTGAATGAGGGTGATATGGTGCTTTTGGTTTTATACATCAATTATTCATACTTGTAAGATGCTTACAGAAATTAAAAAACATTACTGGTTCCAACTTCCTTGCATAGTTTGGCTGTGGGATGCAGGCTTTCTCTCCTAGCTTCTTTAGCCTAAAATAAACTAAACCTTCTTATCTGCTCACTGTACTCAATACAGAATTTCCCAACGCCCAAGTACAAACAGAGGAACACTCAGAGACAGATTGCCATGGCAACAATGAAGTCACCTCTTGCCTGACTTTATGCTGCTTTTCTGTCCAGCTCTTTCATGGTAGTATCACCAACAAATAAACTGAGAATTAAAAGGTAGTTTCTCTCAAAGCGTATGTTTGTCAGATAATTTGTGTGTTGCACAGTAACCCTGTAAGAATCTGCTGGACTCTGAATTATTTATCTAACTTGCAGTTTTTAGTTATAAATATATTAAAATGTAGTTGTTTAGTGAGACTAAAGTAAGAGAAACTAATGAGGAACCAACAGAGAACATCTGAATTTGTATTCCAGCAAAGAAAAATTTAATTGGAAGTCAGCTAAAAGTGCTCAAAGTTGAAACTATAAATCCCAAACAGTACTACAGTAATTCATAAAAACAAGTAAATCACAAATGAGTGGCAACCCACATCACCTTAGACATCCTTCTATACATTTTTCATCTCTCTGACAAATACTGCCTCACCTTGCTAAGGTTAAGGTATTTATTATTGATTAGATGTGTGTAAAGCATGTGCTTATTTTGTACTGATGGAAAAAGTATGAGGCTAGAGCTATATTCTAGTAGCTAGAGATATACTGTAGTCTGGATAACATACAAGAATTCTCTTTTTTCCAGAGGGTCTGGTTTGTGTTTCTCCCAAAGTACTGGTAGGAAAGTGAATGAGCTTTTAAAATACAGGTGTTGGAACATTGGCAGTAGTAACAGTGGGATGGGTTGAATACAGGGTTCTGCAGCAGGCAAGGACTTTTAAAAATTGTCCCAGGAATATTTATTGCTCACTGATGAAGGCTTGCTACCTGTAATGTTCTGGAAAAAAAAAAAATTGGACTAAGCAACCATGAATTGTGAGTTTGTATCAAACTAATACATCTAGAGAATCTAGTATAGTCAGTGATGAAAATAAAAAAAAAAAGAAAATATTGGGAGCCAATCACAAAGTATTGGATATATCTGAATGTAGAAAAAGCTGCCTTGGTGTTACAGGTGTTTCCCCTCAGCTGTATTCGTTCTTTTTCATACCTTTTCTATTGCTTCTCTTTCCTGTAAAGAGACATTCACGCGCTTGACATACAGTACACAAAGAAGTCCCACTGAACCCAGCAAGGTTAGTCAGGGCTTGAGAAAAGCACTGTGTAAAATATATATATTTTTCCCAGGGATGAGGTGGATGTTTGTTGCGTAGCAGCTCCAATGAAAAAGGTTTAGAATATACTATTTTGTAATTGGTCAAAATGCACGTCTGAGAGCTGTTTTGGTTTGCATTCTTCCTTTCTAAGTGCAGCAGCCTTGAAGGATGTGTCTGGTGTAGTGCCTGAAGAGTGCAGGGTAATTTATCTCAGACTGATGTGACTGGAATGCTGAATCCCATGTACTCTACTTTTTTCATTGCTGAATATTAATCAAGGAATGGATGGATTACGAGAGTTTCCAAATAGTTTCCTGTCGCAAGAGATACACATGTGTCAAGTATATTAGGTTGAGAAGTTGATAAATAATACTGGAGAAGACTAACTTTCCATTCCTCTTTGATGTGATACAATACTTCCTGACATTCAAGGTATCTTTGGTATACTGAAGTGATATCAGAAAGTCCTCTGTCCGTTCTTTCATTTATGTTGAAATTACCACAACAAAAAAACCACAAGTAACTAGCTAAACAGAGATCACATTTTTGCCTATCAAATTGATGCTTGCCTTCCAAAAAAAAATCTTTCTTGTCAAAAAACAGTATAGGTGTCAGAAAGTGAAAACTTGCAATTGTTTTGTAACCTTTTTTGTTTGAGATGTTTAATTGCAACTGTGGAAACATAAGCACAAAAATGTTTGGGAGCCTGTCACCTAGAGTGGTGTCTTCTCTTGTTTGCTTATTTTTGCTAATTCGTATATTCCTTTGATGATGTGTATAGATGTGTGAAGCTAAGAACAAAAGGCCAGAAGATGTTGGACACTGAAGGAGACCCAGTAAAGTATCAAGACAGAGAAACCTGCTGATTGAAAAAAATCAGGATCCAAGACAATACTAGCAAAAATCTTGGTCAAACCTTAGAAAATAATGTTGAATGTAACCATGCTTAAAGCACTTGACGAGAAACAATTTTCCAAACGTTTTTGTTCTGATTCAATCAAAAAGGTTGGTTCTGTTCTTGAACATAAAAGAATATTAGAAGTATTAACACAAATAGATTGACAATTATTTTTTTAGTTATTAAAACATTGATTTCAGAAATATATTGTTAACAAAGACTACTTTAGTATATCATTTTAAGGAATGCCTAAAATCAATTTTCCTTGAACTTTTCCAAGGGAAAGTGTTCATCTCCCTCCTTTGCTGACAGACTTCTCCAGCTAGTCATCTGTGCTGAATTTCTGTTCCTATATCCTTGTGCTCTTCATTCATGTCTGTAAACACCTGTCTTATTGCAGTTACATCTGTAAAGGAGGGGCTTTAAGAGCACTGTCCTGTGTCCTCCTGTAAATAGCAGAGGAGAAGGAAAGTAAAAACTTACACATCGCTCCTCTTGGAGTGCAAGGAAAAGAGGAGATTTGTTTTCCTGCACAATAGCCATATTTTCCCTTATCTTTCTTCAAGTTCATTAATAGGAGAAAAATGCATTTTCTAGACATTGGAAGGGCAATGTGTCTCCAGAACAGCAGAAACCCAGGAATCAGAATCTCAAAAATTGTTTTCAGCCTTCCCAAACAACTCATAATGCTCAGTGTCTTTGAGCATTCCAGCTGAAGGAGCATGTTTGAGTATCATTAGGCTGAATTGTGTTAAATTTGTTGTTGCCTCCCTGCAGATAGCAAAAAGCTTTGCAGTAAATTTGTCCAACATTGCTGTGTATGCTTCCAGCAGGTTGTTACATGGCTTTGATTGATAGGATACAGGTAGGAAAAATCACCATAACATCTGGGGAAGCAAGATTACAGATATTGATGCTCTTCTGGAGGAAGGTGACCACCTAGAGGTACTGACAGATGGTGAATAAACAAACTCGTCATGTGATTTGATCAACTAATTATGGTTTTGGACTGCATAGTGCAGTGATATCAAGCCAAAAGCAATCTATATTTGATGCTGATTTGAGAATACCTGGCATATTGATTCAATCTCTAGTGCGTAAGTTCTTCCATCTCAACAGTCATGACAGAAGAGAATGCTGTTCCATTTCAGACACTTCATTGTCACAAATAATGTCATGACGAATATCAAAGTGAATGCAGCTACAAACGAAGGCAATGAGGTTGTTCTTTGAGGAGAGTTATCCCTTATAGACATCTTACTTAAGCCAAAGACGGATTGCTGTGGAATCCATAGAAAGTTTTATGAAGTCATAAAAAGTAATGTGATGGTTAATTGTAAGACACGATGGGGAGGGAGAAAGTGTTGGCAGAAATCTTGACTATCATAAAAGTTTCTGAAAGTAAGATGTACTATCAGTGTCTTTATAGTCTGTTATTCTTTGTATGTTTAAAATGTATTGGTTAAAAACAACACTGCAACATAATAGGAGAAGAGTTCTGTGCTTGTAGAGGAAATTTTGTTAGATGATTTAATAAGCATTTTTAAAATTCCTGAGAGTCTTTGGCGTCTGGGAAATTAATGCCTGAGGGATCTCATCCATGAGCTCTTCAATTCTAAAAAGTATTCTGCTTTTACACAGCATTTTTTACTTGGCTAATTGATGGTAACAAATTAGACTTAATTCTGATTTATCTGCTTTTCTTGAAAAATCAAGATTTAACTGAGGTTTTTTTATGAGATGCACACATTATTATTATTGACACTTGATCTATGTAAGATAACATAAAGAAGAAAAGAAATCAGTCTTCTCTTGTATGCTTTAGCATTCAATGAGGCAGATGCTAGAAGCCTCTTTTTTTTTTTTTTTTTTTTTTGGAAGCAAATAATGTTTATTCAAACCACTTGATTTTCCTGCAATTTATGAGATATGATAATTGCTGCAATTTTAAGATCAAAAAGGCATTCCTATTCATTTGAACATTAATGTCATTTGGGGGTTTGGGACTTTCTATTAATCCAAAATGTACAAAGGCATAAAAGAATCCCAAAGTTCTGTAATATGTTTGCAGGAGTGCATGAAATATGACCGCTCACTGTGTGAAATGAGTATCATGAAAGTTTTGTCAGTAAGGGAGAATTAAGCACACTGGAAATCCATGAATTGCCAATATTGGAATAAAAATGTCTGTGTGCTGGACTTCAGTGTAATGCACCTGAAATAGAGAGGATGTATACAAATATGCACTTAGAGATTAAAAAAAGCTATTATCTAGAAAAAACCCTATTATAGTATTATAAGAAAGTTTCTAATTCTAATGAATGAACTCTTTATCATGCTCATAATACTGCTTCATTGAAATTGAAAATGAAAGATGATACGAAAAGAATATTCCCAAAGTGGTATCCATGGACTAGAAATAAACGCAGTTGGCAGTAGTGCTGTAGCTATACTTTAATCTTTGTATTTTCAAGAATCTGCTTTTTAAAATGTCTCTTCATTGTGGGCATCATACAGACATCCTGTTGCTTCAGCTGTGAAGTAGAATAGGCTCGGTAGTTTCTCTGCAGCACTAGGGAAGTGTCTGCAGCCATTTCCTGGGTAAGTTCCTGTGCCCTGTGAAGCTACATTGGGGGACAAGACGAGGGCATGCTAGTCACACCTGCACTGTCTGGTTTGGTGACAATACCTGTGAAAAATGCTTTCTTCTCTAGCTGTTTCTGAAGTTTTATCAAGCTGTGACTTGTTTTCAGGACAGCTTACTGGTAGCTTCTCAGTGCATCCCACTTCACATCCTTCCTGAAAAACTGTTTTTATGCTGTGATTGATCCAGTCTTCTCTGTGGTAGCCAGAGCAAACAAATACTTCTGGGTGTAGATCTTGATCAATATTGTCTGACTTCCTGGCACCTTCCAAAAGATTTGTAAATCTATTTGGTGGAATGGAAATTTCTGTAGCATGGCCAGTAACAGACTTGACAAGGTGATGTGGTTGGGACTGGAGTCAATCTTCCAGGCTGTTGTGGACCATACATACTGTACTTTGTCATCAACATTGTCGCATGATAGGGCTTTAATATATGCAGTTCTGCGTCTATATTTTTATACAGTTGGGGTTTTTTACTATCTAAGAAAAGTCACTGGGGTTAATCAATGGGATATTAATACAGTTGGTAGTATTTCCTGTAGGAAGTGCTGTCACTGTGGACTAGGTCTATAGATTGTTATCCTAGATCCTATGCCTGTAAATGTTTGATCATGATTAAATATCTAGGAAATGAGACCCACTCAACAAAACCGGATTATGGATTAAAACAATAAACTATAATCAGACACGTGCATCCAAGTCCTTGTACACGAATATTTCTTTAGACGATACTGCAGTTGACAAACTCAGTAAATTCAAACATGACATAGTAACAACCTAATTTATAATCCATTTGTTGATTGCAGTTAACTACAAATTTTCCACGGTATTACCTCAATCCCATCTGCCTATTTGCCAGTATATTAAAATATCAATTGTGTGGAACTTTACTATAATTTTCTTGTGTCCTTAAACAGGAAGACTAGAGAATTCCAATGCCATTCATGTTTTGTCTTGAAAGAATGCTCTTCATTGGTGATAATAAAACCTGAAAACGTCTTCTAGGCTGAAGATCATTAGAAAATATCCAGGACTAGTCCGGGATACAAAACATCCCAGTCTAGTGATAGCATAGGACACCAATAGTTTTATGAACTGGTTAGCATAATATTTTTTTCAGATAACTGTGGCATGTTTTAATGCCATAAAATTAAGGGAAAAAGTCCTGGGAAAAAAAAAAGCCATGTAAGGAAGGGAAACACATCTGCTAGGCAATTGGAGAGGCTTCCAACAGAGAAGCAACGTCTGGTAGGTGTCATATTTCTGATGAGTTTTCTAGGAAGCTGTGGCACAACAAAGCAATGGCAAATGGGCTTTCATAGGTATAAGATCTTCCTTTCCAGCCTGAGATAAAGCATTATACTCCAACCTGAGGAAAAAAAGAACAGCTGGCAAGATTTAAATCTTGGTAAACACAGAAACTCAGGGGAAGGAATAGGTTAACTTCCTACTGAATGCACCTAGGTGTTGTGGCTAGTATGTAACACTATCTTCTCGAGCACATACAGGGATTTCAAGAACATATTTTTGTCCCTTTTCTGTATGTCATATTTATTTCATGCATCTATTGTATTTATGTTTTATAAACCGAAGTTATTGGTCCATGTTTCCTTAGTCACTCTGAGTTGAGGGTCACATATGGCTGACTTTTAGAGACAGTGAAGCATGAGAAAAAGTGAATCAACATATTCTGTAGTTGGTGTTGACTTTTTCTTTTTTTTTTTTTTTACTATAAAAATAAAAAATGGGAGAGAATAGAGCCTAGAAGAAAGGCAGAGAAAATCTGGATTTGATGCAACTAGTAAACTGCTATTACCCAAGTTAAGTATTCAAGTTCAGCAGTTTATTGAATTATATCAGTTAACTTCTGTGTTTTATTACCAGTTTATTACCACAAAGATAGTATAAAAAGAAAAAAATCAAAGATGCCATACAGTTGATTTATTTTCTCATTTCTC
The DNA here is from genome assembly GCA_025345505.1 of Todiramphus chloris collaris. Taxonomy (NCBI): domain Eukaryota; kingdom Metazoa; phylum Chordata; class Aves; order Coraciiformes; family Alcedinidae; genus Todiramphus; species Todiramphus chloris. The sequence continues at coordinate 9,402,202 of JANVCC010000038.1, forward strand.
TTCTGTGAATTTTATTGTTTAGTTAGAGAATCAAGTAATTTTTCCTTTGCAGCTCTAGTGGAGATTTTTGGGAAGAGTTAGAGAGTGCCATTTGAATGCAAAGACTTTATTCTCTGATAAGAGGCAGCTGTTCTTTAGAAAAACAGTCCAGAAACTTTACCCAGTAGGTTTCTTGCTTTGTCTCCCCCTTTAGAATGCAGAGAAGTAAAAAAAAAATAGGTCTGCGAGATATTTTTGTTGCTACTTCCTTATACATGAAATTACAACAAATGTGTGATCAAGTAGAGTCTGTGCTGCAGGGTGTGCAGAATTGGAGTGATGGTATCAGGAGGTAAGTCACAACCCAGATTTCTTTCTGCCTTTTGGTTTTCTTACATGCTTGTTCTCAGTGGATTCCTGCACAGATATTGAACTACAAAACTGTAGGTATATAAACCATAAAATACTTTGTGTGGTTTCTGAAATTGGAAAACATTTAAGATTAGTTTTATTATGTTCTGCTTTTTACTTTGGGACACATTTTTGTAGTGCCATATAAATATTTGAAAACTATCAAGTAGAAATGAAGAACTGAACTAGGGGTGCATGGTTTTGAGATGTGTATTTTCTAGAAGTTGAAAACTGCTGATCTCTGTTATGAACTGAATTATATTCCCTAAAGATCTTATGTTTCCTACTATCCACGTGGAAGAAAGGGTGAGTGAGTTGTGACTGACTCTCAGTCTGAAAGTTAGTCCCCCAAGATCAGCACTGGTATTCACAGCAGTGATTTGGGAAACCAAGATAATAAGAAACAGCTTGTGGTCTCAGATTGATTCCTGGTCCCAGATTGATTCCTGGTCTCAGGAAGCTGATGCATCCCATGCCCAGCTTCTTTCCAGGCCATTTCCTCAAGGATTCTACTTTGTGTTCTTTAAAATGAAATATCCAATAAAGTAGTATTGAATTGCCATTAATATCTTTTCATTTTTATTTCCCTTAACCTTTGTCATAGCTTTCACAGATTACAGTTGTCACACACATTCACAAAACAGGCTGTTATGGCTGTATGTAAGGAACACTCTGGAAATTTTGCCTTTCAAGGATTTTAAAGATATTTCAAGAGAGTTTTTTGATCTGTGTGACTGTTAGAAAGATTTATGGTATAGTTCTTCAGCCTTCTGTAGACTCATTTCTAACTCTCCAGATACCCTAGATATATCCTAAGGAAGATAATTTTTTGTTTGTTTGTTTGAAATTGTTTATAGCATCAGTGAAAAGAGGGGATACTGACTGGAATTCTCAGGGCTACAACTGGAATGGAGGAATGAATACTATTGAACTGGAAGAATTCTATTTGCAAACCATCTTAAATCTGAAAATTTCAGGTGAAGTCATAGGCTTCAAAATTAAGTGTGGAAACGTTTTGTCTTCTTAGGACACATAATTTCATAGAGAAAACAATGCTTTTTTGAGCAGATCTGAAGATGTCTGCTTCACACTAGAAGCACAAGCAGTGAGTGGGATTATAGACTTACGATACAATGTCCTAAGAGATTTAACTTTAGTGTCACTAAGAAAAAAGTAATTTATAATTTCTTTTAATCCTCTCATGAGTGTTAAATTAAAGGTTTTGTTTTCTTGAGACAATCCTACTACTGGCAATACAGTAGGAGTAGAATAGGTTGGTGTGAAACTCGCATTGTTACAAAATGTAAACTATTTTATATTGTTTTTCTCAATAGTTGTTTAATCAAATTTGACTTCAAAATGAGAAGTTCTTTATGAACTGAGAACATCTCAAAATGTACCATATTTCTTAAAAGCAAGTTACAGGTATTTCAGGAGGTAGAAATCTCATCTTCTGTAATACTGATGAGGAATTGCTTTAGATCAGAACTTAAATCTGAAGGAAAAAAATATTTTGTCATATAAATAATGCAATATCAAAATGCACAGCACTTTCTCTTTAGACCATGCCTTTTTTGATAAGTATTACTGACTTCAGTGTTGAAAGTAAAGCAAACAAACTGTTCAGTAGTTTGAGCATTAATGCTTAGTGGGCCAATGAACTGTACTGCGTATGGAGTGAATAGGTAGAGGGAAAAGTGTTGTTTTGGTTGTTTATATAGAATGTAAAACATTTCTATCAAAACTACATTAGTTTACTGCTGTTTCCCTGCAGTACAAATATGAGGAGCTCACCTCTTATAGGTTTTTGTTTAGCTTCTGGAGTCATCTTGCTGTTTGTTAGGGAAGTTCTTAAAGCATGATTCCTGTTCAAAGCACAACAGTTGTATTCTTTGCAAAGAAGCAAATCATCTGAGGAAGTGATCATCTCATTGTTATGGCAGGTGATAAGGTCTTCAGAAAGATGGATTCACTTCCCAGCTCTTCCAGTAACTTTCATGTTCTTTTATCTTTGTCCCAGAAAATCAGGAACTGCAGTGTTCTTTTCGCAAGGCCATACAGATATTTTCTGATACCAGAATGTTTGCCATCTGACACCTCAAATGGCATAGGAACATTAATGTTTGTAAGATGTTCTGAGATGCTTATTGCTACCTATGACATTATCATCATAAGCATTCTAACTACTGGGAAAAAATATGATACAGTTAATAATAGCATGGCACAGTTAAACATGACATACGAACATTCCTTGAATCTATTTTTCCAGACAAAACAAAATCAGAGAGAGATGCAGATCATGAACTACATTATGATTCATCCCCAAAGCCTAACATTAATAGTGCCCTATATTTTGTAATTTGTTCAAACTTTGCTTTTAGAAAAGAGAAAATGTATGTGTGGATGTTATGTTTGTTCTGCTGCTTGCTGCAGAAGTGGAGTACTCTGCTTTGTATCGGTATAGTTAGGTCATTTCTTATTCTTAGATCCATATGGTACTCTTTAAAAATTAAAAATATTCCTGAAGAATAACTTTTAAAGTAAACTTTCACAGATGGATTTTGGTAAGATGTCAACAAACATGACCTTTCTATCTCTAGTGCAAATGGCAATAAAAACCTAGCCTATCTAATCTGCCTGCAAATAGCTGTAGCTTCACTGATCTAGCCTAATCAAAGGAACAAGCCCACAGGGGTTTAAAGGATTTCTTGCTGTTGCTGCAGCCATTAATTTAATTGCTAGAGTACAGTGAACTCTCAGAGTACAGTAAATGTTTGGATCTGCAGGGAGATAAACAACTGAACCCTTGGAAAAAAAGACATCTAGAGCAAATAGGGTTTTCTCTGCAATTAGTGTTGTCTTAAAGTATGTTTTAAAAGCAGGCCCCGGTGGAGCTGACATGAGTTATCATCTGCACTTCCATGTGACGTACCACTAGTCATTCCAACATGTCCTGCAGTAACTCCAGCGAATGGTCTGAAAGTAACTACTGGAACTCTGAGCGAGAACTTTTCCCACTAGTGCATGTAGGGGTGGTAATGCTCATTCCATCACCTGCCTTGCTGCTGCCATCCTCTTCCTCTTAAAATTATAGTTGGAATTTTGAGATGCTTTTCCTTCCAGGATGTATTTTCAAGAAGTTACTGCACTTTTAATTGCATTTAACATTAATGACTAGACAGGGCAGTGCTTAAATTAGGAAATTGCTTATGTGGAGGAAAAAAGACTTCTTGTTGAACAGAAAATGCTCTTAACTGTGCAAGTGTGAAGGGATTCCAGCTTTTGGAAGGTTTCTGAATTTTATTCTTTGGTAGAACTTCTCAAAGTCATCGCTGCCTCCTTTCAGTCTCAAAGATGTTTTACTTTTGGTATTGTTAATAATAGAAGCATGGCATTAGCAGTGGCTACGATGTCTTTTTGTTTTAATCAAGAACAGAAAGTTAATGTTGTTTTCAACACATTTTTTTCTCTCTGTAAAAGTTTGTGAGCAATTTACTGGTCAGAAAAGTTGGGTGCTTTCCCTTTTGGCAATGCACATTCCCACTTATGGAATGATGAATCGATTTCATTTAATAATGAGAATTGGCTTGAGACAAAGCCAAGCTCAGAATAGAAGAAAAAGGATTCTTATTGGGTTAGAATTTAAGTTGCCCTCTACTTCCTCGCAATCTCTGCTCTAGCACGTCTCCTTGTTTTGTTGTCCTTCTGATGGCAGATGTAGGACTAGGCATAGCTACTCTCAAGCCTTTAGAGGTCATGTGACAGAGCAGAGTAGTATGCAGATACAAAAGTTCATGTTTGGTTGGACAGTTCATCACCAAAAGGAGTAGATTTAAAAATAATTTGTAGGTGAAAATGTAGGATGCGTAGCACAGTTTTAGATTCTTAATATGTTTGTGTGAGATTTTTCAGATGGTTAGATGAGCAAGGATTTATTTTTAGTACATGAAACATTGTTGTGAATTCTAATGTATTAAGGCATGCATCTATTTTTAATGGAAAACTGAAGAAATGTCTTTGTTTTCCCTTCTTCATCTGCAGGCCCAATTGGCTTTTTCTTACAATGAAGGACAACCAGTATAGTGTTCTCTCATAGCTTTGCAATGTCATACAGTTCATTCCTTGCTGTCTCATGTACCTTAGGCAGTTTTAAGAAACATATTTCTCACTGGGCTTGGCTAATCCAGTGAAAGCACTAATGAGAAGGTTTAAAAAAAACTTAAAAATTGTCAAGTTCATTTACAAATCAAATGTGACTGCTGAAATGCAGAAGAATTCTAGGGAAAACTGTTATTGCCTGACTGTGTGATCCAGATTAAAATCTTGTACAAATGTGCACTTGAAACAACCCCTAGGCTTTCCACCAGAACCTCCACACAGAGCTCTGTGGAGCTTTTCAGTGAATCATGCATGTTTTTCTTTAATGCTAATGACTTTACAATTTAGTTATTCAATGAGCAACATTGATTGCATCAGTGTGTCCCAAAATGGGATTTGGAAACTTTCTTTGCATCACAGTGCGGTCCTCAGGGGAACATATTTTGTGCATCAGATGTGTCACACTTCTTCTATAAAACCATATAAGAGCTAAGAATAGGCTTTAAGAAGTGTTCAGGAACTAAAGATGCAGCTGATTATCCAACAGCGGCTTCAAAATTACTTTAGTGCATATTAATTTTTAATAAGACCTTTCATAGTTCTGTCTGACCACAGGCAATATTTTCTAAGAAGAAAAAGAAACACTAAGTATCATTTAATGCCTATCAGTGATTTCTTAATTCACAATGTATACTTACTTTTGGTTTGTGTTGTGAGGCTTCAAAAGGGAATTAGTTCCTATATGCTGACATTGAAATCTAGGACTGTGGTATTGATATACTTAAAATCAGTCAGGTGTACAAGTAAGAAAGTTCGAACAGTGCCCTCAAATTTAAAAACAAAAGCTCACTCAGGCATACAGTAATTAAACTGTTCATGACTGCATGTAATTACATCATTATGTACACAGTCCTTTTTCTGTAATTTGGATCTTTGGAGGGCAAAGTGTCAAAATCCCTGTTTAATTCCATTTTAACATTTCCTAGAGGAATTGCTTTGAGTTTATTTTCAAACCACAAAACTTGTAAAAAACCTTGAAATATGTGTGAAGTATATGTTACTGGTATGTAAATGGCTACTTTTCTAAAATGGTTTGGTAATGCAATTGTTACTTTCTGTACCTTCTGATCTATCTCTTTCATTCTAACAAACATGCGGAGCTTAGAGTAGCCTAGTTCTTTTAGATTTTCTCAGTACTTTTAGGAGCCTAAATACAGGATGAAATTATTTAATTTTTTTACATTAATACATACTTTTGCTCTTCTAATTTCTAATCGCTATACAGGAATTGTATGTGTTAGTATGAGGTTTTGCTTTAAAATCCGATAAAGGAAGTGCCATTTGACTCAGATTTATTTATGTCTGTGCAACATGCTAATGTGGCTTTTATTCTCCATGCTGTGCTCTCATTTGTTTAGTTTAAAAAACGAGAGGGGTGTATTTTAAAAAAATATGTACCTTGAGAGATATACATGTGGGATTTTCCTCCTCAGTTAAGATTTTTTTTCACTTTGCACAAATGTTTAAAAAAGTAATCGTACTCCTAGAATGATAATTCTGAAGGTTTGTGATTAATTATTACTGTACTATCATTAAATTGTAAGATATGTAAAGGCACTCTTTCTTATGCTTGAATTCATCATGTAAGTAACTGCACAATTTTGGTTTTTTTTAATAGGAGATTTCATCTTTGCTCATAAGAGTCTCACCATTGAATTCAGCAGGCTTTGAATCAAGATGTAAAATAGGATTAAAAACTGCAGTGAATCTTATTGGACTTGAGGTCAAGTCTCAGGTCTTCCAGTGACCTTGAAAGGATTGTTGCCTCTTCCTGCCTCATTTTCTCTGTTTTAGCAATAGTGAAACTATAATCACAGTCTTCTAAGAACTCAGATTTCACTTACATTCTGAAATGACACAGTGGAAGAAATGCCAATTTCTCCATGGATGATAGAGTAAGCCTAAAGCAGCAGGATTGCTAATTAGGTAGAATATAAGCCTCTGTGTCTCAGTTTCTCCATATACCAGGACAGAATAATTGTTTCACTTTCCTCCCATGTTTTTTAAAAATGTACTCATTAAATTGTAACCTTTTTTTGAGACAGACTCTCCCTTATTATGCATGACCATAATAAGGAGCTATTTTTAGTATAAATTAATATATAAATTAATAAGTAGTTTGAGTTTAGAAGATGAATAAAACCTCTTAATTTCCTTAGTAGACACAAGCTTACTCTGGAAGCCAGAGATCTGGTTTAAAATTCGTATACAAAGTTTTTATATTTCAAAGTGCATAAAATAGTAGTTGCAGTTCTGATCAAGAAAAGTTTTTAGGTAACTTAGAATACCAAGTTACTTTGATTTCTTCAAGAATATTGGTAGCTAGCCATAGCTCTGTCTATAATTGATCTCTTGGGATGTCTATTTTGTTGTTGGACAGGCTGAAAGTGATGCCAAAATATTAACTAGCACAACAAACCAACAGACTAGTAGCATTTTAAAGAAAGGTTGATCCTTTTCACAGGCTTAATAATAGTATATGTTCATTGTACGTTAGCTCCTAGGGACGCAGCCTAGAAATCAGGAGTGCTATTACACTAATTACAACATGAACACCAAATAAAAGATGTTGCTGCCCCAAAAAGATGAGAGTGCAAATTATATGCAAATTGTGGATAGTTCCTTTAATAGTGGTGTATATGAACAGTAAATGCTCATTGTCCCCTGACCCTTCTATATATGGAGCTTTGAATGCATAAAGAAAGCAATGGAAAGAAAATTACCAGATTTGAAAGGTAGAAACAAACCAGTGCTTATGGAAGACAATTTATAATCTAAGTGCCAGGAAGATGTCTTCATTTACTAGAAACACAGCATCAAAGTGGACAAGAGATACTGCAGGAGAAACAAGGCTTTCCAAATTCCTTGTAAACATATTGTAAAATGCCCAAGTAACTTGTTAGATGAGAGAGGACTGAGGTTTCAAATGCCAAGAAGTCACTGAAATGCCTCCTGGCTAAAAGGGAAGGAAAATGAGATAGCACGGGCTTTTAAAACTTGGAAAGGTTTTGACTGCCACGCTTAGAATAATCGAAGACTTTATTTCATAGTGCAAATACTAGTCATACAAGAAGTCAAGAAAGCTTATAAAGACTTTATAAGGAGTATTTAGCATAAAATGAGGACTAGATGATCCAAGTATCCCCGAATGATAATAGTTAGAAGAAAGCCAGCAGTCTAAAGACAAACAGTTAGAAACTGGCATGCATCCAGTTGCTATAAAGTCAGGTTATTCTAGGGCAACAAATATACCACTGTATACTGAAATTACAGTGAGCTTATCATAAGCAGCAGCTTGTATCCAGGCAGTGTGTGGTGTTCTGTTCTGAACAAACAGAAACCATATCTCACTGGCAGAAGAATCAAAGATAAATTTATATATGAAGGTGCCACTCATCAGGAATTATGTATTTCAACAGAAAAATTCTTCAGGATGCTGATACTGTATGTATTGAAGGGAGTGGAGAAAGAATTTGGGAGTTAGACAAACACCATAATCTTATGTAGCTACTTCAAGAATGCACTTTGTAAATGTGTTTAAATGCTCTGTAACAGATGATTGTGTTTTCAACAGTATTACCTACCATAGAGCATTTGGTTACACTTTTTCAAATTGTACTTAGTGAGGAATGTACTTTTAATACTCTCATACAGAAGCTCATTATTCACAGGAAGAACAGATTCAACAATATGAAAGCACCTCTGTTCCCTCTCTGCTGTCTCCAGAGACAGCTTCTGGCATGGCACTTCCAAATATATTTGACCTTTGACCTCAAAGCAAGGTTTACATTACTATTCATATTATTAAGAACATTCTTGTACAGTTGTGTGGAAAATACAAAGAGTTATAAGCATGTGATTTCAGTTGTGTGTTAAAGGTAATACAGGCTAACATACTGATCAAATAGTGTTTCATAGTCTTTTTCTAGCTTGTTACTGTTTCAATTCTTAAAATATAAGCATAAATTTAGAATAGAGAAAGGTTGCTGAAACAATCAGGATGGTAAAGGAGCTGTCTAGCAGTGCTGGTCTCAAAAGGGTGGGATTTTACATTATGGGCAGGAGGAGGGGGAAGAGAACATGATTTACAAATTTCATAAGAGGAATGGCAGGTTTTGGGAAAAAGAGTTAAAAGCACATGTTTTCCTCTTCTCTCATCTTGGTGAATATCCATATTCACCACCTTTCCTCTAGGCTTTAACCTGAATGATCTTATGTGGCACTTCTGACATTTGTCCTCAGACAGCATTTCAGATCATTAATAAATTCACAATACACATTTTTTCCCCCCATTTCCTCTACCTTCCTCTTTATCCTTTTATTTCTGTTCTTCCAAGTAACACCAATGGCAAAACTTTTTACAAAAAGTCCAGAATAAAATTGTTCCAATGGTATATTTTCTCTCTCAAAGCAGTTGCTTTCTGAAAAGCATACCAAGAGCTGTAAGCTAGCTGTTAGATATCAATATTCCTGTGCCTCATTAGATTTGTAGCCATCAACAGCACATGTTGGAAAAGCACATGCCACATCACCAAAATGCCTTTCCTCAGAGCCAGCTGCAGTCCACTTTTGCATGTCTGAGCTTGTTTTCAACTTTTTTCCTTTCCTGTCATGATTATTTGTACTTTGCCTGATATCCTTACAGGCAATACTTTAAAATCTAACAAACAAATGCACTGTTCTTTGAAATCACTCCTGTATTTAAGAGTGTTTTATTTAAATATGACAATCCTATCATTATTTTCCCAAAATGACAACTCCTTAGAGTCCTTCCTTCTCCTGTGTCAACTTTGAAAGCTTTAATTATAATCTCAGCAGCAATAATCTTGTTCCAATACAGTCAGTGCAAGCATATCTATCATCCCGTAAATCACTTTAATAACGACTTTTTTTCTTGAGAGTAAGTGAAGCTATTATTATTACTAGAAAAATAGCACAGGTCTCATTTGCTGTATGCAGCTTGTCATACTGTGTGAAGTCCAACCATGACTAAGGAAGTCTGCAAGGGAGAGAAGTGCTATCCTTCCAAGATAACTCAATCTTATCTATATTGCTATAAATAAAGTAAATCTAGAACATAACTGACAGCACAAAGCCAGTCAGGGGTTAGAAAATACTAGAATTAAGATAATGTGTACAGGTTTTTTTGGTTCCTGTGTACATTGTGCCATCTTTAATTATATCATCACACTCTTTCTTTAGGATCTCTGCATCTTTCAGTATGTAGAAAGAGTAGTCCTAGCTTCAGGAGCAGCTGTTGAGAGTTTTACTTCCTTGCATGATTCAGTATATGGCCCTAATTCTTATACACTCTATTAGGACTGTCTGCAATATTATTTGCTTTATGGACTTTCTGGTGACACTTATCACAAATGTATGTATGAACTACCAAATGTAATGAACTTCTGCTTGTTTTGTCTCTGCTGGGAAATGGTGTGATGGAGTTTATCCTCATTTATGAAACTAGCTGTGGAACAGTGAGCATAAACATCCCTGCTATGCAGCTATGGGGAGAAAAAAGGAGTAGTTCTGTGAATTAGGACTACACCAAACTAAGGAATATTCAGTGAGCAAAATCCTGAAGTATCTTATTTTGCATCATACTTTGAAGGTCTAGTTTATGTTGCCCTGTCCTAGACAGTGCACAATCCTTCTGTCACATTCACTTTAGACAGTCTTCATCCTTTTGTCTCATAGCTAGTTGGTTGCCTGACCTGACTTTTCTTCACGTGATCCTTTACAAAGTCTTCACACTTAACTCCTCTGTTTCTTTTTTTCCATCACTAATTCTCTTGATCACTCTCTGAGCTCTTAACAGGTTGAACAACCTTAAATGGTTTTATTGTTATGTACTGCAGTCCATATCTAAAGATACACTTTAAGCCAGTTGTTTTAGTTCTCCCCCCTGGTTTGGGGGACTCTTTAGTGGTGGCAGTAGTAGTATTTAGGAGTTCCTCCACACATGAGAATGTGTGGTGAGGGTAGTGTATCTCATGAGAGACGTGTGAGAAAGAGAAACCTGTGGATGGTTTGTACGAACAGAGAGGACCCTTCCATGTTAGCTCTAATTGCTGTGGAAGCATCCAACTTCTACACATGGAGGGTGCCTGGTGATGCTAGTTATTTGACTGAGAATGTTGAAATGCCTCTTCTTCAGCTGGCTTTATTACATATCCACATGTAGAGGGATTTTTGATAAAGACGCCCAGTGAGCTGCACCTTCCGACTACTTACACCTAAAGTACAGGAATGTAATCAAGCAAAAGGTCACCAAACTTTTCTAATAGGTAAAAGAAACTTATTCACTACAAAGCCTGTTGACCAAAATAGCTGAAAAGGTTGGTTAAATGCCAGATGCTCGGAAACAATGGTGTTAGGCATTACATGAGAATTTAGCTGGATAATGATCCGCATGCAAAAGAGCAGCACATTTCTAACAGCTCTTCACTGAAGAACAAATTTCAAATGCTTTAAAAGTCTTTTTTTTTCCTCTCTCTCTATGGGGTTTGAGGGAAGGGACAGTTCCTTTTGGGGTAGAGAGTGGAAAGGTCTGGATCCATTAATTTTGGGACTTCCTGTGTAAAGAATACCTCCACTTCCAGTCAGATATTAGAGCTGGAAAGTAAGATATTTTATTACAGCATAGAACCTAGAAATAGTAGTTTAAGGAACATGACTGAGTCTCAAGCATTTTTGTGTAGACTTAACATTAATTTGTTAGAAACTGATAGATTTTTTCTTGTAAGCACAGTTCTGCTGAATGGGTTGTGTAATAGCATAATTGTACATGCTTCTTTAGAATTGGTATGTGAATCATATTTACTAGTAGAATAAAATAATTCAATTAGTGAATGTATACAAACAGTCCATTTTGCCAGAGTACATGCAACAATGAAACTTGGCTTTAATCTGTTTGTTGCAGAAAGCACTTTCTAGTTTGTCTGTACATATTGGACAGTAAATCAATCTTCAGCAAAGATCTGCTTAGTATTTTTTTTCCCGTAGTAAGTTCCTGCAGTCACTGTGATATTTAACAGCCAGTATGGGGGACGCAGACAGCTGGAGGGTTACTGGTTGGTATTTTGCTAACTTTCTCTGTAGCCCTCTGTGAGCTTCACTGCAAGCTTATGTGTTCATAGGCACCCATGTGTATGTGTGTGGAGAAGAGTGCAAGTTTGTCTGTGTCTGTGAGTGGTAGCTTTTCAAAACACTGTGTAGCAAACTGGCAGTATTATTTTGACAGGGAAAAAGTTTCTGGAAAAATAACAGTATGGTGCTTGGTTTCTAGTTTACACATGTGTCACCTTGGATTATTACACTAAGGTTTTCAGTGCTTAGTTTTTCCCATTTGTAAAACAGGGATAATTCTAGTACACTTGCCCTGTATTGACTTGCTTATAAAAACAGTGGTTTTCCCTGATGTAAGGTTTGTTCGGTGTGTTTATAATAGTTTAAGCCTCTTACTACTTTGCATATTAGTTATTCAACTCACTGCAAAATATATAAAACTCTGAATATTTTTTTTCTGATTGCCTAATTACTGCAGGCAACAAATTATACAGGGCATTTTAAAAGTAACAATATTTTAAGTGAGTTTAGAGTAAAATCACAAATCTCGAGTGTCATAAAAACACCTGGTCAATTTACAAGGTGGTGCCATATAGACAAGATCTACAATTTATAGCTTCAGTAGCAATACAAAATAATTTAGAGTCAAATCTGAAGTTCTGCAGTTCCCCGTCCCTTTACTAGTGCTGCCCATTTTTAAAGCAACTGACAAGAGGGCTCATCTGGAAAGCATTTCATTAGATAGTAACTAGGATATTGTTGTCTGTGTTGTATTTATTTAGTACAAGTAATGAAACATTAATCAAATATGTTTTTTGCAATTGACTGTTCTCCACAGTGGGAATACTAAAGAAATAGCAGGGTTTGGGAGCAAATTGAGATGATAAATTAGTTGAATGTTTGTATTGTGTCCCCTAGCCCATTGTTCTGAGTGATTCTGTGTGCTTTTTTTATCTTTAAATGAGGTAGGGTTGTTTTTTATTGTTTCTGCAGATGTGATTGTCTTTGAGAAGAACATCTACATTTATTTCTTACAAATTACTAGTCACAAATTTTATCCCCTGATATGGTTTTGCATATAAACAACTTCAGCTTTTTTTGAATAAAAATACAGTATGATATGATGCTACTTGTCAAGCTGTATTGTAGAAAAAAATGGAACTTTGAGGTTCAAACAGGACAAGCTAAATAAAATGACTCCGTTGTAAGGAATTTTAAGAGATAGTTTTAACTGTATTTGCAAAAACGTTTCAGAAGTGTTTTGAAGTTCTGATGTTCTAACTGCCCAAAACTCTGAATTGCCACACTCTACTTTTGCAAATGTTCTGTTATTAAATTTATCTTCATTTGGATAAATGAATAGATGCAAGCCAGAAGTGTCCTATTTCTAATACTTGATTTAACATAAAAATAACAATGTCATTAAATGATGTCAATATCATTAAAAGATACATGTAACATTTTCCTTCCATGTGTTTTCTGAGTTAGAGCTTCTCAGTGTATGTAAATACCTATGTTTTTCTCATTTCTTCTTTTCCTGTGTATAAATATATATGTATTTATAAGCTCCTGTAGCTTTTCAAGTCCCTCAATAAAGGCTGAAAAAACAGCTAGTAAATAAATCTGTAGAAAGGAATGTTCCACTTTCTTCTTTTGCTTTAATAAGATTGTGCACTCTTTTCAAAAATCCTTGTAAGTTTGGAGCACTGTGTAACTGCGAGCACTTCAGGCCATTTCAGGGAATAATTCTACAAGGCCTCTGCAATAATAGTAAAATAATAATTAAGTAAATTAATAATTAAGCTGAAATTTTACTTAGGTAAATAGTGTAACTATTTAACTAGAGTGCCTTTGGTTCCTTCCAGATGTGTTTTCTTTGGTTTTTAATTACTGAAGTAATCATTTAAGGAGAGAAAAAGAACAATTTTGTACTCTGTGGAGGACCCTTGGAGTACCAGACTGGAAGACCAGTCCATAATACATCTCCAGGGAGTTAAAGAGGAGGAAAATTAACACATCTTTCTAAACTCATGGAAGGGCTTTTTAAGTTCTGAACTGTGCCATTAGAAGGGAACTGGTTCTTCCTACATTTTTGAAGCATGCTCTTTTTTTCCCTTTGCTTTTCTTAATAGATACTCGCAATAAATATTTTATGCCAGGTTGAATTAACCATCTTGTGCTGAACTGAGGAAATCTTGTGCCGTTTCCTTGCAGTCAGATGGGGAAAAAACAAGATAAATAATGGAATAGCTTAATAAAAAAAAAAAAAGTTTGGGGTTCTCTAGTGTCTTGTTTGCTTGAGGTTTTTTTCTACTTTCCAGTTTCAATGTTCAGACAGAAAATCAGTTATTCACACTATTACCCTTGTTATCAAATCATGAACTGATTCATGACTCAGCTGACTTGCAAAGAATCTATTCATGGTGGTACAGAGCACAGCAACCTTCTGTGGATTCGTTGTGTCATGAGTTACAGTATGGGAGAGAAAGCAGTCTGCACAAAGCTCTTGTATTTAATGTGGTATTGGTGTACTTTGTGATTGGAAACATGGAATCTTACATTGTTGTTTTTTCCTCCAAGCAGGCAAAATACTGTGTACCCGTGTATGCTAAGTTGCAAGACTGAAATTCATGATGGTATCAGCAATGATCAACTACTTTTTCCAGTGCTGTGTGCCAGACAATATCAAAGATGTTGGGTGGGGGAAGGTGGAACTTGTGAACTTGTATGTTGACCATAGTAAAGTCTGTTGCTTACAGGAAAAAGAAAGTAAACCGTAATTACCTCAAGGTATGAGGATCTACAGTCACTCAATATACTTCAAAAACTTTCTCTATGTCTTCATTTATCATAATTATAAAGCATTTCCAAAACATTGAATTTACCTTTATCAAGTTGTGAAAGCCATTTGCCTTCATGCATCCTTACCCACATAAATTAAAATGTTTTATTTTGATATTTTGAGTTGCACATATGCATTATTCTTCATAAAAGTTTAAGTGACAAAATATGGCTGCAGCTGTTTAAACTAAAAACAAAATGCTTTAAGCATAAATGAAAGTTTTAAATTAAAAGAGTAGGGCAAAAGGAAAAGAAACAAATGTTGGACATAGTGCATTAAATACAGACGAATTTTGCTTTATGCAGTAGGGTTCATCTGTAGAAAAGGATGCATATATATCTTTTAAATAATTTGCACAGATTAAGAAAGCATTTTTAGTAGAATCAGTATTCAGAGTCTCAGCAAGCATAAATAATTGTGCTTCCATTGACCTTGAGGTATTTGCATCATCTGACACTTTGGTTATGGAAGAAAAGAGCTGGTAGAAAGTTTGTCAGGGCAAGGCTGGATGTATGGGAGATAATCTCCAGAGCTATGCTGTTTTCCTGGAATTGTTTAACCTACCAGTTTACCCTAACATCCATCAAAATATAAGGAAAGGGTTTTCAGTTCTTTTGGACACATTTTTTATTCTGTATGTTAAGTTGGGCGTTAAGTAGCAGAAGGTGTTTGTGGTTTGCTTGTCAATCTCTCGTGGGCCTGGCAAAAAGCCATATGCAAACTGATGCATCTTGTACTTCAACATAAGTGATAAACAATCAAAATAAACCAGAAATGCCTCTGCCTGCACAAGCAGCTTCTTCATACAGAAGGCAAGTGATAAGTGGTGATATTTCTAATCATTATACTTTTGCAGAAGTACCATTGATCAAAACTAGGCACAGAAGTTAGGATAGGTATAAACTAAATTTTGTATTTCATGTCCTGTAGATGCCTGTGGGCAAAACAGAGTCGTTTCTGGTTTTCAGTTTGATTACTCTTTTGCTTCATGTGTAATATAAATTGCAACTGCAAAATGCGGATGCCGTTAAGATGGCACATCTTCAAAAAAGTCCTAGAGGTTTAAAGTGAGCAGGCTGGGTTATATGAATTAGGTGCTTATTTTGATCCTCAGTAGATAACTGAAAAGGGATAACCATATTCTGGTGGTGGTTTTTTTCATGGCTTTTTTACTATTTTTTCATTTTCTTTTATCTTCATAGACAGCTTTGTCACCTTTGCTGTCAATCTATTACTTTTCCAACTATGTGATCCATTCAATGAAGTTTCTGTTTTCCCCAACAGATTTTAATAGCATTTAGAGTTTATCTAGCTTTTCCAGAAAGGAAAAATACCCCATGTTTTCTGTAATACATGTGCATATAATGTATTAAATTGTACATTTACTTTATTTAGTCCTGTAGCATTTAGGTGCTTTTGTGATGTTAGAGGCATACTTTGCCTCCTCTGCAGCACATCAGTTCTAACTGCTACTTCTGCCTTACGGAAATGTTCTATTTAATTATCTGTTTTCAGTATTGAGACAGTCTTTAGGGGGATGTTTTAGTAACTCCTTTGTACTTCCTATGCATAACCAGGCTTACACCTTGTATACTGAAAGTGTTATTTCTGTGCCTGGAATTTACATGATTTTCACACGGGTAAAATAAACATACTTGATTTTCCTAAGTTTGCACTTCCTTTCCTCTTGGCCCCTCTGAAATTTATGCTTTGAAAGAATGACGTGAAGGACATCTAGTTTAACTGGATTCTGTCTTTCCAAAGATTTGGACTGATGCTAGGGAGCAGTAGGTCATCCCCAGCATTCATTCTTGTTAAAGAAACTTAAACACACACACCCCCCAGTATTGTTTCCAGCCCATTTTATTCTATTTTTCCACTACTTTGTCATCATTCTGTTTCCTGTAAGACTAAATCAGACTTTGAAATAGGTTACAGTAGAGCTTGAGAGTTTCTATCGCATTGCAAAACTGAGATGTTAGATGAACTGTACTCTAAACAGCTATCAGCGTTCCTTTTGCTGCCAAAATGAGTTAGGTAGATTTGATACTCCATAAATGTTCACTTTCAAAATTGTGAAAGGAAATGAAGGCTCTTTTTCTGAATATTAAAAAAACTGTAGGCATTAAGCTATTTTTCAGACCATCCTTGTCATTTTTTTCCAACTTTATGAATATATCTATTTACTAATGAACTGTTTTTTTGCTTTCTACTAGTTCTGTCCTCCAACTAAATCAGCATGGTACTTATTAGTCTTCACTTTCTTTGACAGCAACATCTTTATTCTACTGTTTGCCATTTTTCCTTTGTTGTGTCACATCTACAAGTGCAGAAACTTGTCATGCTCCCTAATCAAAAGGAAATCTTAAACCTTTTGTGTTCAGTTGAAAAGATAGATCTATTTTTCTCTCTATGCTTAAAATTGAAAATATATCCATCCCATGTAATGTGGAAAGTTAAACTAGAGGATTACAAGACAACTTTTCTGGCATGACCAATTCTTGCTTGTTTCTGTTATGGATTCAAGTTGAATATTGCTTATAAAATTGCTGCCTCCTGTTTCTTTTACAGAGGCATAATGATAAAAAGAAAGATCTTTCTCTATTTCATTATTACCACTATGGCCTGTTTCACAACTCTGTATATTCATAGAGAGATATATGTACTGTCCAATGGTTAATATTTCTATACACTTGAAGATAAAAATAGAAGTTTATCATGATTCAGAATCAAGGATAATGACTAAATGTTTGGAATCTGTATTTCAAAGTAAGAAATGAAGGAAAGAAGACAATGAATGTGATGTTGTCTATGTCAGGGTAGCTAATTTTGAATTAGACATACGTTTTGCATGCGAACCTGGTGGTAGGAGGTAAAATAAAAGGTGACATTTAGACTGGTGACATGATAATTTCACTCCTGCTCTTAGAGCTTGAAATTGCATCTTTTTATGTATCTATGGTCTATTATTTCTGAAAGAAACACATGTCTTGGAGTATCATGCACTGTCACAAAAATCTTGCTGTAGATGTGAAATGAATGCATGTAATGTCTGTGTTTACAGACAGTCTATAAAATAATTCTTCCTTTTTCTAACCACAAGTTGAAAGCATGAGAAAAAGTGATTAGTTTTTGAAAGAATAGCAAATGTTCCATAAATTATATAGCTAATATTTGATAATATCAGGATCTGAAATGTTAAATCACAATTCTGCATCTTGATGTGATACAAAAAAAGTAAAAATTAAAAATGTACTGGCGTAAACATTTTGCTTACAGGAATAGTAATAAGTACAGTGCTGATCTAGCTGAGGGACAGAATTGGTTTAAGATATTGTTAGTAGATACATTTATATGTAGGGTACTATAGAAGGAGAAAAAAAATATAAAGCTGAAAATGATAGTCTGAAGAAAAGACAAAAATGTTTTAATTACTTCAATAGTGGCTGCTGGGTTTTTGCCCTTCCTCACAGTCCATTTTGACCAGTTATTTCATGCCCTGAAAAATGCACACAGGGCACAAAAAGGAAAAATGGAGGAGCCCTGGTTGTAGCGGGATTGACTGCAATACTACCAATGGGATGGAATACATAAAATGAGCAAGAACAGGCAAAAGTGATTGGATATGGTATTTAAGATACTAAAGAAATGATAGAATAATCATAAGCAATGTAATGGTTGCGAGAAGAAAGGTCTTTAATTAGATCAACTAGTATTGCTGGGGGGGGAACATACTTTGAGTCAAAAGCATGTTTTCAGCTCTTGAGTTGTGGTCCATTTACTGTATAAGTGTCCTGATCTATTAGTACACAATTCTCCCTTAATTTTTGCACAATATATTTCATCTTTTAGGTTTTTTGGGGGAACTCTTCTTGAAGTTCCGTCTTAAGAAATATGGTGGCTGATTGGAATAAATATCTAACTAAAAATGAATTGGCTTATTAGCATCAGAATTTTAGTTTTATTTTCATAGATTGCTGCATGTGTCATCTTAAAATTCACATGAGCAGATAGAGAAATTTCTTCTCAGATGCAGAAATTTCTTCTGTTGTTAGTATGAGTTAAGATGTTTTGTCTAGAGATTTCGTGGCCCATTAACACTAAATAATACTAATAAGGTAGGTTTAAACCTCTTCATTTAATGCACATTTGTATAGTATGCTGTTGTAACAGCAATATTGTGATGTGTTGGTTTCTTGGAAAGGCAGTGAGCAGGGGAATACTGGTACTTCTGAAAATTACTGTCTTTTTCACTTTTGTGAACACGATCTAGAATTGTCATGTCTACTTTTATTTAGCGAATTTTACAAATAGAAAAATGTCTATAAAATAATACTTTCCTTGCTCACTGACAGAATAAAGAGATTGTGCTAAAGCTGACAATCTTTCAAGTTACTGTAAGGCTTAGTATAATTATAAGGGAAGAATTGCAAAAGATGCAACAAGTGATGATAATCTAATCTGTATCCAAAGAGCATTATTAAGTTGCTCAAAGGAAAAACATGTTACATTACTTTTACTCATATTTTTTTAGGCTATGTCTTCAGTGCTTTTAGAGCATAGCACTATTTTTAAAAAATACGACCACGGTATACTTGCATGTGAAATTAGGCACCTATGTCTGTAAGGCTAGTACCTAGATACTAATTCTGAGTTTTGGATCTAAGCAAAATCACCTTCCCATTTGGAAAAATCCAGATGCGTTTGTGCAGAATGAAAAGAGTCAAGCATTTGAGGTTCTCTCATTTAACATTTACTTCATATACTAGAGGAAACTTCTGAATGTAGAGGTCTAGTAAATAACATCAGTGAATCTTAGTGTACAGTTGCACCTGCACAGCTGAGTTGCCCCATGATGGAGACATGTGAAGAAGAGCAGTGGGTGTTGCTGATAGACATGAATCTCTGCTCTGAGGGCACTAATTAACCAGACAAAAGACATGTCATACCTCATCTAATGGCCAGTCACCTTGGGTGCTTTAGAGATGGAAAATGTGCCAGGAGGAAGTGACAGCAGCCCAGAGGAACATTCTGGCACTGTTCCCAGAGAAAAGGAATGGTCTTTGGACAGAAAGGAGGTTCAGTGCTGGCAACAGGGCTTGACTGGAAAAGGAAGGAAACCACTAATGCGGTGTCTACAATTTTGTACTGTTTTGTGGAAGCAATATCTATTTACTGAAAAAGAGGAGGATGTAATTTATTGTAGTACATGTTGTTACACATCTGTAGAATGGAGCAAAATGCTTCCACAGCATGATTTGTTTCACCAAAACAGACTAGGAAAGGTTGTAAAACAAGATGTGGTGCACATCATGGGATGAGATACCCAGCATACTTCAGAGAGTGGAAATTGATGTCCTACAAGCATTATAACCACTGTCAAGGTTTAAGGTCAGGACGGCCCCTTAGACCTATAACAGAGGCTCTCTGTTAACCCCCCTCCCTCCCCAAAGGGGAAGAGAAAGGGAATAAGGTAGGACACTTAGCAATTGGAAAAGGAAACTATAACAGCTTTAATGAGAATGAAAATAATAATAATAAATGGAATATATACAAAACCAGTATCAAACCCAGCCTCCTTGATGGTAATTACATCACCATTACCACTGATGCTTTGGAGCAGGCATCAGGGGAGTCCCAGACTGGGCCCCGCAGCAGACGGGAGCTGTGTTCAGGATCTGAATTCTGGTACCAGATTCAGGCACACACAGATCAGGATTGAAAGCAGAATGGTCCGAGTCCTCCTTGGATGCTCCAAGGAAGGAACCAAAAGAAGACCTGAACCAAGCTGGCAAAGCAGTACAAGAGTGCAAAGAGAGGAGAGAAGAGCTCTGACCCTTGGATTCCTCAGCTTAAAACCAAATATGACGTATATGGGCTGGAATCCCTCGTTGGTCAGTTCAGGGTCACCCGTCCTGTCTGCTCCTCCCTGCAGGTGTGGCTTTTCACTTTTCTGCACCCCCCAACGTGGTACACAAGACCCAGCAGTGGCCCTGGTCTTCACCCCAACCCTTGGTGCTAACTCTAACCATGGGCTGTTATCACTGCTGGAAGCAGACACTGCCTGTGAGAACAGGCTGCTGACTGCAGGCAGTGCAGGGAGTTAGAAGAACTGAGCTGAAAAGCAAAATCACTGAACAGAATTAGTTCTGTTCTCACTCAATCCAGGACAACCCCCAAAACTGGAATCTCTTAATTCATGGACTGTATGAGTTATTGGTAGCAGGGCCTAATGTAAGATTATTTTTAGATCTAGAAAAGTACTAAAACAGGTGTGAAAAAGGTTAGTCTAGAGTGATAATGTCCAATCTGCCTTGCTAAGCAGCAGAATTTATATTATGTATCTGTATTGCACTCAGAACCTGGAAATAATCACTTACGAATTACTGTTAGTGAAATGATGTTTGCCCAAACAGAGAATTTTGAATATGGAATTAGAACATGTTTTTGTTTGGCTGCCATGACATCTGTTTCAGCTGCTACAGTGCATATGGCTATAGTTTATTGGACATTGTTTGGAGAGAGTTTTAAATTGCAGGGCAGGTGTGTATTTTGAGCATTTGAAATCCTGTTGTAAACCTTTCCCTGCAGGTATACATCTGAAGCTATAAAGTAGGTCATATGTGTGCCAATGGTATTCTAGTTAAAGGGGGTTTACTGTTTTCTGGAAGGTATTTTTTTGGTGATGCTTAGCTGAGACCTTGTGAGAGGAGACAAACATGTAAATGAAGTCAACTTCTCAGACCTTTGGGATCTGTTGCAGCATGAGTTACTCTTAACAGATAATTAACTGGGGCTGTTAATCAAGTTTAACAGGTGTTGAGTAATGAACCAAGACAGGGCATCTGCTGTGACTGGCCTCTTGCTCTAATGTGGTTAGGGAACCTAATGCCAGTTGGAACCCAGAATGCTTTATAGTGAGACCAAACATTACATTTTCCTGATGTTTCCATCAGTCTTGTGATCATCGAAGAATGGTGACATTTGCAACAGGAATACATAAGGAATCAGTCCAAAATTGGCAAAGTGAACTATTAATGAATGTTCTTCATTTTCTTGGAATCGTAGAATCATCAAGGTTGGAAGAGACCTTGAATATCAGCAAATCCACTCATTAACCGTACTCTACCAAGCCCACCACTAAGCCATGTTCTCAAGCATCACATCTATGTGGCTTTTAAACACATCCAGAGATGGTGACCCAACTGCCTCCACCACCACCTTCTTCTTAGATTTGAAAGCATTTCTTTGTTGAAGTTGGATGAACAGTTGAGCTATTGTCCGTGTTTATATCTATTTGACTTCAAAAATGTAATGAAATACATTTTAGAATATGGCATAACTGGGATCTTATGGAGAGCACTGTTGTCAAAGTGGTAAGTGAAGACAGTTTTAGTATGTGATTTCCAAGGCCTCTTTGCAATTACAACTTTGCAACTTCTTATTATGTTCTCTGTTAAATGACTTTAGTTATTTAAGAAAGCCAGGCTTTACAATTCATTGTCTCTAAGTAGCCGCTTCAACACTTTCACCATTGTATAAGCTTCTGTGCTGACCATTATGCTGTATGATTTTCCCAACAGTCTGTCTACAAAGTGGGTGGTGAGGCCAAGTTTGTAGCTAACTAACAGAACTGCTTGTCAGAGCACCCCATGGGCTCTCGTTGGGTCAATCAAATAGTTCTCATAGGAGGGGCATCTTGCTGCATGCGCTCTGGGAGAAACATACAGTATGGATAGGTCTCAATATACCACGTCTGACCAAGGTGTGTGTGTTTCTGTACGTATATATGTGACAGATAGTCGTATTTGCCTCTGCCCTTGCAAGTGTCTCATGGTTGACATGAGACAGACAAGAACCCCCAGTGTCCTTCCTGGAGAAACATTGACAGGGACTGTCTTATGGGTGAATGAGATGCGTATGCTGTCTGAATAGGGAATGAGTTCCCTTGTTTTTGGTATCACTTTTCTTGGATGTAGTTAATGTAGCCTTTACATCTCTTTCTAACCTTTGCCAAAAAGGAGAAAAGTAACCCATACTTTCATTTCATTCCTCTTACTAGATTACTCAGAGGTACTTCAAGCAGGAATTAAAGCTGTCAATAAAGCAGGAATTAAATAGTGCAATTCTGTGATTCTAGCAGTCGGAGGCTTTTAGATCTGTTTTGTCATTAAATGCAGCTCTACTTGTGGCTATTTTGCTCCAGGGGTCTTCTATAAGATACTTGTGCTGATCGTTACGTATCTTGCTGATCAAATTTATAGCAATGTTGCCAGCTATTCAATTGTTAGCACAACATAGACTTGTGGATCCAATAAAAATTAGCATTATGTAAAGAATGTTTATTGCATCTGGATGACTCCCAATTGTGTAGCCAATGTTCCAGAAAGAAGAAACAGCAACACTTTCTACTGCTGGCAGTGTTTGGCATGTGTTTTTTGGTTGGTGTGAGGGATTATGGTGCTCCCATTTATATAGGCCTTAAAATCTGAGATTGATCACAGATACCTGAAGTGATTGTGCGGATAGAAAACCTTGTTCAGTGTTTTCTTACATGAAAAGTAAAGATCTGATCCAGTGGACTCAGCAGGCAGTTCCCACTAAGGAGATTTAGGGCATTGCCCAGGAAGTCAGGAGAAACTCATCAGAATTGATATAACATAAAGTAACAAGCAAAGTGAGAAACAAGCCCAGGATCGCAAACTTCAGGCGAGTGGAGACTGGAGAAAAGCAGGAGAGGAACGTGGACTACCTAGTAACCTGGGGATGAGGAGAAGGCATCCCCAGTATATGTAGAGGACCACCACAGCCAGCCAAGAGGCAAGAAAATCTGTGGCTTGCTGCTTTCTTTTCAGTAACAGGCTTGTATAGTATCTGATGTGTAATTTTGTCTTCTCAAAGGTTGCCAGTATTGAGTGGTACATCTCTGTTTTATTATTATTATTTATTATTATTTCTATACGTTTTTATTAAGGACATATATATTTTTTTCCTAATAAGTGCCATTCCTGTCTATTATGTGCATCAAATGTACCGTAAAATCCCTTGGGAAAGCTCTTAGTATACGTACAAAGTAGCCGCAACTCAAATATGGATATTTGATACTTCTTTTTTCTGTTCTTTTCCTCTAACCTCAAAAGTATGAAAAGCGATTGGAGCTTATTACAGACTTACTGCTTGCCGAATTTCATTTTAAAAATCCTGGTTTGTAGTGCTTTGAGCTAGTACAAGACCCTCTGGGAAACTGCATGTATTCCCATGACAGGTGCAATAGTAACCTGTGCCATTACTGCAAGTAACAATTTTCAGGGCTGCTGGATATGTTTTCTAATTTCTCTAGTTCATCTTGAGACCTTGTTCATTTCTTCTGCATTACCCTGTTGAACTTCAGGGAGTCTTATGGCTCTGCGTAACTGTTTGCCATCTTAAGCCATCTGGATAAGCATGCATTCCTTTGATTTTGCCAGTAAGACACCTTTAACATTCAGATAGCACAAATTTTTGTTTTTGTTTTTTTTTCCTCAGGATAAAAACAACAAAAAAAACCAAACAAAAAATCCAAACAAACAAAAAGCAAAACAAAAAAAAACCACCAAAAACCAAAACAACAACAACAAAACAAACAAAAAACCCAACCAAACTAGATGTCAAAACTTGGGATTTCTCTTCCTTGATGTTATTTTTACCTACACATATAGTACTGTAGACTCCTTTCCTGCATTCAGAATTAACCTGTCTCCTCTGAGCCCTTAACCTTTGCTCCAGTAGATAAATCACTTCCTGGAATGTCTGAAGTGTTTGAAGGTATTTTTCCCCCTCAGTAATGTCTTTTGTACAAATGCTTTTCTTAAGTAAAGTAGGTTTTAGTAATTCAGACATCCACGATTCTTTAGCAAGTCTTAAATGATTACTCCCAAGAGCCATTTTCTTACCCTTTTAATGTTTTTTTGCACTTCAAATTTTTGTTATTCTCAACAGACGGTATTATTTGATTTTTATCTTTCTGTGAATGCATTGTGAAATAGCTTTTGTAAGTAAAGTCAGTGTATATTTTCCATCTTATTTCACAAATGAAAACATATGGTTTCTTTAAAGTTAGATGGCACTATGCTATATCACTGGAAGTCACCTAGGCTCCAGAAAGTAACTTCTGTTGTCTAGTCATTGCTGCTAATTAACTTGCTGATAGAATAGAATACTTAATGCTGTATTTTTTTATTCATAAAGCAGGAGGAAGCTATAGCTGTGCTGTATTTCCTTCAAATTCTGAGTTTTTAGTAGCACAACCAGATCTCTGCAAACTTTTGCAAGTTTCTCTAGAAGGACTTTGACTTCTCTTATGGCTTTTATTAATTTGACTTAGATGAGCACTGGAAAAGGCTGTCCAGAGAAGTTGTGGAGTCACCTTCTCTAGAGACTTTCAAAACCTGTCTGGATGCGTTCCTGAGCAACATACCCTATGTGATCCTGCTTTGGCAGGGGGGTTGGACTTGATCCTTAGAGGTCCATTCCAACCCCTAACATTCTATGATTCTATGATCTCTTTCTGAGAAATGTGTAATGGACACAATAGAAATGATATAAATGTGTGGTAGCAGGTTGTCATTTTCTGATCGCACAATGCATCCTGCAGTGTACATAAGGATAATCCTTGGTCTGTCAAGGCTATGAGAACAAATTGAAGTTGTGTTTCCTCTGTATTTCTCTAACATGTATTTTTGATTATGTTAGTTCTGTGGGGGAGTCAGAACAAGAAACTCTATGTCAAAAGTTCTTCCATATAAACTTTTGCAGTATTATTTGAATAATCTTAGGAGCATTCCAGTATTCCCACTCTTTTTTGGAGGTGCAGAGCTGCCAAGTACCATTAAATAACTCAAAGGAGCAACAAAGTGTTAAATTAACTGTGTTAATTCAGTCAATTAAAATTGAAAACAATTACAACTGAAAACAGTTACAACATTGTATAACTACATATAAATTTGTCTGTATGAATTTCTGAGATGGTATCTGTCTATATAGAGATAAGTGTGCAGAGATCAACCAGACAAAAAATTGGTTTCTTGTCAACTAGTATCTGTTGCTGAAAATACTGAATTTTAGTTTCTGCAGTTGGTTTACTTGAGAGATCTGCCTTTAAGTGAAAGATCCACAATTTATTATTTCTTCCCTAAAGGTAGATGTTTCTGCAATATACATTGTATAAACCAAGTCCCAGTCATTCCATTTATGGTAGGAGTGTGAGCTGATTTGTATAGTTCAATCTAAAACATCTGCATTGTCTTGATTATGTTGAACATCCAACAGACAACTGGAAATTGTAAAAACACCAAGCTTGCTTAGAAAGAAGTATTCTGGCATCTGCTTCTTGTGTAGAGGTGGACAGCGTAATGGCAGTAGCTTAGTTGGAATGCTGCTTCTGAGACTCTGGAAAAGAATAATTTTCAATTAAACTGGGGCTGAGCAAAAGGCTGGTTTTTTCCGTCTGTAAGTTGATGTGCATCTGACAGGTGTAAACTTCAAAGTCAAGATAAAGACATAAAAACTTATTTTGGAATGTCTTTTGGGAGAGGAATTCTCGAAATAAGTATTGGATAGGGAAAATAATAGTTGCAGTGATTCAGCCAGAGTTGAGAATCCATCGTGCTTGATGGAGGAAAATTGGAAGTAGCTCTGACTGCTTTATTGAGCCTATGTTGAAGTAACTGTCGCAGAAGTGCTGACTAGTATCGTAGGTATCAAGATGCCTCCATTCTTTTACTATTTGCTATTTAGTGTGTTGATGTTACTCATGATCTTTGACACTGCAGAATTTGTTTCAAACTGGTGTTCTGGATTGCCTCGAACTGAAAGTCTGCAGCCTCAGAAGCTGTCTTACCTCTTTTCTGCACAGTTGTATGGAATTGAGCGTAGTTAGTATGACTCCCACACTGACATTCTTCCCAAACCACATTCACCTTATTTGTACTCAGAAATAAGTTTACAGTATTCTTATTTCTTGCCTTCGCTTTCCACTGCCACTCATCCACCAAATCACATTGAAGCCAAGGAGAACATAAATACTTTAAACAATATTTTAGTATTTTGAGACCTTGTTCAGGTTATGGGAAGACAATGAAATTTGGAATGTAGGAACTACTTTTAATGACTGCAACAGTAATCTTAGGTTTGTTTGACCTTTTTACATGGCAGATTTTGTTTGGTTTAGTGAAGTGAACCTTATTATATTTTCCAACAGGAAGGAAATTTCCACGGATCTTGTTTTGTATAATTCTTGTAATAACTTCAGACTGAACATTCTTACAGCACAGACATCTGTTTTTCAGTTACTTTCTGTAGGAAGAGACTGTTTCATCTTGAAATTCTTATATCATATATCATATTTCAGACATATTCTGATTGTCATCAGTACAAATTGGGAATTAATGTTTATTTCACTTCATCTCTCACAATTTATATTAGTGTAAAGGAAAACTGAATATAATGTTCTATTTCTGTGTTTAATTGTGTTGACAAGCATTATTTTAAGGAAAACGAGACAATGCAATTGCATATAGCTCAGAAAGCTCTGGTATTCTGACAGCTTATCAGTTTTTATTTTGCTACCTGAAAGAATGAC
Source organism: Todiramphus chloris collaris (assembly GCA_025345505.1). Taxonomy (NCBI): domain Eukaryota; kingdom Metazoa; phylum Chordata; class Aves; order Coraciiformes; family Alcedinidae; genus Todiramphus; species Todiramphus chloris. The sequence goes on from JANVCC010000038.1 coordinate 9,429,279, forward strand.
TAGAAGACTTCATTTGGGGCTGACTTAATATGTGGTATTACAGTTTCTCTGTGAAGCCTTGAGCATGCTTACACATTCTTCCAATCCAAAAAGATTTTTCAAAACTTATTATAAAATTTTGTATTTGTTCTTTCTGATGGTTAATTCCTTATGGACTTCATAAAACTCTCACATTTTAGTTTTAGGTGGGGGAAAAAAAAACCCACTTTCCATCATGTTGCAGCTACTGCAGTATGTTTCCTAAAATGCATGAATGTCAATTATACTTCTAAGGTGACAATATGGAGCACTGTATGTACGCTTATGAATAATATTAAATCTGTGTAAGCAAATGTTTTGACTTTTTAACTGCTTCAAGACAAATTTGAGAATCGTACTTGGTTTCAGTGTGTGGAAATGGAACTATATACCCAACTATGTTGGGCTCAGATTGATCTATTTCTCTTTCCAGTTTTATTTAGCTCTTGGAATGGAAATAGATGTCCTTAGTAAATCCTGAAGCTTTTATAGCTCTAGTTTTATCTCAGACAAATTACTGGAAAATGTACAATGCCATTGATCTGACTAGAACTAATAGGAGTTTTAAATAGCAAAGAAAATAAGATCTTTAATGCTCAAAACCTCTTCCTCTCTTCTCCCCCTCCCCTTCCTTCCCAAAAACATCAGCAAAAGGAGCTAATAAATGCAATTGATTCATTTTGAAGTGCTGTCTGTCTTTTTCACTTTTCTTCTGAATAGCAGAGAGTCTGTGGCAGCCCTGGCTCCAGATGTCTGAGAGACAAGCTATAATGTGTTTCAAAAAGTCCCTGTTTGATTGCATTTGTCTGGGGGAAAAAAAAACCAAAACAGAGTAAGATTTGTCTTTGCCACAGTAATGTTTAGCTCCTGAGAATAACCTCAAAAGGAAGGAGGGCATTTCTGAACTAGGATGAACAAATCTCTCTGTTTGCAGTTGTTTCACCATATTTGTATTAAGCACAAGCAGCACTGTTGTTTTTCTGCAGCACATGCTAATTAATTGTATCTTTTTACTGCAAATGCTGGGGCAAGATAGTAGAATGCAATAAGCCATTCTGAAGTTTGGGGTTTGAAGAGCTATCTGTCCCAAACATGTTACAGAAGAGCTGTGATGTTTTTCTCATACAGAGTAAATATTTTGAATGTAAAATATTTATTTGGTGGGCTTAGCCATGTCTTACAAATGCAGGCATTCCTGTGAACTTCTAAATCTGCGCCCATTTTTCTTGGAGTTTTCCTTGAATATTTAATTATAGCAGAAAATGCTTGGAGTGAAAAGTTAAGGTGCTCCTCTATCATGTTTAATTTCAGTTTGAATAACACTTTGCTGGAACCACTAAATAGCCTTTTTGGGATTTTCTTTGCTGACTTCAGTGGTTCGTGGCACAATTCAAACTAGGCATGCATACTTGAAACAGAGTGTACGAATCCAGCACCCAGTAGTGGTTGCTCTTGGACAGACTACAAGACATGGATCAATACAAGAGTGATGCTTTCCTCTTAGTATATATTCTAGCTTGAACCACCAGTAATTTACAGAGTTCATGAGTCTGTAAATTATCACATCGTTGTTAGTAATCACAGATTACTTATTCTCCATGAATCTATTTAAATTTTCTTTTAATCCTTTTATGCTCCTATCCTACATGCTGTTCTATAGAGATGTGTTCCACAACTTAATTATATGTTTGAAAAATTTCCCACCAATATTGACATAACAGTTTTTCATATGACATTTGTCACTTCCTGTACATGTAGAGCTTTTGGAAAGATGTTTGTGGCAATATTCCTACTTGTGTGCAAGTCTGGAGAATGGAGGATTAACCATTCCTTCTCTGATTGTCAATACTTCAGCTTTTGAATAAATTACTTTTTATGTCATTAAGCATTTCTTTTCTTTACTCTTCTATACACAATGTGAGACAGAGTGTATGACTCAGAGGAATGATAGGGGAAATAACAGTTGTAGGTAAATTAGTAAAAACTCAGGTGAATGGTAATGAAGAAACAGTTCAACAGGAACCTAGATATTGGTTTCAGGTGGAGATATGAGTACTGCATCACCACTGACTCATGGTGGATTATGGGGGAGAATATATCCCATTGAGAACATTTAAGGCATATCTTCTCCATGTTGAGAAATTTGAGCAGCATGATGTGTCTGTGTTTTTCTTACTGGCAACATCCTTTGAAGCACTTTGAATGGAAAAAAAAAAAAAAACCCCTACAAGGGATTCCCCCTATGATCAATTTTTAAAGAAACAACACTCACAGCAGAAATTGTCTAACCTCACCAATCTTGACTTTGCAAGGGGATAATTTATTATAAACGGTTTTTAAGGTTAAGCTTGTTCATGTGTGTCAGGTATAATCTAATTCTGTGTTCTTGGCTTATGTGCCACATTTAATTGCAGCAATTGGAATAGATTTCTGGAAACCATATTCCCAGTGTCAAGTGGGTTACATTTCCATGTTTGTTAAAAAAAAAAGTTCTGTGAGTTGGATCTTGGCTTTAAGAGGATCAGATGAATTTTTTTCTGCACTGAGTTTATCCAAATGTGTCTCATTTTATTTGTCCTTTATTCAATTTGCAGTAGAAACTTAGTCAAATGTAGCCAGAAAAATGAAACCAGAAGTTGCTAGGGAGATTTTATGGACATCTGATGAGATATTGGAAGGTATATATGTATTTGCTTTGGAGAATATCTACTGGATGCTAATTCTCTAAACATGTTAGAAAAATGATACAAGGTTCAATAGACTTTCTTTCCTTGAAGCAGTTATCTTGAAGAGTTTTCTCACTAATTTTTGTGAGACAAGTACAATTTTAGATTATCTGACATGGAAGGACTGAGGAGAGGGCAGTATATAGAGGGGTGCTCACTGTATGTCTCTGATTAGCGAAAGCATTTGGTGCTTAAGCATAATGACTGAAAACCTGCCAAGGACCTGATTTGTGATTATGAGAAACTGGGAAAGATTGGAGAAGACAGTTTTATTATTCTTCATCATTGTTTTTTAAATGGATCCTCCTAAGTATTAACCTTGAAGCCAGCACATATAATCACGAACATGTTTAGAATAACTGCGTGCTAACGTTGAGACATCACAGCTTCATTGTAACACACAGCCTGTCTTACCCCGTTTCTAAATCTATGTGCCTTATCTCATAGGTGTTTTTGTCCATGTGCTAAGGGAAGTGATGCATAATCTTTGCTGCTGAAATGCCTACATATTGATTAGACAATATATAGAAATGTAATTTTGCTCTACTCCTAAGCTGTATTGTAAGAATAATACAAGAAAACTAAATCTTACATTTTCTACGTTTGTTATAAGACTTATTTACTATCTTAATTAGTATTACAATCTGCTTAGTGCTCAAATCTATTTAAATTTGATATTCTGTAGATGTACTTTCTTTGCTGGTTTATAAATGTCAGGTTTTGAACCGTATTTGGCACTAGGTTTCAACCTGCCCAAATATATCCAGTTTCCCAAATAAAATTTTGTAGTTAATGTAAAAAAATAAATATTCTTCTTTTGCTTGATACAAAGCTGGTCAATGAGTCTAGTTTGAGTAACTGCTCCTAATTGTCAGCTTTCCTCTTTCAGACCATCGTTGGTTTATTGGCACTGTAGTAGTAATTTCTTACCTTCCTTCTCACCCAGATATAAATGTAGTTTATATGACACTATTGTGACTTATTCAGTGATGTATAACTTTTACCACTCTATTCCTCGTTTCTGTCTCCTCTGCTCAGAGGCTTCCTAAGGGACTTGTTAGAATTTTTCAGTTTAATGAAATTAGTGTATGACGTACAATCACCAGTCAGTTCCTGGTCTCTTCTTTATTGAAGGATGTTTGTTCCACCCTTCTGGATCCCAAGGCCTCGGACAACCCACTTTCCTGATATTGTTTTCTGCTTCTTTCTAAATAATGGCTGGTACTAAATGTAGCTACTGAGGAGAAATAAAATTGTTGTAAGAGAAAACTGGCCTGTTACAGCCCCTGGTCTCCGCTGAAAGTGAAATACTGCAGAATAGACCAAAGCTCTGGGAGGTGACATACGGAGAGAAGACCTTTCCTGGCTTATAAAATATCAAGGGAAGTAAACAAATGTGTTCTATTTTCCTTGCTATTGAAAACCAGAAGGTCCTTTTTCCATTAGGAGTGTTTTGCTATTCTTTTGGAAATCTCTTTTAATTAAGGCTCTATAATATGTTTCCAAGGATATGAAAGAAATAATTCATCATGGCTCCAGCAGCTACTGTTCCTTTCTGATGAAGAAAATAGGCCATAGTTAAGAATCAGTTAATCTTACACTGGGCAGTTTCAGAATATTTTTGTCTATTTTGTGATTTTATTCAATGGTGTGCTGATATTGTACTAAGGTATCATCATCCTCACTGTGCTGGGACATTTCAGGGAGTAGCTCTCCAGCCCATACACTAACAGAGGTCTGACTGAACCCTATAAATGTTTGTGGGATGCCACAGGCATTTTTGCAATGTCACCACAGCACTCTGTGTAGTCTATTTGACACAGAGTAAGGGTATCCAAACAGGACCAGAATTCCTGTAAACTCCCCAGCTCATATAGCTGCCCACTAGCCCAGAAGTGGTGTCAGTGCACTTTTATCAAGAATGAATAGAGTCCAGTTTCTGCAGTGTCAGGTGGACAAAGAAGAATATTTTAAGAGCTTCCTGTACTAACACAGGACTTTCTCAGAGTAATTCTTGGCTACTCCTTGTCCCAGAAAGAGCAGGAGGTGAAGTGAGAGCCTTGACCACTGCCCTAGTGACCCTGGAACAGAAGAAGAATCTCATGTGTGCTCCTCAGAAGTACAGCAGGGTTTCAGCTCCTGTCTGTGCTGCTCCAGGACCTGCTTGAATCACACTCTTCCCCTTAACTCACCTGCACAACCCGACCTGAATTTCTCTGCTTTTTGGTGATTATCTTGGTCTCCTTCACAATGTAAGTTCATCATAGGGAAAAATTTCCTGAGAAGAGAGCAGATGAACCGCTAAATATGACAGTGCTAGAAAGTCAAACAAAAAGAACCTTTTTGAATTGCAAAAGGTGACGTCCTTGCAAAAGGCTTCAGTCTGCTTTTTGTTAAACATTTCTTTGAAGAACTGTCCGTCTCATTCACTTCTGCACTGCTTACAAAAAGGAGCAATGACAGCACTTGGCTCCGGGTGTCTGTCAGGAGAGCAATAAAAGTTCCAGCCGTACCCGGTGTGATTGTGTTTGATAGGTAAAAACAGACAGATGCTAATTTCAGAACTTGATTTTCAAGTAGACTCTTCTCTGTATGTCAAGTTAAGGAAATGAGAGGTATATGTGGCTTACAGAAACAAGGCACTGAGGTTTTTATGTGATTAAAAGTATTAAATTAATCTTTCCCTTCTTAGTGCTGATCAGAATTTCTACTGATAAGGCATGTGCATTTATTTTCTGCAGGCACTGCAGTTTTAATGTCTCCTTTCAGAAATAATTGTTGGAAATGAGTCAAATGTGATTCATTGTGTATGTATGATGACTACCTTTAAACAGCACTAACAGCTCCTGGAGCAAGAGATATCTGGTATCATCTCTGATGTAAAGACCCTATAGTCAGTGGAGTTAGAATAGACATAATTCAGGCTTCATAATTCTTTTCCTCTATATTCCATCTTTTGCTCCTTCTATTCTTTCTCTTCCGTTTTGTTTTTAACTTGCAGATGTGCTCTGAAGCTGCTTTTGTCAGAATTATTGGCACAGGACTGGACACTAATCCCCAGTTGGTGCTTTCCCTTCAGGGTTCCAGGAAAATATCAGGAATTGATGAAGGACTGCTGGACCAAGTAGATTTAACAAATGTTTGGTGTGAATATGGCAGCTAGATTAACATGTGAGATACCTCATTTGTAATGCAAGTGGTAAACATTTTAGGAGCATCCTCAAGTGACAGAATGAACTAGCCTTCAAGTTATCAGTGGATCACTGTTAATGGGAAAAACAATATAAATAAAATGTCTCAAGACATAAGTAAGCAGCTTGCATATAACTACATGAAATTATTTGTTCACTCTTAATTAAGAATTAAATAATAGAGGCAGTATTTTTTTTTTTCCCAGAATGTATGCTTATTTCCCTGGTCTAGGTGAACTGAAATTATTCTCAATATGCTGTTCTGTATCATGTAATTGAATGAAAATTTAAAGTTGATAAGTAGCAATTACATGGATTTCCTTTTTGTTCCCTGGATATTCTTCAAAATGACAGTGCTTGTGGCAAAAGTCACTTTATCAACAACAGTCACACAGCACCTTTTTTTCCAGTTATAAAGCACCTTTAAAGTATTCAGAGAAGCAGATAAAAGCTCTGAAGACTTGTTAGGATGGACAACTGCAACATCATCACCATGAAAATTGCCCTAAATTCATTGCATAGTCTGGGTATTTTAATTAGTCTGCTGGTGAAATAAATGGGGACATATGTTGCCACAGGAAAGTAGCAGGAGATGCCAATCTATTAAACCCTGAAAGGTATTGTAGGCTTGAGAATGAATAATGAAAAAAGTGACACTAATTAAAACATGTTTACTTAAGATGACAATTACTTGAAATATGGTTGCATAGTAAAGACCTCATTATGATCCAGACTCTGTTCGTAAAGATTATATATATGTCAAAGGGTAATTGATTTGCTCTGGCAGGTGAGTGATAGGTTACTTGTAGTTCTGTCTCATCTTTTCTACATTTGGTGGTTCTATTAGTAGAGATGGTGTTGTACTTTAAACTGTCATATGGTTTGAGGTTCAACATGATAGTTTTATTTATGACTTTAAATGAAAGTGTCTTTATTCTTATTGAAGACATGGTCAAGTCTTGAAAACAATGTGTTCTCTTGCATAAATTAGATTTTCTGTGTCTGAAATAGTTGTTTCAGCCTATTTCCATCTTGTTTCTTTCATTTTTTTATTTTGGCAATGTGGAACTAACAGTTCTAATTGAACTATATTACAAACAGTTTCAGGAGAGCAAGGATTTGACACCTGTAAAGGGCATCCAAGAAAAGCAGTTGATCTGTTTTATCTTCCCTTGATAGACAGTTGAGATTATGCTTGTACTCAGAGAGGAGCTTCTATGAAGTGTAGTACTTTGAGGTTTGTTCAGGGCTCATGGAGTCATTGCACATGTAACATTTCACAATGTTTTACGTCCCAAGTGCCATTAATTTTTTTCAGGAGTTCAAACGATTCAGATAGCTATCAATATGTACTATTTTCAGATCCTTGTCTAAGAAGGTGATGCAGATTTGTATTTGTGAAGAACCTCAGAAGAGAAGCCGAAGATTTTGAATTATTTTTACATTTTTTTTTTTTAATATATATAATTTTATTTTCTTCTGTCCTTATTATTAGATGCTTAAAAAGGCAGATTGCCACTTCATTTCCCCTCTTCTCCCTTTCCCTACCTGTCATCCAATGTAATAATATTCTGCTGGAGTTAACTCTTCTTGACTGTAAAAGTTTGACAATGTGCAAAAATTGAACCTTAATAAGAAATTATTTTTTCATCACATTTTAAATATAATATAGTACAATAATTGTATGATGCTCGTGTTCAAAAATGTGGGGGATTCTGCGAAGATTTATTGCAGTTGATGTCATATTGCAATATACTGACTTAGATTGACAGATATTCCTGGGTGACCAGGAGTTGTGTAATTTCATTGATAAATCCTGATGACAAAATTAATTCCTGTTGAGGAAATAATCTCAGTAAAATCTCTGTTTATGTCGTTTAAGTTTAAACGTATTTTTTAAAAGAGCATCTAGTGCGAAAATAATATGTCATCCATTCCAAATGATTAATATCTTATTTTTCACTACCTCTTAGAAATGAAAGATACTGAGATACCAAACTGGTATCAAACATCTCTCCTGTTCAATGTATAGTGTTGTCTCATTCCTCTTTTGTAGCTCTCATGTTGCTGTACCAAAATATTGAGACCATATCTTCTACGGGCTTTTTATTCCAGGGGTGAGGCAAGAGAGAATGAGTGTCAGGGGAAGGTCTCTTCTAACAATTTAAAATACATTGTTCTTCCTTAATAAGAAGAATGCATTAGGAATATCTGTGCTACATTTTATGACTTCTCACTTTTGTCTTAATTAGTGTCATCTTAATTAATGTCTGTACTGTTTTAGACAAATTTTGACTGATTATACTTCTCATCCCTCAGTACTTATTTTCCTTAGTAGTCTTTTATATGGGACTTTGAAGAAAATACATATTTTCAAATAATTATTTCAAACCACATTCCTTCATGCTAGTATTCATCTTTTAGAGACATGGTATGTTAGTTGTACATTTCTACAAGTTTTTTTCTAACATGGGAATAACTAAAACTTGATAAACAGATGTTATTGCCTCCATAGAATGACTTTCATAAGTACAAATGTTAAGTTCTGACTTGTTCTGATCAGGCTTTGGTTTGCCATTTTCTTGCTGTACTTTTCAATTGTTGCAGGGAAGAACAGACTTTTCCTTCAAATTCTGTGCCACCTGAAGCAGCCTCTATACTCCTCAATTGAAAGGCAAAAATTGATCCCAGAATAAAGGATAACACTCGAGGTTTCCAGATCTCTGCAGTTAACTGTAGAAATGGGGGTGGAAGAATGTTGTCACCTTTTATCTCTTCTGTGAGGTGTACAAAATACAGGGTAAGGACAGGGGCAAACCAAAACTGTTGGAAACACAAGTGACATTTTTAGTTCCAGAATATTGACTATGAATTTCGGTGGCTTATAAATCTTTGATATAAGCTTCGATATCAGCTTTTCCACTAGTGTCAGATTAATTGATGTAACTGCTTCCTAATATTTCTAACACTAGACAATTATATCTGTATATGTATTTTAGGGATGAACAGAGATAGCAAATATATCATACCTATTCTGGAAATAGTTTCAGCACTTAATAGAATAGGTTAAATTTTTGTATTTTGCTGTCTAATTTAAAAAAAGTTTTCTTACTAAATTCTCTTTAATAGAATTGTATACTTTCTACCTCAAAGTCTCAGATTTAGTATAGACAAAGCTCATGTACTAATGCAGACAAAGGAACAATATTTTGATCTCAGTATAATGATAGAGTTACTGAGCAGTTAATTTCTGGTATAGATCATGTTGATGAAGCTCACAGTGAATTTTCTAATACTTTTTGTAATTTAAAGCTGATATTTAGAAGAGCTAAGTCTTAGCTAAGAGTGAGCATACTGTGGTCCGTACTTACCCTGTTTCTACATTCACTCCTATTGATTCAAGTCATTTAGTTGAGAGATTCTGAATTCCCACAACTGCTCCCTGACCTACTATTGAAGAATAGGGTGGATTTGTCTTGGCAACACAAAGTTGGAGTTCCTTAAATACCCATTAGCTTAAGATTTATCCTCGTTTTACTTAGACACATAACACACATGGAGTAATTCGTTAGCTGTTAGCTTACATTTTCTGAATCCTTACAGAAAGCAAATGCTTATTACTCAGTAATTCCCCACTAAGGTCTAATTGATTGGCTTGTAGTCCCCACTGCAGAAGGTTTTATCCTATTAGAAGTCATTCACTTTTCTAGATGGAAGTACTAGCTGGCAAATTGCTTAATTCCCATTGCTTGAAAGCAAAAACTGTCCTTGATAAAGGTATTATCATGACATGCAAAGCTGATTTTAATAGGAGATTTATCTCCTATGGGTTTGTGATTCTTTTTGGTTTGGTTTAACTTCTTGTGTTTTGAGTTGGGTTTTGGGGGGTTATTTTTTCCCCCACTGCAAGAATAAAACAATTCTTCATGACAATTCCAAGGATTAATAAATTTTGGTGGGCTTGATTTGATATGAAAAACAGTCAAATCTGTCTTCCCCCCCCATAGTTCTACCAGTCATTTACATTTAATTCGAATAAAGACTCTCAGGGGCGTATACAGATCTCAGTCTGTGTTTGAGATTCCTACTGACAGCATGGGAGATCTGCGTGTGAGCCAACAGTGGTTTGTGGCCCTTAGTTATCCTGTACCTTAAAAGCATAATACACTTCTGCCACTTAACATTTCATTTACATATTCATGATACATAGGGTTACCCAATTGTTTCCCATAATAGTTCTTCAAAACAATCAGCAAAGGAGAATAGATGCTGTTGTAGTGCCCTGTTGACCAAATCCACAGAGTGACTTGGGCCTGCTGATGCTGAGTTGTCACAGTATATAATTGGCCTTTGGACTTGATGCTAAGTTAATGTTCAGGCTCCTGCATTGTAACATGTGGGAGAGTGGAGTAGGACAGCTGCTGTCTGTGACCTGAGCTTCTTCATACTGAACACTGAAGAAAAGCTGTTGTTTAAATCCTGCTCTGGGATTTTAAACATTATCTCAGGTGTGGGCTAATGTACTTATTTTTGATAGAGGATCACAGACCAAAGCCTCTTAAAGTTGGGCACCGGTATCATCAAAAACTGAACCAGGAATGCCCCTTTCTTAGAAAGCAAACTTGAAAGTCAGATGGTCTTGGTGCCTTCTTCACACAGCGGATGAGGAAGGGCTCTTTTGGGCTGTTGTCAGGCTTTGTTAAGCTAGTTTATAGTTAGCTCTCATGTCTCAAGAGAAAGTTCTTTGTCTACCAGCACAGCCTCTGTTCTGTGAAGGCATGTTTCACCCTTTCAGGTGAGCGTGTGCCTTTTGCAAAGGGAAAACAGGAGCGAGGATGTATATATACATTTGCAAATATTTTCAAGCTTGAGTAAACCAGAGAGAGGAAGAGGGGGAGCCTGATGCCATAATCTTGAGATTGGGGAACTTAGTTATAGGCAGGAATCCCAGGATCCAGTCTCCCCTCTAAGGACTGCCTATGTAATCTGCATTAAATGAGCACTGCAGAAAATGAAACTTCGAGTGATATTGCCTGTAACAGCAGCATCTGCTTTTGCTGATTCACAGAGATTTGACTGATGTGCTTTAAAATCGCTTTGAGGTAGCAAAATCCACATGAATAAGAGTTCGGTATTTATTAGACAGAAACTTGTGGCCAGCTTCACATGATGGACTCCTAGCTCTGCAAATATCATTCAAAGCTGTTCTAAAATTACAAATTGCTATTTTTATACATGGCTCTGATGCAGAGATATCCAAAACATCTCACTCAATCATCTTGATTTCATTTGCTTGTAGCTCTTTCAGGTATTATCTTGAGGGCTAAACACTTTCATGCATGATACAGACACATTTTAGATCCTAGGCTGAAGGGTTTCGTTGCATGTTTACCCTTTTCATGTTGATTATATTGAAAGATTTAGGTGAAGTAGTTAATCTGTTTCCAAAAAGAATATTAAGGAAAGTGTTGCTTTGGAAAATGTTCTAGTGGCATTCCCTTTGGAAAACTTTCCTAGGCTCTGTGGAATTCTGATACTGAGCTGTGTCAGCGTCTCCTAAGGGACAGAGTGTTTGAGAACAGTCTTTATTTCAAGCATCCACAGCCCTCATTCTGTTTGAAAATGAAGATGCAAAAGGAGGGAGAGAAAGAGAAAGCACTGAAATTAAGTGTGAGGAGTGGAAAACCCAGTCCATACTTCACTCCATACCTTTGGCCTGATAGGTGAGAAGAGCTTTTCTCACAGATGGAAGAGCTAGAATAGCAAAAAGCACACCAGAAAGCTGTTCTAGTTTTCATGCAGTCCTTTTTTTTTTTTTTTTCCTGTTATATTTCTCGGCAATTTCTGTGTGTTTTCAACCTCTTCTAATAAAATAACTTTCAGAGCCCAAATGATGCTTCTATGTACAGTCACTGGAAAAAAAAAAAAAAAAAAAGCTGGTTAATGGATTTGGCTGTGAAAGACACAGAATTATGGAAAACAGGAATATTTATAGAGAGACCTGCCAGAGAGTTGGTTAAATAATAATGGAAAATTACAGACAACAAGGTGGTCTCATTATCTTTGGTACAGAATTAAATCAAGCATCCAGCAGAATTTCTTTAACCTTTCCATGAAATTGTACTGAATTGCTCCAGACAGCAGCAACAACTCTTCAGACCCAGGTTGTTTGTTTGGTTTGGTTTTTTTTTTTAACATAGTTCTGAAAATTAATGATGAAGTTTCATGCAGACAGATACTGGAAATGTTATTCTTTAAAAAACTGACCAACATGAAAGTGCTAGATTTTTTTTCCCCCATTTTAATTATATGAGCCCTATTGATACAGAAAGTATACCCTTAGTACTACAAATGAGGAGGAATTCCTTTTGCAGAGGAAAGTGAGTAGAGGGATCTTAACACTTGAAATCCTGAGTGGGGAATGGGCAAGGGAGAAAGCACTACCAGATAGTTACTGATTTCTTTTTGCTGCAGGCATTCTTGGAGGCCATGGGGAGCTCTTGGGAGCTCTCAGGTCTGTATCATTCTTTGTTTAAATCTTGTGTTCTGCACTTTGTCAGAAGGCCCACTTCCAAACAACTGTTCAGTAAGAGCACCAATGCTTGGGATCTGTCTCTGAGAGTCTTTGCATTACTCCTACTCTTCTTGGTAATGCTTACCTGTAATGAACATCTCCTGTAATTTGGGAACAGTGATTCCCAAGATCTCCAGATCAATGCTGAAACCCAGGCTCCGAGTAGAGTCCTAAGGAGAGCTCTGCTGCCCATAAAATATCCAGCGTAAAGGTAAGCACCAAAACTAAAAGCAAGATCAAAGGATGGGAGTCATAGAATGATTTGAATTGGAAGGGACCTTTAAAGATCATCTAGTTCCAACACCACCTCCAACCTGTTGGGACACCTTCATGTAGATCAGGCTGCTCAGAGACCCATCCAACCTTTCCTTAACTACTTTCAGGGATGGGGCATTTGCAGCTTCTCTGGGCAACCTGTTCTAGTATCTCAACATAAAGAATGTCTTTCTTATATCTCATCTAAATCTATCTATTTTAAAACTGTCACCTCTCGTACTATTGCTACAGACCCTGGTCAAAAGTCTCTGTCTTTCTTATAAGCACCCTTCAAGTATTGAAAGCACACAATAAGTTCTCCCCTTCTCCAGGCTGAAAAACCCCAACTCTCTGAACCTTTTGTCACTGGAGAGGAGATCAGCTCTCTGATCATTAAACCGTGACTGTATCTCTGATTGAGGTATTTCTTGAGCCTCTGGGGAGCTGAGACTCTTGGGAGTTTCTTTTAGTACACAGTAAGTCTTCGCTTCTCGTAAACATCCAGTTTAATGCTAGGGATGTGATTTTTGATGGCTGCTTGGCTAGGTTTCAGAAGATACCGTTACATGTGGCAGCCTAAAGACGTGTCTGTTCTGATAAACAGCATTTGTATTTCTTTATGACTGTGACATATTCTGCCTCTGTTAGCTTGTACAGGAGGGAGTATGACTCTTGGTTTAGCCTCCCACTGTGGCCCAAAGTACAGTGCACTCTATCTGTGCTGCTCAGTATAGCCCAGAATAAAACACAGGAACAGAGAGTGCATTTTGAAACAAGTATGTTTACAGCCATTATTATTTGAGGCACAACTCGTCACTGACATAATATAAAGCTTGCCTCTGAGATGTCTTTTATCCAGTACTTTCATCTCATTAAATATAGTTCAGTGATTTCTTTTTTTTCTGGTGAACAGATGATTGCATTAATTTAAAGAAAAACAGTTGGCACACCAGACATGTAAATGGAGCAAGACCATGGAGATAAAACAGGAAATAACTGGTTTGTTAGAAAAACTTGGTTTTGTTATGCTATTCATTAAATATCAGCCTGTAGCCATAGGTACTGTGTCTTTCATTCACTTCTATACAAGTGTGCTTAGCGATGGCTTGGAGTTGTACGTCTGTAATGTATGAGATAGTCTTCAGTGCTTTAAAAATACATATATTATTTAGAGAACTTGGAATTTTTCAACTTTTATTCTCTGCAATCACTGCTTGAATAAGTTGGGTTTAATGAGAAACTGATATTGTACTAGTCCAAATATATTTAAAAAAAACCTGCAGTCATCCTGAGTTCAAGTCAGCTTTAATTTTTCACTGTGGAACACTGAAGAAAGGCAATGACATCAGCCTTGCTAATAGCCCTTCCTTTAGCTTATTGTTAATGATCACCATCAAATCAAATGCAGACTTGGTGAAATTCCAATGACTTCAACAGAGCTGTTTCAGAGATAAATTTGGTTCAGTTCAGATACCAGGAATGTAGGCACTGATGCCCATGTCATGTCCAGTGCACTTGCTGCACTAACAGACAGTTATTCTTCTTAGGGCAATGGAAATTTAGTAACTCTGTCCTTCCTTCTTAGAACCAATTGTACAAATTGGCACGTTTTACTAATTTCCCTGGGCAAAAGTAGCACATCTATATACATGCCTTCTTTTACCTCCTTTTCAATGTTTTGACTATGCCAGGAGAAATCCACATTTTGCAGGAATTGTAAGTGTATATTGCAGAAGGAACTTCTAACTGGGGACACATCTGTTGGCTAAATAAGAAAGCACGTACACCTACTCCATTGCAGCATACTGTAAACAGGTAATACAACTAGCAAAGGCTAATTAGTTGCATTTTACTCATGATAATTTATGACAAACATGAAACACCCTAAAATTATGGAAAGCTCAGAAACAAGCTTACTAAGGGAGACTACTTGGAACAAAGAACATCCATTTTCCTGATTTCTCTTCCTTCTTTTCCTACGAAACAAAAAAAGGGGAGGGGGGAGAAATAATTCCTTACAAAAGCAGGGTTAGATTCATCAGATGCAATTGGTTATTGTGATGTTGTTGCTCTAATTCCATGAATTATTGTTAACTGAAGATGACTGATTTCTGGTGGGGAACAGAAGGGACTGGATATATGCATTGGGAGTCTGAGACATTGCCCTCTGTACTCTCTAGAAAGAATGATTTGAATGAAGGAGAGGCAGAAAAATGGGGTTTGTTCATCCTGGAGGAGAGCAGGGTAAGAGAGGGATCTAGCTACTGTCCTCTACCACCTGGATGGGGCTGGAGGAAGGTCGTGCCAGACTTTTCTCAGAGGAGAAGCTTGAAAGGAGAGGGGACAGCAGGCACAAATTGCAGCAAGGGAAATTTTTATTTAATGTCAGAGAAAACTTTCTCAGTAAAACTGGTTACAAACTGGAACTGAGGCTTAGACATTCTGTCAGATATGCATCCTTGGAGATATTCAAGGCTTGGGAAGGCTATGAGATATGATCCAATTATTATTATATTGTTTCCCTTTTAGCCACTACAATATTAGTTAGATTAATCAGATGAACACTGTTTTTATTTGCTGTTTAAAATTAGGAGAAATGTAGGTATTCTAGGTATGAGGAAGGTAATCCTAGTACCAAAGCCTCTATTGTATTGTAGGTATGGAAAGTTTGGAGTTAAGAGATCCTGAACTCTGGGATTTCCTCATCTGAGAATGCTTCACTTCATCATATTCGTGTAGATTTTTGCAAAATCATAGAAGTTATAGATTGGGAGAAAGGCTTTTCAGCTCATCCTGGTGAAGTGGGATTGAACTGTGTTATTGTTCTGATGTACAATGTTACAGTCCTCTGAATGCTTAGTTCATTTAGGTGTGAGTAATTTTGTTTGCTGTTGTGCTTAGTTCTCCAAATCTTTTTGTCTGATGACAGTCCAGTGATTAAACAAAAGAATAATAAAGATTACAAAGAAAAAGCAAAATTTTCTGTAAATTGAGGTGCTTATATAATTACCACGACTCACAAGAAGATTTCAAGCTGCAGACCTGAGTCATACCTGTGTATTAAATAATTATCTACATCACTTAGCAATTACTGCAAGTATTTTCCAACAGTGCTTTGTATAAAGAAAAGGAGTGCTGAGAACTACAGTAAACGGGTTCCTAATGTATCTTAACTGACAAGCATTTTTGAAGTTCAATAACCTCTTTTCAGAAAAACCTTCTTTGAGTTGATTTCATGCTTTGCTTTGTAAGCTGTTTGAGTTTACAACTTATGAATAATTTTTTTCTGATCTAAGTTTTTTTTTTTTAAAACAAATGACATAGATTTCATATTTGACAAAATAAATGTGTCGCTGCTGGAGTATTTTTAAGAACTAAATGTCATTATTATGCTTTTCTTTTTTTTTAATAACACCATCTGTTTAGTAAACATCAAAATGGATTGATATGAGACTTTAAAAGTTCATAACGGCAACAAAATAATGCATGACAGATTAGATAAGAACAAGTCATTAAAATGGCCTATAAAAGGACAACCATCTGTAGCACTAAAATAATCTTTCTATTGATGACAGTAATAACTTTCTAAGTCAGTGACAATTTTGGATTTACAGCATAAATAGTATTCATATGAACCAAATAATTGTTTTGGTTTTTTTTAATTAATGGTCTTTTTTTCCCCTCTTACACGTGAAGAAATAGAATTTATACCAAATATATGTGTGTATGGTTAATAATGATTTGTGTATTATCTCCCAAGCTCACAATAAGCAATTATAAACTCATTAAAAATACTATATGTAACTCTAAGTCTTGGGAAAATATGTTTACAGAAAATGTGTCTAATGTCCTTTGTCACTCTGAAAATCTTAACAGTAGGCAAGAAAACAAGCAACTTCAGTTAAAGATTCAGATGCACATAGATTCCATCTCAGAAAAGCCACTGTGTGTTGTCTGGGCAGAGAACAGCCAGCAGCTGACTCAAAAGGAGAATATTTGTGTGTTATTTTAATTAAAAGGGTGCCTGCTCATAACAGTTGACCTCTTCAAGGACATGTTATAGAGAACTGTCTGCTTCTAATTGCACAGAACATCTCTTTGGTAACCAGTACTGACCACACTTGCATAAGGATGCTGTGGTCACCTCTCTTGATTTGCATCTTGCTGGAGTTCTTCACTCCCTAACAGATTGATCCTGTTAGGAGTTGATTTAATTCCTTGTCCATGAAAATTTATGTTCTTGGACTTACAGCAGCCCTTGTAATTCACCATCAATGCAAAAAGGAATTCACTGAATAGAAAGTATTACCTTTAGTTCTTTTATTAGGCATATAGTTAAAGCTTTTCATCTCCAAAGTACTTTAAAAATGCTAATTAACCTTCACAAAACTTCCCTCCCCTTAATGGTAGGTGGCACATGAATGACTCCCTGCAACATTATAATCCAGCCATTTTAGTAATTAGTTTTGAAGTATAGCACATGAACTAATTAGAAAATTGTGCAACTACTAAGCACGTGTTGGCTACAAATGCCTGGGAACTATCCAAAAATGTCACGTGGCTTCAAGTGATGTTGTAGTTGTGTACTTCACGGAGTAATTAATCTTTGTATGCCTTGAGACAGGTCTCTGGGAGTCAGCAATGCTAAGACTGCTCCTTGAAAGCTTTTCTCTTTTCCAACTGCTCACTTTCCTTCCTTGGGCTTTTTCTCCTTGTCGAAGGCCTTTGAGGCTATGGAACTGGAGGGCTGTGCCAAGCAGCAGTGTGTTTTATTAATCACATGTATTGTACACAAGTAAAGCTGTGGCCAAGAGCCTTGCCTGACTGCTGAAAGCATGAACTAGTGTCACAACAAAGCGATATAACTAAACAGATCCTACTTCTTTGTTTTGAGCCAGATCACATCCCTGCTTTTCAAGCAAAGATAGCCTAAAGCCACCAAAAAGCATGTAGAAAAGTAAGCTTGGACAGGCTCTTTGAATATTATCTTTCTCTTATGTGAGGGAGGTTTTACATCCATATTAAAGGAGAGATACAGCATGTTCATGTTGAGTGCTTTTTGGCTATAAAGTTTGTTGGGGTTTTTTGTATTTATTCTCACCTATAAAGCAGAGGTGAAAAATACTGAATATTTAGTGTGTGTGTATACCTCTGTATGTATCTGCATATGAAAAATACTTCATCCTGTCTAGTCTTTCTATCAAGTGTACTCTTTTCTTCTGAAATAAAGTTCCATGGTATTTCTCATCAATTACATTGCTACCAAGCCACAGAGCTCTAATTTATGCAGGTCAAAAGTCCATTTGAATTGAGTAAGCAATGCCCTTTTTTTGTGACATAAGTTTAATTAAAGAAAACTATCTTGGATCAAATAGTTCTAGCCTTAGAAGATACAACAAGGGAACCTTGATTCATTTTGGGGGTCAGAGTCTTCAATGACATAGTCTATTTTTTTTGTGCTTTTCATGTTTTCTGTTCAATGCATAGCCAAGTAAAACATCCTGAAACTGAGAATCAAATGTTTCAGTTCTTCAAATTGGTTTGCTGCAGTGTCACAGTCATTCTGTCTTACTGACACTTTTAAAGCCAGTGATGCTGTGATTTTTCATAGTTTAACTTTGATATATCAGACTTTTAATAGTGTATAAGACAAACCCTGTTGTACAGATAAGCACAGCAGAATTCCAGTTACTTCCTGTGGTAGGAGTGATGAAATTGTCTGCCCTTGTTCATGTTCCAGTATTGTGTACAGTTTCTGCCTCTCATAAGTTCATTTATACCACTTGCAAGTGTGTGGCTTGTGATATGTGAGAATGTCTTATGACTTGGTTTTGTCTGAACTGAAGTTTAGTAAGTTCCTCTGATATTCTGTCCTTTGAAAATGTAACTGAATTCCTCAATTGAAATAATTTTGTAAGATATCGTTTGTAATTAGTATCACTTCTAGATAAGTCAGCATACAATTGTACACAATGTACAACCATCACTTCCACCATTTTGACATTTTCCTTTTCTCTGCTGTCCAAATATATTTCCCAAACTTCAGTGACAAAAATCAAAGAAAGAAACAATATTATTTCATGTGAAAATCAAAATGGTTGCCTTTCTACTGAAGACAGAGGACTAAACTGTGTAGGATTTCTTTCCATAATATTTTATGGTGACTTGCAACAAATTTTTCCAAGGAAACATAATTTGATTAGTTTTATGTATTGATGACTAGCTGTGGGTATTGCGTGAAAGGGTGAAGTAATTTGGCAGAAAATAAACCCCCTTGCATTCCAGCTGGTCCTCAGGTATCAGAGGACCTGGGGTTGGTTGGGCTTGGATTCTGAGTGCTGTCCAGCTTGGCAGTATCAGTCCGGCCACGTTCAGTGTGTCTGAACTCTCCGGGCTCCGGATGCAGAACCAGCGCCCTGCACTCCCCGGCCGGTCGCGCTCCACGGCTCCACGCAGCCAGGAAGGAGCTGTGGCACCCAGGGGGAGACTCTTGCGACCGGCAGCGTGAAGAGCGCAGTTTATCGAGAGCAGCAGAGGTGCGGGTTCTCGCGGATCGCCGGCCATAAATTCACTGTCTGCAAAGCACGTGCAGATGTACAAAAGGCGTGAGATTAAAGAACAGCTCGGGAAAATTTCTGTTTCCCAGGGAAATACTCGGAAAGTCCGGATCTTATCCAAAGGCGTCCCTATGGGGGGCAAGTGAGGTTCAGCCTGTTACCTGATCCCAGGAGTCACAGATGGTCAGTGATAGTATTCGCCCTGACTTGTCCATGATGATGTCTTCCCTGACATCCCCCCTTAGTTAAACCATTTGTATAATAATTTTTACCATCAAGGTGGAGCTTGAGTGCCTCTAATCATAGATACCTGTATTGTGATTGGTGTAAATTTCTCTCGCTTCGCTTTTAAAGATAGAGGGGTGGTCACACTTTGGAGGTGGGTAGCCTTTGGGCTGGAGGTGTGTTTTGGTATTATAATTACATTATAATGAGCAAATTTAGCACAAAGGACAGCACTTTGTCAAAGACTGACAGACTGTTGGCCCAGGGTGGCAAACAGGCAGCTTATCAGTCCTGTGGTACCATCAAGTTCCCATCTCTGCCCTGATTCACAGGGCTTGGCCATGGAGTCTTCACTCCATCCTCCGTGCTGCTTGCAGGCAGCGTTGCTTAGGGAACTGTTGTGAAATGGATTCCTTGCACACCCGTTGCACTCTACCCTGAGAGTTTCTCCAGTGTTATACCTTTCCTTAATGTGTGAATGATGCTGCACCTTTGAAATTATTTTAATTTCTACCTTGCCGCCAGTCATTATTCCACAGTGGGCTTTGCCTCATTTCAGGCATACACTGAATCTGTTATCCGATGTTTACATTTATTGAAAATTTTGATAATTTTTTTGACAAGGGAGGAGGATCCCCATTTTTTCTCTGTTGGCAGAAATATTTTAGTGTCTTCAGAAGATGTTCAACTGAGTGACAGCAAATTAGTTGAACGCTTACTTGACAGTTTGTGTAGAAAGATTTTGTTGTCCTGAAATATTCTACTTCACATACCAATCAGGCTAATCCTCTACCTTCTAGCATCTCTTCAGCAGAAGTTTCTGGGTTTTGGGAGCTTCAAAACCAGTTAAATCATGCTGCTATAACAGTTCTTACCCTAAAGGTAGAATATTTTGTTGTTCTGCCTGGTTTTATTTTTTTCAGTTATACTAATTTTCCTTTCTTAAGATGGGGATTCTTCTGCCTGTGATGATTGAGGTTTCCTGTAGCTCTTACATAAACTTGATACAAAATGAAGTTTCTGAAACTTAAAATTTCTGTGCTTTTTGTTTCCACACCTTCAAAGGAAAGAACATTTTTTTTTGGCCAAAATCATACAGAGGTTCTCATCTGCATTCCCTTTAATCATTTGCTCTTAACTTCTTTTCCTCAGAGTATTTAAACTTATCCTCCCTAAGAACTTAAGGATCAAAATAAATATTGAAGATAAAACTTTAAAAAACTTGAAATCGTGTTTACTCCCATATAGCTGTAGTCAGCCACACAATTTAGGTTTTTTTATAGCGTTGAATGACTCAGCACTAGTGTTTATTGACCTCAGTGTGAGAGTTCTTATTGGTCAATAGAATTGAAAATATTATCTTTTGCTTAGGTAGGCATTAGATGTATCTATTAGATTAACATATATTCAAATTATAACTGAATATTTTTAAAAATCTTGTTAATATCAATAATTAGCTGTCAAGTAAATTAAAGATGTACCACAGCAACAAAACAACCCCAAACAAACAAACAAAAGGGTGTGTATGTATTTTCTTATTTACTAGCCATACTTTTTAATTCTCACTTGCCATGACTGCACTACTTTAATGGTTTTGAATTGTGGTTGATTGAAACTGTAAACTTTAGCATAGCATTTAGTGCTTTAACATTATTAATGAATACAGTATTGGATTTTTCTAAAAGCTTACTGGATGTGTGAAGCAATAAGTTGAGAGCTGTGTAATGTAGTTCCTCAGCACTGGCTTTGTGGAGGGTTCACTTGAGGTGATTTTTTAGAAAAGAGTTTAGAGCAACTAAGAAGGATTCTCTTCCTTTCTTGTTTCCATTTTTACCTTAGATTACCTGAATTATTTAGGGTGTTGGTCAAAGAGGGCAGGATGACAGGACCAGCTATTTCTTAGGAAAGTAAAAGAGTTTGAGAAGCTTTAAAATCTACTTGGAACTACTGTTATTTAAGGATGTAAATTGTCACAGTCATATATATGTCCTCATTTTGGATTCCCAGCAAATGATGGGGGGTTTTTGTGGTTTTTAGGCAACGTAGGCAACCACTACTGAAACACGGACAACATTCACTGACATTTAAATTTGTTTTATAATGTTTTTAGGCTAGATCCTAAATCTGCATCCTATCAAAGTGATACACAACTTGCTTGATTAACTAGGCTGAATTCTATATTGATGTGATCCATAATGAACTCATATAATACTGGTGAGTTCTAACACATTTTTTAATGGTGCTTAGTAAAATATTGCCCTAGGTATTCATGGTACTAATAATAGGGTTATTACTTGCTGGTACCTGCCAATGGTACTCAGCCTGTGATGTCAAGTCATGCTCAGAAGTTTCTAATACTTCCTGTGATGTATCATTTCCACCAGCTTCTGCTAAATGCTTAGTAGTTAACAGACTTGTAGGTACTTTTAATATGGTAGATGTTGAAAGTGCAAAAGCAAAAATTGGTTGAGTCTCGTGTAATGAGTAATACTCTAGCCTAATTTCTCACCACAAGTAAAACTTGTAGATAAGTATCTCTTTTACTAATTCACAGTCTATAGTATATTAGCAATATAAAGCCTATTAATTATAACTTACTGTTTTGGTAACAGCTAAATTAATGTAAAAAGATCTATTTGTTCTCCTGCAATAAGCCTGTAGCTCTGATCAATCTAAATTACTCTCCCCATTTATTTTGCTGCAAATTTTCATGGTGTTCTGCAGTCTGAGAGTTCCGTTTTTCAAAAGCGTGCAGTCCTTGCTTCAGCAGGTATGTTCACAGAGGTCACCCTACCCTGCATTGCGTACTGGCCTGGATTTGCTTACTCTAGATGCTGTCATTTTTGCAAATATGCAGGTGCTGACACTCCACACATTTTTAAGAGCTTTATTTATTTTCTTTAATTATGTTGTTATTCAGAGAAAAATATTAATCTGAATTAGCCTGAGGGCAGACTCAGTGAAAATGGCATGGTCAAACTGGGTCACTTGCTTACTTGCTTGGTTTATATTTTTCTAGTCTTATTTACAGAATGACCCTTGGGTATTCTTGCACAGACTGAGGCCCCAGTTGCACCCATGAATTGGTGCGATTGCCTCAGGCAGCTGGATGCAAACCAGGATGTGCTGAGCAGGGCTTTCCTCACCCCTGGCAGAAACTGCCCTCTCCTAGAGTATTTATTAGCCAAGTCATCTCATAATGTGTTTATTTATATTATTATAAATATATTACATATTTATTATAAGTATATATTGTATATATTAAAATATAAAATTCATATCAATACATTAATTATTAAATTAAAATAATTACTATACTACTATATAATTAATAAGTATTTGTATAGTTAATTATTGTGTTAAATATTAAACATTGTTTACATAATATAATTACCATAATATTTAACTATTAATATAATTATTAATTATATTAATCAAAATAATATATATCATATAATATAGAAATATACAACACATATAATAAACATTTGCTGTTTTCTTGGATATGATTGCTGTTTTCCTAAGGCATACAATTCATTTATGAATTTATTTCTTATGCTTTAATACTAAACAAACAGAAAAACACTGGTTGATACTCATTTAGCTTTTGGCCTACACTGTGCTTTAGCTTAACATCTCTTGCCTCCTTCCATCTTCTTCTATCCAATCCCAATCCCTTATGTTATAGATATTAATAACAGATGAACTATCTTCATCAGCTTCTATTCTGATGCACTAAAGAAGTCGTGATATATTGAATAAATAGTTAAGTGTATGAAAATACATCAACATAAACCAGCAAAGCTTTATTCTAGTCCATGTTATCTTGTGTATATATTGGTAACCACTTAAACTCGCATAAATGCAACACTATAACCTCTTTCCTCACTCCCTTCTCCCCTTAAAAAAAAATGTAACATTTCTTACTTGATTGAGCAGATGTTTTGGTGCAGAATAAAAATGGAAAAATGACTTCCCAGGCTGTGGAAGTTTTTTTGAGTAAGATTTTACACTAGTTTAGAAGCTGGTGATAGAAGGTAACTTGGGGTCAATTTACTTTTTATTTTCCTTGGTTTTGGTTGAGTTCTTAGAAATCCTTCATTTCTTAGAAGAGAAATAATGTCTTGGAAGAAAGAGAATTGATTAGAGAGTTCATATTTCAGAAGAAAGACTTCTCTTTCAGAGTGACTGAGCACTGGAACAGGGTCCTAGAAAGGCTATGGAGTCTCCTTTTTTGGAGATATTAAAAAACCTCCTGGACTTGGTCCTGAGCAACCTGCTGTAAATGACCCTGCTTAAACAGAGGGGTTCAGCAGAAGTGACCTCCTGAGGCTCATTCTGTGATTCATTGATGAAACATCAGATCCAGTTTTTTGCATGTCCACTGTCATTGTCCCCAGTGGTGTATGCCATACAATCTGACGGTGTGCCTGCATCTGCCCTGAAAATGTTGACTGATTTCAAATCAGTGCAAGATGTTGCTTCTGGCCACAAAGCCTGCCTGTTCTATGACTGATGTCAATATCAGTGTTTGACTTACTGGACTGATATAAGTTCATAAAGACCTTTTATACATGTCATAAAAATTTCAGAATGAGGCGAGTTCCCATCTCTGCAACTCTGTCTTCATCCCTGTTCAGAACACATTCTCATTGCTTGAAGTCAACCAGAAGACTTTTCGACTTTCTCTTCTTTAGGTTTAAAGCCATCAATTATTTGAACTCCTGTAATATTTCTTGTTTTGGACTTTTAAGTGAATCTGAATTGTTCTGCTGCTTGTAGAAAACTTGTCACTTAACCCCCTATGATAGTGCATAGCTATGAGTTCCAGGAACACTTATGCTACCTCTTCAAACAGGTTTCTGTGCACACTCTGTAGGAAGGTCTCTGTCACTTGTAAAAGTGTTTTTCTGGTTTGGGTGGTTGTGAGGTTTTTTCCACTTCTTTTTTTTCTTTTCTTTTTTTTTTTTCTTTGTTTTTACTACTTTCCACTAGTTAATACATACTCAGGCATGCAGAAAATCTTACCAAAGTAAATGGCAAGACTCCCAGATATCTCAGATATGACCCAAACTGTCCACAGCAAGAATATATAGACTTCCTACTAATTGCTGTTGCTTATCACAGTGTATAATGACTGCTCATCAACCCAAGAAGTGCTAAGTACAGCGTAAGGCTGCAAGATGCAGCAGTGTTGGAGAAAGGTTAATTTATTACTTTAGGAGAGAATGGGACTGAGAAATATGATAGGCATTTTTGAAACATGGCAATATTGTAACAGCATAGATCTGAAGCCTGTTTGAACTTTCTCTTTTCTGAATAAATCTGACAATTTTTGAGCAGAGCACCTTTGCCAATCTAGTTTTGATTATCAGATGACAAAAAGAGAGCTTTGTACTAGGAATTGATTGCAGCTTTAACTCAGGAGCTGTTATTTCCTTTCTTTAATGTTCTTTGCTCTCTCCTTCAGTATGCTCTTTATTAAATCATTCTATCATGCTCCTTCCTTGACGCAGGCACCATTGTGTAACTGCTGGCCCATAACAAAACATTTGTGGCACAGGTGGTTTTGGGAGTACAAGAGTTCCTCTCAGTCAGTCAGCTGCTCAATGTTTTGATGTCTGGAAGACAGCCTTCTTAATTTCATTAAATAGTAGGTGGTCCAGAAAATTAAAGGTGCTGACAGTACTAAGCAGCTGATTATAGGCTAGAGTTATTAGTCCTTGTAGTTTCATGACAGCAACAATTGTTTACATTTTTTTAAAGTTAAAAGATTTAGAAAAACAGTGGAAATCATGTAAAGCATTTAAGATGTAATGAAATGAGGAAAGATTTTATGCTGATAATATATTTTATTCCTTTTCCCTCTAGTTAGGCTAAGTTTTATTTTAAAAACCATCACTAAAAACAATATTCACAGTCCTTTTTTAGAGAGAATAAGAATATATTAAAATGGAGCGGAACTATTAGCATTATATTTTGCAAATCTGACCCTGCTTCTGTGAAGGCAAGTAGGCACAAGGGAGCAGAGGCACCAGTGGGTGCAAGGGGGACAGACTGATGTGCTGATTATTCTTGTCTCACTATGGGAGTGGCATTGTTGGACTAATTAAGGCATTCCTTTTAGCAGCCTTTCTCCTTCTGATTTTTTAATAGAACGGCAAAAGATGTTATCTTGGTTGCTTGAATCTGAGGAATGAAAAAAATATCTTAGAGAAGGGAGGATGATGGTAAGGGATGCAAAAGAGAAGGGAACTCACAACAGGAACTGGTATCTTGCACTGTGGATAGACCTGAAAGCTATCTGAAACAGGTGGAAGTGGTTTGGCCAGGATACTTCTGAGGACCAGGATGGTGAAGAGCTAGTATTATGTGGTGCCACCCAAGGTGGAATAAACAGCTGGGACACGAAAGAATACTTTTATTCTTTTAGTCTACAAGTTCTGCACTGTGACACTTAAGTTGCCACCAGGAATGCTTCTATTTCATTGTGGAAGCCTGTGAGCTTAACGATGCTCTTTTTTTTCTTCAGTAGTGTGCAGTGGTGGTTTTGTTTTTTGGTGTTTTGGTTGTTTTCTTTAACACAGTAGGGGATGACAATACCTATAGTTTTCCGGCTTTAGTCAAAGGGACCCTTCTGCACAACCTTACCTTTATTGTTCTTTATGAACTTCTATATGCCATGCATTCAAGCACCTACTCTTTAGCACAGCATGCTGACCACAAGTCTGAGGACCCATGATTCAAAAGTAGTTACCACTTTTGTTTTGTCTAACAAGTTTCATGAATAGCAGTCTCTAAGCTTCATGCCCTGCTTTCTTTATGGTGTAATGTATTTGTAAACATGTTTCTTAACTTCAAAACATGTTTGTTCTGCCTCATTTATTTGCAGATAACTTACTGTATCTTGGATCTTTAGCTTCTTGTTCTAATGATTGCTTTGAAATATTATTTTAATGAACCTATGAAACACATCATTGTATTCTTTTTTTGTGGTTGGACTGCTAATGATACTCATCCATTAAGTAAATGGTTTTGTAAGCAATACAAATGTAATAAATAAAGTTAGTCAGTTCTTTTTTACCACTTTTCTGCTGATAGGCATACCACATGCTGGGAAGGCAATGTTTCATAACCAGAATAGTTCAGTTTGTAGGCGGCCTGGGAATTTTTGTATTTAGATTCAGTCAAAGAGCTTCAAAGAACATTGTGAACTATAGTTTATATAGCCTAAAATTTAGAGTTTTGTATCAGGTTGCAATGTAAGGTACATGTTTGACTTCAGTGGTATATTCCAAAGCATTGTGGTTGGTTTAGGCCTCACTGTGCCTAGTCTTTGATAGAAATGCTCTTATTAAATTGAATTGTTTGGAGCCATATCTGAGAGTGGTATTTCAGCTGCTGAATCTAAGAGCTCTGAAATACAATGAGCATTTCACTGAGAGCAAGCAAAAGGGTCCTGTGGTTGGGAGATGTAATATGTGCAATAAGAAACTGTTGTATTTGCTACAGGTTGGAACCTGGCAAGTCTCCACCCGTGTTTTCCAGTAGGAAATAGTAAGGGTGCTTTTTGCCTCAGAAGGGTGCTGGAGATTATTTCATTACTGCTGTCATGTGATGAATATGGAATTTACACGAATAACATTAAGGCAATTTACATAGATTGTATGTTTAAAAGAATAACAAGCACACTCAGAGTTAGTTATAACTCAAGGAGGACTGGAGGTAGAAGAAGGCTCCTGTTTGAGGGTTTGAACCCAATCTTGAACTGCCAAGAATTAGTGTGAGAACTTCAGTGGAGGATGCAGACTGTCTTGTTTTATCATGCTCTAGTGATTCTTGCTCATCACTATGAAATAACTGGTGGGGTCATCATTAAAAATAACACACTGGACAGATTGTGGAACATAGCCGAACTGGCACATTCTGGTCACATCCATTATAAATGGCTATAAATAACAACATTTATTTGACCCACAAAAGTTAGCATTACAGGTAGGTACTTGTATTAAAAAAAAACCAAACAAAAAAAAACCCCGAGTATTCAGGTTACAAAAAGATTAAATTTTTTCTAGCTTTCCATTGCTTTATTGTAATGTTTCTAAGATGAGCACAGTAAAGATGGATATTTAGAATAAAGCCATATCCTCTGACATCAGAATAGAGCCATAGCCTCTCCCATCCTAAATAGGGAATTTTCTTAATGAACAGAGATGTTTTCTTTGAATTCTTGAGAGATCAATAGCAAATGTCACTGTGCAAAACTTCTAGGATGTGCCAGTGGCATAAAAAAAAATCTTGCTGGTTATAAGTTATAAATGAGACATTTGCTTGAACTACCAGAAATGATTCCTTAATAATATTCATGTCACTTGATTTATTTTTTAATATACATTAGTTCTCTAAGGATATCAGAAATATGTAATTTACAGCTCTGAAATATAATCAGACTTAGTCATGAGAAGACCAGGTTTAGCCACGCATATGGAAATGCCACAATATTTTACCAGGTAATTATAGCTGGATAATTTAGGTTGAAAGGATAGGTCAGAAGTCTTCTTTGAAATGTTATTAATTCACTGAAGAATGAGTTACTATAAAAATTATTATTTTATCTCTTTTGGAGAAAGTAGTGCCTTTGCATTGCTCTAAGTGGTTCATTAAGACGTAGGTGAGATAGCACAGGGAAAGAGTTCACTTCCCCCAAGATTTTGAAGGCACCTGCCACTAAGAATGAAAAACGCATTTACGAGTGTTTTATAAGGTCTTCTACAATCTACTAATTTTGAGGCAGATAAAGGGAAGCATTGTCAGCAAGTGTGCTTCTACTGCCCCAGCTTTTTTTTCAGTAGTATTTTAAAATGATTGCCTCAGGCATTCATTCAGGGAAAGAAGTACAGAGGTGATGGAAAATGGAGATTTTTGTACGACTTCCACACATTAAGATGATTTGGGAAAATTATCCCATTTTCTAAATGTCCCACCATCATGAAATGCACAAAAGATTAGGATTTGCTTTGATTGAATGGCATTTTTTTTTAGGCTTTGACTGTGTTCTGAACTCTAATGTCCACTTGACTGGGGATTGAAGTATAGTGCAGGCTGCCGTTGCTAGGTTGAATTTTTTGACTTATGGAGAATTCTTTTTAAAACATCCCTTCGCTTCTAAAATGCAGGTGTCTCTATATTGGCTCAGTAAAGCTAATTACAAATTTCAGATGGATTTATTTTCTGCAGATGCAAATTAGATTGATGTTATTTTAAAACTTCTGTATTTTGATGAAGAGAGAAATTAAGGTGAAGAAGTTGAATCAGATTTGGTAATTTTCATGTGTACCATGTGGAGATCCTGGTAGTAAGAAAAATCATTCAGGTTCTTACCCATGGTACACAGATACAGATGATCACAGTTTAGGGTCAGGGCAGCCCCTGAGACCTGTAAAAGACACTCTCAGTTAACCCCCCCTCTCTCCCCAAAGGGGAATAGAAAGGGAATAAGGGAGTGAGACTTATTTATTAGAAAGGGAAACTAGAACAGCTTTAATGAAAATGAAAATAATAATGAAAGATGAAATATATACAAATATATACAACATCAGTATCGAACCTAACCCCTCCTGATGGTAATTACGTCACCATCACCACAGATGCTGTGGAGCAGGCACTGGGGGAGTCCCAGACTGGGACCTGCAGAAGATGGGAGCTGTGTTCAGGAGCTGGATTCTGGAACTGGACTAAAGAACACACAGATCAGAATCGAAGGCAGAATGGTCAGAGTCCTCCTTGGATGCTGACCAAGGAAGAAACCGGAAGAGGACCCGAGACAAGCCAAGCAAAAGCTGGCAAATTGGGACAAGAGTGGCGAGACCCTCCTGATCCCCTCAGTTTTATATCGAATGTGATGTATATGGGCTGGAATCCCTCGTTGGTCAGTTCAGGGTCACCTGTCCTGTCCCCTCCTCCCCGCAGGTGCAGCCTTTTACTTTTCTGCACCCCCCAACATGGTACACAAGATCCAGCAGTGGCCTTGGTCTGCACCCCAACCCTTGGCTCTAACTCTAACCATGGGCTGTTATCACTGCTGGAAGCAGACACTGCCTGTGAGAACAGGCTGCTGACTGCAGGCAGTGCAGGGAGTTAGAAGAACTGAGCTGAAAAGTAAAATCACTGAACAGAATTAGTTCTGTTCTCACTCAAACCAGGACACAGATTAAGCTCACAATACACAAGTGTTGGACTGGTTAGGAGATACTTGTTTCTCTCTGAATTTACACTTACGAACTTCTGAATCACTTAAGATTTTTTATTGCAAGCCATGAATCAGAGTTTCATCTCTTTATTTCTAAATACAGTACATCATATAGTTTCAAAGAGACTATTCCAGGAGGTGCATTAATAGTGGAGGAGTGTCATAGTCACTGGATTCAAACATCTCTAGAAGAAAAAAAAAAAACAAAGATTTGGAAAATTTTAAGATCCCTCTGAGCACTTTTTTCTTTAGGTTTCAAAATGACAGTATTTTTCTGATTCAGTTTATTGCCGTCAGTACAGGGATATGTGTCCAGAAAAGTTCAGTGTGTTCTAATAAACTGGAATGCATGAAAAAAAACCCCAAAAATGCACTTTGCTGAAGACCTTTCCTAAATGATGATTAATTACTCTTTTAAGGGTTTCTTTTTCTAGAGATATGCTGAACTACTCAACAGTAATTTGAAATTGGCAGACCATGGACACTTTCCTGTCTGCCCTTCTTCCACTGGCCAGCTTTTATTGGAACATTGAAGTTATCCCATTTGGAAGTGAAGTGGGAAATGTCATCCTTTAAATTTTAGCTGTCGTGTCAAATTAGGTCAGGCTTTACAACATGTCATAACACAAAGTGATGCAGCATGTTATAAACAGACTCTGCTAAAAGTGCGCACGTTATATTGCCAGTTGTACATTATTTGAGAATGAAAGTGACTTTCTGCTTATAAATCTTCATTGGATTCATAGCTCTTCTGAAAAGATGAATAGTGGGAATTACTGGGTCCTGCAATGTTGCAAATCACTTGTGTTGTTTGACTATTCTGTTGAAAAATCTATTGCAGTCAACAGTGCCAGTTTTCTAAAGAGGGTTGAGGTCTGTACTGAATCACTTCATAAAAGAATTTCTGTGTAGCAAAGTTAAGCGTAACACAGTTTGAAACCCCAGAAATACTGCAGGTGATTTTACTGGTTTACTGAACTACAGAAATGATTGAATTTCTTTCAAAAAGGTGAAGAAAAGGTTAGCTTTTTTTTCTTGCTTGTAAGCAAAAGATCATGAAGGAGAACTCCACCCATTAGAAAAAATGAGGTATTGTGTTACCAGTCTGTTAGACCAACCTGCTAGGCATGCTGGCAGTAGAAATCCATAATACTGTTCTTCCAAATCTGCCAGTTCTGTTACAGGAAAAGTACTTCACTGTGTCAAACCTGGACAAAGGAATTGATGAGAAAATATTTTTTACAAAATATTTATTAAAATGTATCCTGTTCCATTTTCCTTTAAGCATTCATGAGAAAAATGGTTTGATGTTTATTATCTAGAACTGTTTAGGCTAGGGTTTATACAGAAGACTCTCATATATTATACAGCTTTCCATATCTGGAAAAAGGATCACATGGCACACTGTACTCGAGGTACGCTCTCCTGATGTAAGTCTTCTGCTAGATGTGGAAAATTAGTCAGATAGAATCATAGTGCTTTCTGTATTAGTTGAGATCCATTGTTAGCAGCCTTACACCGTGCTGCATGCAATACAATCAAAGGTATTTCCTGCCACCACAAGCTGATCATGTAATGCACAATGCAAGAGGCAACAACTCCACAGAAGCATGCAAAGTACCAAGTCCCATGGAAGAGTAGTGATCAGCCAAACTACTGTTGTGCTTAAAATCTGGAATGCGTAACACTGGATGTCATAAGAATATTTAATGAGTGAATGATTGTGCTTCACTGTTCCTGGCCTGCCTTGGGTGATGGCAGATGACCCAGCCACATGTACACGTCATCTTGTGTCTGGCAATAGACAGTGCAATGCTCTGGATTAAACTGCTTGAAGAGCAGCTGAAAACTGAGATCCTGTCTGCTTGTTTGTCATGGTAGTTTAGATAAATTTTAAAGATAACGTGACAGGATTCAGAATAAGAGTAGATAAAGAAGTTCTGGCTAACAGCCTCTCTATCACTTAATACTCCAATAAACCAGCAACACTGACTTTCACGGTTGTAGGTCAGGTTGCTGAGTGCATAATGGCTGCTGTGTTTACTTGGCAACATCAAACACTTTGCTCTACTTTAGCATGCCACTTGCTGCTAAAGGCTGTAGCTATCTCTTACTGTAATATGTCTATGGCAATTTTATACCTCAAAAAGCCTATTATTACTGTTAAAGGGGAGTGGAAATGTGTGTATACAAATGGGACAGGCCTGTGTGTGCACCTACACTCATATACCATACACTGTAGGTGTCTGTCATTACACACTGTGGAATAAGGAACTGCATAATATACTGCATTTATTTTTTTCAATTTGGACTATAGTTTCTCTGCTTCCCCCCTTAGTTACAAAATGAAGAAGTTAGCCATGGAAATGCGTATTATTATTTGTAACATGATAAAGTTTAATGGTCCAAACTGAGTATTTGAATTTCATCACATTTAAGTACCTGAACAGATATTATCTCTTTTCTCTGAAAATCATACTATCTAAAAAATGCAAAATCTATGAAGACTGTGAGAGGAAAAGGCAGATCTAAAGGGTGAACAGGTTTGGTCAAGGTTAAAGAGCATCTTCAAGACCTTCATGGCTTAAGTGAAGGGAAAATTCTTCTCCCAAATATAGTGAATTTGTTTGGTTTCCATGCAAATCAAAGCAATTTGAAGGAATCTTTGTTTGAACTTGCCTCATTTGGCTCAGGATATGCTTGGTTCCTTGTTGCTGTTTCCATTCAATTTTCAGGTACTTCTACAGAATGAACAGCCTCCATGGGCAGTCCTCACAGCTTCGCTCTGTCAGGAAACAGTGTACCGACTTACGGGGCTGTGGGCCGTTCAGTGAAAGAAACCACAAGTTAGTACTTTGGCAGTTTTGTGATTTTAGCCTTAAAAATACTTTGTGCAGGTGATACTATTAGATATGTTTATCTGTATGTGCAATATGTGTGGCAGTGACTCAAACAACATTGCTCAGCAAACTCACCAAAACCAATTCCCTCTAGCTTTACTTCTGACGAGACCTCACAGGTAGGATCAACAGGTTGGAAAGACAACAGTTAGCAGGTCATTAGTTTGCTGGGGACTTCTCTTGGTTTATTTTCTGTGCCAAAAAGAAGTGGATACAGATTCCCAGCATTTCTTCTGGAAGTTGACACCTCCAAGCAAACTCACTCCATTTTGTAGCTTTATATACCAATACGTTCCTTAGTAGATTAAACAAGTAAATAATTCAGCATTATGTTGTGTTTGTGGAACCGTAACTGTTTAAGAGTAATGTTTCTAAGTCCAGTAAGCCAAAACCAAAAATATTTTGAAACAAGAGAAACCATGCTTGAACTAGAATTAAATATTTGTATGGAAAATCACCCCAAGGAGCATAATCCATCTGTTTAAACTATGCTTGCTGTAAGTGATTGGCAGTGCACTGCTCTGCCTTATTATTATTTTAAGGACTTTTTTTTCCTTTATTTTTTTCTTCTTTTCTGTTTTGCTCTAATACAGTATTTGTGTGAAATATTAAGAGGAAGCAATGTGTATGGCAAGCTGCCAGAGAAACCCAGATAGGTTTAAAAAACTTTTGTAAAAGATCTTGCTTTTCTGTAGTCATAAACAAGAGAAATGCAACGGAATCTGGCAGATCTGGGAGAAAGCCAGCAGAAGCTCCAGGGAAGGGTTTTGCTCATCTTTCATTGCACTGTACAAGGTTGCTCTTGCTTTGCCTTGACATTAGTTTGCTTTTTTGGTTAATTCATGCTGGCCCTAAGCAACTGTTTATCACTCAATGTGATCAGACCTTTTATGAGCCATATTACTCACAAGCCAGAATTATATGCCCTATATGTGCATGCAGGACCAAGCCAAACTTGAGGTGTGCTATTTTTTCCACATTATAACCCACAAACGTTTCTTCGTAGAGCATTCTCTGCATGTTTTGAATTCAGAATTGGTGTTGTAGTCCAAAGGAGATATTTTAATGTAATTATTACATTTTCAAGTTGTTCTGTTTCTCAAATTATGAAGTCACAGACCAATTCAAAACGTCATCATTTCAAAAGGCTGTTGCCCTGGAAAATTCACAGCTCACCACATACACAAATACTGTACCCAGGAAAATGACTTCCCTTTTCATCTCCTCGGTATCTGAGATACAGGGATGATCTGTGATTCTGGGGCTGAAATGAACATAAAAGAGAATTAAAGGTGTATAATAAGCACATCTGAATTCTACTGAGTAGGACAGAAAAAAAGGCAGAAGACTGTTTTTGCCTTGCAACATCTGATGTAGGATGGTGTTATCCAATTAGTTAGCTGTCAGGAAAGGCTATTCTTAAATATGCAGCCTGTAGACAGAATCTTATAATACCCAGGAATTACTAAAGACCCCTTTAAAAACTCTGGAGTTTCATAAGGGGTGTGATACCTTTTTTCATGCATTTGATTTGAACAATTTTAAGCTGAATTTCTTGAGGAATCCAAGGCTTCCAAAATAAAATAATGGGAAGGATGAAATGAAAGATTCAGTAATTGCTGGAATTGCTCAAGTTATTTGGTGAGGGAAATCTTTTGTGTGTGTGTGTGTGTTTGTGTGTCATATTTAACTTGGAACTTAGATTAAAACTGAACTACACCTCTATAAACATTGCACTACATACTCTATTCATAGTGTCTATCAATAAAAATGCCAAAGAGTTTCCAGCTGGAAGATATTCACAATTTTTACCATGTTTTTAGTGCAGATACAAATGCACAGATTGCTGCTGATTTAAAACATGTGGAAAAAGCCCGTGGAGATTTATATTTCTTTCATGATTGAATGCTGGTACTTGGTGTTATGTGGAAAAGCAGTCACTTGGTTTAATAGTTGCACAGCTGGTGGTATCTGAAAAATAATCATTATGATAGAAAGCACACATTTTTTATGGTTTCTGTCAGGTCTGTCAGAATATGTTCTGTGCTAAGTCTACACACTTCATCTGACATTCCTTAAATTAATATATTAACATATAATATTTTTAAGAATGTCAAAGTTATAAAATGTGACTGTAATTGAAAATATAACAGAGTATCACTGTGTAAAACAAAGCAGTTTACAGGATGCATAAAGTGAGAAAGTCACTATGATCCGTGTTTAGAAACAACATGTCATTATTGTCTGGAAAGCAAATGACAAATCGCAAGAATTAAAATTATGCATAACCAAGTCAGCTTGGTAATATGTGCTGATTTGAACATCTTTAAATTACAGTGAATATGCAAGTATTAATTTGAAGGGTAAAACCTCTTGATTACAAAAGCTGGATTTCTCTTTGCTCCTCTATACATTTTCAGGCCTTTTAAGTGAGTGAGGAGAGACAGATCAATGAAGTCTTTAACTGAACACACAATCTCACTTGTGAGGATCTGGATACTTGCTTGATGTCCATTACTTTTATCTGCAGTAAGTGGACAGTTGATCTTTTTATCTTCTCACTGCTAGAGGCTGGGGTCTGACTGGGAAAGAGAAATTCATTTTCTCCTTAGTTTTCATACAGGCAGCAAAAAATAAGGATAATGACAGAAAATAGAACTTGCAAGTCACAAGATTGTCAGCTGTCCTTAGTTCCCTTCAGTGCCGCCAGAAAAGAGAAAGTGTTTATGGTACAAAATGGAAGAACTCTTGAATATGTCCTTAATAGTGAAGACAAATGCACTCATTCAAGCAGTGCATTCAAGAAGTCCAATTCACAGAGATGGCTCTTTTATTTTAGTGAGTGTTTCTTTGTAAAGATAAGTAGCATTCTGCACTACTAAAAATATGGCATTCAGCTGCCGTGGTGACTTTAATTTTGAAGTTGGATAGTAAAAGGCTGGCTGTTTGCAAATGTAGATCTGTCCCCTCTCCTTCTGCCCTTGCTCCACTACTTGGCAATTTTCAAAGTGAATCTGACTCTTGAACAAATTGCTGATTCTGCTTTAGGATTTTTTCACCATGTATAGTTCACCCTCAGAGATGCTATGGAGACAAAAGGAAATGGTTTGAAAGAGGAGAGTTCATCAGAATGAATTCTGATCTGCTTAAGCAGTACTTGTCAGCAATGTTCACCCCTCTTGTGCTGATTTTAATTTGTTTGCCTTTTCATGACATTTTTCAGTGCCCTTCACACCCATTTTCATGAGAGTAGTTTTAATTGCTAGGTGCCAAGTCATGATGAACCTGTGCAGTTGCTCTGACAGAAATCGCTGCTCTGGTCCACCAAGGTAGACGATGTGGTTGTTCTCATCACTAATTCTCATCTCTACTCATTGGAAATGAGGATGAGTTAGTGTTGCCACTTAAATGCTCTGCACTGTTGTAACCCCTTCTATGGCACAGGTCTATTGTTGTGAACTCCAAAAAGGAGCCTGAAGGAGCTCATGTGAAGCAAAATGAGAGTGTGTTAAAACAGTATTGAGTTGCACCAGAGACACCAAGCAAAGACACTTCATGTTTAAATAAATGGATGGTTTTGAATTGCTGCTTTGTTCCTTTATTTGTTTCAAGGTTCATGTTTTTAAATCTTTTTATTTTTCTTGTGTTTTTGCAACACAGCAATATCCTGCTCTGCATGGATCAATCCAAAATATTGTTATTAGACAAGAGAAATGTAGCTCATTTATGAAAAGAAACTTGTAAACTTAATGCGCTGTTTTTCGATTCAATTTTAAGTTTACTAAATACTCCCTCTGTGACACAATGAAGTGCATGCTCATTCTTAGTATTTCAGTAAAATCTCATGCAAGCATATTTTTTTCCTTTATTTTCAGGACACCGGGAATTCAAATACATGGAAAATAAAGACCCAGTGTTATAGTTTCATATCATAAATAATAGGCATCAGGAAAAAAAAAAAACCTGGGCAGCAAAACATTTTCTCATTTCACAGTTACTGTAATCCACAGTGTTGTATGTTCTGGCTGTGGTTTCACCTAAAAAAGTCTTCTAGAATTTTGCCAGAGTTTTAAGGATGAGCCTATGCTTTTCACCTTCCCAGTTGTTCACAGATGTTGTCAGCTAGTGTGGATCAAGGTAAGAAGTTGCTTTTTTCTTGTATCTGCAAGAATTCAAGAGAAGAGACTTCCCATGACATCACTCCTGTTTACTTTTGCAAGAGTCCCCTTGAGCCTCCTTGTTGCCTGCTTTGCAGCAGCAGTGATGGGCTAGTGCCCTTCTCTCCCATCTGATTCAAGACCTCGGACCTCTTTTTGATCTTGGCACTGGGTGTTGCACTAAAGCTTTTCATGCTTTTGAAGTTAAAACTTGTTTCTCCTGCTGTGTTTGGGGCCTTACACACACTAGAGAGAGGGCAGAATTTTGCACTGTTATGTCTGTGTGATGGATTTTGTCTTTATAGATCCCAAATCTCTTCACAAAATTCATAGGCTGGAGGAGACCTTCTGAATTTATCCAGTTTATCCCTCTGACAAAAGGATGCTCAGCTGTGCCTAAATTATACCTGATTGATGCTGGTCCAGCTTAAATTTCTGCAATATTTCTAAGCTTCTTGTCATTGGACAGTTATAGCTGTTTTCAAATCTGAGAGTCCAGTTTTGGGGTTTGTGGGGCTTTTTTGTTGTTGTTTTGTTTTATAATTTCTTCTGAATTTGGATGACAATCTTTTTCATAAGGATAATCTTTTTCCTTCTTCCTGCAGTGGTTTAGGAAATGAAACTCCAGATTAGTAGTTCTTATAAGTAGCTCTTTCTCAGTAAGACAGGTTACACAAACAGTGCGTTAATTAATCCAGAACTTGTGAACAGTTAAGACAATCCAAAAGTTGTGTACTTTGCTGGACAGGGCTTTAATAGACCGTATTGCAAATCTTTTCAATGCTTATTAAATTTTCAGTTGTGTGTGATTAGCTGTTTATTATTTTCACAACTTTCTGGCTTGCTCACTATGTATATAACATTATTATTTGTTATTAAATAAGGTCACCGAATCTGTTTACACTAATCTGTGTTGAGTATTGTAAAAAGGTTTCAGATTGCTTTGGGGTTATGTTTTTTGTTTCACGTGCAATAGTTTGTTTCTTTTTCACAAAATATGGGGGATTGAAAATGAAAATAAGCCTGATTTTCAGGCCTGTTTAGTTATGGGTATTGATCAGATCTGAGGTCATTGAAGCAAAGTGGCAAGAAGTTTAGGAGCAAGAAGCTTATGTAGTAGCAGCAATGGCCACACGAGCCTCATTTCTCTTTATTGTGCTGCTGATATTAGTGTTGAAAACTGAGCACAAATAGCTTGTAGAACCCTATTATTGAAATGCAGCTGCTGATTTGTTTTATCCTGCTAAATGCTACTTTGATTTATGCTTTAATGTTTTGGAATATAGTCACAAGACTTGCAACTTAAAACAGGTTTTCCTTAATAAAGTGTA
Organism: Todiramphus chloris collaris; assembly: GCA_025345505.1. NCBI lineage: Eukaryota > Metazoa > Chordata > Aves > Coraciiformes > Alcedinidae > Todiramphus > Todiramphus chloris. The sequence continues at coordinate 9,467,462 of JANVCC010000038.1, forward strand.
TTTTATCCACCTGCTTTGTATACATTTATTTTATATATTCCTGAATTTTCTGATAAATGTACAATGTGAAGGAAATTTGGATTAGAGCTGAAGTGGTAAGAATAACTTGCCTGTTTCCAGACAGACAAAAGATTGAGGCTTCTAAGAAATGTGTTTGTGTGAGAGAAACTGATGGGTGCTAAACACAGCTCTCCGATGTGTAAACAGTTTTAGGCTCATGGGAGTGTCAGCATCCCCTCAGGGAGGCTAGGGAGAAATTATGTTTATGTTTTTCTGTGGGGGCACACCTGGAGACAACAGATGGATGGGGTTGAGCTGCTAGACCCTTGGTGATTGCGAAAGGTTTGGGGCTGTGTAGATTAACTGGGCTTCCTGGAAACTAGGTGTAAAGACAGAGCCCAGCTTGTTTTTTGTTTTGCACCAGTCCATCCCTGGATATATTAGCACTGAAATACCCCAGGAAGCTAAGAGAAAACTAGCAAATAGTGAGAGAAGTGTTGTTGTGAGTCAAAACAGGTATAGATCCTGTAAAGACCAGAACAAGCTGCAAAGGCACGACTGGAAACTGTGGGGTTTTATGTTTGGGGTTTTTTTTGTTGTTTTTTTTTTGTCTCTTTTTTTGGTAGTTATTTAGGTTGTAGCTGAGCAACACTTGATTTATATCACAGGTTTTTTGTCCTCATATTGGTTGACTCATTTGTTGGGGAGAAAAAAAAAAAAACAGTCTCAAGTTTACACCTGTGTGTCTGTGCTGCTAAATGAGCGAGGATCTCATTTTGCATGCTGCAGCAACACAAGAAATAAATTATTATGTGTTCAGCTTTACTCTAAAACATGATCTGAACATAAAAACCCTAGCTGTTTATAGCAGTTCAGAGATTCTGAGCTAGATTAAATTTGAGACACTATGAGTGTGGAATTGTGTGGTTGTAGGATGGTATAGGGAAAGGAAGCAAACCTTATGTAGAATGTTTTATAATGTTATATGTGGGGGTTTCTGTGTGTGTATTGTTTTTTTTTGTTTTTGTTTTGTTTTGTTTCTGCATATAAGCATAATTAGATATGAAAACAGTACAATAAAAACATTGTGTCCCAAGCTGCCAAGATTGTGTTAGGTTATTTCAGGCTTCTAGTGTATTATAGCTGCCTTGGTTATATGCCAGGTTATCTGAACTGTTGCAAAAGCAAATGTTTTGAGTTATTCTGAGTGTTTCTGGATGTTTGAAGACTAGTTTCCTTTTTCTGTGCTTAAAATTAGGATGTTAAATCCTGACCTGGATTTTTTTTAATGAAAGATTTCCAACATTTAGTAGAGCTCTGCTGCACTCCCCATTCCCATGCTCGGCAACTGGGTGCTCTGGCACCCCTTTCTTCTGAGTAGTAGTTCACTTGTCTTGAGGAGCTTAAATCCAAATAGCAGTGACTGACTTCAGCACCCATGTTTGAAAATCTGAGTCTACGTTAAAAAGCAGTCATAGTGTAGGCACCACCAGCAGAGTTTTGAGAGTGTCTTAAATTACCATCACAGTAGTTATGATTAATATATTTATCTCTTTAGGGTTTTTGTGGCACTGATAATATTTGCTGTTCTCACTAAGACTCGATTAAATGAGTGCCTAAGACTGACAAGGAGTTTGTCTGTAATGACAAGTGCTTGACTGTAGCAGAAAATGATGAGCTGCCCCAGGGAGACATCACCACCCACTTGAGCAAGATCCATGAAGGGTTTATGACCCGTTTGAATCCTGATTGAGCATCACTGTTTTGACCCTCAGGGAGCCAATTGTCTGGAATACTTGCTCTGTCAGTCTGAGCGATGTGCTCAGAATCCCTCTGAAACCTGTACATCTTGATTGTGTGTAATACACACAGTGAATTATCAAAATGGTATAAAGATTGGGAAGTATTTTATCACTGGGTATTGGTATGTCGTGTTTAGAGAGCATGCTGTTTTACTTGTCAAGTAAAATGTACTGTAAGCTTAACCCTTTCAGGAATAAATTTTTCAGATCTGACATTTAATGTATGAAAGGTTTCCTTTGAAGTAAACATGTCTGATAGGTTATTGCTGAATGCAATTAATCTCTTTCTGGGCAGAAAATCTGTGCCCAGAGCTCTAGGGAGGCCTGAGGCCAAGCTCACTTCTGGATGTAGTCAGTACCCCTCCTTCTGAGCCCAGAGCAAGATACTAGCCCAGGCTGGTTGCAGGGTTTGGCCTGTGCAGCAACTGTAAGTTAAAGCCAGACAGCTGGAGATGGCAGCAGTTAGACTGGCCATAGGCTTTGTGTGTTTTCTAATAATAAAGAAGGTTTTGTAAATCCATAGCAAGAATGGAGCTGGAACTCTGTCTCCAGAGTGGGGAATCTTGGGAAGAGGCAGTTCAGGAGGGCATTGCAGGCTGAGATAGTTGTAATCTTCTTTTGAGTGATCATTGCAAGCAGACACCAAGAATGGCACTTGCCAGATCTGCAGTGCCCTGAGTGTAAGATGCTTTACTGTAGGTGCTTAAGATGGGTGCTCCTGTCTTACTATAGAGCACAGGCAAATGACAGGTGAAAATATTTTCTCATTAGTAGCATAAGCAGTGGCTGCTAGACAGGAAGCTAAAAGCACCGGGTTGGATAGCTGTTCAAAGTCTCTGGCTTTTCCAGGTAATTTTTTTTAGCTTTGAGAAAATTTGGGTTTGTATTTAGTGGAGTACTGAAGAGTTGTTTGAGGCTTTTGGGTTTGTTTTTATTTGCTTGGTTTTTTTAAAACTGAATTATGTTGGTTGCTGCCTCTCCTCAACCTGCCTCTCTGCTGTGCCCAAGCAGGGCAATCCTGGAATCACAACTTTCCTCCATCCTTCTCCCATCCTGCAAAAGCAGAAAACATCATCTCAAGGCCAGAAATGGAAAGAAATCTTCCTTCATTTTATAGTTAGTATTTCACAGCCAGCTAATCTTTATTATTATGCCTATTGAAGCAATTAAACAGATTAAACAGGATTAACTGTTGTTTTGCTACTAACATAAAGATGCCCTCTTAATTTCTAGTGCTCTTTTTCCTATGTAAATTGTACTTTCATACCTAATTTGAAGAAAATTGTGGTGGGGTATGCATTTATGTCTATGTAGGTACTGTTGCTGTTAGCAACATTTTTTTAAATGACCAACTAGCATATGTAACTAAAACTGTGTTAAAAAACTCATTAAATGTTAAAAAAGGTTAGATAAATTAAAGGAAGTAGTAACAGAACTCTTGTATAACTCAGTACAAGAGAACATCAATATTGCTCATTGAACAGTCTATTCTTCTAATTTGAAAAGAACAACTATTTGTCATGGTTCCTGTCCTTGGGCTGGCAGTTATCTAATTAAATGCATATGAAATTCAAAAGCCTTTACTGAGGGACAGTAATTTTCCTTGGTTGTTTTTAAAGTCACTAAGATGAAAGAAGAATTACATTGAACAGATAATGGATGAATTTCTCCATTGTGCATTAAGGTCTTGGATTGACTAATCATCCCATGGTTATTAATCAATGTGTTATCTTATAGTTTGAAATTAAAGGTTCTGTTCTCATTATTGCTGACTCTAGGTAATAATACTTTAAGTCCTTGATTGCCATGACACCACAATATACTGCCTTGCAAAACACCACAAAACTAATAAAAAATGCATCAGATCTATAAAGAGCATTCCCAGTGCATTATATTTACATGACTCTTCAGCAAAGTGTTTTTCAATCTAGCCTTTTCAGCACACCCTCTGTAATGTTCCTGTAATGTTTTTCACATTTATTTGTGTGTGTCCCTTTTCTCTTACTATCCAAGCATCATACCAATTTGCATTTGATGATTTTGAAAGATAGAGACACTGCCCAAGAATTTTGCTTAAAGGAAGTGATTCCTTCAGCCATGCCAGAAGAATTGCAAGTGGTGTATTTTTCCAAATGCCCAGTAAGTGCCCGTGCAATGTAGACAATAAATAGCATTTTAGAGTTACAATTTCCATACTAAATATAATGTAGTGGTCAAAGGGAACTTGTAGACACAAATTAGCTATTACTGTACCTTGTGCAGGTAGCCTGGCAAATCGGAAAAGACAGCAGTATGTAAATATATGTATTTCAGTACACTTAGGCATGTATTCTGGTATTTCTCAAGACCTGTTTTTAGCCACTGTTTGTATGTAAAGATGAAAAGACATTACAGCAGCCGATGTGAGGATGGATTTGTGGGACAGTTTTGTTACAGGAGGTTCTTGTTTCTTCACTGTCTCTTGCCCTTAATTGTGCCTTAAGTGTGGAAACACTATGAAACTCCAGGCTTAGTGCACTTGAGGACTTTCTCTTATATGGCTCTAACTTGGAGTTATTTTAATTTGAGAGCAAAACAATCCCTGATTCTATAATTGAAGTTTATAGAGGCATCATACAGTTGCAAAGATCTGACTATTCATGTGCAGCTGTGAAACTGGGATCGTAGAAAGTGGATGTTATTCCTAATTGCATCTGAAAATAGCATCTGCAAAAGGGCAATGGCAACAATAATAAAAACTGCATTATATCCTTATTTCTGACCTAAAACAATCAAGTTAAACAAGTCTTGATCTGTCACACAATTACAGTGAATAATACAGAGGGTTATTCTGATTTCTTAACAGATCTGTGACATCCTTTGGTTTGAATCTGCAGTAAAAAATAGTGTAAAAATGTTTCTCTGCAACTTCAAAGACAGTGCTCTAAGGATCAGAATGCTTCTTCTAACCTAAATTATCATTTAGTGAACTGCCAATAATAATGTCTGCTCAAGAATGTTCTCGTATTTAACCCTTTGGATGGCAGAATAATGCTGCTGTTAATAGATTCTTCTATTTTTGTTATTGTCAACATCAGTGTCATGTTCAAAAGCATTTAATTCTAATTTTTGAGCTTGTTGGTGTGAATACACACTTCTGTTTCTTATGTAAATACTGGGAAAGGGTATTTAAAAGTGTTTTCATGAATAGTAAATGTGCTTTAAAGCTATTAGAGTTCTCTACCTTTCAACAGAGGTGAATGATGATTGTCTTCACATTTGAAAAATAAAGTATCAGTTATATTGGAGGAAGAGTAGCAAGAGTCACTATGGACAATCAAGTGAAAACTGTTCTGTGGTATGTTGAGATTCATGTCATCTACTTTAGTAGATAACCTAAGACATATCAGAGATTAATCAGTTATTTACTGTAATTAAATCTTAAAATGTGCTTTATCAGCTTCCTGATTTCAGTGATCTTTTACTTGCTTATATCCAGGCTGAGCTTGTACTAACACAAGCACAGAAAAAACTGAACACTTTGAAAGAAAATATGTCCCAACATGTCAGAGGTAAAAACTCCACAGTATTAAAATTATACTCTGCTGGAGTCTATAATGTCCTAGAGAGATTTCATTATGTTTCGTACACTGAAGTTGGTACTGAACTCCAACATACAGTTCACACATCTGATAAAATATTAAAGGAGGACAAATGTAGGGCTTGCCAAGCCGAGCTGCTGTAAACTTGTCCGTGCATATTTGGCCTTTCATGACTTATTGTGCATCTTTATTTATTGTTTCTGAACTAAGTGTATTGTCATGAAAATGACATTGTACTTGGAAAAATCCTATCAGGCAAAGTCAACCCCTAAAATAAGTGTTATAATAAATATGCAGAAATGTCATTCTTTATATTAGCCCAAAGGTTTTGTATAGCTTAAGGATATGTGCAGTAAGCTAACTATAAAAATAGAAGCTTGACAGTGGGGATGAATGTGTGTGTCAGAATAATATTACTCTTTCTGGAAGGATAGCAGAAAAAATGACACTACATCCACCAGCATGATTTTTATAGATCTGCCTCTTTGCCAGATGTCACCTTTTATAAACTATTTTATAAAAACATGACAGCATAGTGAAGTAGTGTGTTTATAGCTTGATAAACTTTTGTAATAAAGTTAGGACTGGCTGAAACTTAAAGCCTTAGAGCCTACTCATTAAGCATTTGGGAAGGTTTCTTTGACTTAAAAAGAAAAAGTATTAAAGAAATATGCAGAATGAGTCACTAGCAGTAAGTGGCCTTTTTCAAGATTGGAAGTGTTTACCAGTATGCCATGCAATAACCTGTCCAGATATATTACTGGGATTTTAGAGAATAAAGTTTGCATTACTTTAAATGTAAACACAGACAAAATATACAGTGTGTATTAAATTATACGTTTCCAAAGAGTACTATGAAGACATACTGGATTATGCCATAAATATCTCCACAGCACACAATTGTTTTATTACATAATAAAGGTCTGTATATTACCCTCTGCTGCACCATGCAACACATAATTCAGATTTTTTTACGGCATGTCTAATTTATACAAGTCACTGGCTATGGAAATCATACAGGAATAATATCTTATACTTAAACTGTTACTAGCCTGAAAGACTTCAACACTGGAATTTCTCTCCCAGAATGAACACTTGATCTGTCAAGGCTGAGGTGGCTGTTCCACGTGCCTCACTAACTACAGTGCACAGAAAAGTCCCCTCTGGTCTCTAGGAAGGTTTGACAGACACCTTAAAGGCAGAGATGCAAAGACCTCCTGCATACCCTCTTACCTCTTACAGAATTCCTGTCATACCTCCTTCCTTGCTTCTCCACTTGGAGAAACTTTAAAAACTGTTTCACCAAACTTTAGTCCATCCATATTAATAGATGCTGAGGGGAGGCCATTGGCAGTATGTGCAGCTGCGTTTTGTGCATCAGCTGCCATGATATGGAGGCTCTTATGAAACAATATGAGGTGAAATCCTTTGTGTGCATATGGTTTGCTCATAACTGGAAGTACTGATGCACTAAGAAGTAGAAATGTGACCGCTTGAAAGAACCCATGCTTATTTCCTCAGCTGCATTCTTCTGACAGACGCAACTTTACATAAAAATCATCCTGTAACGTAGAGGATCTGTGTATGGGATGAACTGTAAGCAAGCTGCTTTTTCACAAATTATTTCTACATCTGAGTGTTTTGCTGCAATGTGAAGCATATTCAAAGCAATGTTGAAACTACGACTATCCTCTTGGCTATGTTTGAAGTTCTTAACCTTTCCCACTTTTACTCACCCAGAGATGCACTTTCTTTTTTATCTTGAAACTAAACACTGTCTTTCTCTTGGGCTATGTAGGTTTGCCTTTCGTGGGGAAAAACACAAACAAAGACAATTTAGAATCAGAGAAAAATAATCTTGAAGGTCTCCCAGGAGATAGTTTAGTGTGCCCTGCTGTCCCAGGGCAGTATCAGCCTGTGTTGGGTTATGCTGATGCTCTGCCTCTCAAATGTTTGTTTAACCTTTTTTTCTTCCACATCTTTGATGATGAAGGCCCCACAACACCTCTAAGAAAGTCTGTTGAAGTATAATACCATTTATCTGGGAACATGTTGAGGGTTTTTTTTCTGGTGTCAAACGTAACTGTTTTGTCAAATTTCCAGAAGCTATCTGTCCAAGGGTTGTTTTTGTGTGTGTGATTGGTTCGTTTTGAGTTTCATTTGGGGTTTTTGTTGGTTTTTATTATTATTATTTGTTTGGTTTTTTTTGTTTTAAGCACAGTTAGAAAGAGAAAACTTTACTATCAGATTTTACTATGCATGTCTTGTAGTCCTCCTGTACCCTAAGAACTTGTGCTGTGCACCAGCTAAAGCATAAATTTGCTAACTTTAAGATAAAGTTTACTCTAGTATTTAGTATTAAGAAAATTAATCTAAAAAAACCTATGTTCTATAATAAGCTGTCAACAAACTATTTCCCTAAAGCATATTTTACCTAAACAGTTATCAGTGCAGTAGTGAGGGGACCTTGATATAGAAAACATTGATTTGGTTTGGGTTTGAAGCTGGTGGATACTCTGTGATTTATTTGTACTTAGATTGATAAGGCATATAATTTGGTGCATGGTTTGTGCTTGCTTGCACTCTTCTGGCACTGAAACATTTTCAAGAATGATACTTGGCTTCTGGTAGAATAATATGGAACTGCTTTTATTGGTGGTAATTTTTATATTATCAGTTCTTCCTGTGTATTTCTATCTCCCTACACTTTGAAGCTCATCAGTATTGAGATCTTTTTATTGTCTATCTCAAAAGGAGACTGCAGATAACATGGTGAAGAACACACTGGGGGTGAGCTACAGGACCAGTGAAACCCAGGGCTAAGCCACACCTTTTTTTGAGTGTTGGTCTTTGGTTTTGTGGGGGTTTTTTTGTTTGTTTGTTTTATGGTTGTTGGGGTTTTTTTTCATCTAATGAATACTCTCCCCCAGTTAAAACACAAACATCACAAGTTTCTAGGTTCCTAATGGGTGAGAGTTCTGCTTTGGATCACATAATAGGAAAAGTGCTTACACTTTTAATTGTCTCTTGCAGGTGTAGTCATATAGTGGGTGCCTTTGTAAGTTAAAAGTTACATGACAATATGGAGGAGATAGGACCTTGGTCTTTTCCTGGCAAAAGTTACTTACAACTGAGCTCATATGAGCACAGGCTCCTGCTGGAAAGCATCCCCCTGTTGTGCTATATGCAAGTCATAGAAGATGCCAAATGATTCCAATGTCAAAATGCACATGACCCATCAGGTAATAGAGTGCTAAAGGAGTCATGTTGTTGCACTGCTAATACCCAGGGTGCAGGACTTGTTGGGAGGACGACCGTGGTAAAGGTTGAAATGAAGGAGTTTCATACTTCCAGTTTGAGACTTTGTTCAGAAAATAGCACAGAGACTTCCTTCTGCCGTTCCTATCAGTCAGGAGTAGTCACAAAGCAAGTGGTTCCAGGGCACGTCCCTTCTATACCGATCTTCTGGACCCCCAGTCTATTGATAGCTAATGTGTCTCTGAATACTGCTGAATATTTTTCATCTTAGGAAAAATGTAGGTTATGCTGAAGACATCTATTCCTTAAATTCTCTGTCCTATATAACTCAACTGCACAGATTTTGATGGTGGTAATAGATTTTTGGGGAAGACAGATAGCTGTTTGGGTCTAGTTTCCCTCATGTGTCTCAGTATATATCCTGTTATTTATGCAGTGCACTAACTGCTCATGGTACTTAGCGGACAGTTAAATAACATAGTCCCTGCCTTAAATAGGCAAGTGTCAATGTTAATGGTGGAATATGAGGTGCTCTGGTAAATATCTAAGTAGGCGTTAATGGTTGACATGGAAAGGAAAATTACATTATGATATTGGAATGGGTTAAATCTCGGTGAGGATTAGTTTTGTTCCTTTAAGACTTCGTGTAGATTTAAACATGTAAACTTAGAAAACCTTTCTTTCAACCACTGATCTGAGAAGCTGCTAGGTGCTGTTACAGGCTGGCTACTGGTTAGACCTTTTGGCTTTTACTGAGAGCAACACCATAACTAAATGAGGCTTGGTCTCGTTTTTCTCTTGTTCCTGTGATCCAAGCAGAATGATGCAGGTGGTGCTTTTCTGGAAGCAGTGTGTTCTGAGCAAGACTAAGATGTCCGGGTATTCCAGCAGGTTGGGTGTGGCACTGAATGGAGATGGATATCTTATTGCAAATGATGGGGTTCATCTCCCTGTGTGGCAGGGACCAGAGATGGGAAGTGCATAATAAGGTGACCTGCAGTGCTGCAGGTGACAGCTGTTACAAATTATTGCTATAAATACAGTCAGCACACTGGAAATGTCCAAAGAAGGTAGGAAGTATGTTGCCAGCATGAGGCATTGGACAGCCATACCTGATACAGCTTTGAGTGCTAGTCCGACAGACTTGGGCTTTGTTTTATCCAAGTACCTATCGTAGCACAGAGATCACTGTGGTCTAAGGAAACAAGTATTCACTTAGTTCCCTGTGCTGAGTTTTGTGCTATTGCAGGCAAATACAACTATCCTGAAACTAGATAGTTCAAACTTTAGGTTTTTTTGGCTTGGCTGCTTCTCTGCTGATTCAGCAGAATATGTGGGCTCCCTGAGGAGCTGCATGAACACTGCAGTCAAGTGCACTGTAGTTTCTCATTAGAGTTTAGTGACCATGCGATTATATACAAGTTCCAATATACCTGTAAATATCTATATTCAGGTGTTGATATTTATAAATTAAAGGATTTCCAGATGCATGCTTTCTACTGATGGGGAGAACTTACTGTGCTTCAAATAAAGCACTGGAGCAGCACTGCCTATTTTCTTCTAACATACTCTTTTTTTCTTCCTTCCTCTCCTGTCACATTGCTTGTGGGTTTTAGAGTCTTGGCATAATAAAGTCCTTTGTGGAATATGTTTCTATGCATGGTTCCAAAGGGACTGGGTTGCTTGTGATTTGTTCTTTGCAAATTTGGGGGAAAAAAAAATTTAAAAAAGCGGTGGGGGGGGGGGGAGAGTGGTGTGTGCACTCTGTGATATTTGTGAAAACTGAACAAACTTACTGTAACAGGACCAAAATTACACTATGTCTTATGTAGCCATTTCCTGGATTCTGTATGTGTATCTTCTTAATGTATGTTAATTTGCATGAAACTCAAAGCAGAATGCACATTAGAAGGTGCAGGTGCTTCTGTAAGTACAAGGTTTAACTCTGGTTCCATGTCTAATGGGCTCCCAGCTGTCCATTCCCGTTCATTCTCTCTGCTCCTGCAGTCCATACACCAGCTAATGCAGGTCTTTTACAGAGCCTGCAAAATGCCCCAAGCCAGGACTTAACCCAGTGGGTTTGTTTCCAAAGCTGAATTTAAAGCTCAGAGGAATTCAGCAGTGTTTTGTTTGGCTCATTTCTGTTTAAGATACGTGCTCCCTGCCAGTGCTGAATGTCAGCTGTAGAAGTAAGGACTGATTCTGCACCATGCACAATGCACTGTTTTGTTTCATTCAATTTATTCAAGACTTTGTCCTTTGTGTTTTCACTCTCTGGTCCTTGACGGTTCCTGAGAAAGCACATAGTGAAGTTTTGTAGCTGATTTGAGAAATGGAATTATGTAAAGTTTTGTCAGTTATTATGCTATGACGATTTCATCTTTTAATACATCTGCTACTTCATTTTTCTGAGTTATAAAATAAAAAAGGCCGAGATTTCTTTAACTTGCAAGTTAACTTTTAAATTGCTTATACCCAGAAATATAATTACTATTATAAAATACAGTGAAATGTAGTGGGCGGATTATATAGCCTTCCATTGTGCGTCTAAAAATTAGGCATAAAAGATTTAAGCCAAACAAAATATATACATGGTCATTTCATTAATTGCTGAATTTTGTAAAACTTAAATTTATTGCCTGTCTGGCAGGGACAGAAAAGAATAGTTTTCTGTGACTTGTAGCCAGTCAGACCTATGTTTCTGGGTCATTTTCAGGTTTTCAGGCTCCTCTGTTGGGGTTTCTTAGGCTAAGTTCCTTCCAAAAATTAATGGGACCCTCTACCTTTATCTGTTACTTCTGGAATATGTCACAAAGATGCATTGAATTAATTAATCTTAACCCAGAAGCCTCATGTTTTTCCCTCAGCAGAAGAGCTCATTCACTGTCTTCTCTTATTTTTGGAGACATTATGGTAAGAAGAGCATGAAGGCATGGAATCAAGGTAACAGTGAATAAATGTAACTAAGGATAACAGCTGTTAGAGGGAGGAAAAAAGCTAGCAAAATTTAATGTTTGTTAAGGTTGAAATATACTTTATATAGAGGAAGGGTGCTTAATTAACTTCATTTGGCTTAGCATCTGTCTTGAAGTAGGTCAGCAGTGAGATACTTTATGGAAGTGTGATGAGATTGTAGAGAATTATCCCCAAAGCAGGATAATCTCTGAATTAGAAAAAGTGTATGGAACGGGTGTAAGTAGAATGTTTTTCAGAATGTTAATAATAAAACTTTTTAGATTAAGGTTTTTGATAGAACAGACACTGTTCTTCTCAAAAGTGAATAGATTTGATTTTTTTTTTTTCAGATGAGTATTTAGTGCTTTGTGGCAATAAATCATTACTTAGCTGAGAAAATCCCATCTTAGTTGAGGAAAAGAAGGCTATTGTGATAGAAGGAAAGCTTTTACAAGTGATTCATTCACCTTTTAAAATTCTACTTGGATAGTTATGAAACTGGTCAGAGGGATGCTGTTGTCTGATAAAGTCATTTTATTAGTGAGTATTACAGAGATGAGTATAGGACTTTGCAGATACCATTTATTATGCATTATTTTTTCTTGTTTAGTAAATGATATATATACATGAAAAATACACCAGCAAAATGCCTCACCTTTGCATCTTAACGGTAGCTGAGATAATTAAACCTTGTTTGTATTTACAAAGTTTTAGGCTTTTCTGGTTTTGCAGTCTTTGGCATCTGTAGACTACACTTTCTTTTGAATATAACTGGTTTGGTTTTTTTTAAATAATTGCCCAGCAAGTAAAACAAGTCATGTAAATCATGGCCATTTACAACCTGAGAATCCAGGGATCTTGACAAGTGACTTATTTTGAGTTTCCAATAGTTTTTTTTCTTCTGCCTGTGGCTGTTGTTTTTTGGTTTCTTTTGTTTGTTTGGTTTTTTTTTTGTTTGGTCTTGGTTTGGGTTTGGTTTTGTTTTATAAAGAAAATTCAGTGCCACAGATCAAAGTACCAATTTTCATGACTCCTGTTTTCCGGACTGCCCCCAAATGATGATTGATGTATACATTTAAACAGTTAAGTGCATCTGGTTTTTACTATACGATGAGCTAAAGTAAATAATATTTCTTTTGTGTGTATAATCTATCTTTTAGTTTCTTTTTTTTTTTGTATACATCTGGGGGGGGGGGGGGGGCAGCGTAAGGAGATCTGCTTTACATTTCATTGGATTCTAAGAGTACCTATATTACACATGTCCACAACTGCAAACCATGGACATACCAGAAATATTTACCATTGCTCTCAGAGGAATAAATGTTATGCCTCTGTGTTTCATGTTTTAAAATAAACAATGGTCTCCATTTCTGCATTGTGTAGCTATCTTGGATATTTTATTGATCTTGGCTTCATGATATGAAGACCGTAATTGGTTTCCATGTGGTAATAATTATTTTCTGTTAATGTTATTGAAATTGAAAAATGTTTTACTCATGGAAGTGTGCTTTTCTTAAGTAATAGTAACTCTATTCCTTTGGAAATATAGTATCTTAAAATTGTACAGTAGAAATAGCAAGCTACTCCAGCATAGGTGATTCCAGTATTTTGATAGGCTCTAAAAGAGAGCAACAAGGCACACTTTATGGAGTTATTGTTGTAACGTCATGAATATCAGATACTGAAATTAATTTTCAGATAAACCCAAAACAAATGTAGTCAGAGGGAAACTTTCTGATTTATTAAAAGAAAAAGAGTTTTAGTTAGTCCTAGTAATAAGAAACTAGGCAGCCACCTAGTATGAACATTTAAGAAGGAATTAAAGTTTACATTTTGATTAAGGGACTTCTCTTTGGTCTGTAGTTCAAGTAACTTTATGTATAAGAGCCCTGACAATCCATTGCAAACAGATTTGAAAGTGAAAGTTTAACCACCTCAACTTCAACCTTAGACAGAATGTATCTTCTTAGTCATTATGAACTCCTGCCATTAGTGCTGAGGTAGGTGATAAATAGCCTGTCAGAGGTCTCTATCCAGCCATCCTCCTTTATATCTTTAGTATTGTAACATGTTAAGTTTCCAATTCTTTCTGGTGAGCTGTGAGACCATAGATAATCTGTTCACTTAAGTGGAGTTCATATCAATTATATTGACAGCAAAATGAAGTATCTTAATTTCGCACTATCGATCAGAGGATTCTTAGGGAGAATGCAAGGCTGAGCTAGCTTTTTGTTGGACCTGGACATCATGATGAAGGTCTGCAAAGTGGCTAATATATAGCCTTTTGCTGACCTCCATATATGTTCTAATTTCTCATTTGATAAATGTTTTGTGTACTGACCAACACTGGTATATGACTTTGTGTGTTTAAGGGGTCAGTTTGTAGGGCACAAAATAATAAATAACCCATTTATATCAACCTCGAATGTCAGCCAAATTCTCTTGAGAGAATCAGGGCAGCTGAATGTCTTTGAAACACTGCAAGGGAAGCTCCACAAAACATCCTGGCATGTGAGAAGCAGATTTCCTTTCCTGAAAGAGGCTCTGAAACATCCCATTGTTAGCAAAGTTCTTGGTTTATTTGTAATTAATCATGTGCTGTTGTCTGACAGGACGTAATAGAACTAGAAAGCAATCACTTAGAACAGGAAACAACTGTCAATTAATACACTAATGAATCAAGTTTACCGAAGGTGAAGCAGCTTAGACTCCCAGTGGAAAAGTATGAAATACATAGCTTCTGTGCACAGAAAATTCATCCTTTTGCATTTCAGATCTGGTTTATTTTGTTTTCAAGCAGTGATTCCTCATTATTCTTGCAGTTTTCACTTTGGTACATGCTGATGCTGTACTTGCACATGTTTAAACTTTTAAAATGTGCTTAAATCTGACCTCTGTGGCCCAGGAAATATGTGTAGTTATTATAGTACAAAATTGAGAAGGGTCTGGAAGCAAGGATGAACTTGATTCAGCAATGTTTTTAATATTATTCAGAGGTATAATCGTCATCATTTTCAATGCAGTGAATCACATAAAAAATGTGCTGTGCCAGACATTACCTGTAGTAGATATTGCTTATATATGAGTGCCAAACACATATATATTTTTTTTTAATTTGTCATTCCATTGGTGCTTGCAAACACTATCCAAAATGTGCTTGGATATTTCTGTTTGCAATTCAGTGTACTATGCCACAAGTACGTGAAAAGAAAAGTCTGAGACACTTCCATTTAAGAAACAGTCTCCTGGTAATTTGGTATTCTGCCTTAAGGTTTCGGTAACCCACATTTCAGATTTCATTGAAATGTGTGCTGTGATGTTGTTTCACATTATTTTCTTTTCCTGTTCAAAAAACAAAACAAAACAAAACCAACCAAACAAAACCCCACAAAACAAAATAAAACAATAAACAAAACAAAAAAAAACCCCATACATAAAAAAAGCAATATTTTTGTGAGCATGAGCCTTAAAGGCGTCTTTGCAACAGGAGCTGGCAAATCTCAGCTCTTCACTGGAATCTGGGCTTGGAAACCTATCTTTTGGAAACAAAACCCACTGAATTGTATCAGGTGCACTGTGAAAATAATTCAAACATCAATTCTATGAAAGTTGTCAACACCATATATTGCCCTGTGTCAAGCACAGTGTGCCTGGATGTCCAGCAGCGCACAATTTTTCAGCGTCCGAGAAGGAGCAAAGCTGTGAAATACCATACATGGGGATTAACCTCAGACAATCCATTCGTGGTGAGTTTCAAATTGAAAGCAGATGTAAATTTGCCAGTGTTTTGAGTATAGGTGATTTGTATCTTCCATCAAGGTTTTTCTTTTTGTTTTGGATTGGGTATTTTTTTGTATACACTTAGCATTTGAGTGCAACAGCAAACCTTTTGAAATCATGCTGGTGGGCTTAAGGGTTAATTTTATCTGCAACAAAGTTACACAAGAGATCTCCTTGATAAAATGCAGATAGTGCTGCCATTTCATACATCTTTACTTCACTGCCTTCAAGTTTACCTGGGTTTCTTCTTTACTGTGATGTCATCTGACTGGGTGATACACTTCTTTAAAATTCAGAATTGATCTCAAACACATTGTTTTTAAATGTAAGAGGAACAAAATGCTGTATCTTCAGTCAGACAAGTAAATAAAATATATCCTGGGGCAGTGCTTGAAGTACCAGTAAGGAAGCTGTTTGAGAGGAAACCATGTGCATTTGCTAGGCAAATCATTTTGGTATTTTCAGCATCCTGGAAACTTAGCGTGGTATAAAGGAACGCTGGAGGACTTAACTAATGGTGCTTTCTAGCTGTGGAGTTGGCAGCCATCAGTGAAACCCAGTCTGTGGTGTTCTCTCATCTCATTCTAATGATGGTTTTAATTTATTTGAATAATTCTAAATAATAGAGGTATCTGTTATACTTGGGGTTTGGATTTTTACTATTTTGATGCAAAATAACTTTCAGTTACATGTAATTATGTTAGAAGTTTGAATAACACCTGTAAAATGAACATGGCCTCTAAAATTGGCTTGTAATGTTATTGCAGGATGTCCTGCCTTATAGGCTTTACTTAAGAAAATGGCACATGGTTTAAGAGGTGCAATTGTTTGATAATCTTAGTAAATTGGCTTTTTTTCAGACTGCTGCTTTATATTGTATATATTAAAACATTTGGAATTATCTTTTGCTATTTGTAAAAAATTCAAGTAAAGTTTGACTATATATGGTATATTTTTGAGTAGTATCATTTAAGTATTTTACTTTGTACCTGATTTAAAAGTAGCAAAGGCAGCAAAAAAAATTATTTTAGTACTAAAGTTTAATTATCAATGCAGATACTACTGAACAAGTTGAGAACACAGCATAAATAATAAATAATTTGCCTTTACACTTTAAAATATAAGTAGACTTGTAAGTTCTTTTCCTGCTTAAGGCATTTGGCAGTTTATTTCTTATTTCCAGAATTTTTCAAGATGTAAACATTTTAATGTTCAAAAGAAGCAGGGACATAAAACACATTGTTTTGAAATTCCAAGATGAATGGATGATTTGAGACATTGTTCCTTTAAAGCACCAGCTGAGAGACTCCATTAACTGTGTGGCAATAACACATGGACCCACACGGAGCACAACCACCAAGGAGATGGCTGAAATATCGTTATTGGCAGGTTTCTGAATAATTTCACAAAGTCACTTCAGGCCAGGAATCTTGTTAGTGGAACTTGGTCTCACTTCAGTCTTTATATCTCCAGCATGTAAAACTCAGTTGTATCCTCCCAAGACTCCGAGTATTACTTTTTTATTCAATTCACTAGCTGTGATTGACAAGGACCTCTTCATGAATATGTTAAGAAAGAGCTGTTTCCTGGATATTATGTCCTTTCATATCTGTCATAACTAGAATATTCATGATACTGTTTTTAACAGGCCTCCTATTGTAAAAGAAATATCTCAGAAACATGTTCTAGTTTTTATAAAGTCCAGGGAAAAATGAATGCCTTAGGGGCCGATAGGTAAGGGGTTTTTTTAACAATTTAGAAATACAATGTGACAGCTAGCAGAATATATATCAGCAAGCAGAAGGCTCTAAATACTGCAGTCATGGGCCTGGAATTGATATACTGGTAGGGGTTTTACATTTATTTTTGTGTTTTCTGATGGCTGTAGTTTCAAAATAAAGTTATTGTATATTTCTCCATTTAAAAAATGCAATTATAAAATCAGGTTTTCTTCATAATTTTTATTTCTGGATTCTGTGAGTATCTTTTTCAGTCTAATCCTGCAAAACTTAGACATGAACAGACATATATCTTTGTTATATAGTAACACTGGGGTGGTGAATGCCAGCTGCCCTTTGATGGTTCAGTGCTGACATCTCTAGCAGTGGATTTATATCATAGAGTAGAGGGCAACAGAATCAGAAGACTGAAGAGCAGCCACCTCATCTATGCAGAAACAAGCATATGCAAAACCCCCTATTTTTTTACAGCAGGTTGAATTACTTGTGGGAGATATATTCTAAGCAAAAATACTGTTTTATCAAAACGAATTTTCTATTTAATAGAAAATATATATTTGGTTAAAAGACTATTTTGTATAATAAATAGAAGTAAATGTTTCGGAATAATTTCATTTTGACTTACAAAGTACTTTAATTCCAATTATTGAGATTAAAAGACAAAATAAGATCCCATTTTATAGTCAGAATAGCAAATTCAACTTACAGTTCCCTGCGACTTTGACCTCAGTGAAAAGGAAACATATTCACTTTTCAGATGAGTTAAACAATTCCCATGGACAAGTCTCTCTTACTTCTTTTCCCCAAAAAACATTAAAGCTTCTTCTAAAGAAAAGAAATACTTTTCTAGCTGATTCTAATGATTTCTAGTCCAAGAGGCATCTGTAACTGAACAGTTCAGCTCTTTTACATAACTTCGTTAATTTTGATCCTGGGGACTTGCAGTATATGTCCAATTGGTAATGTAGACACTTAGAAATCTGTTACACAGTTAAATGTGAATGAGAGGGTGACTTTTTCCACCACTGTACCTCAGGCTGGAATTGTTAGGGTCTTGAGCATCTCATTATCTCCTGGGGATAAGATTAGTCGAAATAATCCATACATATAAGTGACTCTTCCCTAACTACTGGATGCCATTCGTTCATTCAAAAGACATTGCTATACTTTTTCTAATACAAAACAAAACCACAGAAACAGAACAAAACAAAAAAAACACACACACAGAAAAGAAAACAAACAAAAAAATTAATGTTTGTAAATAGCCCTGAATTTGTGTTATTAGAGAACCTCTATTTAGTTACTCTGTGGCTAATCATGGGCATCATCAGCCTTCGGCTGGAGCATGCCATGTGCTGCTGTGCTCTGAACAGATCCTTCTGGGCTGCCAAAGTGATTAAGGCCCTGTATGTACCTGATGAAGTTGCATCTGTCACCACAGTTTCACACAACAAATGGGACAGCCCTGGTGGTTTATTTTATTAATGTAATAGGAATAAACCTGAGAACAGCACCGCGTTTCACCTAGGTCTCTGTGCAGCACATGTTGACTTTTAGTCAGCAGGAATTTGCTTCTCCCAAGAGCTGAGTGCTCTTGCCTCCTGATGAGTGTCCAGGGCAGCTCCTGGTGCCTTCAGGAGCTGACGGCAGTTGCTACGGAGCACACAGCATCTTGCAAGATCAAGCTTCATAAGCTGGGGTGAAATTGAAGACACTGACCTACAGGTGAAAGGCTCTGTATCCTATTAGCAATCTTAGGATTGTGCAATCCCCCAAAGTAAATCATTCCTGATCAAAAAAGCATGAAAAGAGCCCTTCTTAGAAGCAAGTGCAAACGTACTGTGTGGATCAGCATGCTTAGGAAGGTCATGCCTGTCTGTCTTGGGTAGTGAGTGTTGCTGGAAATTCTCTCTGCCAGAATGAAAAATGTATCTTTTTCAAGGAAGAATGATGTGTATGTACCCCACCCTTCTGGTCTGTCTTGAGATATTTGTCAGAGCTTTTGTTTTCATAGGAAGGTTGTTTGGCAGATGAGAGATGTTCCCGTTCAGTTTGAATGTACATTGATCCCTGTGTAATGGGAATTACTATAGGAGGTAAAAGGCATTGGATTTTGCTTTTGCCTCCAAAGAGGCTGCAGCTAGTTCTTAGACTTGCCCATAAAATAAGTACATCACAAGTCGTGGAAGCTTCACTTTGCTTGATTCAAGTGATTCAAGCAACACAAAGGAGAGTATAAGTGCTCGGTTTTTTTATGTTTCCTACGTGGACACGTTTTCCCCCCTCACGTTCAGCAGGATCTGTACTGACAAAAGCTGGTTGAGGTTGACCCAGGGACTGCAATGCAGTGTGCATGTCTTAAGCATGCTCATACTAGAGATATCAAAATTTTATTCTGGTAACTCATGAACTCTGGAAGACTTCATGAACATTTTACCCCTTTATGTCAATGTTTTTGCATCATAAGTCACTGGTGAGTCACTGAAATCTCAGCACAAGTTCACTAAATTCTTCCACAGGTATCACTGAATTAAATATTACATTACCTTTTCCTTGCTTCTTGTAACCTCTGTCTCTGTGTCTCATGGCTAAAGGGAAACGGCAAAGCAGAGCTGGGAGGAGTTAAATCTGGATGCTGTCTGTCTAAAACATGATTAAGTAGAAAAAAAGGAAAGCAAACAAAGTGGTGTTTTAATGCCAAAAGCAGCGAATAAAGAATGCTGCTGGCTTCTGTCTTAATCCATAAAAATCCCACAGCCGGAATGTACATGGAATAATCCTATATGAAAGAAACACAGGAAGAGGCAGAAGCTACATTGGCTTATAACAATCCATGGGTGTTAAACTATGCTCATCAGCACAATGAAAACAAACCACCACAAAAACAAACAAAAAGTTCAACAAAAATAGGTTAGGAAACTTACTATTTTCAGTACTGTATGTGTGGATTTCTTTTTAGGTGTACTGCAACTATGTTTCTGGTTCTTGATTGACATGGCAAACTCTTTATAAATGAGAAGAATTGTGAGCTTGTGTACTAGTGCTTCTGGACACATTTGTGTTATAACTTTTCTCCTGCTCTGAATAATTGATATAAGCAAGTTTTAAATGAGTTGCATAGTAAGGAAAGAAATATAAATGATGAAGAAATAGATACATTTTTGTTAAGACATTTTTCATTTCTATGAAAGTTCTATCGTTTGAGCATTGAGTGGTTATAGAGATGTAGGTTTAAAACAGTGTGACCAGTTTCACGGTAGTTATAAAAGCTAATTCACATCATAGCTAATACAGGCAAACACCCTTTTGTTGTGTCTGTAATTCACAATAATGTTTATATGGAATATCAACACTCTAGGATTTGTATTTCTTCTTAGAGCCATGTTTTTCTGAAGCTGCAGACACTCTGATGCAGTATCTTTATAAAGACATTTGAACTTATTAAAGTCTATTTGACAAGTAAGTCTGCGTTTGAAAGTATGCACAGCCTGGATAGTTGAGAAGTGTTGACGTGAAAGATGAAGGAGGGGTGAAGATGGTAGCTGAAGCAGGAGAGAACTGAGTGACCTGAGATAGCAAAACGCTGGGAACAGGAAAATTGGGAGTTGAGAAGAAAGGAAATGTCATTGAAAGCTTTTGGGCAGGGAAGATGAAAGGGAAAGCATGTTTAAAACATCTTGAAAGATAAAGTTTGACAGGCTTCTTGGGGTGGGGGCTGTTTTACTGTATAGTAGCTCTTACTGCATTGCACAGACCACTTAGGTCATGTCCTGCTTCTGCTCCCATAGTGACCCCCTAACTGCAGTGTGGATGCTGCTGGAATGATGACAGATGCATTTATTACTGATGCTCCTTTCCATTTTGGAGCTGAAGGAGTGACCCAGAATGATGGCAGAGTGTTCATGCGGGATATGAAAGAAATGGTTTTGAATGACGGTGTCTTGCATCTAGGTCAGCTGGGCCTCTGTTCCCAATAATATCTCAGTGTCCATCCTGAGCCTGACTCCAGGGCATATTCTAATGCTATATTTCTAAAAAGAGATGGAAAAAAATATTTTATTTTTTAAATAGTGCAGCATTTTCCCAAAAATAATTATGCAAGATGAGTGAGGTGGAATGCAAGCATTCAATTAGAGTTGAATGTGTCATCGGCTGATATCTTTCCTGTTGTCTCTGAACAGAAAACAGGAAAACATCTTACCAAATATTTTTTATATTGAATGATGAAGCTCATCAACAATAACAGCCATTCCATAAAATGTTCGCCTAAAGTCCATGTTTTGCTAGCCACCATTTTAGAAGATGTTCAAGAAAGAACATTGCATATCTTTTGTACAACACCTCCAATTCTGAATAATTAGAATAGAAAGACTTTCAAGTTGGCTTCAAGTTTTAGGTTGTTATATAAATAAGTTCACAAGAATCTCAAATGCTTTACATAAATCTGACAGCAACTATAAAAGGCTTTTGAACATTTTTGTTGCCAAAGTCCCCGGGATTTCTGGAATCTTAAATAGCCTGTTTTAAGCTTCAATTCAGAAGCTTTTTGTCATGTTTAATAATGTGGTGAATAATTCCTTTTCTGTTCGTAGTTTCCATATTTATAATCCACAAGGATCTTTGAGACATGGAATAGATGTTTTCCAGAGCTGTAAGTGTCAGGGGTCTTTCCTACCCCAAACTCAAACCCTGCTTTTCAAGTTCTCTTTGTATTAATCTTGTTTATGTCTAGCTTCTTCTAAAGGACTGTCATTAGAAGATGCTAAAATGAAAAGGTTGCCCGTTGTTTGAGGGAAGTATATTTGAAATATCAAAGTCTGAGACAAACCATGATGAGAAGCACATCATAAAACCAGCTGTGCAACACATGGCTTTATTAGGGAGAAGTCTACAAACAGGAAGATGGTGGGATCCATTGCTCAGACTAAGTCCAGAGAGTTAAGCTCCACTGAAGTGCACTAATATATTTTTAGGGTGACTTGTATTGCAGTGCAACATGATAATTAAAAGACAAGTACAGCCTGGAAACACAAAGCACAGAATTCACAAGGCTCAGAAATGCCAGTGTCTGTCATCCATAGATGACATGGGATGTTTTCCCTGCTGTCACTGTCAGGCTGGTAGTTCTTAGAGCTGTGAGTTCAGAATTTCATTTCAGTTTAGTAGAAATGAGTGGAGCTTTGACTGTTTTAGGTGTATTTTGTAATGGCATTCTTAATATGCATAACACTGTTTCTGTACCTTAGGTCAAATTTTAAAATTGGCCTCATGATAACTATTGTAGTTCTATCAACTGTTGCGCATGCCCTTAAATTGCACCGATGTGTATTTGTGCATTCCTGAACCTGGTTGTAGCTTTCATAGATAAGCAGATAGGTTCTCTATATAATTTTTCTCTATATAATTTCCCTCTTGATTTGCAAAGATAGAGTTGTTGGAATATGCTGAACTTTGTGCTTTGTGAATAATTCTTGAGAATATTAATA
This sequence comes from Todiramphus chloris collaris, assembly GCA_025345505.1. Lineage (NCBI taxonomy): Eukaryota > Metazoa > Chordata > Aves > Coraciiformes > Alcedinidae > Todiramphus > Todiramphus chloris. The sequence goes on from JANVCC010000038.1 coordinate 9,490,063, forward strand.
TTTAAGAGAGTGTTTATGAAAGTAAATCTGTATTTGAGTGAAACAATTTTTCTTCAAAGTTCCATTTTTTCATTTCATCACCACCATGAAGCAATATTAATTCTCAGAGAATTGTGAAGGAATCGTGTAGTAGCAAAATAATTTCAGAGAGTATCTTGCTATATAAACAAGCAGAATGGTAAATGTTCATAAATTCATATCTTTTTAGGTTAGGTTGTTTATTTCTGATAGTTGCAGTCCACACTGAAGCTTTCTACAAGCATTAGAAATAATAATCCTAGCTGATATGAGTGTTCTGAATAGTCATTTTAATCCAAAATAATGGAATTTGTCACAGGCATTCATTTTGTAGTCAAAAACTTTTGAGAAATTTTAGAATAATGAAAACATATTTTTTAATTGCTCTAAAATTAAACTCATTTAGAGAACATGGTATACATGGAATTTCATTTATCTGCAGGTTTATCTACCTATTTTGATACCTATTACTGATTGTGCCTCACTGATATTAATGTCCCACATTGTTGAGCTTCCAGTAAAAAACACAATAAAATTGTTTTCTCTGTATGAACAGCTCTGCTGTTTTTCAGTCAAAATATATCTGCCATTTGTCATTGTATTCACTACTCTCCAGTGTTGCTCTTTAATAAGGTTCTTTTATTTGCTGTTGTACACTTTCTGGGAATATTTTTTCCATTTCAGGGAAAAGCTTTGGTTTATTATAGTTTTTGTAATATACTTATTTGATTTTACAGACATACAGTGTGCTCATCTTTCTTTTCTCCCCATTTTATTGGATGGCCCTTGTATTACATGGTTCCTATAATTGTATGACACTCTCTCCTATTTCACTTTGTAGTTATTTCCAACAGATTTAACGTTTAGCTGTCCACATCCACTTTACAGATATGTATACTGTATGGATGGCAGAGATAATCATCAGAGTGCATTGTCGGACTGCAGTGCCCGAGAAACTTTTTAATATTCCTTATTGCATATGCATATTCCTAGGTTCTCTCTTACTCTCACTTAGTATAACATGGCTCAATGACATTTCCATTATTTAGCTGAAAATCTGCATGTTTTGCTCCTGATACTGTGTGGCTCAGCTTGAGCAATAAATTGGCAGAGGGACGTGAAGGAATTTTAAAATCTGACTGTGTGGTGAGACTGGACAGTGGAGGAGGCAAAGTTAAGTTTTGCTGAGTTAATCGTAGTTGTGCAGATGTGCTGGCAGGAAAAGCCCTGAGTTCAGAGTTCAGAGTAAATAAGTATTCACAAAATTATTTTATTCTGCCTGGAAGCTCACTACATCTGCCAGTAATGAATGAATTTCTTTTTTCTTGGAAAAGTGATATTCTAAGTTCGTAAACTACATAACCTCTTTGTTGTGCTGTAAAGAATGCTATTTCCTGCTCACTCTTTACCTATCCGTTCTGTACCTGTGCAGGTGTAGATTTAGCACTTTTAAAAGGTGACAATGAGCAGTTTCAGAGGAGGAAGTCCCCATGCAGTTGCAGAACCAGCTAGCACAACTGCCAGTTCTCTCTCTCCAGAGCCAGTTTCCTTGAATCTTGCTTAGCCATGAAACTTCCAAAATGGCTAGTGATTGTAACTGTGTTGTAGACAGTTGTCCATGAAAACATGGGTTGAAGCGGGGAGTTAATTTAACAGAGATCATATATATGCCCCTAGATGATCCAGCTGCTCCTGGATTTGAACCAAAGACAGGAATGGAAGCGTTTAATATTACAAACATTTGGTTTCTGCGAATGCACAGATACATGCAGTAAATGTAAATACTCTAGTCAGGCTTCATGTTGAGAATAGGTTGCCTTTTACAAATGAGTGGACTGCTGTTCAAGTCCCTGAAATCAGTCTAGTATCTTCTATCTCTACTCTGATTTTGGTGAAGATAGTAAATTACTTTAAATCTAAGCCTTTAGTATACATAATTAAATGTGGACCAACCTGCTGCATCAGCTCTTAGAGTATTTTTATGCTGCTAATTCACAGACTACTTAATTCCTCAGCCCATCTTCTATGGCTGATCCAGAAGTATTCTCCTCTTGTCCTTCCATTCTGGCCTGGACTGCAGAGCCCTGCCTGTCTCACTGCCTCTTGGCATGTTGATGAAGTACTCCGTGCTTCTGGCTACAAAGGGTTAGTGAGACTGGCCTTGAGGCATGCCCAGGAGGACCATCACCCTGCTCTTTGTACTGGTGGCAGCACCTCAACTGTCCCATTTCGAACTCTCTTTGCCCACGGTGGAGGCGCAGGGCCATAGGACACGGTGCTGTCATTTGAAACCCTCCTCTGGCCTGTGATGATCTTGTTAAAGAAATACCTTGATTTTATTACTGTAAATTCTAGATGTAATCACATTCTGAGAGTCATGTGATTTGATAATTGATCTTCAGATACAAGCAATTCTCTTGGGAATAGAGATATTAAAATTCTAAGTTGGATTCTGAATGTTTCTGAAATGTGTTTAAGTCTGTTTCTTTCATAAGAACTAAAGTGCCATCTGTGTGTCAGTGTATATATAAAATCCCTTCCTGTTAAGCAAGTGGCCCTTAAAACTCGGGAGATGATATTATTTTAATTGCTGTCTTGAATGGATGCTGACTGTCATTATTATTAATGTTGACTGCATTCATATTGCTATTTGAATCATCAGAGAGCAGGTTTTGTTGCCTAAACAAAGGCATTTCAGTTCTAATGTGCTAAAATGCTTTTTAATGCTGAGGTTTCTTTGTAAAGGAAAAAAAATATAAGAAGAAAATTACTTTATTCATGGATTTCTTTATGATAAAAGTATTCATACCAGATCCAGCCAAAGTCAAAAATAAAGATAGCTGTGTTCTTCAACACACACAGTTATATGGAGAAGCCTTTTTGGTAGCTGTTCGGGCTGTACGAATTTGAATTGCTTTTGGTTTGGCCTCGTGCTGAGAGGTTTTTGTGCTTTTTCAAGACACTGTAAGGTAATCTAAAATGTTTCTGACTTTTTTTGGTGTCTACAGTTAAAACAAATATCATGGAATAACATTCAGCTTCAAAGAACAGCTTTGTAACTGAATCTTGATTGTAGGAATGAGACAATAGCAGCTGAAATAAGAAAACCACAAAAGTAGTTCATAGTTTTCTGGTCTGACACAGTCTCTCTGGATACATCTCTATTGTAGTCACTTCTGTAGATTGCATAAGACCTTTCCTAGCTTCAGACCTGTTGAAGAGACCTGTCATTGGCATGGCTTAGGCAAGAATGTAATAAATCCAAGGAGCAGTGGTGGGCAACCCACAGTGGGCATCATGACACTGCAGCTACCCCATGAGAGCACCCATCCCAGTCAGGGATGAACAGGCTGCGTTTCCTGCTCATGCTGACTCACAGCATCTCCCTTTACAGTTGTACTCTCACAGCTCCTTAGGATGTGGCTCGTATGGTTATATCTGGCATCTGCTGTTTCTCATTCCAATCTCTGTTCCTGCATATAAATCAGTTAGGGGGCAGGCAGAGGGAGTGGGGAGCTCTTGCAGTGGTGTTGAATTACAGCTGCTTCTAAATTCAAAGCCAGTCCAATAGCCAGAATTTAAGAGCAAATCTAAAATCTTCAATTTTATCTGTAGTTTCTCTTAGTTATTTTCAAATGAAAAGTAACAACCACAGCTATTGAATATTGTCTGTTTCACAAAGATACAGTTATTTCCAGTAAAGAAGATAGAACTCTCCAAACCCCCCAGAATGTTTTCCCCTCCTTAACAGCATTGTTATGCTATCGTTATCCTTTCCGTCTTTCCCATTTTGCCTAGAAAGGCATCTGCTGTTTTTCATATGATCAAAAACTGAATGTCAAATCTGTCATAATAGTAAAAAATTTACCTGGTGTACATGTCTATATATTAGAGTGAATAAAGATCCTTTGAAGATGGTATCATTTCTTTGAAATTTTGTTTCGTTGGCTGAAGAGCTGGCAGTCATAAAGACTGAGATGATAGTGAAGCTCTGATAATATAGTTATTGATTTCAATGGGGCTAGGATTTCACTCTAAGAAAGAATAATTTGGCTATCATTCTCAAAGTAGGATGAACATGTGATATTGCTGTACTGCTGTGTTCCTTTGTACAAATTTAACATTGTCTTTCCTGGCTTTGTTTTAAATTAGTTTATCTCAAGGCTTTATATTGCTGTATGTTATGTTGTTATCTGAACATTTTCCACAGTAAATCCATAGTAGTATGTCCTTTAGATTTCATGGTGTCTCTGCAACCTCTATTTTCAGGCTAAAAACTGGTTTAGGGATTTGGTTAGGTTTTTGGGATTTTGGGTGAAGACTTATAATGTTCTGGGAGATATGTGGCATTATTTCTGTTTCAGAGCAATTTGCTTGGTAAGTACCTGCTGTCTATTTTGTGCTGAATTTCTGCTTCCTATGGTTATCCCATTAGCTTAACTCTTATCGCATCAGAAGGAAAAGGACAGTTACTATAAGAAGTTATGTGGATGCTTTATCTCTCTTTATCAAAGAAAAGAATTTTGAGTGAGAAAGGGAGGGAAACCCCTGAAAATATATAGCAGCCATTTCTGACTGTGTGCTGTCTTCATAGGCAGAAGCCTATATCCAATTCAAGTCCTTTTTAACTCTCTCCCAGAGGCCGCATTTACCTTCCTTTAAAAGAAAAAAAAAAGTTGCTAGCTGTATCACTACACCAGCTTTTGAAAGTGAAGACAGATTATTTCACAAGAGATGTAAAACTCTGAGTTGCATGTTCTTATTTTCATAGCAGATGCCTTCCTTCTGTCTTGTCCTCCCCATTCCCTGATCTCCAATACCAGGGACATTTTCCCAGGCAGCACTATATTGACATTTACAAGTTACGGTAAGGAGCAGCCTACTCTATTGTTTTCCTAATCTTTGTTTTCAAAATGCCCTGTCATCTTAAGAATGACTGCAGAAACAATTCCAGGTTATACGAATTTCTTAGTTCCTTTTACATGGAGTCAGGTTTTCCAAACATCGTTACTGGAGGTTTTCTATGTAATTTGCACTCATAGAGGCTATTTGTGTGTGAGAATGCATCATTTAACTACTTAGGCATGCAGTCAGTAGTGGCTAGCAAACTTTTAACTCAGATATGTTCCTTTTGAAAAAAAATGGCAACTCTCCCATTTGGTCTCATGTGTACATGAGCTGAGATGTGGTAAGGCTGAACTAAGTTTTGTCCCTCACTCTGAAGGCCACTTGGCTCTTGGCAGGTCCTTGGGGTGGAAGCTTTGTTCTGGGGTCCAAGGGTGGCTGTAAGTATCTGCCTGCACTCATCAGCTTATGCTGTTTCAACCTAAATTAGTGCAGTTTTCAAATGAGCTGGCAGCATTATTTGATCAGAACAGCTGTGATTTTTCTTTTTTCTTTTTCTTTTTTTTTTTTCATGTCACATATTCAGACATTTATCTTTACTCTGGAACTTTGTCTTACTTTATACATTCTCAGGAGGCAAGCAAACCCAGAAACTTCCATCGCAAGGATGTGTTGAACCAGAAAAAACAGGACCTGCAGCTTTGTGAAACTGAATCTCTCTCTTGATAAGAGCTGAAGCCCTGGGGCATACATATATATAGCCAGAACCACAATAAATATCAATGCACAAAATGTGTCACCAGAAGAGGAACTAAGAATTCATTCTGGGAGCAAAGATCTGCAAATCAATTAAAAAAAAAAAAAAAAAAAAAAAAAAAAAAAAA